>OX384541.1:134167-734167 GCA_947538895.1 Neoitamus cyanurus
CGTTCCGTGCTTAGTTCATATTTCCATGGGCTCAACCATTCGCTTAGAAAGGCAGTCTTCAAGCGCCCTTCGGATAATAAAGAACCGTCCGAGACATATGTTATGTGTTTTATTTTCTTCTACTCGCCTTACATTATATTTCGAGATTACGCGGACGAACTCATGCCGGCGGACACTCAAGAACTTGGATGAAGGAGATGAGAGGTACATACAGAGCAGAGCGGAATTAAGAACAATCAAACCGGAATCGAATACTACAACGAACAAGAATCCGATCGTGTAAATGGGGTCATAGATTTTGCGGCGAGTTGAGGAGCTGCCGCTGCCGTTGTTCTAGATATATCCGCCATTGCCTTTAAATAATGAATTGCAGCTGTCCTGTTTCTGGTTTTAGTTTTGTTCCTTCAAGGATACGAAGTTAAAATTGTAGATTTAGATAGGCCACCCGAACATGCTGTCAAGAACACCGTATTTTCATTCCCCCATTTGACAGATCAAATGTATATGGTAAGATGAAAGCATGGAAATATAAACTAAGCACGGAACGGCTGTAAGCCAGATTTAGCGTACCACATTTCTTGATGGGTTAGAATTGGCTGTGTTCGTTTTAGTCACGCAGTAGAGGCGTAAATATGAAGACATAATCAGGAGGGGGCGTACAATTCAAAATTTTCCGAATATCCTTCCATAATGTCCCCCCCTTAACATCTATTTATACGCTGCCATTCACCGCTTGCTATAATGCTTTTGTGGGAGGTAAACAAAACCAGCGAAATTAAAAATAAGGCGATTTTCTTAATTTTCTGAAGTTAATGTAACTCCCTTTAATGCGGTTCGATGAAATAGAATGTTTTTCATGCATTTCGTGCGTGTTGTTGCGGCAACCCACCACAGAGCACTTCATATTGAAAATTCTCGTACAGTTTAGTGTTTTCGCACTGCTATCTGCACTTAAACAACGCGTAAAATAGTTCTGTATACAATCCTCGAGGGCTGTTGCCACAATTATAGATATACACTCGAAAACTTGCATTTTTCCGGTTTAATCAACTCAAACTTCAAAGTAGCACAGATTAAATTTGACAGTTCGATGTGGTGTTTTATTCAGCTTCCCTCATACACGCTGTTGCTGTTCTCCTCTAGGCAGCTATCATTAGGTGGACGCTCATGTACAGGGTTCATACACGAAACAGCCGTTCCGTGATTAGTTTGAATTTCTATGGATGAAAGTAGCCGTTGTAAATAATTCTGACATTGATTTGATTTGTCCATCAAAAGCTCTGAGTGCGGTGGTCTTGCAAATAGGACCAGATAAAGTCCTAACCAGAGGGGTCGTAAAGAAATATAATGTTCTGTCAGTTGACAATTCAATCTGTTAGCTTACGCTTAGTGCGACCCTTATGGCACCTTTAGTTACAGCTAGTAACGTTTGGTAACGAAGTTTGTTTACGTCCATTTAGGTGATCCTATATACTTTATTAATTCAGAGTGGATATTCGCTTCGTCCATGTACGTTTTAAATTTGGGTTCGTGTACATGCTAAATAATTTCTAAATTAGTATAATAAACTTGCACATCGGCGCAAAACAAATCATAAAGGGAAAATTTTCCATTTACAAAATATCTGCTGACTGAATATGTGCCTTTTACAAAATTTCGATTGAAATTTACCTGTTTGTTCCGTGTATTTAGCATGTACACGAACCCAGATTCCGACAAGAAAAGAAAGATGCGAATAACCATTGCCTTATTAATTCACAGTTCCCGAGTGCGTTTGTGGACTTCCTTCTAGAATTTAATCTCGAGGGGGGATAATAAATAAATAAGTAAAATATTAATTCACGTTCACGCTTAACATTTTGTTATGTTACTTTGGCTTATGACACGGTGGAGACGCCTTCAAGAGACGGCAAACCAAAAAACAACAACAAGTTTATTTGGATTTGTAGTATATACAATTTATTTGCGGATCCCACAGCTCCATTAACTTTTGTCAAACCAGTGAGTTGTATCCATTTGTTCTCAACATACACGAAAGCAAAAGCTTCGTTTGTTGATCATTATGTTGCTTAACAAAGTAACTTCGAAGTATTCTACACATGAAAATATAAACTAAACACGGAATAACGGCTTTTTAAAGCCAGATTTAGCGTACCGCATTCCCTGATGTGTTAGAATTGGCAGTGTTCGTATTGATCGCGCAGTGCAGGCGAAAATATGAGGACATGATCAGAAGGGGGGCTAACAATTCAAAATTTCACGAAGTTCCTTCCATAATGTCTATGCCCTCCTTATCTTATAACTTTTCCGGCTTAATCTCAAATTTCGAAGTAACACAGATTTCATTTGACAGTCCGATCAGATGTTTTATATAGCTTCCCTCATACACGCTGCTGCTGTACTCCTCTGCGTAGCTATCTTTAGGTGGTCGCTCATGTACAGGATTTATACCATAGAAATATAAACTAAGCACGGAACGGCTGTATCGTGTATGTGAATCTTCTGATTATTGCTTCATATTTACGCCTGCACTGAGCGACCAATACGAACACTGCCAATTCTAAAGCTAGTGATACAACCAAATTTGAACGCGTCGCGAGCGATGCGTGCGATGACAGGCTTTAAAGCGCTTATGCAGTCCTGTACTTCGCGTTACAACGAATTCGCATCCGACGCGCCGCTATGCAACACGTTGCATCCTTTGCGCAAATTTCTAAATTTTAACGCGGCGCATTCAACTTAACCTTACTTTTAAGTGACACTCGTGTGCTAAAATGGAATTCGATGAGCGACTCATAGAAGAAGTGCGCAAACGCTAGTTTATTTATAACAAACGCTTGAAGTTATATAGGAATATAATTATATATATCATAATATAACTCAAATTGCCTGTTTCACTTGCTCGTCAGTTGCCGCGTTCAATATTCTGTTGTAACTTACGTAGCGTCGTATACGTCGCTTCATAAATGTCAACGCACGCAATGCCGCGACGCACGCGTTGGTTGTGTCACTACCGTTACAGCCATTCCGTGCTTAGTTTATATTTCTATGATTCTACATCATATTTTTTGACTAATTAGACATTCGTCATCGAACACATGCCAACCTCTCTGACTTTTTACAGCACTGTCAAAACACAACAGTTTAGAATTAAACACGTGCATCAAATTCAAATCCCTGTAAGTGAATGCTAATAATTTTGTGGGAACTGCGAGAACATGAGACATCAAACTAAAAGAAAAGCTACCGTGCTATCGTGGAGCAGTGAGAGTAATTCTAATTCCGAAGGAAAAGAGCCCAACAGCCTGAATGAGGTTTGTAACGAAGTAGTGATAAAGTATCTTGAAGCATTAATTTTCGGTTCTAGGCTGACTTGAGGAAAAATATAAAAGACGAGGATGTCGATTCCACTGATGAAGATAGCGCGCAGCCCCTAAGTTTCGAAAGTGATGAAGATGGAAATTATGTTCTTATTCAAAGCGATAAAAGTGACTCAAATGGAAGCTTAAATTTTGAAGACAGTCAAGGAGATTCGGAAATATCGGATAATGAATCTGATGTAGTCGTCTACAGAAATGAAGAGGAAAATTCTAAAAACGATTTAAATGGAACCGATATCAATATAAATGTGCCTGAAGTAAAGGGTAACTTCCGAAACTCACGGACTAAGCAAGACTCGCTTCAAGATAAGCTCGTGAAGCAAGATGGTAATAGAAGTAGAGAAGAATATGACGAAGGAGACACTTCGGACGAAGATGATATACGGAATACAGTAGGAAACATCCCAATGCATTGGTACGATGAATATAAGCATATAGGTTATGATTGGGATGCCAAAAAAATATTAAAGCCTAATAAAGGTGATCAAATTGACGACTTCCTTAAGAAAATTGAGGATCCTAATTTCTGGAGGACCGTAAAAGATCCTTTAACTGGGCAAGATGTGGTTATAAGTGACGCAGATATTGAACTTATCAAGAGGATTAATTTGGGAAGAATTCCAGATGTGCAATTCCATGACTACGAGGTAAATTGAAACATCAATATTTGCAATTTTATAAATTTTTTTCTCAGCCTTGGATCGAGTGGTTTACTTCGGAAGTCGAGAATATGCCAATTAAAAATATACCAGATCACAAACGTTCTTTCCTGCCATCAAGGTCAGAAAAGAAGAAGGTGTCGAAGATGGTTCATGCGCTCAAAATGGGTTGGATGAAAACAACCGAGGATCTGGAGAAGGAGAGAGATGCGAAAAAGGGACCTGATTTCTACATGTTGTGGGAGACTGATACAGGTCGAGAAGATATGCGGCGAATTCACGATCCTGTATCAGCGCCCAAACGAGATCTGCCAGGACATGCGGAGTCATACAATCCTCCTCCAGAGTACTTGTTTGATGAAAAAGAAATGAAAGAATGGGAGAAATTAAAGGAAGAACCTCACAAGAGAAAGTCACACTTTATGCCGCAGAAATATAAATCGTTGCGTGAGGTTCCTGCATATTCGAGATATTTACGCGAACGTTTCCTAAGATGCCTAGATCTTTACCTATGTCCAAGAGCCAAGCGCATGAAACTCAATATTGACGCAGAATATTTGATTCCGAAACTGCCATCGCCGAGAGACCTTCAACCCTTCCCGACCGTTGAAAGTATGATTTATGTGGGCCACAAGGATATTATTCGTTCTATAAGTGTCGAGCCTAAGGGAGAGTACATAGTCTCTGGTTCCGACGACGCTACAATAAAAAGTAAGATAAGATTCGGCCGTAATGTTTTCATAATTTTTTATTTTTTTTAGTATGGGAAATCGCTACGGGGCGTTGCATTCGAACGTTTGAAACTGGCGACGTAGTTCGCTGTGTTTGCTGGTGCCCGAATCCTAAAATTTCTATAATTGCTATTGCATCTGGTAACCGTTTATTGTTGCTGAATCCAAAAATTGGAGATAAAATGCTTACCAAGAAGACAGATGACCTTCTTGTGGAAGCTCCTCAAAGCGATGTAATTGAAAGTGAGCGGATAACAACGGCTGTACAGTGGAAAACTTCAGAAACAGCAGAGCAAAATGAGGGGGTTAGAATTGTTATTAATCATTTTAAGCCTATAAAGCAAGTGTCGTGGCATGGGCGAGGCGATTACTTTGCCACAGTAATGCCTGATGGAGCGAACCGATCTACACTTATTCATCAGTTGTCTAAGCGCAGAACTCAAATTCCCTTCTCCAAAAGCAAAGGACTTATTCAGTGCGTCTTATTTCATCCAGTTAAGCCATGTTTGTTTGTCGCTGTAAGTAGTTATCAGTTTTGCTTATAATTTAAAATTAACACATATTTTTGTTAGACTCAACACAATATTCGGATCTACGACCTTGTCAAACAAGAATTGATTAAGAAGCTGCTTACCAATAGTAAGTGGATATCGGGCATGGCGATACATCCCAAAGGCGATAATTTGTTGGTGTCAACATATGACAAGAAAATGCTATGGTTTGATTTGGACTTGTCCACCAAGCCATATCAAACAATCCGCTTGCACAGAAATGCTGTTCGGAGTGTTGCATACCACACGCGATACCCCTTGTTTGCTTCTGGAAGTGATGATCAAGCTGTAATTGTTTCTCACGGCATGGTTTACAAGTAAGTTTATAAAATATCTGTACATAACTAGATACTCTAAATATTTCATTGACAGTGATTTATTGCAAAATCCATTAATTGTGCCGTTGAAGAAATTGCAATACCATGAACAGAAAGATGAGTTTGGTGTATTGGATGTTATTTGGCACCCTACGCAGCCATGGGTATTTTCTGTTGGAGCTGATGGTACTATAAGGTTATACACGTAATGTACGAAATAAATTTCTTAAAAATGCGGTGATTTTTAAATTCTAATCAAAATCGGAAAATTTCCACCTGCACATGACATACTACGCCTGACAAACATGTTTTTACGCGATCCCTTTTTGTGGGATTTTCTTTTGTATGATTGCTTTTATGGGGTATATGAAAGATTGTCAAAAAATTGCATAATATAACTTAAAAGTAAAAAAAATTAAAGATTATTTTTGGAAAGTTATGACAAGCGTTCTGGGTTTTTGTCTGAAATTTACAGGGTCAATGTATTTCATTTTTGATCACTTTTGTTACAGTTAAACTATCTTGAGATTCCTTGAAAGAAGAGAAAATAATAAAGTATCAGGTAGTGGAATTTAGCGATTTAATTGATGATTGGGATATATATATATACATATATATAATATATAATTCAACAAGTACTTTATAAGGAGTGTAGCAGGAGTTAATAGAAAAATTCCAAATGTTGAGTTTGATGGGAGCAGCCGCAGTTTAGTGCAATTAGCTAAAAGGTTTGTTTTTAGAATAATAGAGACTGAGGATATGGCTAATATTTGCAAAGAGATGAATAAGAAAACGGATTTCAACTTTATGAATTTTAATACGATACTAGATAACGATGACCAAATAATACCTGCATTAACAAAGATAGTTAACGAATCTTTAAACCCAGGTACATTTCCTGAGTCGGAAAAGAAGCCTAATTGTTCCGGTAGAAAAGGGGGCGGGAACAAAAGACTGGAGAATTCCAGCCAGTAAATATGATGCCTGTTTTGGAGAAAATATTAGAAAAAGTGGTACAAAAGTAGCTGATAGAGTATGTGGAAAAGGAGGAAATATTGATGGAGCAGCAATCCGGCTTTAGAAATAAGGACTCGTGCGAAACAGCATTAATCTGAATGAAAACGGAGTGGAAAAAAGCTATGGATGCGGGATTAGTAATTGTGGCTGCATTTCTGGATTTCAAACGTGCGTTCGAGACAATCGATATAAAAAAAAACTGATGACCATTAGAATAAGAGGCATGAAATTGAGGTGGTTCACAAGTTATTCAACAATAGACAGCAAACAAGGTACGGATAAGAATGGTATGCAGAGATAGAGGTTGAACTGGGAGTACTGCAGGGATCGATATTGGGAACGTTACTAATTATAATAAATGTGAATGATATGTCAACAATTCTCAGGGGCGTGCAAGTGATGCTGTTTGCCAATAATACATGATATATAGTGGGTGATGATGTAGGTGAATGCGAAAAACGTTTGAACTAAAATTTAACTAGACTTGTTGAGTGGTTGAACATGAACAAACTAAAGCTTAATGTGAAATGTATGGTTAGCAATAAGGATGTTACGGTTACTCTACGAGCGTACAATGAAATAATTAAGTGTATAAATGAATTAAAATATTTAGGCGTATCTATTTATAAATTTATGAACTTTATTCTACACGTGGCGAGAATATACAGTAAAATTGCCACGTGCGTGGCTGATCACAATTGATAATACAATTGTTCTACCACACTTTGACTACTGTGCGTCTGTGTAGCTCGGGTGCAGCAATGAAATCTTGGAGAGCCTCCAAAAATTGCAAAATAATTCTTTCGTGCAACAGATATACATCAGTAAGGGAAATGTTAGAAAGATTACGAAGGAAGAGTGTGCGCCAAATACTAGAGTATATTGTGATAACCATTATATTTAAATTAAAGTATAAATTATTGCCGAATTATGTAGTAAAAAACCTAAGATAGTGAAAGTCAACTGCATAATCTAAGGAATTTTAGACTACCTTATACTAGAAAAATGAGGACGCGGAACCAGTTGATGCGTCGAGGATTACAAATGTTTAATAATCTTCTGAATTAATTAAAAGTGGAACGTAATATAAAAAGTTTTAGACTATTAATAATACACTGTAAAAGAATTTAAACAAATTAGAAGAATGAACAATTAATATATTAAGTCTGCGAATTTGAATGTTTACATATTCCGTAGTTGAAAACGAATCGAAATATGAAGTTAACAGTTTATAAATGGTTGTAAATGTCTGGAAAAATACGACCAACCTTTGAAACCCCGATTTCCAATAATGTTTTATTAATATGTATCCGCTTGTTGGATTTCAATACTAAATTTGCGGATAATTATGATGTTGCAAGTAAGCACGATGATTCGCGCATTATATACAGAATATGATAAAACTTATCGAGGAAGAGTATCAGCTTCTTATTCTGGGCGTTACGTCCTTTGGGAACGATTGTTCCCGAATGCGACATTTCGTAATGAATTACTTCCTATCACATGGAGAATTAGAAATTAAATTACCTGATGAATTATTATCGAATCATGTAGGAAATACGAAAGCAATATATTTGAAAGATAAGAAAATGAATCGCGAAGAAGTTACACATGAGCGATATTTTGAAGAGAGAGTACAATATTAGACAGACGATAAATCCTAACTAATATTATAAATGGTGTATCTTATTTTTAATACCTTTTCACGGCTTAACCACTAACTAACTTGATACAGTCGTTGCAAGGAAAAAGTGGTGACTATATTATTTCACCTAATGTATATATTTTTTTTAGCCATAAGTGTATGTCACCATCGTTTAAAAAAAATATATCTTCATATATATTTTCATACGTATAAACAATCATTTGCAAATAAATTAGTATCGCTTTCAATTAAATATTTAATACTAGTTCCTCTACTAGAGAATGAGGAGAAACTGTTGCTGTCATCCCAGCTTATTCTTGAAAATGTTAAGAAGAAAAAATCCTTTTAAAGTGCAATCGTCCTCTTCATCGGTTTTGCTGCGGCCTTGGCTGATTTATTTGCAATGGGGATTGTTACTAGGTATTTAGTTAAATTACATGCGATGGTAACAGCGTACTCGTTACCGTTGTCTCATTTAACTAAAGGGCCAATGCTCTCGATAAGTGCATATCGAAAACTCGCGCAGGTGTTAGGTGTTATCGATCCCATCGAGAAATTGACTGTTTTGTTGATTGCTACATCGATGAATTTTATGTACTTAGATTACGAAATAATAGATGTTTTCAATGATTCACGAGTAATGTAATTTCCATACCTTATACCACTTATACATTACCCTGTAGTGTGGTATTCATTCTTCCAAGCAATTTTCTATTAATGTATATTGGATTAAGTACCACGTTCCCCAATATATGGATTTCCCCACGAATCCTTACCTTGTACCATGTATTGCGATATTGCTTCCAACCAATTTGCACGAAATAACCTTACCTTGTTCATCAATGTAGCGATTTCCCGCTGGGGGATTTAGTTTTAGGCTTGGTTTTTTTTTGCATTAAACACAATTTTTGACATATGTTTTTATTTTGATGTATTGTTGGCCATATTTATCCAAAAATATGTTTTTCTTAGTTTCTTTAAGAGTCTAGTCATTCGCGCGTATCCACCACCTACAGAAAGACCTCTTATTGCATTTCAAATAAATTGGTGGGGATGTTCTTTCTTAAAGGCCCCCATAGACGGTCGGACAAATTGTGGAAACTTTTGTTTGCCAAAAAATATATGATAAGCCATACACTACGCAAAGAATTGCGCAAACTTCAGTTGCACCTATGTTCTCGTCGCGAAAACATGTGTGAAGGTGCGTTTTTCTCAACAACAACGTACAATTCAAAGACGATGAAATTGTTATTGCGCCAACATCGCCATACACGACAAAATAATTTGCGCAACGTAGTCGTTGTACAGAAGTTTTCAAACGCGTTTGAATTTCATCAACCAGATGCGCAACGTACGAAACTGCACCATTCACGCGAAATATGTTTGCCACAATGGCCTGCGTTGTGCAAATTGTTCGCCTCTGTATGGGGCCCTTTAGCCAATCCACAAGAAATTATAATAGTTTGTCGAGCATCATTTTCCAAAGACTGCTACTTCTACATGATGAGTAGTGACGCGTGTGCCGCGATTATTTTCGAATTATTACTAACTATTAATGGCGATTTCAGTACAAATGTCATAAATTTGCGTAAACAATACCATCCTCATAGGGATTTTACCGCGAACACCATCGCAAGCGAAAAAATATCAAGAGCGCGTTGATTTTCACACAAACTGCTTGCGCAAACGGCAGACATCACCATCCACAGGTGAACATGCTAGCGCAAACGTAGATTTACACAAACATGCTCGCCTATGAACGGGCCGCTTTAGTAAATAATTTAGAATTTTTTATAAAAGCACCTGTAAGATAGCGGTGAATTAGGGCTCAGCTGTCCAGACTCGTATCATTGCAATTTGACCAACACGGGCTGGAAGAAATTCTTCTCTTCCGTACGCACAGTCATTCATTAAAAGTTAAGAAAAACAAGACCATATAGGTTCTTGGAAGAAGAAAGTGGAACGCTTACGTTTTCCATACCGATAAAAGCCCAAACTACGGAACACTCCTTATTTCAATCTCAGATTTCCCCACTCCTCTGAGAACAGCTTTTATTCTCAGACAGGAAGTCCACCACTACATAAAAACTCCAAAATGCTCCCCAAGCTTAAGCACTTTTGGTGTTCTAACCTGATGGTATAATTACAGGAAAAAGTTTGGAAAGGGGAGAAGAAAATGGGGAAGAGAGCTTTTCCAATGCAAACACTTAGCCATTCACAAAAAATGAAAACATAGCGCCGCCATATTGCACTGGTTTCGCCCTAAACGCACGTCCCAACCCGATGACGGTGGGCGACCGCGGAAACTGCAGGTGTAGGAAAATGTGTGTCCGGGAAGTTAATGAGAAAAAGCAAAAATAAAGTCCCAAAATAAGTCTGTGACCCATTTCGAAAGCCGTCAAATCAGTGTTCAGGAAGACAAACAGCGCATGGAAATTGGGTAGACTGCACAGGTCGAGGAATCCTCCTGCAATACTAATTTGGGTTTCACGGTGCGGTCGGTTGTGTTCGGGATCGTGAAAAACTATTACCAAACAGACAAAGAAAACAAGCGCTTTGGCAGTACCTAGGCCAGACCACATTTTGTTGGTGAATTGAATGATTGAATCTGCAGCTCCTTTGAGATAGGTTGAAAAGGCATGCCGAACACAAAGGATAACAGCTTCGGAGTGAAGTACATACATTGCACCACCGAGCTGAAATGTGCTTAAAGGACGGGCTAAACTTCTGGAGGGAATATACATACTAATCGGAAGGCAGCTGTCCTACAAGTTCAGGAAAACACTTGCGCGGTCGTGTTTCAGATTTACATACTGGCAAAGTGGCGGGTGAATAAACCGAAGACTAGAAAATGACGGATTTTCAAGGCGGAAGAAGGATTCGGAAATTATTTTAAAATTCGCAAATACATCGGTTGCAATTTGGAGTAAATTTTCATTGCGTGAGGAGTGTGTGCATTAAATTAATGAAGCAAACCTACCTACCCACCCACTTGCATGAAAATCTGTTTTGGTGGAGCTTTTCCTGTCGATGAAAACTGAGGGGAAATTAATACGTGAGATAAGCCCGATAGCTCTCTTTCCAAAATTTCCTGTGAGTGTGCCAGTGGTTTCCATTCTTACTGATGTTCATGATCATATAAATGCTGATTTTCCATCAAGTCGGAAAATGAAAATGTAAATCTAGTGAATGTCGAAGGCCGCAGGTAGTGGAAATGTACACAAGAGTGAATGAAATTTCGTACGCAGTTGACGGGACTCTTTTTGATAGTTTTGCTGTTCTGTCCCGCCGCTCATTCATCGGGAATTTTGCGAGTAATTGTGTGGTATATTTATTAAGGGCCACTTAAATTAAACGAAAATCTCCCTGTCCATTTGGATATGCGGCCTGCTCTAGAAGTACAGATTTTTGTGTCCACCAGCTGAATCTTCAACGCTTCCCGCAGCAGACTTGCTATCTGACCGGGTGTGGAGAGAGCAAATATTTTTATTTGTTGGATAAGCAAGGGAGGACGAACCAAGCGGGAACAACTTGCATTACCGAAATCACCTATGCTTATACGATAGTGGCATTTGCAGTGCATGGATATGAACTTTTAGAAATGTAAGTACGGATTTAGTGTTTTTATTTGTGTACATGTAACTTAAATGCCTACTATTTATCTTTAGTCGCCTGGTACAGGGTGTTTCGCCTTAATGCGAAAGCCGCTAATTCTTACCATAGATCTTTCGATGTCTCGTATATTCTGGTGAACCATGGAACTTACAATTGCAACATTGCATGTCGCAGTGGATAGATTTAGAGTTATTGACTAAATATCCTTCTTAAATATGCGTTTTTGTCCATAAAAAAATATTTGTTTAAAATTTTCGTTCCTCAAATAGGAACAGGCTTGCATAAAAATTATTGGAATAAGTTGACAAACGGGTAACTTTGCCAATTTGGATAGGACATTGTTCAGTTGGCCTCAAAAGTAATGAATATAGAGAAATGTCGCATGCTATTCATTTTTAACAAGTTATACTTTAGATACCGATGAAAATTATTGTACATTTGTCACTCGTTTTTTGCAAATATTTATCCCAACTGAAGAGGATGTCTTGTGTTTATATTGCTTCTTATCCTTTACAAGGTCTCAATGAAATTACCCGTGTGTATATTGTGAAAGGAAGAAGAAGAGAAGTTAAGAAACAGTTAATCTGTAATTTCTTCCAATGTTGTCGTTATGATACAGTAAATTTATTTCAGATTATTCCGATTAATAGGTGCTTTAGGAATATATGGGGTGTACAACCAATTTTCACAATTTTTTATTTATTTTTTCTTAAAGAAATAACCAAATAATTAAATTCATTAGGAACCCCACTCGATGAGGTTGAATATTTTTGATTTTTTTATAACCTGTTTGAACTCCCATTAGTATCCATAATTTTCCGAATTATTTATCCCTATCTAAACCACAGCATTGGGCCATAACAACCTTTACTTTTACAATACCAAAGGTCATTGGGCATTATCCGACCCGGTTGGCAAAAAGTGGCAGACCAAACCAAGTGTTTTAAATCGAAATGTTCAATCCCACTTTTAATTGTAAGTAGTAATTTTATTGAAAATCGATGGAAAAATTCTATAATCGTGAGGTAACTATAAACTGAATTTGAATTTTCTCAGACGTGAGAAAGTGATTTTTTTTACTGTCGCGTGAGTTTAAAAGTATTTATTTTTAACTTGTTTTAGATTCATTGTGATGGCACAAGGTCTATACGCCATCCATGCTGGCAGAGATTTGATCACGCTTTATAGAATCAGCCTAGAAAATTTTTTCAAAATTCTTGCGGTCAATGGCATTGTAAATCAGAACCAATTATTTATACATCGTATCCAATTCATGTCTGTCCGCCGTGGGTATATGTATGTAGTTTCCATACTATGGTGCTCTAACTTTCAAGTCTCTACCTCAGGGGTGGCAAACCTGCAGCGCATGCACTAAACGCGACACATTGGATGATTACAAGTGGAGCATTGTATCCTTACGCTTAATCATAATCAGCACCATAACTGAAACCATCTTCATATCATCGTTTTATTATTCATGTGTTTGCATTGGATTTTCATCATAAAAACAAATTTTGTTTTTCAAAAACAGATTTGTTGTCGTCAGTGCGTCGTTGTTCAGCGTATTTTCATAAAAAAGAGTGGTAGGGAAGCCATCAAAGCTACGTTTGGAATTGACGAACTTCCAAAACACTTTAGGATCCTTACGTATCAGACATTTAGTGTGATGTACTCTTTATAGGCGGACTAGGAGCTTGACATCAAAAGAGAACAAAGCTCAGAGTATGGGGAATAGTCCTCGCTGCTTTTTGAAGTACAACTTTTTCCATGCCTTAGATTTTTTAAGTGCCTCAGATAACTATTAAACCACGGTTGGCGAGTGAAGTTATTTTTCCGCTCTGAAATAGGTACGCAGGAGATAGGGTCGTCATCAGTTGTTTAATGGAGTAAGTCAGAATCTCGTATGTGTTAGGAGGAATGATATCAGTATATAGGTGGTCTTATATTGGACTTTTATTCCAAACAAATCGCTTCTACGCCTGTGGAGAGGGAAATTCTACGCAACGCACCGCGCAGAATACATCGCCCCGAGAAGTCCATCAACAGTAGTCAGGTATCGACAAAAAACTTGGAAGTCACCCTTATTGAAGAGTTCTGCGTCCAAAAATTAACCGCAGTCTAGGTAGGGCATACCACGTCGAAATCTGAATCAGACAGGTTCACGATGAAAAACTTGGAACACCCAGATTGAAGAGTTCTGCGTCGAAAAATTTACCTTACAGTCTCGGTAGGGCATACCACGGCGATTCAAACAGGGTTGAGACGGTTCGAAATTTGAAAAGTCCTGACAAAAGATATCCAAAAAGCGCCCGGTCATTTTAGTCACAAAATGAAAAAAATATTTCTACAAAACACTTTAAAAGAATGCGAGCTGCTGGTGAAGGTATCAGGTATTCACCAAGTTGACGCAACCTAAAGGGAAAGACCGTGCCGTCCTACCAGAACTGTCTGCTCTTTGAATGACAATGAGACTAAGGTGGTTGCATCGCTAACGGAAAAGTGTAGCAAATTTTTGTTCGCCGTGGGACATCTTTATGCTTAGTTTTTCTGTGATATTAGTAACAGAAGATTAATATTTTATGTTTGAACTAGTAAAGATAATTGTGAAAAGAATATTAATATTTTGTTTGAGCTAGAAGTTTTTTTAAAGTTGATATTATATGGTTAATTAGTTGAACAAGTATGTAGTTTAGTAAAGGTTGAAGATTGATTTAATAGTTATGTTTTATTTTTAAGTAATTTAATGCGAAAATTAAACATTTATTCAAAATTTTCGCATGTAATTGTAAGTAAAAAATCCGGACAATTTAAAAAGCCGGACAAAGTCCGTACGGAAGGCCGAAATTCCGCAAAATTCCGGACGGAGGGAACCCTAGATTCAGATGAAGAGAAAAAGTTTTATAGTCTTTCACCGGAGACGGAGCCCGGTTACATTGGCGTAGTAGATAGATAAGTCGCTTTTGACTTTTTTGAGTTGGACACAGTGATAGTGTTTGATCTAGGCTTAAATTCTCGCACAATAGATACAGCGGGCCAGATATCCGGTGTAATGTTAGCAAAGAACAAACTTTCAGGGACAACAACCTAAAAGAATGCCGCAAATAGCGCTCAGGACGTCCTTGGACTGAAGTCAGCTTCCTGTAAACAGACAACAGTGTCGGGAGAAGCGCCAGTACGGTTGTAGACGTAATGACTTTATCTTTCTTTCCTCCCTAATTTTGGGATTAACTCTCGAAATAAAGATACAGCGGGGACGCCGGGCAGGTAGTAAAACAGAGATGTTGGAAGGCTGTGTGTTAGAGTTGTAGGCCGATTTACGTTCTTTTCTCTAGTTGGAACAGAAGAAGAACGACGTCACTATCGCGGCAGTCTTCGACGGCTCGGCTGTAAGCCAGTTACGCATAATTATAATATTCCTTCTGATTTATGGGTTTCTTTACCTTGGCCGTTTAGCAGCGCGGCCAAACTCCATCGCTCCATCGTTAAAACGAACCCATACATTGAAAGCAAATGTTCAAAGCCAATAATTCCCCCATTGCTTATGTTAAGAATAGGAACAATTGTATGCCAGCTGTATGCCTCGCCCCTGTCCCTGGCAATAAAATTCAGATATTTGTTCAAGTGCCTACGAATATGCAAAATTTTGTTGTGATTAGTAATGTAGCCACCTGAGCGCTGAAATCATCAAGGCAATTAATTGAGCAGAGCGATGCATGCTTCTCCTTGGTGCGTTTTTTTGAAATCTAAAACGAAACATGACTTTGGGGACCCCAAATTCATGATTTGTTTTTTAGATTTAAAAAAAACAGCTTCGAGTAGAATCTTGAAATTGGTCTCAAGTGAAAGTTGACATTCTCTGTATTTTTAGAAAAAAATAGGTTGACTTTTACCATCAGAACGCCGGAAATGAGGGAGGAGTTAAGGGGTGGGCCAACCCATGCAAGTTAGGTTTCGCTAAAAACCACTCGCGACTCGTATCACTTAAAACCAACAGCCGTGCCCCCGACACAGGTCTGCCCAAGTTTTTTATTTTAAATGTTACCCTTTATAACTGGGACAAAAAACTACGACCTTTTTCTAGGTTTCTTGTTTCAAAATATATGAAAATAAATTTTTATTAATATACAAATTATAGTGAATCAGTTGTTTTTATTTCAATACGTTTAATAGAGAACTAATCTGTAAATTGGATTAGGGCAAATTATCTTTCCATTATGTATGTACTACCTAACGTATAGTGTATTCAACCAAATTCCACACTTTTCGCAATCAGTAAAGGTTAGTGGTGGGAGCTCGTGAACTGCCAGTGTGCAACACTGGCCCTTTGGAGAAATAGCTTAGTGGTTGACCCTTGTGTTATCATGAGCTCTGTATGACTGCTTAAAGTACTGCGATCAAATAGTGAAATGCATAGCCTGCGTGCTTATTCGGGTGGATGCAGTCAACTATTGTTCATATGTATATACATAGATATATGAATTCCGCACATTTGCAGCGCTGCTGCGGGCGGGTGACTTGAGAATTTTCGTGTGCACAATATGCCTTTCACTTTTAATGTGCAACCTATAAATATCATGCAGCTCGTTGATTTTCTACACTCATTTTCAGTAAAATTGTACGTCTGAGTTAAAGTAATTAAAAAGGCTTATCTCAGTTAAAGTTGCATATGCACATAAATAAATGCTCTAGTGTAGAAAATTTTATAAATTTATTTACAATAAATATCTTTTCCAATGCGGTATTCATCTGCCGGATACTATAAATAATTAAACTATTTGCTCTACATCACTAATTAAAAGTTGTTGTAGTTGAATAGGTCGCGTCGATGACGATCAGCAGTGTATATAATGACTGCAAGAGATTTTATTAGGAAGTGCAAAACTACAAAAACCCAAAATAAAAAAATACTTATGACTACGCCGGGCGTGCGTCAATAGGGGCAAGCCATGCCAGAACCATACCCGCTACTAAACAATGTGGTGAAATAAAACAAACATGTATAATTTTTGAATATTCTGTGATGAATTTCACCAGTGTCGTGCTATTTTTCGAGGCAAAACTATCTTTAACATTTTTCGTATTTTTCATTTAACTATTTTACAAAAACTCATATCCTTAGATTTTATTCCATAATATAATGTGTAGCCATTTTGTCAACAAAGATGTAATAAATCGAATAAAATGGTTGACTTTGGCATTTTAAGGGGGATTTCTAGTGTTTGGCTTTAAAAAATCGATTTTTTGTTTGCATATTTCGATATTCAGAAGCCTCGAGAATAACCCTATGTCAAGATGAGTCCAAGAGACAAAACTCGAGTAGTGGGGGTTGGATGAAAAGCGTCCTCCTCGTTTTTCCATCATGGTGGCAGTCTCGTGGTATAGTTGAGGTTATGGTGATGTTTTGTTGTCATTCGAGTAAGAACACTAGTTCTCTATTCTTGCATTCGAGTTGAAGTTTTGTTGTCATTGAGCAGTTTCAATGGGATTGTGAAAAATGGTAAAAGTTGCGAGATATTGTTGATATTTTTGTTAGCAAATACTTAAATGGTCTTACCAAAGTCTAACTTCCAGCCCTTTTATTTTATAATGACAATAGAGCTAAGGCACTCAGCCGATTTTGCCCCACGGCAGAGGTAGTTCTAAATTATCTTCAATTATCAGACACGTCCCGCCTGGGCTCTTTCATACTTCACATTTAAAACTGTTGCAGAATGAAAGAAACTGTTTGAATTTTTATCTGAACATATCCGCGGTAAAAGTGTTACAGAATGTATGAAACTGTTTCATGCGCGGAGACGGTTTTTAATTTTTCCCGCGGGAACTCAAAATATTCCCGAAAGTAAATTTCGATAGCAGATTTATAATCAGCGACCACAAAACCTCTATATTTATTAACATTATTACGCAGAAATCCTATTAAGTTGAGAATTTTTGATAAATATATTGAATCCGACATCATTAATTTTCAAATTTCCATAGATGATTCAAGATCACAGATCCCGAAAGCAAAAAGGACTCGTATTCATGGCAACCCTTTAAAGTTAAACCTTTTCGGTTACCTCATAAACGATATTCATCGTCGGTCAAAAAAATCATCAATTATACATCGCACCTTCCTCGTGAATCAATTTATTTAATCGAAAACTGGAACAAAATTTGTGCAATAAATTATAAACAGCAATTTTATAAAGAGACAACAAACACACAAAATGAAGTCATATTCGTTAAATGCGGTACCAAATGCAGGCTTTAGTTGTGTTTCATTAAGGAAGGCAGCGTTTGGGATTAGTATTTATTATTTGAAATGAAAAGATAACTTGTGTCATAAAAACATATAATATCTTAGCGTTTATTTTCCTTTGGTGCCACGATGCAAACCATGGTTCATGTCATAGACATTTTGATGTTGTGAAAAGTAAACACGGTGCGAAGAAATAATTGCAAAAGGCGGAGTTTTAATGCTTTTGAAGTGGGACACCAGCTGACGAAAATATTTTTTAGTTTATTTTATGCTGTCACTTACTTATTAACCGAGCCAACCGATGCCTTAGGCATTTATAAACTTCTATACTGCACCTTTGTCAGACCGATCCTAGAATATGCTAGTACTGTTTGGTCTCCCTTTTATAAGTGCCATATTAAACGGATTCAACGTAGCTTTCTACGGTTTGCTCTTAGAGCTCTTTCCTGGTAAAACAGTTTTTTACTGCCACCATACTCTGGACCAGGGCTGTTACTACTCGAGTACTCCTGAACTCAATTACTCGATTATTTGAGTACTCGAGTTCAAAGATCCGAGTTTGAGTAAAGGAGTTTTGAGTACTCGAGTACTCGAGTACTTGAGAGCAAAGAGATCCGAGTACTCGAGTACTCAAAACTCCTTTACTCAAACTCGGATCTTTGAACTCGAGTACTCAAATACTCCTACTTGGGAGTACTCAAATACTCAATTATCCGAATCATTCTTAGAGCCCTACTCTGGACTTATTTCGCTTGAATCCTTGGATTAAAGACAGGAAGCCTTCAGATCTGTTCTAACTTCAACTGTTCGAATTTGCTTCCCGTCTTCAAAGTTTCGGTCCCAAGCCGCTCGCTGATGTTCTGATGATTTTCTTTATCGGACAAAATGATGGCTTTAATGAGCCAATATCGTCGATGTCCCCTTCCTTTAATGCCTTTCCCTTTTTCAAAGCCAGCTGAAAAGTCGTCTTTGTCAGTAGACATAGTAGTTTTAATATTATATCTGTTATCCACTTTTGCATTGCTATTAGATGTACTAAGTAATCAGAATGGTAATGAAGCTATGATAAGTGATGGCTTAAGTATTAGGGGTTTTGCAATCCTTTTTTTATCTCACGCTTAACTAAAAGAGAGCTTAGGCATTTTGTTCTAAGTATTATGTAGGACAATGTATTTGTCACTTGTTCACAGCAATATTTTTTCCTGTCAAAATAATAAATTTTATTCTAAGGAAGTCGAGGAAACTTAAGTGACGATTAAGTGCCCAAATTTGGCGGCTTAAGTAAAGCGACCAATTAAGCCTTAATGTACACTAAACTCGCACCGTGAAACCGATAAATTATTAAGCGAGAACTTAAGTGATTATTAGAACTTAAGCTCCCAGTGTGAAATCGGGCGTAAGAGAAAAACTGTTTTCAGAATCGCAATATTTTTCTAAATTTAGAGTGCTCTTTTAGAGTACATTTATTTATTCTACGAAATTATTGAAAGATGGCGCTATCTTTGCTCTCACTTCGAGGTGTTTATCGACCGTTTTTGGTGGAGAATCGCGAAATACTCTAAATTTGTTATTTAAACTCTAAATACTAAATTGAACTTGTTACGGTATCCCAGCACAGAATTCATACTGCAATTACCGTAATTCAAAAGAATGTGCTTTTTACCGTGCCTCAATTCCGGACCTTAATACCATCCAACATGCATGGGCAGACTTCAGAGAACCATTCCTCTGAAATGATAGTAATATTTACGATTTTTTTTGTGAAGCGCGCATTAAAGCTAGGGACTTGAAATTTGATACAGATACAAAACAAAGGCTTGAGAAACAACAGGAAGTTTTTTATTACTAAAAAATTAAATATTTATTCATTAACAATAAATTAATAGAAAACAGTGTTTTTGATCTGGTTCTATATCAACAAGCAATTGACCGATTGACTTGAAATCTGACACGAAAATTGTTAATAGTATTCTTTATCGTGTGATCGATACTTTTGAAAAATGGATCTAATGGCTACTATTTGAAAAAAACAGATTTTCGCTCCGACCGTAATGGTAATGGTAATGACGACCGTAAAGGTTCAACTTCAAATTATGAGAACGAGTCCTTTTGTTTTCGCGGTTGCTGGTCACGAATCTACTATCAATGTAAATGAAATTAATATAAGTTAACGCAGGAAACATTCCTGAAGTTAACTCGAACCAACACGTGAGCATCGTCAGCAGTCTACGCCGGAAAATTGCACCACAGGTCATTGGACACCCAGCGAGACATCACCCCATGGGAACCGCTGACCCGAGACGGCTAAACTGCTGACACCCGCACTTGGACAGAGGCCACAAGGTGCAAGTAGATATTAAGTAGATCAAGTCTGTTCTTAGCATTCAATAAAGACACATCAGTCACTTGGACTGTAGTAAAAATTGTGTTTTTTTTATATTAAAAAAATCTATAAGATTTTAACTTATATAAAGATTTTTGGAATCGATGTTTTTAAATGTGCTATCGAAATCTCAATTTCAATATGGCAGGCAAAATTTACCAACGTAAGTGAATTGTCATGAAATTGGGTTCTTAGGGTCTGTAACTTCGAAATAAAAGCTCATATGTACATGGTACCAAAACCCAAATAAAAATTTAAAAATTTTTTGTCTGTCCTTTTGTTGGTCGGGGCTAATCTCGGGAACGGCTGAATCGATTTCGACGGGACTTTCACTGACAGGCATTTTTTCGGACATGATTTAGTTTACCTTTTCTCTGTATGGGGCTGAACCTATTTTTATATCATCTTCAATATTTTACCATTCATTAGTAGTAGCCTATTTAATCCCGGGAAAAGTTTTGGGATCCCGCGTGAAAAATAAAACAGCTTTCCGTGCATGAGTTCAGATAACAATTGGAACAGTTCCGTTTATTCTGCATCAATTTTAATTTAAAAGTATGGAAACTCGGGCAAATCTCGGAAGGGCCTCGTGGTAGTTACATAAAAACATGTGGTTTGGAATATTTATTATGTGTTATTTATTAATGTGTTTTTTTCACTACATGGCAAATATATGTATATACATGCTTATACATATATGTATACATATATTTATAATTTTAAAATTATTACAAAGACGACAGTACCCCCGCCTCATTTTCGAATTTATCTGATTATTGTTCGTGGAAAATGAAACGGAAAACCGCTGCGTGTTGTTTGACATTATTCGATGTGTATATATGTAAATATATAAATATTGATAAATACCTTCCGTTGTCGGGGAAAAATTGTTTGTCAAATTAATTATACTGTGCTGATGAATATCCATGTAGGATTTAAACTCTAGTAATACGGTTAAATATACCGAAAAGGCTGTACAAATTCTGTTTAAAAGCAACTTCCTAGAAGATCATAAGAATATTTAAACAATAATATGTCCCTTTTTACAAGCATATTTAATTTAATTTTGAATAATTATCTTAACGTTTTGTCTTTCAGATCGCAAATCCTCAGAGAAGATGGAGTTTATAGTCCGGGGGGCGACTTCAGTCACCCCATCGCTATTAGATCAGCAAAAATCATAGAGCGCAAGAGGAGAGATCACGAACTTTGTAAGTTTTGAAAAGTTTCCGCGAATATTTTAAACTGAAAATTGTTATATTTGCAAGGATGTCCTGTAGCGTCTCAGAGCTGCCAGCGGGGTGTCGGCTCCGTGGCATGGGCTCTGCAGCGCAGGGTGGCAGTAGTGTTCCACTAACTACACCACTTAAAAGTAGTAGTGGAGGCGGAGGCTCTGTTGGCGGTGGTCTTAGTGGCTCGAATGCTCTTCAAGAAACATCAGGAGCCGGACCACTTCAACGCCCGCAGTCACAAAAGCCTTGTTGCTTTTGCTGGTGCTGTTGTTGTTCTTGTTCATGGTAATTTAAATTGGAACGATTTATCCTATACATATCTAATCTTAATATTTCATTATTTATATCTGATGTTTACATGCACTTGCTGACCCATTAGGGCAAAATGGTAAGTGCTTTACCCATACTTCTATAATATTAAACAATAAATGAAGTCCTTTTGATTTTTGACTTAAAATAACGATGTTCTTCCGATGGTGATAATTGAAACACTTTAGACCTTATCCACGCCTAAGTGAGGTGAAAAGAGTTTTGAAAAGACGCAATGCATAACGTTTAAGGTTGTCAGAATGTTAATCTAACGCATGATCCGCTCCCCAAATCAATTCTAGTGGTATTCCCGCAAACTGAGATTAGTTTTTCCAGTTTCTGATATTAGGAACTAAAGTTCATACTGGAAAACTAGCTCTCCAAGAAATCTCCATCGTTGGAAAAAGTTTTTATTCTGCACATGCTCTCTTCTGTTCGTTACCAGGTTGGGCTTTTTATATATGTATATGTGTATTGAAAACCCACTCTTAATGTGGGTGGTTGTAAATCCATTCTACATACTACATTTATCTGAATGTAATATTTTTGTTCTCGGGCAGAGAACGACATGCTGGAGAATAAGAATGTCGTTATTAATTTATCATGATTAATGAAAAATTTCACATTCGTAGGCTTGAATCATTTTATTAATTTAAACATTAAGATGCACCTAAATTAGTTTCGATATACATATGAAATATTTTAAATATATACGAAAGATAGAGAGTTCCATTTGTGCTTTTAACGTACACAACTCCAACACCCTTTTGTACGGCTAGGGGAAACTGCTTTGAAGAACAGTAAAGTTATGCTTCTGTACTTTAAATTACTATATATGTTTTTATATGTATTTACATAGTTTTCTGTTAAATACTCTCAGCGCATATCGTATAGAAGAGCTTTTCAATTCTCCTCGCAAGCTTCTATGAATTAAAAAGTTCCGATTTTTTTGTAAACACAGCGCCAGCAGATGAAAACTTTCAGGGAAGTTTGCTTCGTACAGGTACTAGTAAACTTTGACAGTTTGCAGGCAAATAACCTAATCTACAATATTAATTCTTTAAGTTTCTTGAACGGCAAAATAAACGGTTTGTTAGCGTAATTTGAATGAAAATGAATTTGAATTGTACTTCTGTAGTTGTAGCGCAAAGTGTTTCCGTTAAAAAAGTAGTTTTATTTTGGATAGAAATTTTGGTGAAACGTCCATTGGAATGTGAGAAGTGTTAAGAATTTAGTGATAATTCATTTATCTGTAGAAGTGTTTAGTAAGAAGGATGTCATTGCATGTATGTGTCTAAGGAAACAATTATATTTATTCATGTTACAATGTACCTACGTATAAATTATATTGTCATTTAGAAAACGTGGCATAATTAGAACTCATTTTCAAATTACTTAAGTCGAAAAATTAGGTGAAGGATATATATACATATGATATATTTCGATCATGTACAAAAGTTCGGGCAGCACTTCCATGCGAGGTCCCCTTACATTTTATAAATTCTAAGTAATAGCCGAAGAGCCGATTGCAATATGGCCTTCGTCGTAAGGAAGTAGAATGAATTTGACCTTAAACGAAAGGTTGTTTTGAGATGAACACGAAACGTTAAGTGTGTAGATTTTTTAGAAGGAAAGTTGTATTTTACATGATAAAGAAAAATAATACAAGAGTGATCGTCCAATATATGACTATACTAATCGAATATCTGAATATAGCAGAATATTTCGTTGAGCCAACAACCAATGGAGAAATAATTAGCGGAATAACTGAATAAATATACCTATTTTATGTAAACGGTGAAAACGGTACTTAATAAAGGTCTAAGCTTCCGTTCCAAGCAATTATCGTTTGCGCCATATTAACCTTAGTAATCTTGTTGTGCCGATCGTTTTTAAAAGCTGCCTTGCCATATTCACCTCAATTTTCAAAGTGAATTATTATGTTATTTCTAATTTATATTCTAATTTCTAATAATATAATGTCTGTCATACCTGTTTGGAGGAGGTTACAGGTAACAAAGTTTTACCGTCATGGCGCGGAAATATTTTTTCTTTTAAATGTTGTTCGTTTTTCTGCGCTCTTTCAGAATATCATGGTATAACAGTCCAAAAACTGCAGAAAATGTCTGTCATACCGATAATACTGAGTGGGCTGTCTGACAGTAGATTTCAAAAAAAACAACACCCCAATGATCTTCATATCAATATTTTCTAAATAATTCAATGAATGAATGAATGAAGAACTTTTTCTAAATATATTACTTATTTGTAACAAACGATTAATTTTTTGCTTATATTTGAAGCTTTGTAAGTTTAAATGAGTGGAAATACAAACTAAGCTACTTTTTAAGACAGTACATATAATGTTTTGTATTTTAAAATAATCCATTCAAATCTTACTCAGAGAATTATCTTATATTTTTTCTGAAGTTACGAATTATATAAAGTAATATATCAAAAACCTATCATTCTAGAATTATTACAACAATACAATACAACAAATACATATCAGTGCCCAGAGCAGATCCACAGCAGATTCATCCTCGTCTTTTCATTGGTCAGAAAGACACGAAAATGCAGCAAATCTGCTTTGGAGCAATCATTCCGAAACGCTATTTTTCACAGCACGTCAATCTGACCTTAATTATCATTTCGATATTTTCGATTCGATTTCGTGTAGGTATCATTGCCACTGCCTTATTCTAAACAGTTACCAATTGTTAATTTATTATCTCTAATTAATTTGATTTTATTGTTTTAGGTACAGCTCAAAAGATGTTCTTTCTTGTTGTGCTATATTCAATAAATTATCTATCTATACATATAAATTACGATATATTTTAATGGGTCTCTTTTCAAAGGGGGTTTTGATTGATTTTATCAATGTTTTTGCTTTGTGTAAAATTAGGCATCATAATTTTGAAAGTCTATATAGAATACTCTCCATTTATAGGCGATTTAGATAAAAATCAGTGGAGGGTTGTTTTGGAACCGTCTATTTTCATTCAGTCGTTTTCTTGATTATTCGTCTCATATAGACAGATAAAAAACAAATGTACAGACAGACAGTACAAATTCTTATTATATTTGCCGAAATAATGATAAAGCCGAAATGAGGAATAAACTAACTCACGTTTTCAACTAATTGTTCTGTTGGTTCTTATTTGCCCACCTTACTTTTGCAGCTAAAAAACTTCTTTATGCATTTTCAGGAAAAATTAGCACCGCTTCGTTTTTTGTGATATCCTAAAGAAACGAAAAGTGATCAAACAGTCTGAAACAATGCTTTTTTACGCTTCTATAAATATAACGCGCAGTATTTCGGCATTTCGAGCTGTAACTTAAATCTGAATTGGGTAAAGCATGCAATATGCTCATAATGTGAAATTATGCGACACCGCAAAGCAATGACTACACGAAAGTATTGGGGTTGCGTGCGACTTTTCGAAGTATACTTGAAATAAGCTTTAATGCAGGACTTATTAGGTTTTCTCGTCCAAAGTTGATCGCAAAAATTTTTTATCAAAAAAATTCTGGTGAAGGAAATTCTACGAAGGTGTCATTCGTTTTATTACTGAAAAATAAATAAATATTTAATATTATTTGGGCGGATGTTGTCTCATAAATGTATTTTTTGAATTACTATTGATGTTTTATTTAATTTACATATTTAATTATTTTAATTTAGCTGCAAAAAGTGCTATGTAAAGTATTTATAATACAATCTTGTATCAAAATTAGAACAAAACTCTTCCTTCCGAAACATTTTTTTCTAATTTTGATGCACGATTGCATTATAAATACTTT
This sequence comes from Neoitamus cyanurus, assembly GCA_947538895.1. Lineage (NCBI taxonomy): Eukaryota > Metazoa > Arthropoda > Insecta > Diptera > Asilidae > Neoitamus > Neoitamus cyanurus. The sequence continues at coordinate 160,055 of OX384541.1, forward strand.
ACATATATTGTACTTTTTGGTTCCCAATATACCCATAATTAGCAAACTATTCGTCGAAATGATAAAACATTTTAAAGAATTGATTTTGACACGTTTTTTCTTTATTAAATATTTTACAAATACGCATTTGTAGTTGTTTTTAAAATGAAACATATTTAATTTTATTAATATTTCAATTGTTTAAGATCAAAATTTTTGAAAAATGGTTATTTCAATGAGGATAGTAAACTGAATTTAGTTATTGTCTAATACTGTCGGTCGCAATTGAATTATAGTGTATTTCCCAAATAGTTAGCAAGTTTTAGCGGGGAATTTAATTTATTATAACTATTTTTTTAGTGAGTTAAAAAAAACTTCATATAAAATGACAAAAAAAAACAATTCCATAGGTATCTGCAAGATACCTAATATCAAAAATGTATGAAAATTATCAGTTCACTGGAAGGTGATTTTGTATTTTATGGAATGATCAATAGGCGTTATTTCTTATTTCATTCCCACATCCGTGGTACAATTTAAATGCATTTTAACGTCCATTTGAGCAGAGTCTCAAAATAAAATCAAAAGGACCTTTCGTTGTAATGTTTCAATGTTCATAGAGATAATCGTTAGAGAGTTTGTAATGTTTGAATGATTTTTTTACCATGACGGACGAGTATTTAGAATTCCATTTCTTACTTTTTAAGTATGTATGCTTATGAGTTAAGGCTGTGAAAAGATATGAGGTGTAACCTTATTGGGTTAGAGTCGTGGTGCGTGCGGTGTAACCTTGTTGGGTTACAGTCGTGGTGCGTGCGGTGGAAAGCTTACCGCAATAATACCACTGTTTACTGTTCTTACTGGCTAATTTTGATTGTGTGTTCATCATACATACATGCAAAGCCAAATATAAAAACGCACTACATATAAATATATTACCTAAAATTATTACGAAACAAATTATGAAAATATACATATATAAAAATAAGAGTTTAATATAATTAAAAAAAACCTTCCAGCTTGGCAATAAAAAATGCTGAAGATAACGGACCAACAAGAAGAGATCCAGCGAGTTCGGATCTTCTAAGCGAAGGAGAGCAGTATGTGTTTAAATTAATCTTTGCATTATAATTGATTATTTATTACTAATATATTTTTCAGACCCACTTTAGATGAAATAAGGAGCTGGGGCAAGAGTTTCGATAAACTTATGAGAAGTCCAGGTATATTGTAGACATATTACGTTGACATTCTTTTGTTCTAAGAGATGATTCTTAAGGGTAAAGTTTCAATTTCCGACGTTTCCATTCCAAAAACATATGTTTGGACTTACAAATCCTAAACGCCTTTAGATGTATGCACCGTGCCGTCAAACGAGTTTAAATTAAGCAGAATGTTATATATATAACAGTCAAAGTAATTAATCTAGCTATTAGGTATAATATGTAGGCAAAGTGATTAATGAGGCTGTTTTAATGTAATTGAACTTGAAAAGAGTAATAAAACACAATAGCACAAGGATACATAAGGACATAATAGACTTAAATTTGCCTTTTACAAAATGTTTAAGTGACTCAAGAGTTCCCTTGTAAAAAATATTGGTTTTCCTTCTATAAAATACAAGGATTTTTTCAATAACTAGCTCTCTTCACCACAATTTTTTAGTAAAAGTTAATCTGGCCTTATTGGAACCATATTGACGCACTCAGGATGTGGTCTTAACAATTCTTTTAGAGTGGCCAACCGCCAGTTGCAGAAATGTATAGCGCTTTTATAGAGCAGGGCAGTAGGTATTACCACTATTGTACCTGTAAGATTAAATAAATAAGAAATGTATAGAAGCTTATATGAATTTTAAAAATTAAATTGTGATTATTGTTTTTATAAATAAACATTACAGTCATAAATTTTCACTAGTTCTTTTTAAAACTAACAATAAGATATTCTTATTTTGCCAAGTTTGAATCAAGTAAATTTTATGACTTTATATATTTTTTAGGAGGACGTAAGGTGTTCAGAGATTTTCTTCGCTGCGAATATAGCGAAGAAAACATCCTTTTTTGGCTTGCCTGTGAGGAATTGAAAAAGGAGACAAACCCTGAAGCAATTGAAGAGAAAGCAAGGTTTATATATGAAGATTATATCTCGATCCTGTCACCCAAAGAAGTTTCGCTTGATTCACGAGTTCGAGAAATCGTTAACCGCAATATGGTCGAACCTACACCACACACATTCGATGAGGCTCAGCTTCAAATTTACACATTAATGCACCGTGATTCCTATCCCAGGTAGTCAAATAATATCCTAATTGATTTAAATTATTAATGGACATTCCTCTTAAGGTTTATTAATTCGCAGCTGTTCAAATCACTAGCGCAGGTACCGGAGGGCGTATCGACTTCAGGATCACAGACGGATAGTCCGACCTAGAAAAAGCAGAGCCTTGGAAAAAACCCATAATAATAAGTAATATAATAAAGTAAGACTTCTAAAGATGCGGAGATAGAGTACACGAAATAAGCAAACCATTAGTTCATACCTTAAGTAATCTAAAGTAAGTGGTTTTAACACACAAGTTAAAAATTACCCAAAACATTAAAGGGAAAAATAATTTCATAAAATTGTGATTTCAAAGAGAAAGTAGTAGAAAATTAAACCGTATTTTGAAGTAAACAAAGAAGGTCTTGCGAAGAAGAAGAAGAAGAAAATCAGTCTTGCGACGCTAAATGAAAATCGCTTTATGATAGTGTTAAGTTAGTTAAGGAATGTAAAAAGAAATTAACTGCAATAATTATCGAATGCTATAGTTCTGCAAAAATTACTTTTCTTCCTTTTTTCTTGTTGATTGTCGAACTCGAGGAAATACCAAGTGAGAGCCTATTCGAGGTGTTTAATTTTGTGATCAATAAATATAGGTCTAATTTTTCCTTAAAATTAATTGTTAAGTACTCGCTAGGTTATATAAGCACGATCAATTTTGCGTGCCTGTTTAGTAGGCCTATTTGTTATTGTTATATTTATGCAAACGACTTTTAGAATTCATGTGGATTAATTGGACGATTTAAAGAAGTGCATTGCTAGACATTGATAAGTTATAATTGCACTTAATTACAGTCAGAGTATATGTAAAGTAGAACCAAAGATCATATATTATATAATTGATTATATGATCTTTGGTAGAATCCTTAATTTGGATTAGGTGCCTCTCTTTCAGCTATACCATACTGCGCATTTGCGTGAGAGAGTTATGTCATATGTTTGTCGATAAATCAATGCGTTGCATATTCAAATCAAAATTAGCATTCAAAAACTCAAGCTTTCGTCTACGGTTGATTTGAACTCATCCTCTAAATATACTTTTGTAATGAATTTGTAACTTTTCTGATTTTTATAAATGAAATGATATGATTATAACACTATATCGAATAAAATGTTGTTTTAAGTTGCAAATTTTCACATTATACTCCCGAAGTTTTACAACCGCAATATTTTCATTTATAATGTACCTTTATCTTTGCTCGTTGATACTTTGTAGTTTTTGAACTTTCAGAATATTTTATATAAAATACGTGAAGGTTAATTAAAGGAGAAGGTCTACAAAGCTTGTATACATATATTAACATAGAACTCTTCACGAGAAGGGAAGTTATAATTCTTTAAAAAAAATTTATTTGAGTTATGAATAAATTTTGTTTGTGCGATTGCGTACAACGTTATTTGTGAGGTTCCTATTAGGATAATTTTATGAAATAACAAAAATTTTCAAACATCGCTTATTCGTTTTTCCGAAATTAAATTCCAGACTTCGAGGGAGCAATTTAGGTATGTAAAATATATTTCTAGACAATCCACTAGCAGTAAGATCAAGCCCATAAATCTTTGACGGAGGATAGAACTCGATACAAATGTATGATTTGCTGCACTAAATACTCCAATTAATCCACTCTTGGTATTCAAATCAGAGAATCATAAAAAAAATGCCTAATGTGGAATTAGGTACGGGAGAATATAAAAGGGCTTGAAAAGAATTGTACATACACTTATATAACCGCAACCAAAGACCAATACGAATTATAAAAGAAACTCATATTTTGTACAAAAATAATTCAGCATATTGTAGAAACATCGAGGAAAAGCAGATGATTCCTTTCAGTTGCATGTACTAATCAGTCATTTCTTAAAATATGTTAAGTTTACCAAAAAGGAAAACTTGTGTTAGCATTGAAAAAGTTTGTCCTCAAATAAATTTTAAAAGTTTCTCAGCTCTAATCGAGCTATCCTAAATATAGGATATATAAACATTTTATAAACTTTCTAATAGTCACGAGGAATTTTTTCGACAGAAACCATAGTACTTCATCAAGTTTTAATAGTAAACAAAACATTTATAGATAGGCGCAAAACATAAAAAACCACAATTTCATGAAATGTATGTTAAACCAAAGAATATATAACATAAAGAAGTCGCAGTCGGAACAAATAACTTGAACTGAAAAATTTGCTCTAGGGTCCTTCCGCGCGAACCCTATATCTGTAGTAGTACAATAAATGCAAGCGGCCATTCATATTCAGACACTTCTTACATCAGAAGTGTGACCAAAAATTTCTGATGCGACGCGGGACCAGGCAGCAAACGTACAGAAATTCCGGCGCGCAATGTTATTCTTATGGACTTTTGCGATGAGGTGTTCCAAGCACGCGTTGAGGGCTGTATGAGCGCTCGCCGGTTCCAATTCTAGGAAGTGTGGGAAAATTACGAGAACTCTGAACTGAGCTCAGAAGTTTGAAGAATTTTAGTTCTGGGATTCATGAGTAGTTGAGAATTACAAGCGCAGACGAAATTCGTTTTGGGTTCTCGCCTTTTTACTCATATCTATCATTCATTTATAGAATTCGGTCTGCCATCAGCTAGAAGGCACATCGTCCGACAACGCAAGCGTGGTTCACCCCAACGCATGAACCCATATGAATAACCTGCGCCCGAACTTCTGTGCGTTGCTGGCTGGTACACATTTGTGTTCACAGCCGCGGTTTCTAGGAATCACTTCCCTGCCCTGACACCGTTCCTTCTCTTCCATCGATCGGAAAATATTTTTGAGTGGCAAATTAGGCTCGTGCAACTTCTTTATGTTATATATTCTTTGGTTAAACACAATATTTAGAAATTCTTCTATCTTGGTACAGAGATTAATTTTATAAATCATACTAGCTTGCCCAGACCCGGCGTTTCCCGGGATACTATTAAATTTGTATTCCTTAATTTTACAACGCCTCTCTACTGCACAATCGCCTCTCCTATGTGACCCAGCGGGGTGGGGGTGGTCTCATTAAATCAACCATAAATTCGTACACAATACACCCCATACATCACTTTCACCTATTCCTGATACTTTTATAACTGTAAACTGTAAAGTATTATTAAATTTAGTTTTTCTCATTTTACACCACCTCCTTATTGCACCCCCTCTCCTATATCTCCCAGCGGGGTGGGGGGTGGTCTCATATTTGGAAATTTGAATAACAGATTCGAAATCAGTCATCCCGAAAATCTCCAAGCGCGGATTTTCAGGGAAATCCCTTGAAGTGTAATTTTTCGGTCGCCATATTGGTCCAGCATCTTGATTTCCAAAATTTTGATGGCAGATTCAAAATCAGTGACCCCAAAAGCCCAAATTTTCTAATTTTCCGCGCAATATTCGTAATTTTTTCTTTCATAAGAACCTTCTTCTGACAATAACAAACACAACAAAAAAAGAATTAGCGAAATCGGTCCAACCGTTCACTCGTGATGGCGTGACCAAGGGAAATAGGGATTCATTTCTATATATATAGATTACTCTGCTTCCTTAGCTATCGATTGGTGAAAAAATTATTCCAATTCATGCATACACTTTTCTTCCACAGCCGTTTCAATTTTGTCGGCACCCACCGAAAAAACCAAGTTTTCACTATTTTCACCAACTTTCACCAACCCGGCCCAATTTCCTATAGTGCCTATTCTTCCTACCCCTGAGATACACTTCTGGGGGGTGTCACCCCCACCCCTCGCTCACAGCAAAAACACGTTTTCACCAATAATTCCCACATTTAATACTTTTTACCAACCTTTCTTTCACCACCACATTCTACACTACCTCCCCTTTCCAACGATACCCATAACATGGCACACGCATTACTAATAGTATAATTATGAATTTTTACAACAACTGCAGCGCCATCTGCCGGGCTGATTTGTGAATCTAAACCATCCAGGGCGCCACCCAAACGCATACAAAAAAAATCATTCAAATCAGTCCAGCCGTTTAGGAGGAGTTCAGTCACAACACACACAGTAGAATTATATATATAAAGAAAGAAAGAAGATAAAGATTTGCATTTCTCTTTGTGGTGTTTTGAAGTCAGTTGCACGACCTAAGTTTTATTAGTCATTGAGTAATTTGAATGAGTTAACTATGATCTCAGAATTGGACATAATGAATCACATCAAATTACTTTACTTCATTTCGAATCTGAATGGTTCACTGATGCCCAAAAATTCCAAGTCGTAATTTTTTCGAATTTATTAAGAATATTTTTTTTTAGTTTAATTTTCCTGGTTATGTCGATTACTGAGAAGGATTTGGAGAATTATGAAGTTAAGATAAGGTTATTAATTGACAAACGTGCAAACATTAATTTAAGACCTAACTTTGAATAAGAAAATTTAGAAGAAAAAATATTATTAAATTATTAAAAATCTTTAAAAATCGCGAATAAATGGTTTAATCTTTTTAATCACAGATCACGTAATATTAATCGGAAACACTTGAAATGAATTAACAAAGCAAAACTCCAAGAAATTGTTTGCAATAATTTTAACATAGCACCCATTAAAAACGAGGAAAAATAACAAGCACCAACTTAAATTAATTCATATACCATACTTTTATTAAGTAAAATACAATAACTAATAAAATCGAGTATCTAAGTAAGGTTCATAAACACACTTGACAAGCTATTTTTAACAGTTTGTGTTTGTTACCTTTTTTTTTGATATTTTAACGATGTGACAATCTTAAATGCTACGAATAATTACTTACTTTTTTATATGTCGATTATTTATCTGTAAAAGGACAGTTGTTTATTGAATTTGTATACATTTATCAACTATTATCTATCAAATTTATCACAAAATTAAGTAGTCCCTTGTGAACCTTCTAGGAAAGGTGAGGGTAATCTGACAATTTCGTGCTAGTCAAACGTTGCATTAAAACTTAGTGCAGAAAAGATAATAGCTGTGCGGAGTAATAAATTAAAACATTATATTTACGAATGTCATTCAGAAGATCAACTATTTTCCTCAAGCCGAATAACTCCAGTGAAACTTTCACATTTAACCATATATGTACATATATTATTCACCAAATCGACTCACTTATTTTTGCTGAACACTTGTTTTTTTGTGGGGAGTGATGACTCTCATAACGAGGACTGCAATTGTCTTTTAAGGGGCAAAAGTTTACCTTTTATTATCGACATATTAAAGCATTTATGTATATTTTAAAACTATCTTGAAGTCAAAATCGAACTTGCCACATGACTCATGGAAAGAACTTAGATGGCTTGAAAAAGATAACAATATTTGTAGCAGTTATTTAAATAATTTTGAAAGATTATCTTGCAGAACTGTAAGGTCTAAAGTTGCATTTTACGATAGTAAACTGCATCAATCATACCTCAAATTAATAATAACAATTAATAAAAAGAAGCCATCAATTTTTTTGCAAAATTTATGCATTGCAATAAAAGTTTTTAGTCAGTTTTTTTTAAAGAACTTTATGATTTTTACTTCCTCATTTTATCACTAGTTTAAAATAGAAGCGAGTAAAATTCTTTAAATTTGTCGTGTAAGTTTTAAACATTTTGAATAACGAACAAATACATACGAAACTTTACCAGAATATATCACCCACATTTATTGGTTACATTTTCTTTCAGTTTTATGCTGTTTGCTTTCTCTGTAATTCTGTATACTCAAATGATGTTAGGCCTGAATTGTTTACACTCGTCTTCGAGGAGAACATCGATCAATTAAATAATTTATTGTATGTTACACGTGCTCTGAATATATAGGTATATTGTTAACTTGAACTACTACTCTGGTTTTTGATGAATATTTTCCCGGAAATTAGGTTTTCGGTACAAGTTTCAAGGATGTATGTGTGTCGTTAATTGTAAACCTTTTCCTGAAAATGACATACCACATTTAATAAAAGTTTTATTTTCTAGGTCTGACTCTTCTTACACGCGGTTTACACGAGTTAGTTCAACTATACCGAGCAACTGCCCTCCAAACGTCTGTAGGCTTTGGGAAATAAAGAAAGCTGGCATAATATATTGTCAGCTAGTTAGCCAGTTGTAGCGAAAACTAGCGTATAAGTTTCATTTCTTGTCCAGGTTCTTGAAATTATTATGCCTGTATATTTTGGACAACAAATTCCACAGGGCTTCATTTTATCAATATAAATTAAAATGTCTCGATTGCCCCATAATTGTGTGCGTGCACAGGACCACTTCGCTTGTAATTGTAGAAGGTTTTGTCTTGTGTGTTGAATGGTGAACATACACAACAGATATTCCTCCATGGATAAGAAAACTGTATTAGCTCGTGTAAACCCCGGGCTAGTCATTATTTTCAAAAGGTGATATTTTGACTAAGTACTCCCCACTGATATCTATAAACAACTGGATAGTGGATAGATCAATTTCTCTCTACAAGCTGAGTGCCGTTTAGAAGCGATTGACAGTAAGGGCACTTGTGCGTTTCTTTGGTAAGGTGGAACATTTCACTGACAATTTTGTTGGTAAGCATGGTAAGGTAACAAATAAAAATAATAAAAATTGTTGATAAGGCGAGACTCTACTACCGACAAGTCACGCTAGTGACCAAACTGAACATAGCCGCCAATATTTTCTAATCAGCACACCTCCAGCACCTGATTCACTATCCAGTCATTTATAGAGATCAGTGGTACTGCCAAATTGAGTTATTCTGGATTAAGTCCTTGCAGTTGCCGATAGCCATGTGGTTCATATTAGGCTTTTTTACTTTCTCAGTGTCATATGAAATTCATAACCGAGAATATTATGAGAATATAATAGGCAAAGTCCTAGCAATAACCATAAAATACCCAAAGTAAAAATACTTTTACCAATAAAATATAAAAAGGTATGAAAAGAAAACTCGTATGCTCAAAAGATGCAATTTTGATTAAATACTGCCAATTTGAGTGATTCCAGAGTACGACTTGAAATTGTTGATGGAGATATGGTTCATATTATGCTTCTTTAGTTTGAAATTTCTGAAAATTGAAATCGTGGCAATAAATCAACTTAAAAGAGGTTAAGTAAAAATACTTTTACCAACGAAATATATAAATATATGAAAATAAAATGCGTGTGCTCAATAAATTCGAAGACAAATTTTAAGTCTGAATTGAGACAATGACCAAGTGTTGTAAGCATCTATTTTTCTTATGCAATGACTCAGAAGGACGCATACAGACGAACCTAAACGTATCAAGAATAGATGACCTATACGAGAAGTAAAATGAACGCAAATAATAGTTATTACTAAAAGCACCCAAAAGTGTAAAAAGCTTATAAATACAAAATTAGTACTTAAATCAAGAGATATTTTATCTGTTGTAGTAAAGACAAAATTGACTAAATCTATAAACATACATATATATAAACGGAAAAAAAACATTTTATTGTTTCACGTATTGAAAGAGAATCACTGCCACAGAAGTAATTTATTTATCATTATGAGGACAGATGGGTTTGATACATGAATATTCAGTAAGAGCAGTAAGTGAAACACACATTCGAGTTATTGCATGAATTCGGACAAAAGGTCAAAGAGACACAAAAAACCTGGAGTCTGCAAAGTACTGTACACCAACAATAAGAAAATTTACTTGCAGAACTAAAATTGAATAAATAATTGAAGAAACAAATATTTTCCACATAACAATGAAAGAATGCACAAAAACTAACAACTCTGTAAGTTAGACAAACAATTTTTTACTTGTATGTATATGTAAGTTTGAATATTGTTAACGTAATAGAAAATAGTCTTTAATGATGACAAAATGAATAAAGAGTAATTTTATTTCACCAAGAAAATATTTATTGTACCTACTCGTAAATAGCTGTTGTCGTAATAAAAACTTCAAATAAACAATACAATGATAAAGTCACATGAATTATAGAAGAAATGCCTTTCACTTAAAATTGTCGTTAGCGTTGCATAAATATATGCAGCATTGAAGATAGTGCTGTTTGAAAGTATTGCCATTTTGATGCACTAACATTATCGTTAATTCAACAATTATTATGATTATTACTTAGCATAATTTCAAAATGGGTATGGTAAATAAAAAATGAAATGAAATTATGAAAAAGTAAGGTTTGATCCATTTCTTTAATTTTACTAAGATTAAATCGGCTATTACTCACAATTTTGGTAGTGGCTAATGTTTCGATGCGCAATCAACCCCAAACGCATTGTTTTATTTTGATGGCTTACTGTCATTGTATATATTTAATTAAACTATAATATAATAATAATTTTTTAAATAACTTCATAAATTTTGCAGTAACATTATTATTTTTATATTATATTACAATGTCAGAATGCATTTTATTAAAAATTTATTTATGTATGTTGCTAATACTAGTCTAATTTCACTAGGTAACAAGGATTGTTCCACAGAACATGTCATAAATGATTTTTAAACAGAACAGATCGCAACATATAAAAATCAGTTTGTGGAAAGTTTTGAAATAATTTCAAAAATTAATGAAATATCACAGACACTTACAAAACATCTACAAAGGAACCCTAAATCCTAGAATTTATTTCTAAAAAGAAGTAAATCTGAAATCTTAGCTATAGCCTGATAGATTAAACGAAGGGTGGCTTTAAAATGCACCCGTTAAGGTTTTTATCAATATTTCAGGAATTGAAAGACTATTTGGCATGATAATGTTGATATTATGAATATAATTTCTTGTTTTATGTTAAATTGTCCCATTAATTAAAAAAAAGAGAAAATAATGTAGATAATTCTAAGGCAATTCAAAATTCGCTTTGTGAGGTAATGGGAAAATTATTTACAAAATTTCTATAATACTTTCTGTAAACATAGTGCATTTAACATTAAATATATTATGTTCATTTAAGTTTATTTATTCAGTCATTTTATCGAAAACTGATTAGTGCAAAAGTTACGGGAAAAATATATTTGCTAAGTAAAGCTGATTTTTAAATTTTTCTCTCGATAATATGTCTCAACATTGTTTGTAGTTATGGCCATCACTTCCTCAGCCGAGAATCGGTTTGGTGGATTTATGAATAAAAACGTTAGATTTGCTTACATGTGTGTCCAATAGCCAGTTTAATGGGGTTTTCCCATCATATAATTAGGTTGCATTTTGCACTTTTAGTTCTATTATCGCATCAACTTTAACTTTGTACTTAAAATTTTTAGCAGTTTTTGATGCATATTTTAAAATACCGAAAGCTAAAGCTATTTATTACTGTCTAGTGGCTTGGTTTAATTAGAAAATACATTATCGGCATCTTTGAAAGCATTCAAGATTCAGCGACGCAAGAAGAAAGTTTGTGTGGCATTAAAATTGCATTAAATCTGCGCTGGAAATCAACCAAGCTGCCCAGTAAGATTAACAAAAAGAAAAACTTGCTATGAATCGAATTCATGCGTAGAGTACTGTGGGAATAATAAGCAAACGTTATTAATAATTCATTGAGCAATTTCTTGTGACTTGTCATTTTTATCGTGCCCATTGTTGTCACTCGTTTTAATAACTTTGTCGTTCTTCACTATTGCAAAGTCACCAGCGTCTAGGAATGAAAAGTTGGGTCGGTGCACACAAATAAAAAATTGGAAAGCTAAGAAAAACTCTTAGACAAGACTTGAAACATTTTTCTTCTTAATGATATCATTCAATTGGCCGATTATCGTCTTCAATTGATAACGATGTTGTGATGCCCGGTGGATGTTTTATGTCCGAGAAGGACAAGATCTGATGCCGCCTTGCTTGATAACCAGACCATGAATTGTGTACTAAGTAGTAGACAAAAACTAGAAAATCTGCAATTTCTTGACATTTTATGAGAAAATTATGCTAAGGTTTCTAATGTTGCCATAAATAAAATGGAAAACAAACAAATGGATGCTATATTGTATAAAGCTTTGTTTTTATTCTATTTCAAAACCGTCTATAATTACACGTCGTGAAGTCCTATTTTTTTCGTGTGGGTAAGTGTTTCAACTTCCCATTAATTAACATTGCCGCCTATGGCGGAACTGTGAGATTCGAAGGGAAAATTGCATTTACCTACTCAATGGGTTTCACAGCTAGGGAAAAACGTTTCTATAAAATGCAACTGTAGAGGATTTGGCTCTTTTTATTATACAGGGTGTTCCGGACAACGTATACAGAAATAAGAGGGGTGATACAGATCTCCGATAGACAAACAAAAAATTGTAAGGAGGGGGAAAATCTCAGCCATTTCCGAGTTACAAGGTGCTTCATAAATTCGCACATTATTATTATTAATCTATTTTTATCTGTTGATATACTCAACTTTTGATCTGCATCAAACTCATGACAAACAACTACTATCTCAATTTTCCTTTCCAAAAATGCCACCAATGTTTATCTATCTCTACCACTGCAAGTACAGTCACTTGCGAAAGTGAAAAGTTCTGAAATTTCGTTGGTATATATGTATGTATGACATACATTTTTTTTCGAATATCGAAATGCATACCCCTTAATTCTTTTTAAACTACCCAGACCTATTTAAATACAAAATGTTATCTTCCTATGTCAACATTAACCCGTGCCGACAAGGCCGTAAAAATTTTGAAAATCGCTGCCTTTAACCCTTTTCGCTATTTAACTAAATAAAATGAAATATTTATATTTTATAAAAATAATAAAAAATAAAGTAAGAAAATAGGTATTTATTTATTAAAAGCACATAAAATTACAGATTAGCAAGGATATTTTCTTTTAAGGGTCTCTGTTTTACAGTCTGGATATAGATTTCTATGCTCTTATCTTGCACACAGCGTAGTAAAAATTGTTTTTGATCTTCCTTTGCAGTGATTAAACCATGAAAATCTTGCATAAGTTTTACAGCTCTTTCAGCTGTATCATTCACTGCCTTTAAAGAAAGAACCTTTCTTTTTGCCTGTCAATAGGCAACATCTTCTTCCCACGTAGAAACAGGTTTCTTCAAGAAGTTTTCATCAATTTTTAAGCGAGAAAATAAATTTCTGCTCTTGACAGACACAAATCATTTAATGATTTTTCTCTAAAAATAGACAAGACAGTATTATTATCAGTTTATTAAAACAGTTTAACACATATGATAAATGAATATTTATTTCTGTAAAGTAGGCTTAGCGTAAGCTCCTCTTATGTTACATGTCATTTTTTTATAAATTAATTATTAATAGCTAACTCTAACATAAAACTATGTATTCCGACTTACCATACAAATAATCAGACATATCTTCTTTCGATGGAATGTATCTCTTCCCAGAATCATACCAACTCTCTCTTTGTAAGTTCTCTACGATACTTCTCTTGGTTTCTTCATCAACTTCATCATCAAAGAGTGATAAAATAGTAATTTCTTCTGACAAGTACCAAAGATGCTGACTTAACTTTCTCAGGGCTGCTTTGGAGATCTCTTTGTTAATAGTTTCATATTCCTTAAGCCTTTTTAAAAAGCGCAATCTTGATTTGGTGCCTTCACCGCAAGAATACATCCGAGCCATGATTTCACATATATGTACTCGTATAACTGCAATGAATAAACAAACGTCTTGAAGTGCTCGTTTAGCTTTGGCGCTAATTTTGAATTGAGATTGCAACAAACATATTTTCAGAGAGTAAATAGCTCTAGCCATCCACCTTGCTTGATGAATTGCTCCAGGAGGTCTTATTTTAATTTTTTTCTCACTATCGCCTCTTAAGAAATTAATAGACAGTTCAATCAGTTCCCGACAATCGTCACGTACAATGGATTTTTGCAGTTCTTCATTATAAAATGTCAACAGTTCTTTGATTTTTGTATTACAAAAATGTTGTGTGACGATGTCGCTGTGTGTTTCAATAGCAGTAGAATTAATAGTATTCCAGTTGTCTAAACTTTTTGAACATCGGGATATCAGGGCTATTTGTGATTTGGTGGATTTTTGTTTCGAATACACACTTTAAAACCAGTTCGTAAACGTGATGGCGGCAAGCAAAGAGTAATAATTCCCTGTCTAGCTTTTGTTCCAAAAGTACACAAGCTCCTTTCAATCGCCCTGTATTAGATGCAGTTGTATCACACGCACATTATTTGTACTTTGTCCTCGAGGTTCCAGTCATAAAGTGCGTTTAACACAGCGTTAGCTTGATCTTGACCAGAACAGCTCTCCAGCTTGGGCACAGCCAAAAGTTGTTCCTTTTCTCCAAATGAAATAAGGATTGGCAGGCGTTCTTCTTTAGAACTTCTTACGTCCAGTCCAGGTAATAATTTCCCATCTCAGTGAACGGTCACAGTTCCAGGCAAATTATTCTGAAAATCTGATTTTATAGATTCCGCTTTATCTTTTCTAATCTGTGTGCGAATGCGTTGAATAGACGATTTGTTTATCGGGAAATCATCACAGCTAAGATCTAGTGCTTCTACTACAGCCTGAAGTATATATTAGGGTGTCCCTTATGCTTAATTGACATCTATCTAAAGCTGCAACTAACTTAGGAGTGATGAAGTCTTTCCTTCCCCTTTTGTAGTTCCAGAACTTACCGTTTGAGATGTCGATGGCAAGGGTTCGTCAATGCTTTCATCAGAGCTGGTAGGTTGATCGGAATATCCTTGTGTCTTAATAAGATCTTGTGAAGTTAAAGATAACGATAAACTCTCGGAACACATTTGGTCATGTCTTTTTTTCTCTTCTTTTAATTTTCTCTGTCTTGCTCTTTCTTCTTTCTCGGCTAACTTTTTATCTACAGCCGCTAAACATCCTGGATGCCCTGGTTCTCTTTGTTTTTGTAAAAAGATTTTATCTTCTTCTCTTTTCATCCATTCCAAAGCATTAGCGTGTGCTATATCGAATAAATTATCTAAATTGCTTTGAAAGTCCTTCTCACGGCGCTTGTAAACTTCTTGTGTGTTTTTGGAATTTTGTTGCATCTCTCTCCAAGCATGGTGAAGATCCACAAGTTTTTTACGCAGTTAGGGATAGCTCTGGTAGGGATTTTAGCTTTTTCCCAGAATATAATACCCTCTCGAACAACGAGATTTGCGCTTTCATTAACAGTCAATTTAACTTCGCGAATGTTAAAAAAGAGGACTACAAGAACTTGACGGTTAGACGGTAACTTTGCCCCAGTTATTTGATAGTTCACGTCACCTACTAAGAAAATACTTTTTTTATTGCTTCTTAATTCCACTGCCATTTCTTAAATGTAAAACAATATGTGTTCATCACGAGACTAACGGAGAACAAATGACAAATACGGCGAGTACGCGTCGCTACTTCCGCGAGTCTTGTATGAACATGATTCGATGCAAGTCGGCACGGGTTATCGTTCTCCAAATAAGGTAAAAATTCATTCCCGAGTGTTTTAGGAACAAATGAACAAAACTAAGGCCTATGCGTTAAACAATATAAACTTTGAAAAATAAGGGACACCCTTGTATGTACACACCGAAATGCGAAGTTTTTGATGCAACGTTGTAGCAAAAGTTGCAACGCGTAATCGTACCTGTGCATAACCGTTTTTGAGTTCCGTACCGTACTCAAAGAACCGCACTCATTCATTTTGCACTTAATTACAACAAATAAGTTTCATTTTGTTATATTAAATAGTTTTTGGAAAATTGTTCTTTTTTCGAGATTGTTATTTTGGAATCTAAAACAATTTTAAAAAACTCTTATTTTATAATACAGTTTTACATACTTAAAACACGGTATTTTGATGATGAATGTGAGTATGGAACTATTTATGATAGTCTCCTACTACTGCATGGCGAACTATTTATGATAATCTGCTACTCCTGCATTTTTCCAGTGTTAATTTATATGTATAGGATTGAAGCAGATTACAAGTATTTGCGTTATTATATCAATTTTCAAGGAAATTTGATGGAGCTAGATATTTATGTATTCAAGAAGGACTTTTAATATTTCATAAAGTCCCACATTTAACGTCATGCCGCATACGTGTGGACAAGGTGCCGGTATTTTGTAGATATTTCTGTACACAAGGAAATGATAACTAAATATAAAATAAAAATTAGCTGTGCACGCCGCACGGCAAATATTATTCGGACTTAACTATATTCCTTCTATTGCATGCTTAATGAAGCGCAATTTACTCATCGCCAATTTTATCTGAAACTGGAAATTTAAATCATAATTTTGTCAGTTAAGGGCCATTTATGCAATGCCTGAAAAACTGGATGGAATCACGCCAGGAATACATCGTCTTGTTTTCGCGTAATATTAGTTTGCATTCGTTTCCCACGGCTACTACAATTCTGCCAACATTTCCGTTTCGTCATGTCTTGTTAACAGGTTTACCATGTCATAGTTCTTCTTAGGCCGCAATTTTAGCGGAAGAAATTTTAAAATAAAGTGTGTGATATCAGCTAACCTCAGATAACGAGGACCTCACTTAATTATTAAATTGGAGCTATTCTACATTGCCTCCTTCAAAGTTGTTGTGATTCTGTATAATTCAAAAGAAAATTAAGAGAATTCGCATTCAGTAGATAACTTCTACATAAAATTGTAGTAATTCTCCGCGATAAATGGTTGGCTTTTGTGGATACATTTTATTTAAAAAGCGTCTCGCTTTAGCTGCCTCCAAAAAAGGAACGAAAGTTGTAATCAGAAATACGGAAAGATTGTGTGATGTCAAGACGTAGGTATACATAACATTCCGGAGTTGTGACAAAAAGTTCCTGATGACGTGTTCACAAGGTTGAGCTAGGAAATATAATTGCAACATTACGTTTATGATTATAGGCGAAGGGAATTCCACCACAATAGGATGATTTATTTTGTATAAATCAATTATCTGAGTAAAATGGATGCAAAGTGGTTGTTGTTCTTCTTTGTTCCGATATCGAAGATCTTAGCGTCTTTATCTAAGCCGATTGTGTTTAAGAAGAATGAACGTGGAATCATGTGAGTTCGAGGAGTGTATTAAAGATTAGTCATGGAAGCCATCTGAACAATTGAAAATACTGTAACAGGCTGCCAATAATTCAAACTCTTAACGATTGGTGATAATGATAAAGCTCTGGGCCACGTAGAATCGATAGCCTTCGTCAGAACCTCTATTCACTTAACAGAGAATACGGAAAATTTCATTTATTGCTGTGATTAACACATTTTTTGATTATAGCATTGTTAGTACTAAAGCTTTAAAGGCTTTAACTGTAAAACCTTTAGGACAAACCCGGCAAGGAGAAGATGTGTCGTGCACAATAAAAATAAATCTTCAATATTAACGGATATGAATGAATGTATTAAAATTTTCAAAATTGTTACCATTTAAAGATTTTTTGCTATTTTCATCATTAGTTTCAAAGTTCATTTTAGTGTTTTTTCATTCGGCTCACGCTCTGGGTCAATGCCTTAACATGGATATCAACAACAACACCTCGAACCATATATGGATGTATCTATCCGGCTCTGGATCAGCGAACCGGAAGAATAGCTTTAATATATTTTAATAGAGCTCGCTGGTTCCTCACATTGGTAGCAATTATATAGAATTGGTTTGGGTTAAGTTGCAAGTGAATCGAAAAATTGATTGTTTCCTTTTTTCAGTAGTTAGTAATTAATATATTTTGGTAATTTTTAATTAAATAATGAGAACATAAGAAATTTCAACTTTATTTTTCCACTGTAAAATTTATTTTGAAAAGTTTAAAGAGGAATGCTTGGAATGCTATAAATCGTATAATTATATTTTTTTGGGCTTCTTTTGTTAAAACGAATAAATAATACTAATAATTCGGATTTTTGTTTATCTATCTTTTATAACCTTCCATCAATAACATATTAAACTATGATTTGCTAAGAAAACCCTGAAGCTAAGCTTATTGGATTTTCATCAATATGCAATCTCGAAGGTTGTACAATAAAAATGGATAATTGGGAGATTCGAAAAAAGGATTACTTGCTTTGACAAAAATGTTCCAAGTAAGAGCACGATGCGAATGCAACCAATCTTGTTAAACCAGGGTGTATGGTGGGGAATAAATAATTTATAAATTTTAAAATTATAAATTCGAGGAAAAACATTATTCAGTCAAATCTTCTGAAGGGATAAATCAATTCTTCGAGATCAGTGCACTCACTCAGAAGCGTATAGTAATCAACCAGAATACCATCGTGGAGAAGATGTGGAAGGCGTTCATAACAAAAACAAATTTGCGGATTGCTGTGGGGTCAACAAAAACAGCCAGTGGAAATGCCTTTGAGAAATTTTTCTTTGTCGTTTTAAGGTATTCCATTCCCTTATGCATTTTGTTGTGTCAGCGGCACAAGAAACTCAAGCAAACAGAAAAGAAATCTACTGGGACATTGCGATGATAATGGTGCGACCATCTGTGCACCAAGCGAACAGCGATTGTGTCCATCTCATTCCAGAAGATCATGTTGACGATCGAGACGGCGGTCTGGATGATAACGATCGGATAACGTGCTTGCTATTTATTCCTGGCCAATGGGTTCCATTTGACGTTCATCCGTCTGTATCTATACTCGTCGCGTCCCATATACGATAATTTTTTTTGCAAAAGGGCTTTTATTTCTTTCTTTCCTCAATACTTCCTCATGATGATGATGATGGTACAGTAGATGGCCTGCATGTTCTTCTATCTAAAATGGAAAATATCTGAGAAGCGAAATCGCGCACATATATGTACATACGTATGAGAAAGAATTGGACAGGAAAACACTTGTTCTTAATTATACTTGCGATGGTTTCATAACAAATGGATACGGTCGAGTAGCTTTTAATTATTTGTTGTATTTGGTTTCTTAAACAATTACATAAGTGACCTTCTTCTGGGAGTTGGGATGCATCTTCAGCTTCCTCCCATATATCTAATTGGTTAAAGATAAGTTTTGACGCTTGACCCTTTCAAGGCTCTACTCTGTGAATTTGAATGTGCTATTAAAATTTTTAAAAATTTTTACAAAAAATAAAAAAAATAAGGATCAGTTTTCAAATTATATACAGAATGTTGGAGTACTGGTGGTCAGCCCGGAAAGAGGTAATGGGGGAGATTAAATAAAGAAAACATTGTATGAGAGGAGCATCTCCCCCACGACAACCACCTATGACTTGTTGGACATAATCACTTCTCCACTGATACATTTACTAACCATCTTTAAGATTTCTTCCCCATTGCGCACTAATTGAAAATTTAAACGGAGACCGAGCTAGCAGATAATTGGTGGATTCGGCCTAAAATGTCCTGTATCTGAAATACCATCAGGACCCATTGAGTTGGATTTAATAGAAAATTTTGCATTAAGAACTTCATCACTTTCAACGCCACGAAAACCAAAACCACAAAAATGAAGTTTAGAGGAAAAAGTTGAGTAAGCGTCTTCATCCTGCCTTTGTGTTATCGATAAAAATACCTGATCATTGACATCCAGCATATCATGTAATACTACACCACAAGAGTGGGAGTCGCAGTCAATTTTGAAGCTTTCGGGGTCAACATTTATAAAATTTCAGTAAAGAATATGACGAAATACATTATTAGAATGAATCTGTCCAAGATGCTAAGTGAGAGTTGATGAAAGGACAATATTGGTTCGGAGTTGGTCAACAGTAGTAAAGCAAGAAGATATGGATCTTCGGTATTGAAATAGGTAGGACACATGCTGTTCATAGCATTCAGATGCGAGGCGCTAATGTCCGACAGAAAATTATTAGACCGAAAATTGAATTTCAAGATGTACACAATTAAATCGCCTCCGAAATTGATATTGGCATAACGCTGCGCCAAAGTAGCAATGGTCTAGAAGTTAGGATTATTCATTTGACTTTTTATTTTAGTCTAAAAACAAGCCATGAATTTGTAAGTACCTATTTTTAGATTAAAAAAAACGAGGTTCTCCTATCCTGCAAATTTTCTGTACTCTGATTACGGGCTCCAATTTTTAAATGGGCTCTCCGCCTAACACGGGGATAAGCGAAAGAGGTGGCGTCTATTCGTTTAAGGGTGTTAATAAGGTCAATCGTGGCTGGCAGTAAATTTTTCGTGAACAGCATCCTCCAAAAAAGGGTGTAATGATCTAAACTTAAAAACTGTGCTTTTCAAAATAGCCACCAATGTTGATGTACATTTACCACTGCAGGTACAATCACTTGCGAAAGTGAAAGAAGGTTCTAAAATTTCATAGAATTCACGTTTCTCCCACAATTTCTCCAAAATTCATGTTATTAATACACCCTTCTTTTTATTAAATTACCGATCTTGTTACTATATGGTACAACATGTCCAGGTAGAGTGTGTGTACGAATTTATAGGTAGAAAACTTTTTAAGAATTTTAAATAAATCTGTATTTCACAACAAATTTAACTCAAAGTTATTCACAATTCGTTATTAGCTTCGGTTTTAAATCGCAGTAATTATATTCGCATTTACTAAAAGAATATAAGTTATACAGCAGTTGTCTGCTTATTAAAGTGAGACATTATTTTTATCTAATTGTGTGTTCTGATCAAAAGAGCTATATGAATGAACGTACTTCGCGCAGAAACTAAGTCATAAAGTTGCGAGCGAAGCTTATTTTCTTATGTAGTTTTTTTTAGTTTGATGACTTACGCGTGCTTATCAAAGCGCAACGAAAAAATCCCGTAACAATGTCCAATTGTTCCCCGCAATGGTTAACGTTGTGCTTTACAGATCTTGAACTGTGATCCGCTTTCAACATTATTCTGAAAACGACAAAACAATTAACATGCTCAACTTAGTAGGCCTTTGACATTTTAACCCAGAAAATATTTGCGGCATTCTGTTTAATGGCAGTTTTATAGAGCAAGATTAGAAAGAACAACTTTTCGTAGAAATTTGGGATCATAATTAGAATATGGCGTGTCATACCCAATTTCTTGAAAATTTGTCGTCGTAAGACTTCCAGCTAGGGAATGCTATTCGTGAGAAAACTTTGCTTCTAGTAAGAAGTATAATGTGTAATGCATACGTACGTAATGTAACTGAAAAATCTCTTTGTCGCATTTATTTTATTTATTAAAATATATGTTTCCAGTACAGTACTGTAATTCAAAGTTATTTTCACAACAAAGTGTTCCACATCGTAGATACACTACATATAAGGGTTTCTTAAAAATTTTGACAGTTAATTAATAAGTAAGAAGAGGACATCATAACTCAATAATAATATTAGTATCAGTAGTAATTTTCCGATCTAGGTTTGATGAAATGAGAATAAAAAATGTTACCTTTTATTTGTCGTAATTTTATGACCATTGATTGACCTTATTGTATGTCAATGCGATCGTTATCCCGAAATGATAAAAAATTTTGATCACTTCTTTTACTTATTTATTTTTATAGATATCGATTATTATAAACTTATTTTTTTAATATGAAAATTGTGAAATAAATGTCGTAACATAACGGTGGTTATCGCTTGCATCCGCAATTAATTTATTCTTTTTTTTTAAATTTATAATTCCTCTATTTCTATTAATCTAGTCATGTATTATAAAAGTAAACTTGTAAACATTTCATTCATTCATTCATTCGTTTGTCATTCAAGCGAGTGGTCTCGATGGGCCCATTTTTAAATTTTTACAGACATTCAGACTGGCTGGCTGTGCTCTTAATAAGGCTTGTTAGGAATATATTTATAACGAGGGAAATACTTCCTAAAATCCCAACAAAGATCATATTTACCTTAAATTAAAAACAGAAGAAAGCTAAGAATTCTCACAACAATCCCCTATAGGTATTAGTTCGGAGCTAATTTGATATTTCGTCTATATATGTACATATATCTAAATATGAGAGGCGTGGATTCAAACCTCTTTCATTGTATGTAAATATGTTTTCAAAACATTGAAGGAATATCTTGCTTGAAATAAACTCACAAGAGAAGTCATATGGTCTCGCGTTACTGTTTTAATTATATGTATAAATATCCTTCTGCTTGTAGTGTCATTGGCTGCTTGAGCAAATGTGGTTATTTTAAGTTAAACACAAATAAGAAACTGTAATTTTAAATTAATTGCAATGGTTGCAGAAAGGAGATATATATTTTGATTTTTCTCTTTTCATTTAGTTTACCTTCCAATGTTTTATTTGACTTTTCTATTTATTTCGGTAGTTTTTATTATATTCTCAAAATGTTTTAAACATTTTTATTGTTTCGATAACTTCAACATTTTATTGTTCATATTGTCACACTTCCAAATGCACAACAAAAATAATTTTCAGTATTGAAGTAGCCTTTCTAAATGTATCTCTTCTTAAGTCATAGAAAAAATGTTTGTGAGTGACTTGAGAGAAGTACCTACCTACATTATACGTATGTAGGTACTAGAAGTTATTTCGTGTTTACATGACGTTTTCTATTTTTGTCATATGATGGAATTAGCAAAATGTTATAGTACATAAATATAATAAGGAAAGGAAAAATCATAGCGGGATACCCAAAATATCCATAGTAAATTCAAGCATAATTTGCAAATGCAATTACTCTTCGGAGTCTGCATTGCTTTTGATTGCAAAATATTTCAGCACCCTGACTTTTGGGGATTTGAGTCTACCAGGAAGGGCGTTGTTGCAGAGAAGGTTATATACTCTGCTGTGCTTGAAGTATTATAAACGGAAGCAATTTGTTTCGGGGTACTTTAGCTAATCCCCATTGGATTTAAGCACGCACCAATCGCCGATATCTGAGCTAGAAACCACTACCCTAAGTGACTTACCACTGGCGCAAAGAAAACGACGGTTAACGCCTCCCATTGGCTATGTTGTGTTGTTAAGTCAGACACTCACCTTATTTTATGCCATTAGGCAAAGCTGTGGGGAACATTTCATTCATTCATTCATTCGCTTGTCATTCAAGAGAGTGGTCTCGATGGGCCCATTTTTAAATTTTTACAGACATTCAGACTGGCTGGCTGTGCTCTTAATAAGGCTTGTTAGGAATATATTTATAACGAGGGAAATACTTCCTAAAATCCCAACAAAGATCATATTTACCTTAAATTAAAAACAGAAGAAAGCTAAGAATTCTCACAACAATCCCCTATAGGTATTAGTTCGGAGCTAATTTGATATTTCGTCTATATATGTACATATATCTAAATATGAGAGGCGTGGATTCAAACCTCTTTCATTGTATGTAAATATGTTTTCAAATCATTGAAGGAATATCTTTGTTGGTGTTTTTCAATTTAAAATTAAAACTGTTGGTAATTAGGTTATAATTAATTTGAATCAATTTCCTAGGTTAAGTGCTGCACCATATTTTTGCAGGATTTTGTCAAAAATACAAATGTGTGAGTTTTATTATGTAACCTTTAACCTTAGATCACAGGTCTTATTTACATAACGCTTATTACGAACGAATTTCCTGCATCTAATATTTTTATTTAGTAATTTATAAACACAAAATGGTATTGTCTTTTTAATTTTTTTTCCTATAATAACAACAGGTGACAGGAAGACCATCTGACGTTTATAATAATAAAAGAAAAATATAATATTATACAAATTTAACCGTTGAATATAATACGCTCATTAGATTAAAGTCTATGTGGGAATAGTTATTGTAGTACCTAGCCATGGTGGAAAGCGGTTCATGAAAACCGTTTTTGTTCTGGTGGCGCGAGGATGAATGTTTACATTAATGAGGCCGAGTAGAAAAGATGAGTCTATATTGCCAGATACAATGTCGTGGAAGAATAAAGGCAGGCCCCCATAGAGTCCGGCAACGGCAAACGAAGCGTCGCCTTTGCCACAGAGCTTGAGAGCTTAAAGCATTTTGAGTCCGGCTCTCTCTCTCACGCCGGATTGCCGCAACGAAATATAGAAGGTTCCTCTAAAATTTGGAGGCAACACGCCGTCAATCCGGCGTGAGAGAGAGAGCCGGACTCAAAATGCTATAAGCTCTCAAGCTCTGTGGCAAAGGCGACGCTTCATTTGCCGTTGCCGGATTCTCTGGGGGTCTGCCTTTATACCCCAAGAGCCTCCCGGCGGGGACCTTTAGATAAAGTGGATAAAAGCTTCAGCCTATTTCGATAAGGCGGGATAAGCTTGACCTGATGCTGCAACCAGGGAAGAATGCATACTACCAAATTTCTCAATAGTTTACAGCAAATAAAGACTAAAAAGTAAATATTAAAATAACTGTAAAAAACACTATTTTAAAAACAAGGTTTTATATAAATCAAATATACTAAAAAGTAAAAAATATAATAATATCTACCTACTTATGAGAATTTTAGAAGTTTTTATATGTCCACAAAACTACAACCAATTTTACTAAATTAAATTTTTTTATCAATTGTGATTCTTTTATATAAAGAAGAAAGCTTGTTGCGATGTAGTAAGAAAACTCAACATGCACACATACCAAATCGCAACAATTTTTTATATCACGTAATCGCAATGGATTCAAAAATTTAATTTAGTAAAATTGGTCATAGTTTTGTGCATATTTATAAATTTCTGAAATTGCCGTAAGTAGGCAGGTAGGTGAAAAGTTAATTATTATTTTATTTTTTACTTTTTAGTACATTTGACTTATATAAGACCTTGTTTTTAAAATAATATTTTTTACAGCTATTTTTGTAAGTTATCTTTTACTCTACTTTTAATGTAAAACTGGCTAATAATCTAAGGAACGCCAATAGTCACGTAGGTATACCATATATTTACGGGATCATTAGTGCTAATCCATTATTATAATTGAAAATTTATATATGTTAAGTATGAAATATTCGATTAGGGTTTAAAGAAATCGACATCAAAATTGATCAACTCGTTTAGGAAAATACAGGCATGTGCAAATGCACACACATACATATGAACCACTTTCTGGAATATCTGATCACAATTCGGCAGATAGTACCATGTACTGTACGGTACACATGTATGTATATGCAGAAGTTTTATGCCACGTTGCTTGACATGCCTAATCGCTGGGAGAGATTATTATGCTAATTATGCAAAAAGTTAGGCAATACGCCGAGTAACCACTATATACAATATACACATTATATATTTCATCATAACTCATATTAGGCCGTTTCCTGTGCAATGTCGTATGGCTGATAAATTGAATCATAAATCTGCGCGATAACAGTTTGTTCGATATCAGGGAATTCGATCGCGGAAAATCAGAGCAGTTGCATAGGCAATAGCGCTGCAACGTGTGTGACAAAAGGCTCCAATAGATTTTATCTCCAAATGTAAATCTATATTTTACCCAAGATGTTTCCAGAGATCAACCTCTGGTAACTGTAAATTATTTCTAGAGATCATCCACTTAAAGTTTGCAACGAGACGCTAGGTGTTTTGAAATTCCTAGATGGTATCTGCCGACTAGTAAAATCTATGCAAATCACAGTGCATACTGTTATCGAGAACACCGGCATTATATGCTGGATCCATTTGACGTCCGTGAATTGTGTGCATTTGAGTTTACTTTTGATTTAAATCTTAACGCTTCCTGAAGTCAGTTATTGGTGAACTCTAAACGCTTTTTCATTTTCATTATTAGCAAATCTGTGGGTAAAGTTTTGCGAAAAATTTTATTTTTTCACGAATATGCACATATTTTATACATTGATGTATGACCAGCCGATATCAAAGGGTACGTACGCGAGTGGATAATTTATTGAATACTATATCTACATAAGTAGTTTGACTTGAATGATGCAGGAAACGGAAGGACATTGTTTGTTGTACGCTACGTAGTACAATTATGGAAGCCGATTTGTGTATTGTGCATTGTCAAATCTGTAAGGGTCCAGTTCGCTATTTGTCCATAAATATGGCATGTGATAACGGCGCTCTTTTCGTTCATTTTCTTTCCTTGAGGCCAAGAGCGGTTAAGTCTCTGCGTGGCAGCTGCTACCAGGGAATTTCCAACTGCTTTCCACAGACCCCGTTTCTTGCGATTTCCAATCAGAGGTGTATCTGCATGTACCACAAGACACAGCACTCACGCACCGTTCTGTAGGCAACGTGAACAGGTCGTTTCCGACATGCAAAGATTTGTACACGTAATTCTCCACAGGAACACGTTGGTTTAACCAACAACGCGCAGTGATTGTATAAATTGATGTTGCCGACATAGTAAAGCCGGGGGACAGTGAAATCAATTTTCGCGAATTCTTTCGTTTTAGGCAATTTATCAAAATAGACAGACGCAAGTTGCGTGCCAGAGCTCAATTAATTTCTGATTTGGTCAGCACCAGTACTTCTTCGGTGCAAGATAATTTGGTGTGGTTGTTCGACTGCGATATAATGCGTCCCTATCTTGCATTACAGGTTTGTCCTTTCATAATAGCAGGCAGGGATATAAATGTTGGTTTTGTTCGCCGCATACGTGCCGCTGGATTTGAATCCAAAAAATTCTATTTGCGCTTAAGGACAGGAAGGACTTGGTGAGTCCATTTCTGTGTTATACTGTCACAAGCATATAATTTATGGGGTTGCAACCTGGGATCGGGGATGATTCGTTAAGAATTTGTCTAGAGGAGGGCTCTCCTTTTAAGGTTTATGTATACTATTAGGATATTTTTTAATTTGTTGATTCGTTGATAATAAATTACATCATGACACATGATGTTTAAGATTACACTATCGAAGTCACTTCTCTGCCATCTCTTCTACATCACAGTGGACAGTGCATTTTAAATGGCTTATTATAAAAATTATTGCGACTTGAATTAATATTTTAATAGAGAGTTGTACCTGCTGTGCATATTTCTTTCTCGGTCCTAAATTAATTTTAAATGTTCGCTGGTTAATACTCAAAGTTAGCAATAGTAATTCATACGCTATTTATGAAAGGACCAAATATTAGTTTGAAATTTTTTCTCATGGGCTCAAGATTCACAAATATTCGGAAATAGGTAGCCTCAGTGTTTGTTACATTTTTCATATCATATATATATATCATTATTACATAACACAAAAACTTGCGGAAAGGTATATGAAGGGTGGTTGGCAGGTACTAAGAAATAACCATTTTTGGATTTGAGTTTTTTGGTTTGTAGGACCATCCTAGCATGGCGATATAAAGCACTAATCGACCTGCCCGTGGTTTATCATTTTTAAAAAAGAAAGCTCAATAGCCCAACACTGAGACTCTAAGATGAAGCTCTGTGATTGAGGTTCTCCTCGGCGAAGTGACGACCGTAAACTGTAGAGATTACAACAAATAAATCCAATTAACTTATATAAGACAAATTAAGCACGTTTGACCTTAGTCGCTTTATTCCACATATGTACATTGATCTTAATACTCGGTTACATTTATTACTTTGCAGTGCAGTTACATAAACTTTGCTTACAATTTAGTATAAACTCAAATTTTTATTTAGGCAAATCATCTTGATCAGCGGAAAGAAGAACTGATTCAATAAAGCTATTTTTTAAAACCCGACTTAAAAAAAACTGCACAAAGTAAAAGTACTCATAACACAAAATATACGAAATAGTAACATCAGGTTAGGCAAAAAGCGGACCAATACGACTAAAACAACTAGAGATGTATTGGCGAGTTAGGACATACGTATGCACATAGTGGGCAAACGAGCGTTTTGCTGCAAGCTACGAAATCAAGCAAATTTGAATTGTAAATAATCCAATTTCATTGTTGAGAATATCAACTTAGTAGATTGCTGCTATTGAAAATTGATAATTGTGGACATCTGAAAAAATTGTTGACGTGTCTTGTTCAAAATACTTTTCGTTTAAAGTATTTATAAAGTGCCATTATCTTGATTTTTTTTTCAGGGGCACATTTTCAACGACCTTGGAGTATAGACCTACATATATCTCGCAAACTATTCACCCAAGGGAAAAACTCTCTTAAGAACCTTTAAGAACCTGTCCAACGATATCCCACACAATGGGGTGCGCGAAAAAAATGTCATCCCTTAGTTCTATCTATGGAACGCTACCCCAAAATTCGTTTTTGTGATTTTAGTATATAACTAAGTGGAGGTTCACACAAACACCTGCATATAAAATTTCATAAGAATCGATGAGAAGATGGCGGAATTATAACGCTGTGACATACGGACAGACAGACGGATATGACGAAATCATAAAGGTTCCAATTTTGCCATATGGTTTCGGAACCCTAAACAGGATGAAATTATCTTAGTGAGGTTTCTAACCATATTTAACCTGATCTATGAATTTGTATATTGAAGTTTTGTTTTGGCATACAAAAATATATTGTTTGTAGTACATTTTCGTACTACTGTTTTATTTCATTGCTTCTGACAAAGGAAAGGTACATACATATATGAACACATTTTTAGCTTGGACGATTTAAAAATGTTTTGGTTTGTGCCTACGAAGCTCTCATGCTTCTGTTGGCATTCGTTCCTCATGAAATGATAGATGTATGCATCCTTTCAAAAGAAAAAGGTGTGTCCCGCTGCAGAACTGTCGGAATCTCTGCCTGCACGTACAATATACAGGGAGCGTGGAGCCTCTCAGAATATTTTAATTTGATGGTCAGTTTTAAATCGGTTCAAAGTAACAACAAAGAACTACAGTTTAAATTGCTGTCTCAAAGGGGCGAAGAAATACTATAAAAGAAAATGCATACTACTTTACATATTTGAAGGGACCAATTCTGGGACTCGCAGCCATTTGGCTTCTTAAAGTGGACACCGTCCACTGATCCTTCGTAGGCTTCTGTTATTTAAAACAGATGTCGCGGTCTTTATGCTCTATAGTCTAGTTAAACTGGTTTCGCAGCTTTTCTTAAGGAAATCTGTTGAAGGGTCCTCCGTGAGAATCTTTTGACTTGTCGAGTATTAATGAAAACAGGATTTGAGCTCCTCATGCATAAATAGGCGATGACCAACGAAGGCAGATACTGACCACTTGGTAACTGGCAGTTTCACAGTTGTCCGTTTAACTGAATTAAATTAAAAACCTTAAGAGGGAAGTTTTTAATTTATGATGAATTTAGAGAATTATTATGATGGGAGAGCGGATTTACTCGGTGCATAAATCATTAATATCCCACCTAAATCATGTTAAAAAAATGAAATCGTCGCAACTAAACGCTATTTATATGTATGTTGTGACTGTTTTCACAATTTTCGATAGTGATTTATCCAAATGATGTAGTAACTGTTTTATTATCATAACAAGTTTCAAACACAGAGTGTTTCAGTATTATTAGTAAGAACAACTGTCAAGAGAAAAATTTACTTATTAGGTATTTGTTAGCTCTTTGGTGCTCATAAATCATTAGGTAGCTTGTATTTTATTTTTGAAAGTGTAATTAGCATGTCAGCAGAATAAATAAATAAATTGAAAAAAAGGAAACATTAAAATTTATATTACAGTAATATCAACAATGTCCTCCACTCAGATGTAGACAACGCTCACAGTTGGCTCCTTACAATATCCCCGGACGTCTGCGGATTTGATTAATAAATATATTTGTTTTACATTAATAACTTAGCGTATTCATAAATTTTTTATGCAGCTATATGAATAGATTTATAATAATAATGTAACAACTTTTAACATAACCCTCTAACTTTGATTTATCAGGCCTGAAAATTCGCAGCACCGGTTGTGTTGTCTACAGAATTAAAAACTATATTTCGTGTTATTTCACTCGATAAATTATTGTATTCAATTGAAAAGTTTTTGTTTTTGTGGGTTGTTCTTTTGAAACATCCCAGTAGCGAAAATGAGAAGACCTTCCCCTAGAAGGGCGTAGAAAGCGCTTTTGTCTTTAGAATATTTATATCAGAAAAGGGGAAAAGATTGAAGAGAGAAGATAAAAAATTGAAATAACGGGTAACGTAACCATTTAATTGCAATAGTTCATCCATGGAAAACCTTCCGTCTAAAACGCAACTTTCATAGAAGGCCATCTCTCGCGGACATGCCCGTACAAATTGGAAATAGACGATAGTACGAAAGGCAGAGCGTCGTTCTCTTCTGAAAAAGCCTTCAAAAGGCATAGTACAAGCATTCCATTCGCTGCTAGAATCCGAACCTTAACGCTCCATACACGGCCGAACAATTTGCACAACGCAGGCCGTATGGTTAAGTTTGGAGAGTTGCGCATCTGTTTGATGAAATTCAAACGCGTTTGAAAACTTTTGTGGAACGGGCGGCATAGCGCAAATTTTTTTGTCGTGTATGTCGATGTTGGCGCAAAAATAATTTCATTCATGTCGTTATACAGTGTTGTTGTTGCGGAACACGCACCTTCACACATGTTTCCGCGACGAGAACATAGATATGTTGTACGGCTTATCATGTATTTTTTTGCGAGCAAAATTTTGCACATTTTCACTGTGTATAGCATCCTAAGTACCCCCATAGACTATGTATAGGAGCCTAAAGGCCCCATAAACGATCGAACAAATTATGCAAACTTTTGCTCGCAAAAAATACATGGAAAGTCTAAGTCATCTCCTACGCAACGAATTGCACAAACTTCAGTTGCACCTATGGTCTTATCGCGAAAACATGTGTAAAGTTGCGTGTTCCGCAACAACAACACTTCACAACTAAAAGGTCCTTAAAGGGCCCCATACAAGGAGGAACAATTTGCACAACGCAAGCCGATATGCAAACATACATATTTCGCCTGTAGGCTGCAGTTTGATGCGTTGCGTATCTGGTTGATGAAATTTAACCGCGTTTGAAAACTTTTGTGCAGTGGGAGGTGTTGCGAAAATTTTTTTGTGGCGTATGGCGATGTTGGCGCAATAACAATGTCATCGCCTTTGAATTGTGGAGTGTTGTTGTTGCACACATGTTTTCGCGACAAGAGCATAGAAGTTTGTGCAAATCGTTCCGTAGTGTATGGCAAACCATATAGTTTTTGGCGAACAAAAGTTTGCACAATTTGTTCCACTATGTATTGGGGCCTTTAGGTTTGCCATTTTGCGCAAAATATGATGACAGAATTTGCTTCTCCCTGCATATCCTTTAAAAAAAACCGGTTTGTCACAACTCATGACTGTAAGTCTGCGCTGGCTGATATAATGTATAAAGGCAGAAAACCCATATCCGCGTGCTATTATGTCTTTACAATTTTTACATGTACGAATATATATATATAAGAGAACGTGTCAAGTAGACGAGTTTTAAATTAATGCACGTATAGTATTACAATTAAGGGGGTATTGCACTTTGAAATTTTGAAAAAATCGAAATTTTTTTTTTTTTAATTTTTCTATTGTTAATGTATTTAAGATTGTATTCCAAAACGAATTTTTCAATAATTCAAAAAATTGACGTAGTTATGATGCCTCAAAGTTGGAGCGGCGAGCTCATTTATTCACGTTTTTATCTTAATCCAAAACTTTAATCACGTTTTTCTCGAAACAGCATTTTTCAAAACGTTCACCACGATATCTCAAGTTCGACTTGACCGATTTTCTTCAAATTTATATAGAATCATCCTTATACTAGCCGCTATCGCCGGAACGACGATAAATAGTTTTTTTTTAATCCAACATTTACTTCGAAAAAAAACCTAAAAAATCGAATTTTTTTTTTAAATTTGTATAACTATTGCAAATTTCTATATTTTTCCTTTTCCCTAGTTCAGGCGATAACCAATAGGATACAAATTAACAACAATTTGGAATTTTTTGTATCAGACGTCTCTGAGGGCTGCAATCATGGTGACCGTTAACCCCTTCGCGAAAAACATCTCTACTTAGACCAGCTCTGACAGCTGGAATTTTTTTGTATTGTCAACGAAAAAAATATATTTTGGTACCAGAGACTGGTATTAATAAATAATAAAAACAAAAATCAAAATATCTTTTGTAGTTTCTGAGAAAAAAATCTTAAAATCTTGCTCCAAAAATGACGTTCAAAGCGCAATACCCCGTCTTTTTAATCGCCGTGACGTTATCTCAATTCTGTGGAAAATTTCTACAAACAGTTGCGGAACCGATAGAGATGTGGATTTCAAGGATAAATTAACTATCGAATCTTTTAATTTTGTTTGTCAGGAAAAGCGTTTTAAGATTTCCACATGGTTCTATTCGTCTTCGCTAACAAACATTCTTCTCATCAAGCAACTATGGGTAGGCATAAGACAAGGATTTTATTTCACCGGTAATAACGAAGTCAACGCTGTAGTTGATAGAGTAATAGCAAGTCTGTTTGTTGCTATGTTGGTTCAGATGCCACTACGCAAGGAGTCATTACAAATGTAGCCCCATTGGGCTTATAACTTTTAACTGTAATAACCATAATGTATCCCTTCATTTTCCACGCCATCTCTTACATCCGGCTCTATAAAATGTTTTCCTACGTCTTTGCGCCAGTCTTTGCGACTAGCAGAAATCGCGTGCACATCTCACCTAAGTTAGCGCAAAATTTATTTGAAGCCAAAAGATGTTCATAATATTTCATTGGTAGAATTTTGCGAAATGCCTTTGAGTAATTTTGCAAAATCGTTTGGAATTTTTTTTTTTGTAAGGATGCAATTAATTCGTCAATAAAGTAGACGCCCTCTATCATTTATTATTAAATCAAAATTAAATTGGCATTATAGGTATTCGCAAAAATATTCGAGAAATCCGAGGTATCCATATCCGATGTGAAACGAAAGTTGGCACCAAGAGATCTAATAATTCGCTTAATGTTTCGCCAAAGGCAAAACATACACACAGTGCCATGCTGCCCATATGAGCACCGGTGCATAGGGCGCAAGGGCCGCGGGCGTTGCAGTGTCAAAAAAAAGGTCGCCAGTTTTCACAGCCGTTGCACACATGCAAAGAAATATTATTTCTAAAATTATTAAGATTCTTATTGTTATTATGTTATTTATGGAATATTATTTTGTCGTATAAAATACCCTTTTTTTGCTCGCCAAAAATTTTGCACTTAGGGTGGCATTTTAACTGACTGTACAGGGCGCCAAAACAGCACGGCACTGCATACAAACTGTTGTGAATGATATATGTTTAGCATTTGATAGTTATATTGCATCATAATTAAAGTCTATGTTAATTGTAATTCTATACGAATTTAATAATCGAGTTGCATATAAAAGTACTAGAAGACTCGTCCCGGCTTTGCCCGAACTTTTTCATACTTGTAAATTGAACCTGTTGCAGAGCTAATGCAGGAAGACGGGTTTTTATTTTTTCTACAGAAATCCAAAATAATCCCGGGATAAAATGTAGCCTAAATAATGAATAATATAAAACTCTGCCTTTCGGTAAACGCTCCATCAAAATCGGTTCAACGATTCCCGAGATTAGCCCCAAAAAAAATACAAAATGTTTCGACACGTTGGTGTAGATTTTGGTATAGTATAGTAGTACTATATACATCTGAGATTAGGAAAAGGCAGTTTTTTTCGAAACCATACTCCGTGTAACTAATATAAAGGCTATTTAGCTAAAATCTTAAGCTACAAAAGGTATAATGATATTGCATGTATCACTTTTAATTTGTCAGAAACAGCCATGATAGACAGGCAATTTTCGTAACGGGATTTCTCTGAACATGGCCTGTGACCTTTGTTTGTTTATATTGCAGAGTATTTGTGCAAAATTTCAAGCAAATCGGATCAATCATACCCCGTTTTAGCCCTTTAAGGGTTTATTTTCGAAAAATTCTTTCTTACACTAACTAAGGAAATATCGTCCATATTTCATGTTGAGTGGTTTAGGCTTTGACAACGCACAACGTTCAACCAGTCAGTCAGTCAGTCGCGCAACAGCTCTATATGTATGGATTTTAGTACATCCGCAATTTAAAATTGGTTTGTGTTAGATTGAAACAAATTGCAAATATGTACGTAACATCACATTTCATAATTTCTAATATCATTGTTGTTGAACTGATAGTAAAGACATGTAGTAAATTTGAGGACCATTTGGAATGCAATTTATTACAGTATCCGAATTACATTTATTAATACCTATGTACTAATATAATACCCGTACGAGATTTTACGATTTAGGTAATTAATATATCTAACTACCCTTTATAAATTTTATGACAGGAATTATGCAGCAAAAAAATTAATGTTACAGTTTGGTGATTATCTAGTAATATTTATTTATTATCTAATTTGTTGAAATTCAATTGCCAATTGAATCTTATTATATTTTTCGTAAAAGTAACGTGTAAAATGACTATGGCAGAGAATTAAAAAGCCACAATTAATATCTGGTACAAATTTCAGAGGGAAAATTAAAATTTACAATTCAATAGAATTTTTTGTGAACTGTAAATTATGGAACAAATAGATAAGTTCAACTTCTCCAAAGTCTTGTATAATATATTTAATTCCGGAAATATTCAGCAAATAAAACACTGAGTAAAGTCTCATTTTATACACAAAAAAAAATTGTGTGCCAGACATTGTATGGTTAACAAACTACCTTATTATTAGCACGAGCATTTTGTGTCGCCGACAAAAGTATTTTATACCCTATACAAAGCACTTCTTTGCCCTTTTAAAAAGCCCTTGTTGACATTTTCTTTATAATAATGAATATTTGAACAAATTTTTGTAATATAATAATTTATCAATATTTTGAAAATGACGATATGATTTTACTTTTGAAATAACAAATATTTTCTTTAGATTTAAGGACAATAAAAATATTTTTTTGGGATTGCTATAGTCTGCTTGTATGCGGCGTCTAAATTTGTGCCGCATTGCGTCATCAACTCGCAGTCAGCGAGGGTGGTTTTGTATTCATTTAATTGTACTGAGCGAAGTTTTAATGGAAGTATAAATTAGGTCACCTGACATGAGTAATATTGCTGATATGAATTAAGCAAACAGTGCGCCGGACACTCTTCTACTCGAATTAGAGAGAAGAAATATTTAAGTTGTAGTTGTGGAATTTGGACCCAAAATTCACAGGTAAGAAGGGATTAAGTTGATAACTTAAAATATACATTTAAGTAAAAGCACATAAAATAGTCGTTTTTATATGAAACCCTGACGTTCAATAACCAATTCCTTATAATCCTATGCTTTATTGTGGAACTCGGCCGAAGTTTTTGGGTTAAATATGCAAAAGTATAGAATATAGAAACGTCGGAAGATGAAAAACGACTTCAAATGTTGTCATTTTTCATATTTCTTCTTCTTTCTATACTTGAGGAGGATTTCCGGACGTTCTTTCATATACTTTTGCATGTTTAATTCGAAAAAAAAATCGAATGAGATTTATAATGCCTACTGGGTTCAATAGAACACATTCATAACAAAAACTATAAGTTATGTTAACAAAAAGGAGATTAACAATTTTTAAATGTCAAAATTATATTTCTTGTAGAGGCAACAAGCTCATTTTGTCATATCAGTACAATATTATGTTGTTGTTTCAATAAGAAAAAAGTTGTGTTAAAACCAACAAAAGCATTTTGTTACTTCAAGAGAAATTCAACAAAATCTTTTGGAGCTATGACAGAGTCTAATAGATAATTTAACAAAGTTTTGTTAATTTTTTGTAAATATTCCAAAACGAAATTTGGTAATATTAAAGAAATATTAAATCTCATTTAAAAAACACAAATTAAATAAATATCTCTTGTTTTGCATCAGTAGCAATTTTTGTTAGAAATATCTAACCCGAATTTTAAAATTCACATTTTTTCAGCAGAAAAATAGACTACAGAAAATGATACTTGATTGTTGGCTTAAATAATCAATTTAATTTCAATGCGATTACCCCTCTCACATACCCACTGAAATAATTAATATAAATAAGCAAAATCGGCACCCTCTCCATCTACCGTTAGCACAGCATCATCAATGTATCCAGCGCGAAAGACCTTCGACAGATCTGACTTCTTAACCCTCTTGTTTCTTTTATTCTCCACAAATATTCGTATGTGCTTCGTGGTTTGCTTAATTTTATTTCTCCTTTCATTGAACCTACGTCAGTTCAAAGGTGCCTCAGCTGTTTCATTCTTTCCTACGGTTTTGCCAATGGATTCGTGCGTGTATGGCTATGGTTTGGAGGTAAATTCGTGTATTTGTGTTATTTCGGTAATGCAGTTTGCCTTTCTCTACTTCTCGTCGTCTCCTTAAAACGAAAACTCTGTGTCCTTTGGCAGAATAAATGACAAAAACAATTAACAAATTGCAAGGTTAACTCAGGGCTTCACAGGTGAAATAATGGCGCCTTTGAGCGTTTGACCCAGTTGAAACTTTTAAGAGAATAGAGCAAGAACTTTTAAAGATTTAATAAAGTTTTCTGTGGTTCACTGGGGTTTCAAAGCTTTTACAAGCTATTAATTCCATACTTACACGCAAAAGCGTACTGCTCAAAATGGACCAAACGCGATCAAATAAACTCCTATACTTGAACTCGTCTTATTTCTCGTAAGCACGCTTTTTCTCAGGCATGAATTTACGAGCGCGCGCACCTAAGTACCCATACATCGATAGTAAGCTCAACTGGCAGTATGTCTTTTCTTTTTGCTGCTTAGCTATGTGGCGATTTCAGCCAAGAAGTACGCGTGCTGCTAAAGCCGTGCGCATATATCCATACATCGATATATTCACCTGTAGCTCTACAGGTATAATACCTACGGGTAGCGAGGATTTTTTATCCGCATTCAGTTCAACTTGAGGAAAAGGGAGAGTACCGCTGGCAGACTGTACATCTCACTCCGTCGCATTCGTTTTTCCTTTGCCTGCACTTCTTCTTCTTTTCAACATCTTGGAGTTGTCTACCTGAACACTAGGTGATCTTAAATCGACTCCAGAGTTTTCGTTCATTGCAAACGAAATAATATTTTTCTGCAATTTTCAAGATTTGTCGAAAAACTCTCAGTGTTTAATTCGTTTAAATAAACAAAAACTAGTGCGGTGTTCTCCTGCGTCGATATTCCTCACAAAAGGTTTCAATCCGCCACCTTAAAGTAGTGTAAAGCAAGATCCCGCTCTCTTGCGTGTTTGTTGAGTCTTTTTCTCGTGGTGCACAAATTTTATTAAAATGGACAGTTGGTTCGCTTTCAGTGTTTTAAAATTGCCGTGTTTCCAGTAACTTCTTGCGCAATGTGAAGGCTTCCCTGAGGAATTTTAGGGAATTTGAGTATTTCGAAAGTTATTAGTGCGATGTTCGATATTTAGCAAAGATTTTAGGCTTTAGCCAAATAAGTGCCAAGTGCAAATTCATCAGGGCTTAAATTCTTTGAGTGTTTGAAATGGAAAGTGCGGCATCTGAGTGAATCAAGCAGTGGCGAGGATTACTGGTAAGGATCACCTCCCAAATCCTAGAGACTGCAGGCAGCTGTGCACTGTAAGTTCTGCACCTCTATGTTTTCGCAATTAACTAACATAAAAAGTTTTCTTCGAGTTTGTTTGGCATCACTATAGGAGCTACAGAAGAAATATTTTTATTACAAACATGAATTTTCTTTGATTCAATACAATGACACCACAGCCATCTACTAAAATGACTTGGTGTTTTATTTGGTTACTTCTACCTTTTTTGCCGTAGCTTATTCACCGCCGCAAACGTACCTCTCTCTTATAAAGCACTTCCACACATCCACCTCACTACTTGGAACGTTGGTTCTTGGGCTTAGCGTGACTCAGGCGCGGTGTTATATCTTACGCCCATGGGTTCAGGTAAAACGTAGGTGTTGTAAAATCTGCGTTTGTATTCGTTGTCGTAAACTGTTTCTTCGTTTTCCTCTTTCCAACTGAGGGAGATACTGCAAAGATATATATACACGTTCCCAGGTATGCATGCTGTTTATAGAGGTAAAAGATTCCTCTAGTGCACGGCGAATGCTTTCAGTTAAACTAAAGCACAACGTTACGATTAAAGTTGTATCACGGCACAAAAAGTACCAAAACTTAACACTGCAAGCTCTCAATATTATTTTGTGTATTTTGTATTATGTTTACGTGTCGTTGCTATTTATCATTGAGTCTTCTCTATTTTATTGCAATTAAGCGCAATGACACTTAAATAATGGTGCCAATATTTATCATGAATGGCATAAAATAAAATACTACATGTGAACATTCGAGTTCAAAAATTTTGCTATCAACTGTTCAATTGACTAAAATTCACATTCATTTACCTCTGACGTTAGATTCAATTAATTTTCAAAACCAAAGACTTAAGCAACGAACTTTTCAATAACTATTTGGTATTGCTTTTTGAGTGGCAAATTAAATCTTCAAAAAGTTAATAAATTTTCGAATCCTGAAATCCAATTTTGTTGTTGAGGGGTAATTGAAATTGAGGTACAACATGGCTAGGTAGAGAAACTAAATTTGAATTTGAAAAAATGAAACTGATCTTTAAATAATTTGTTTTCAAATTAAACGTACATATGTATGTATCGTGCTACCATTAATTTGAGAAAAAGTATTATGGGGTTTATTTAAGTTCAATTTTTTGTAAAATGCAGATTTTTGTTAAATTCCGCAAAAGGTTTTCTAGAAAAATAAAAAAGAGGTGGTGTGAGAGAGGTTTAATTGCATGAATTTCGGAGAAAATGTGAGAGAAGCCCAAACGGTTGAAGTCCCTCCTCTGCCATATGATTTTTTGTTTGAGTGGGTGAGATCTATCACCCCATTCATGTTTATTTCCCACAGATGAAACACCCCGTATATGGCTTGAAATTTAAAAATATATTTGTTTTTTGCATTTAAAAACAATTGTCTCTTAGTTAGGTACGCTCAAACATCTATAGCTCTTTGACGCCTTGTCTGGCAGAGAAAGAGTGGAGTTCGTTCTTAACCCATGACACAGGATCATCATCGACTCATAAAGAAAACACATTTTTTTGTTCGAACGCCATCCATCTGCTTTTGTACAAGCAGATGCTTTCGAGGCAAACGAACGTACGAGGCAGCGTTCCGACTCTTGTCAGAGGGGTCTGTATGCCTCGGGTGCACGTCTTCGACACACGTACACCTCCGAAGGTTGAATGCTCGGCTTACCTCGCCTCGGATATGTACCCGGTTTAATCTTTCCTAATATACTTTGATCGGTGAGTGATTTTAAGAACTAGTGCTGGGTAGTGCATACTTCAGCACAGGAATTTAAAAATAAAAAGATTTTTTACTATTTATTTTTATAGTTCTTTAGTTTACTTTTTTAAGTAGGTACTTACTAATCATACATGCACATTTAAAACGTATACAGCGTACTTCCAAAAATGGTAAAAAAATGATGAAGAAAGAATTAGAGTAAGAAACAACATTAATTGTTATTTTTATTTATACTTGAAAATTAAAGAATAGGTAATTGGCTCGTTAGTGATAATGATAGTAGATGTTCAATCCAACCCGCTAAGGTTGAGAAACATTTGAACAACATTGAGAACATTTTAATTTTGTTAAAAATATTACAAATGTAATCATCAATCTAATGAAACATAAATTGATTAAAACCGATTAAGGGCTAATTGCTCTCTGCAGAGAAATAATAAAATTTTGGATATACAATTTCACTATACAGCCCTGATTTTTAGATTGCATAATGATGTGATCGCTATCCAACACAAGTAATTTTAATTATAAAAAATTTCAAAAAACCGTTCTGAAAATTTCTTGTTGAATTTATAATTATAGTTTTAATAATGTAGGCAATACAAATATTTGTGTTACACATAGTAATGTTCGCAACAGATAAGAAGATGTTCAGAATACTTATAGTCGTACGTCCCAGGCTGTATTAGTGTCTTTTTTCCATGGTCGACATTTTTATTTGTAATATGCTCGAAATACAGTATTCAAATTATAACCGATAAATTAAGTTCGTCACTTCGAAAGCAAAAAGTCAAGCAGTTAAGTTGTTTATCTTTAGAAAGCTGGTTCATCGTATCGGTAAATCCAAATCCCAAACCATTTCAGTTGTTCTGGAAAAAATGTGTATGGTGTTGTACCTTATTTTGAAACATAGGGAGTCGCCCGGAAAGTTCTCTTCTGATAAATCGAAAGATCATTAGAGATTGAAGGAAAGCCCCCATAAATTTGAGCTAAAGTTGACCATGACGCGTTCTTTGAAAATTTGCAAATTGCCTCATCAAGCATTGTTAGGAAGGGATTGATGGAGCAAACGGCACGATTTCACGGAAGAAGGCACTAGTGGATTCAATTAAGAGAAGGGAGATCTGACCTCGGAAGCTAAACCAGTATAAGCATATTCTGCGGAGTTAAAGAAACAAAGATTATTAGCATGGGACCAAAAGGAATAAAGCTGGAAACAGAGAATAAATTAATTAAAGCTGCTTGCCGCAACTCGTATAAAATTGACTGCTCACATAAAAACGCTGACTACTGTCAATTCCAATAAAGGAAGAGAATCCTATAGAAATTGTGTAAACGCACCCGCATGAATCTTGAACAGTATGTGTGACTGTTATTAACAAAGATTTTGTTGGTTTTACCAGTTTATAGGATTGAACGGTTATTGACAAAGAATAAGTTGACAGACATGCTCCAGAGGGGTGGTGGATAATTTACCTATTATTTGGAAATTTCAGCAATATAAAAATCCAAAACACACGAAACCTTTGAACTAAAATCAATCATAAACACTTTCTGAGGATTGAAACCCAGTGAGCGGTTCATGTTAGTGTTACATACTTTTGACAGTTGAATTTGAACACATTTCTTTTGTACGAGCAAAAGCCAATTGAAAAACGTTTATGTTAAAGCGTTCGAAGCACGAAATTGGACAACTTTCAACTTTTTAACGCTTTACACGCGTTGATACTCAATGCGTTCTATGTTTCGGAAAAGCAAATAAAGTAAAGGTTGTTTTTGTTTCAGCCGCCGGAATTAAGATGATTTTTGAAAATAGGTAGGTACATAAAATATATATGCTCTCTCTAATTCGTAAAGATATGTTGATTTCAACGTCATCAAAGCTTTGAACCCTCCAAAAAGCGACAAAATCGTGAGACGCTCTGAAAGCTGCCGTATCTTCTGAAGCGCTCACTGGGTTTCCGCCTTAAGGCTTGTTCAGGCACAAAATGAAATGTAAAAATCTTTAAAATTAAGAAGAAAATTCTTTTTTGCTCTATCAGATTCAGGCTTTCAATTCGTATGTCCCATGGCACTCGATCGTACATTATATATATACTATATATGCATATTCGAATGAATGAGGACAACGTCGCAGATTTCAAAGGCTTTACGATCACATTAATAAGAAGAGCACATGAATGAGCCTGAGATTAACAACGAATGAAGCTTTAATTAATCGAATATTGATCGCTGCTTGTAAGAATAAAAAAGGCAATTTACTGCTTGTAGGAAACGTTTACTTCAAATCGTTCATCCTGTCATCTTTGGAAGCGCTATAAACGTATATAAAACTACCGTGCAGAAAGCACACTGTTGTTACCCGGATCCATATAATCGATCATTGCGCATCCATCATTAGCTCAGTTAACGGCACTGAATCACTGCGTTCCAGCCTCAGCCTCTGCTCCAGCCCCCCAACGCACTAGAGAGAATATTCATGAGCATCGAAATTATACTCCGAACCTGATCATTATCGGCTCGGTTATTATAATAAAAATTGAACATCAGCGGACGATCGCGCAGCTGAGGATGATATCAGCCGAGTGCCCAAGAAAAAAACGAATTGTCATTAGCGACCATCGGTTTTCTTAACAACAACCCGGCCGACGTATTGGAAGGCTTCTGAGGCGTTACATCACAGCCAAAAATTTTGTTGACGACCACGACAATGTTGTGGTTGACTATGGTAACCGAAAACCTCTGGCAAGATCAGTAAAAACAACGCAAGCATCAAGGCTGTTCCTGGCTGCTTTC
The DNA here is from genome assembly GCA_947538895.1 of Neoitamus cyanurus. NCBI lineage: Eukaryota > Metazoa > Arthropoda > Insecta > Diptera > Asilidae > Neoitamus > Neoitamus cyanurus. The sequence goes on from OX384541.1 coordinate 202,154, forward strand.
AAGAACGGAATTTTTATTAAGCCTTTCCCTAAACCTCTCTCGTCTCCTACTTCTTAGTCTTTTTCCACAAATATCGTGTTCGGCTACAGCGTCAAGCAAGCGATCACTTCGTTTTTCAAAAACTCTTCTCGAGTTCATCTTTTGGTGATCACCACAAGCAAACTGACCAATCAGTCGGTGCGCTAAGGCTATCTGATGCTGCTTTTTATTTTTGTCTCCTTGAGAAGGTAGTAAGAGGAATGATTACAAGATTTCGGATGTTAAGAATATTTTGGAGGCCTCTCGTGGAATTTTTTGACCTTTTGAGCATCGTACCACACGATATATTAAACGATGGTTCTGCGACGTAGAACATGCCCAGTTAGGGGATTTTTATGTGATTAATTCAAGTCTTAGCCAGTAAGGGGTTATCGTCATGGTGCTTCAATGTCATCTGCCTCTAGCAAGAATGTGTATCATTTCTCGACTCGCAACTGAGCTTCGCTGCTTTAGCTGGTTTTCTCTGTTAATGAGCTAGCCTTGTCGTTTGTTTGAAATTAACAAAAAGTTTTGAACTTAAACAGATTGCCCTTAAGATTTATGTAGCTATTTTCGACTCGTCCACAAACTGGTAGGGCAGTTAGTTGATATTTGGAGGCATATGTACGACTTCGATTGACATTTTAAATATCATAATGTTCATATCTTCCATGAAATTATTATGCAAATTTGTCGATAAAATTAGGCAAACCAATCACCTTGCTCGTCTAAGCACGTCAGATCTTTCACAGATGAGGAGCATGAAGCCTGCACAAACGGCCGGCAAACAATTTCTCAATTGTTGCAGTCATTTGCTTAGACTGCAAGCGAATTGTGTTTACAATTGAAAAATACAAGTTTTTCAGGTTTCAAGTTCCACCACGTGTTCACGAAATGATGAGAAAAAGTGGCTAACTTAGTGCGTGTAACAAATGACAGGTAGGTTCGTTTAAGAGGCGCCACTTGATTCCTTTCATCTGTTTCCACGGTCGATCTCGCGCTTTACATTCAAAGAGCAGTTCTGTGATCTACACCGACATCACGCCTAGTTCAGTGTAGACTGAAGGTACCGGATCAGCGAGTTCACAGGTTGCTCAGACTGTAAATACCTGCTCGACCTGTACTGGGAGTTCGAACTTTGTATAGACTCACTCAAGTTTGCATGATGAATTTTCACATACTTGCAAGATTTTTTGTGTCTGTTTTGGTTAGGGTTTCTTTTTATCTGAGCTACCGGCTGATCCCGGTCATTATCGTGGGATGAAAGATTGCAAGTTAAGATCACGATTCCGAGCAAGCTTAGTCTGGCAGATCCAACACTCGCATCCTCCTTCTTGTGTTACTACTAACCAAGTCCAAACAAGATTTGGTGATGGTGCTTGAAAATAATCTGGATCTTGTCACAGAAAACTCGTTTTTCAGACTAAAACGGTAATTCCAGGATATCCAGTGAACTGATAAAATCCAGACCAAGGATCAGTTAGAACGAGCATGTGGCCGTTTGTGGCATAACGAGTTTGATATTGACTTTTTGGTTGCGCGTATTTTGTCTGGGCCGACTCTGTTGTTGGTAATGATCAGGTCGATCACTTGAATTATGCTGAACCTACCAATCCAGTTGTTCTTCCATTACTGCGAATACTTGATTTGGAGGTAATATCAGTTTTCTCTTTTCATATGACTGCTGCTTCCTTGGCGATCTTGTTTTCGGTATGACAGATTTAAATGGCTGTTGTGGGTGAGTGACGCGAAGATCACGGTCGATTACTTAATTATATCAAAAGGGAAATAAGTGCTCTGATACTGGTTTTAGACACTTAATGGTAAGCATATATGTAGATGCAATTTTATGGGTACTTAAAATATGCTTGTTGTCATTCTGGTAATTAATTTACCAAGGGACGTGGTGAGCCATAGGTAAGTTTTTTGAGAAACTGAGAGTTTTGTGTAAAGACTGCAATATTTATGCTTAAGATAATATTGAACATTTAATGATAGCTATTCTGCCTATGCGAACATTACCCAGCTTTGCATGGAATTGAAATTCTATTGTTATGTTCCCTGAAAAATTTTGCTAACCAATGTTTATGCTTCCAACAAAACCGAAATAATTTTACCCTTTACTGGAACTATTTTGCCGCATTTTCAGGCCCCTATTTGAGAACCTCTGGATAAGACCAGAACGGCCAACTCACACAACATTAACTATAATAATAAAGAAATCGCAGTAAGGAACCTTAGACTTGGCACGACTTTGTCTAGATTTCATTACTTTTTAGAGATAACCAAGCAGCTCCATCGAGACTTGGCTAGTTTTTTACAGAATATTTTTGGTGGGATTGTTATTATTATTTCCTCTTCGTGAATGTATACAGGATGTTTCGTATGATAGATCTCACCTAGCCAAACAAGAATTGTATTGTATGAGGGATCTCAACCGTTTTGGAGTTACTGGGTGATTAATAAATTCGAGACATTATTATTTTATTTTTATATCTTGATCTAATTAACTCTGCGAAATAAAACTTATACAGAACAACTACTATCTTAATGTGCTCTCCAAAAATGCCATCAGTGTCGATGTACCAACATTTTACAATAAATTTAACTCGAATGAACCCCAGCACGCTTATTTCTAAATGAAAAACTTTATACAGTTAATAATAGTATCCTACAAACGTTTAATTTGAAATGTATTTTAGTAGCAGTAATACTGGTGACACTTATTGAAAGCACATTCAAATAGTAGTTGTTTGGCGCAAATTTGATTTCGCAGTATTAAAAAAATAAAAAAAATAAAATAATAATGTGCATCTTCAGTTTATTAATCACCCTGTAACTCGAAAACAGTGATGTTGCTGATGCAGATTTTTTGACATCATGCGGATATTTTGAGGCCAAGTTTTATTAAAAAGATACTTAATTTAGGTACATGAATAAATGTAAAAGATGGTAATTTTTAATAATCTTTGTTTTATAATCAAATTTTTAGTAAGAAAATTTAGAAAATGGTGCATAATACATATTTAATAAAGAGCAATGTCGCTGCCTTTTCAACTTTCAGCCTGCTTCATAAAGGTTCATAGATTAATCCCGCGCCACTAACGAATGGAGGCGACAAAAACCTGCGTCTTATAGCAGATAGCATTTTGAATTCACTACTATTAACGCTCCACGATTTAAGATGACTTTCAGATTCACTTATTATATTTTATTGCGATTCAGGAGCAATTCCTTTTAAAGGACAGCAGCGAGGCGGATGTTTTCTCTTGACTGAGCTACTTATTATTTTGTATATGTGACGCTTAAAGTCATAATCCGATATATCCACCAAGAGAACAAAACAACGGAAATGGTATATTTCGCCAAACATGGAAAAAGCCATACATGTAGCAAATTCATTCACAAAATAACATGCATGCCTATAATTTATTAGAAACGTTCGTACAGTTATTGCATTTGTCATTGATTAAACTATGTATCTGTAAATCAATGGTGAGAGAAGTGGCCTACTGTTCGTTGAGTCTCATGGAATTAATAATATATCCCATTAAATTGCAACTTAATACGATGTCCTATTAAAATTGAACTTTTTCTGTTAATATTTAAATACATGGTCTTATTAATTTTAAAGTAAGAGCTACTAGAAAATGTTAATGTGTATGTTAAATTATAAGGGATGTGCCATTAATGCAATGCATTACAGTATTAAAAAATAATGTTTTTAATCGAATAAAATCAATGCGACAAATACTTACTTAAAAAAGGAAATTATAATTATATTAAATAAATTGCTAATTTCTAATTATGAGATTAATTTTTCTGAGTGTACACTGTACATACATATTTATGTATAAATGAACATAAACGCATATTCATGCAAAGCTAGATTATCATCACACTTGCATTCTGCGAATAGCAGATATTCAAAAACATCATCAACATTGTACTTTTCTGCCCGCCCAAATTGCATAAGCATAAATGGGATAAATCATGAAGTCCGAAAAAGCGAATTTGGTGCCGTTATTTACATAATTGTGGTTTGGCCAGATTCCGCTTGTGGCCAAGTTTTTTACTAAGAAGTGGTTGCATTTCTTGTTTTTTCTGCTTCAGCTGTTCTGACTCCAAACTAGTTGAGCTATCACCTGAGGTAAACAAAACAAAATTTCATAACTCACATATGTTGGAAAGATGGTAAAGAGCGCAGTCTCAGTTTCATGGCTGATGGACAAAGTGGTAGCTGTAATATTGTGCGCAGTCTCCGGAGCCGACGGTATCTATGTTATTGGATTCGCTTAACTTCTCATTTGTAGCATATTAAAATCCTCCTACTATTTTGAAAACTGGAAAGGTGGGTGAATCGGAAGTTAAGGTGACTCCTTCCCTTTTTTTAAAGAATTTTCGCAGATGCTTGAAGAACGTAAAGCTAAACCTGATATGGATGGTATGTTGATCACTTAGTCTAGCGCTTCTTTCGGAAACCTGATTTCGCAACGGGTAGATGAAAACTGGTTAGCCGGATTTTGCTGCATTGAGATAGGTTATGATTTATTGGATATGCAGTTCATCTCGACCTATGAAGCTGCTGACTACCTGTCTGGCCAAATGGCAGGCTTGGCGCGCGACCAGGTTTCCCATTTTGGATAGCGGTAGATTGGAATTATCGTGGTGTTGATTTTGTATCTACATACTTCGTCGCTTTTGTTGACTGCAGTTTTTGGAAATAATATAATTCCAGTACTTTACATTCATTTTTGGATTTCTGTAATAATTGCAGCAAAATGCTTCGGGACACGAGAAGAGGGTATGATAAAATTGCGAGAAGAGTAATTGACTTATTTATTGTATACGGTTTTTCTTCAAAACCTTTACTAGCGTGAACAAAAGTTGAAATTTTTTAATTCATAGATAAGACCGCCCAAAATTGTGCGAAACTATTGGTATCGAGGTCTAAAGAAGAATAAAATACTTTACAACCGTAACTTTAATTATATAACCACCAAAGCCACTTAGATTGATGTCAGTGAGAAGGCTGAACAAGGGACCAGGAATCCACGTTTAAAATATAAACAAAAATTGGGTTGAACGCCGAATTTAGGTCCGTCGCCATCCTACGGCATAAACTGCTAAACTCTTTAGGTAATAATAATTTGTATAAAAGTAGAATTACAATTTTACATGGGAAAATGGCGTTGAAGTTGATTTTAAAAAGAGGGGGAAATGCATTAAAAAAGACAAATGAAAAACTTGACGATAAAATCATTGTTGGTCCTAACAAATATGGTTTTAAAACCAAGAGCGGTACACCAGTGATGGCTTTTATGATATGAGGAGCTCCGAGAGTTTAATGGAATGAAAAAGTTCTTACAGAATTCTGGATTTGAGTAGAGTTTACAATCACTTGGAATAAATGGAAAAGGTTAGTCTTCATTTCATTCGTATTTATATGACAAGACAGGCTGTAATAATAATTCGAAAGGCGATAATTGTCTTTCTGCTTTCTTGGATTATAGTTTTCTTCTTTACTATCCCAGCTACTATACATGTTCGCAATTTAAATCGATTTAAGCGGGCCATACACGATCAAGGAAACTTTTTGTGGAAAATGGATGATGGGCCCTATTTTTTAGTCCGCCGGCGGGAATGCGAATGCGGATTTAGTACTTTTGTATTCTCGAAAACCTTTGAAGTGAATGAGAATGATTCACGTGTTTCCCGAATCCGTACGAATGTGAATTCTTCATATAAATCTGTCAGTTGTTAATGCGACACAAAGTAGTTGCGGAAGTGAAAATGGAGAGGCAAGATTTTAGTGTTTTATTAATCTATCAAAAAAATTTAGAGATATTAAATAATTTCTTAAATATTTGCATTCAAATTTAGAACGAAAACCACCAACAGGTAGCAATATTACCGTTTGGTATGAATGAAATCAAATCCTGATATCGCCATAAATATGACGACAAACTCTCCCGAAGTATTTAAATCGTTTTGGAAAGAATGAAAAATGGAATTAGATAGTCTGAGACCTCCCATTAAAGTTGTCGAGTGGAATAGACATTGAAAAATCTAATGGATTTTCTATTTCATTTCGCGAGAAAAAAATTCTAAAAATATAAGTATATAAGTACGAACTAAATGGCTTATAACTTTTTTCCTGATATACAATCGCTATAATCGTGTGTACTTCGTTAGATAATTTAATAATAAAGGTCCAGTTAAAATTTGAAGTCTAGGGAAAGATGCAGATGGAGTTTTGGCGCATACAGATACGGTAGGTATACAAACCTGGCAAGCGGAGGTGAGTGAGGGATTGCCAACTACGTTCCCCCAATCAATTTAAAAATTTAGAGCATACCGAGAATAAGTTCGCCGCGGGGGGATCCCACAAAGGCATTTTATACCTTTACCGCGAGAAGCAAGCATAATTTTAAAGTATTATAATCGCGACCATTTAACAGATAAGATAGGTGTGTACAGAACCCTTGCTGGCACCACTGTTCTGCTTAAAAACCTTTAATTGACTCAATCAAATAAAGAATTTTGTTAAATTAATTGATAAAATAACTAAATGTTGAAATTAGGAGAACAAAATTTTTTGTGTCAACAATTTACCAACAATGAGTTTTCAAAGCTCCCTATTGTATATTTGTGCAGCTTTGAAATTTAGGATAAAGGATCTGCCATATTTGATGTTTTGTTTGCCAATTGAAGTTTTAGAGTTAAAGATGCTTCCGCCAACTGCCACGATTTGAACTTTGAAATAACACAATGCGTTGACTGTCTCCCAAAAGTTACTAAACATTTGATAATGTAGGTAATAGAAAACCAACAATGAATTTGTAATAAAAATATATTTGCACAAATTTTATAAAATAACGTTAATTGAACAAAAGTGTTTTCCATTTCATAAACTGGAAATTAACGAAAACAGCAAACATGCCCAAGGCGAGGGACCAAAGTTACAATGTTATTAAAATTAATTGTAGGTAGGTATATATCAATGTTTTTGCAAATGTGCAATTTCGAAAACGGTGATACCAGACACGAACAACATATAATATATCAGTTGTGAGTGTATATGCTCTCATTATATTTTTAAAATAAAAGTAATTACAAATTTTTAAACAATAGCAATAATACCTCTGTAGCATAGGTAAGTAAAGAGCCATTAATAATTTCAGACAAAGCTGTAAAATAACACGTTAATGTCCTTGAGGCCCGCTGTTATTTATAGTAGCCGCTGGCTAGATGAACATTCACTTCCAAAGCCCTGGCGCCGTTTATCACAATTTAATTACAGTAAACTGCACACACAAAACATGCAGACATTTTGTGCTACTTAGTGGTATGCTGATTTGGTCATTTTGGAAATCCACCATAATGATACAATAGCTAATTGAAAAACTGGGGGTTTTCTATGAATAACGTTCTGTAATATCCGTGGTCACTAGTTTTTGTAGTTAGTGGGTAAGTACGTATCTAGGAACGCACTTTAATTAATAACGTTCTCACAAGTCATTTACCTGGCAAGGCTAAATACGTCCATCAGCGGCGGCGTTAACAGCATATCCGACCACGCAAACACATCCATCAAAGACGAATTTCTCTGGCGCATGTTGAAACTTGCATACCTGGCAAATGGTCGTGCCGCAGTCTTCGTTTCGATATCCAAGCAATCTGCAGCGATGCACTCTACCACATGCCGTGCCTGCATCAGTGGAACCTCATCTCCCATAAAAGCAATTTCCACCGAAAATGTTATTTATTAGCCTTAATCACGGGGAACAGAGGGAGGCCCCATCATATCGACGCGCAGACCCTCCAGGCACAAAGTGTTGGCAATTTTCAATGCTTTCTATCTGACGTATTATAATCTACGTGAATACATTGCAAGAAGAAATTTTTGCGACGCAACCTAAAAGTTTTCACCTTTCTATGATTAAGTAAAATAGAAACATTCGCTTACTTCCTGCACATAATCACTGGTCCACGTAGTTATTGACACCATAATCCCTCGGCCCAAAAAGATAGGCTTTGTGGCTTAATTTTTTTTAATTGATAACATAGTTGACATATTACTTTTGGATGATATAAAGGAAAATTAATTGCCTGTTTCAAAGTTGACAAACTTCGGTTGGACCTAGAAATGTAGGTAGATTAACTAAATGATGATTTATTCTAACTCAACCTAGTAACTTTACTACGGCATTATGTAATCCTTTAGGGGATCCAACATCAGACTTCTTAATTTTAGTAGGACGAATAACCCACATTTAGGCTTAGACTCCTCCTACAATTCCGAAAAGGCTAAAAAACAATGAATTAGTATATAATTTGTAGGGTGGAGAAGTACTAGACGCATATGAAATATTTGAAATAAGAGGAGCAGAGCGATGGTTTAATACTAGTCAATGAATGTGTTGATTTTAATAACAGAAGTATGTTGTTTGACCAGCAACTTATCATGCTTTAATTCTGCGAATCATCACCAATAGTAATCTCTGTAATTTTTAGTATACTAAGTATAGAATATTTCATGAAATCGGATGGATGAAGCACTTTAAGAAATCTTTCATTTATTATATATTAATTTTACAAATCAAAATATTGGTTTGGCTTAGAAGAAACACTATTGAAACCGGTCTATTATTACGAGAGAAGGGCATTCATTGGTTGCCTATGGTTGGCACATTCTTGGGCATTTCAGATGCGACAAAATTTACTATTAAAGCAATCATGAAAAAAATCGGCGTAAGCAAGTGTCCCTCCTGCGCTATTATACGACCACTAGACATTGATGGAAGCAGCGAGCCAAACAACTGATTATTATCAAACTCAATTACAATCGCTCAATAAATTACGGTGGTGCACTTGGAGTCATGTGCAAAATACTTTGAATTGCCAGGCACACATTATGCAAATTTTATGGAAGTTATGATCACTTAACACATTTATTAGTATTGGAAATATTTGCAGAGACTACGGAGGCATGATTGTGCCTTCACATCCTTTTTCTTCAATCTTTAAACAAGGGTGGAATATTCAACTGATCACACTAGGATTTTCGCTTATGCCTGAATCTTGGGCATAACAGTGCTCCCGTTGGCATTACGCAGCACGAAAATTATTAAATCCCACGATCTTAAGTGAACCTAAATTCACAATAGGCGTATTCCTGTATTCACTTATTATATGGATCAATAGTCACAAACTTCAATAATAAATTTAAACATTGAAATGTAAACGTATATGAGCTACGTAATGGCCAAGCCACGAATTTTTTTAAACTACTTTGTAGAGACTTGGAGAGATCTGTGAATTAGTGTTGCAGTTCGTAGGAGGAATAGACTTGGTCCTACAAGAGATCTCAAATTAAAAGAGTCGCGAGACTTGGCTATATATTTTACATGAAATGTTTTGATGGGATTTTTTTTACATTATTTTGCTAAATTGTTATTGTCAAAATTTTGGTGAAACGTATAGATTCAAACGAGTAAGTGAACAGTCAACAAAGTTACACCATAATGTGTTCGTTTACAAATATTTGTATAACAATGTATAAAAATCATTCTAAAATTTTTATTATTCATCCAAAAGCTAAAAGCAATCTATGATTTTCAGATGTCATGCGAATAAATACAAATAATTTCAAACCTTGTATACGAGTTAAAAAAAATTAAAACATGGAACTACCTCTCTTAATGTTATTGAATATTTTGAATCAAAATGAGTCTGGAAAACAAAGAATTCATCATTATTGTTATATTAAAAACCACTAGCTATAACAATTACATAAAAATAAAAACACTTTTTAAGAATCATATGTACAAATATATGTACATAATTCAAATTAACAATATTTTTTTACTAAAGCTCCTATTATTTGAAGACCTTCATGTGATCAACTTTATCATACTCCCCATATTCTTAATTCCTTTTTATAGTGTTCTAAGTGTTCTAATTTTTTGTTTATTTTTTTCAGATGCTGTTTTGACAATGTTTCACCAAGGAATTTACTTGCGCTTATTTTCTAAGTGCCCAAAATGGCATTAAAGTAAAGCGATAAGAAAATAACCTGAGAAGAGTACAAATTGGTTTTTTAGTAGAAGTAAAATTTATAAAAAGAAAAACTGCTTGAATCACACAGTGCCATAGAAGAGATTGGAAAGATATTAAATGCCTTCTGAAGTCAAATTTGCCCATTGCCATATTGCGATTGTAATTTCCTTAAACTGTAGGCAGAGGTGACGAATTTTTTGGGGCATTGATTTAGTGCAATTCCTCCTTTCGAGAGACGAAAGAGAAAGATTTAAATAAGTCGCAGAACTATGTCGTCGCCATCGCAACAAACTCAAGATTTATCTTCAACTGCCATACATTCACAAGCACAGAGTCATTCACCATCGCCACCTCATAATGCAGCATCACCTGCTGGACCAGCGAACAGTTTGCCCACAATGCTAAGCAAAGGGCAGATCTTATCACCACACTCCGTGCACCGGTCACCAGATAGTCCTCAGCCTGAACTGGCCACTATGACAAATGTGAACGTGCTGGATTTGCACACAGAGACCAAGATGTACGATAAGGACGCTGTCTTTATATATGACAACCCAAAGGTCGATGTTTTACAGCCGCAAGATCATGTGATCGATGCGCGTCTAACTCATGACCACCTTCAGGCTCAGCAACAGCCTTCGGCCAATACAAATACGGGGCAGTCAGCACATCAGCTTTTAACCAAGATAGAGGTCGATGAGAACCAGATTATACGGGTGGTCGGACCGAACGGAGAGCAACAACAAATCATTAGCCGCGAAATCATAAACGGCGAGCACCATATCCTGTCACGAAACGAGGCTGGAGAACATATCTTAACACGGATCGTTAGCGATCCGTCTAAACTTTTACCTAACGATAGCGCTGTGTACGCACAAACTCAGAAAATCAACTCTGATAATGGAGTGTACCAAACAGCTCCGCTAGATGCCTCTGTTTTACAGTACAACCAGCCCGAGGAGGAAGTAGATGAGCAACAGAAAAACAGCCAAGTGGTGGGTATTTATAACGATCCCAAGAAATCAAACCAAATCATTTACACCCACGGCGACGCGAAAGACCTCATTTATGAAAAGAGCCCTGCGTCTATTAACGAAAGCAACAAAATTGGGGGTGGCATGTACGAAAAGCCTCAAATTGACCTGATTTATCAGACAGAAGACAACAAGACGGTTATCTACACAACGTCGGCCGACCAAAAAGGGCTCGAGATCTACTCTGGCGCAGATCTTGGAGGCCTAGTTGCCGAAGGTCAAGTGGTAGTGCAAGGGGGCCTTCAGTACGCATCTTCAGCCCCTACTTCGCAGGCGGCTGGACAAGCAGTGTTTATTGTTTCGGATTCTCTTTCCCATGGTGTCGAAGGGCAGCTACAGAGGTAAGTTATTTGCAATTCATGTATAGGCTAGGCTTGAATGAAAACGCTACATGTCGTGGGTTCGATACGGTTTCATCACCCGCAACGCAAATCTTAACAACAGTCCCATAACAACCAATCGACGAGTAATATTGATCCCCACGCTCGCGAAGCTACATATGTATGTGCCGCACTAGACGTTCACACTGTCAAAATTGCAGTGGTATGACGGCAGCTGACCCGGATGTGCACTAAGCTTAACAGGCCCGTGTAGAATATCGCGCCATGTATCAATTATCAGTGCCACCGATACCCAAAAGGCTTTGCTTATTTGATTATTCCACCGCTCTAGTTGAGTAAATGGTGCAGCCTCCGCATAAGCTTTACATCCGTCAGGCGCTTAGCATTTCTGTCAGTGGTGTGGTCAATTAACGTCAAAATTAAATGTTGCCAGGAATAATGACGGGCAAGTGTCATGAGCAATAGCGCAATTTTTCCTCTATGAATTGCTATGCCCGAACATTTCAGGAGTTTCCCAATTAGTTTTGAATAAATTTGTTCATTAATCATGCAAATGAAAAACGCGGCAAAGACGTCCGAAGGCGAAAAGACTATCTCCTAGTGAGGAATAAAATCTTTCGCACCGGTATGTTTCATTTTCGAACGATGTTCTAACAACTGCGATTCGCCGGCTCCGCTTTGAAGCCCCTGCACCAACTGGGCACCATCAAGAAATCCTTCTGTCCGGCCAGCAGAGTAGCGAGATACTTGTCACTCGTTATTACCACAATTTTTCATAAGATGTCACTGCGCCTATGCCCATGATTATAGAATTCTTAGACCCACTCGGGCGACTGAGGAGCCTCCAGGACCGTCCAAGTGCACTTAGGACAAATCAGTACCGTGTTCCAGAGCTGAACGTACAGCGAGATACCCGGAGATATGTAGAGATAGAACTGCCGTTACGGTTGGTCTCGCCTTGATAATAAGTTCACATTGCCTAGGAAAATTTATCGCCCCAGGTGACTCCAGGTAAATCTGGCTCAGGGTCACAAATTATGCGACATACAATTTGAATTTGAATTTGAATTTATGTAGGCACCACTACAGCGCAATGGAGGCGCGTAGAGGACCGCTAAGTGCTGCGTGCGGTAACATTGCATCAAATTGCTGCTTTGAAGATATTGGGCTCCTTTTGAACCACGTATGTTGTACGTATGCGCACATTTGGCTTGGTGTACCTCAGAGTATCTCAGCATCCAGCTTGGGTGGGTGGGTCATTACGTGGCTATTCATTTTCTTTATCGCTACATGACCATTCACTTGGATGCGGAGGCCTGCATAAGCGCTTGGTCAGTTGTGTTTTTAGACGACTTGTGTGATTTCGTGGGAATTTTGATTCTAACACAAATTTATGTTTGGAAGGCAGTGGGGGCAAACCTAACGTGCAAACGCGTAGGTGAAAATGAATTATTTTCGTTAGTGTGCAAGGCTTCGTTAAATTATTCTATTAATAATTAAATTTTGACATGACATCTGATAATAATTTAATGCTCATTATTTTTAAAACGATTCTCTGACAATTTAATAATTTTATCTTAACTTTAATAAAATTGGGTCTAAGTCGCTGTTTCGAATTAGTTAGTCCTCAATGGAGTATTCTTTAGATAATAAATAGTCGGAAAATATGACTTTAAAGATTCAATCCCATTTGCCCAGAAAAATGGATAATGCGCAGTTAAAGCACTTCCGTATATACAGCAACTATTATTATTTTGTTAAATCCCACCAATAGTTTGAGAAACAGTTTAAGTGGCAATTCCTCTATGAATTATTCTTAAGTACCTATTGTTGCTTTTGTATCGTTTTTGAAAGTTCGAAATTTCTGCTCATTTCATATTTATATAACTGTCCTATAAATATGAAACCAGCAGAAATTGCGAACTTTCAACAACGATACAAAAGCAACGCTACTTAAGAATGATTCATAGAGGAATTTCCACACAAACTGTTTCTCAAACTATTGGTGTACGATTTGACATAGTAAATTGTTCTTAGGCAGAAATAGCTCCAATTATGATGGTAGCTTATGAATATGAAACGCACTGTATATGTTGTTTTAAAATTGAAATTTCTCTAAAGTGTGTAAAAATAAAAACGAGAAAATGTAAATATAAAAACCGATTTTTCTCTCGGTATACCATCTGAAAGTTGACAAAATGAAACAGCGAGAAACTTTTGAAAGTTGATTACCCTACCCCAAGGAATTTAAAAAAAATTGGCAAAATGTTAAGCAGCATACTACCATAATAATTAAATAGTCAGGTTCCTTTTAATGATTCTCCTCCCCGTCACTTTGGGGTGCAACATTAGCCTTTATAACAAAGGAATTAGAGATTGATTTTGAATTCCAACATATTAAGCGAAACGCACTTTAAATGCATGCCGTTCCATAAATTTATGCAAATTCGCCGCGTTCGGCCGTAAGGAGAAAATCTGCGCTATAGCGGGCCGGCATAACGCGTTTTAATGGTTGCGTGTCGGGCGTTCAACGAAAAAGCTACAAATAGCGGTCCGTACGAATGGCGAGGATAAGAAAAGAATTTTCCAATCACAAATCAGCAAAAGTCAAACGAAAAAAGGAAAGAGGCCTTTCTTCATGCATTAAGTTCCGTTACTTTTATCAGCGTCCGTGATCGGTTGAATAGGAAAACAATCAGAGAGCAGAAGAGAAAATTGCAAAGGCCGCTTATGGCGGATAAATCAATTTCCAGCGCTAGTCAAAGTGTTGAATTAATTCATTTTAATATACCCTCGCCCGGTGCATCGTCTCACTCCAGCTTCTGTTCATTCCCTACGTCAAGTCCGCACGAAGTCTGATAGATGGGAGCTCGGGGCGACATGATCTTTAAATGGAAATATCTATTGCTTCCGCTAGAGCGCAGCACAATAATGTCAAGAGATGTTTCCAGCAGATTGGACTAACATAATCAAAGTTCGATAATAGCCACAGACTTACAAATAAACTACGATAGGACGCGTACCTTCCAAGCAATGCCTTTGTTGTTTGAGCTCACCAAGACGTTAAATCATTGCGCGTACTCACGGTGGAATTTCTGCGGATGCTGCCCGGACTAGAACCTAGAGGAAATCCTTGCCAAGCGATTTATACATTTTCTTGGCCAGTTAGTTAAATTACTCATGGATTCGTTATGCAGGTGTTGCAGTGAGGAGACGGATATGCAACAGTACCTTTGTTATTTCCTTACTTTATCTCTTCATTTTCGGTAATCGCATTCAAGATGGGAAGTGTGTCTTGGCCTTGAAATAAATCTGCTTGGAAATTCTTTGTACGTTGCTTTAGATTTAATGCACAAAAAATGCGACAAACTACAATCAGCTTTTTAAAAAAAAAGGTACATATAAAAATCTGAATGCTAGAATAAAATTTTTTTTTCACAATGAATTTTTTCCAATGAAAAGCTATTTAATAAATATGGTAATTAAATAAAGTACATATATAAGTACATTTAGAATTTATGCTTAAGCTTTTTACGCCAAATATGATTGTGATAAGAAAATACAGAGCAATTATTGAAGCAAACGCGGGTCTTCACATGTTGACCGTTGAGCGAAATTTGCTTCTTATCACACAGCACCGCAATCGTAACTCACATAATTATTTATAAAGAAGTATCAAAACGTACAAATTTCACAGAAAACACATATTTATATTATTTTGATACTACACCCTTCATATACATAAATATGTATGGACGTAATATCATCTTATCTGTTTTGAAATTTGAATTCAATGGGTACCGGCCCGCCAGTCAACGTATTAAACGGCCCAAAGAACCCAAATATTAAATGCAAATTAATAAAGTGCGAGTTTCTTATAACTTATTATTTAAATATTGCAAGCCGCTGTAGCAGTGTTTTTACAAACACTATAACCTGCTTGCAGTGTTTTGTGATAATATTTGTAAATAAATTCTTCAGAGCGTGATCCATCTACCTTTAAAATAATTTCGGGAGAATACTTTACCCAAATAAAGCAAATCTTCAATATGGGATATTTTACATAAGTATATCTATTATATAGATATATATGTGTGTAAATACATATGCCCTTATGTATGAACTGCTGTGCTATATATTTATTTAGTTTGTATATAGCTTGTATATCTCATATATTAATTTACACAATTCAGTCATATGTTAATTATCAGTTGTATAGAGCTATGACACTATTTGCACTCACTTCACTTCAGCATCAAAAAAAGTGATGAGTTCGACTCGGAGTAAAAGTTAGCAAGTCGCCCGTTTTACTAAATCGTTATTTTATTGCTGCCTCGTAGAATGCATGCATTCAAACATCATTACATGCTGAAAACGCGTACTGAAAAGGGCCGTTTTACACCTATACAGTGTTTTGTCATAACAATGCAGACGATAGTCTAATAATGGAGTTTCGCCATAAAGGTTTGAGGCCCCTAAGTCAACTGCACGCCACTTACAACATGTTCTTCTACATAGTATTCGCTGAGCCCTGTGAGCTGGAAAACATTCAAAACGCGAAAAAGTTATATAAGGAAATTATGGTGAAGAACCTTTTTGTTCATAATTAATTAATTCTCCATTTTGATCCAAAGTTATTTTTCAAACTGATTTTATCTACAAATATCAGATTTCACTAGACAGATGCCGATAATTGTTTACTTGATTAGAGGTGTTGAATGAAAAAGAAAAGAAGGAGGCTCATTCTACCTTTCAAAAGGCCATGCAATTTGCTGACCTATGCGTAAGGTTATTAACTTACAAGAAATAAAGGCGTATCCCCGCAGCCATAAACTATCGCTGCCCAGAATCCAGAATGTTATGACTATTTACAACAGGCACGTTCAATCTCTGTTTATCTGCCATAGCTGCAGGAGGTCTACCAATCTCGCAGGAACTACCACCTGCACTATAAAATTGCTTCTCTTGTGCGGTTTCATAAAATTTAAATCCGAATAAATCGGATGAATTCATTGATTTCAACTGCTATGAAAGTGAACGCTTTCCACGAAGTCCACATTAGATATCATAAAACTTCAATATAATTCATTTGTTACCATCGATATAAGGCGAATGCTACATGCTCAATATTTATCGTAATCCGTGGAGTATCGTGATATTTAGTGAACGTGTAGCCATAGTGTATTGATGGATCGCGAAACAGATTACATGATTTCTATATATCTTGAAATCTGGCACGCGATACGGATCACGATAAATATCCGTTATAACATCCGCCTAAAGTTTCTAGTAAGCCTTATGCATTTTAAGACCTTGGGAAGGTGATGCAAGCAGCCTTAAATTAAATTCGATTTTATGACTGCGCGAATCTTTTGAAAATATGTACATGTTTGAATGTGTATTTAGTGCTGCGTTTAAGGTTTAATTGTTTGCTGCAACCTTCCCGTTATTTTGTGTACAAACGACTACAGTCAGAAATTTGAGACCTTCAAATCTGCATACTTGCATTGAGTTCAATAGTGCAATGCAACTGTTTTGTACCCATAACCCACGCCCATCGCGTTCCCTTCGATCAAGCATGGAGGAAATAAGTGAAGAAACACTTCACAACTAAAAATTTGACCCTACATTCGAGTGACGTACATAAATCATTAACTGGCAGTTGAAGTTTATTTAATTTGCCGGTCCCAATGCATTTCTCCTTTACCAACCTGCCGTTGCGATTCAATGCGGATTTCTCAGTGTGCGGTAAAAGCCTGCCGAAGCAATAACACCAATAAATCAATACGTCGGCTATGATCGCTGAGGAAGAAAATTTTCTTGTTGAATAACTATATTGCGAAAGGTTGATACTCCGAAGAACGCACGGAGAATTGGGAGATCAGCATTGATATCGTGAATTCGACATACGGGCCAACTCAGCACTGTGCGTCCATACCTTCATTTTAACGCTGCAGACTTCAGTAAAAGACCCGTATTTCATCTTCAAAAACTAATCATTAATAATAGCATCTCAGGATTTTCTTGGAAACTAATTTACAGAGACTTTGAAAAGAAAAAAACAAATTTTAATCATTACCTATCTACTCATATTATTTCCATGGAATGTAAATACGCTTAAGAGCACGCAGGAGAAACATGCCTAGTGAACAATTGCCTTGTCGCCGAAACAGTTTCTCCGCTTTCCAAAAATTAATTAAGTAATATACACCACGTGCCCCCGATACGCATCAGACAAAAGCAATTTCGGAAAGGTGCGATTCAATCTCTTTTAAGGAGATGTTGAATACCATAAAAATTAATATTTTTTATAACAACTCAACATTTAGACAACAACAATTAGGGACGAAGGTTATTTTAAAACTCACCGAAGCGAGCAAGGGCGCGTGAGCATTTATAATGAATGCTTGTCTGGGGGGCTTACGTATTTCGAACGCTTCTGCTTAAAAAGAAATAACATAGAGAATTAAAATTGTTTGGTGTAATTTTGCTTCAATGAGGGTTGCATTGTGAGGTTAGCGTAGAATTTATTATAGGCATTATGCGTATTCATGAATTCATCTGTTACTTGTTAAAACGATAAGAAGACAAAGTGCTGTACTATGATTAGAAAAGTGCCACTGGAGCCATTCTCTCGGTCTTGCTCTTCCACTACCAAAGGAATTCCGCGTTGATTTCACAAAAAGGTCCCTATGACACCTGTCAATGGAAATTAACAGTTTTATTAAGCATGAGCTTTACGACACGCACGAAACAAGCCGCAACGAATATTCTTCTCCTCCCGTCCCACCACGATCACTTCGACGCTAAAGATCTTATCGCAGTGGAGCTTCGGTAAAAAAGGTGATGTGAAAAAATAACCATCGCAGATACACGATGGATGGACAGGTCTCGTCTTTAGCCGGGATGCCAAATCGATTGAAATCATAATTGTGGCCAATAAATGGTGTGGTTAGCCATGATGGGTCATTCCAGTCATTCGTCAAATGCAATTCATCTTCGATCAATAAGTTTAAGATGTCCAAGAGCCTGCAACATGCAGCGCATTTTAATTTTGTTGCGGCCGCCAGTTTCATTCCTTTTATGCACCGGCCGATAATGCTGTGTTGTACCTCGTCAAACCTTTTTCGATGGTTCCTTTTGCAGCCGAGTGTACCTGTTCCTACTGCTTGAAAACAGAAGTCACAACCGGACTGCAAGACCGCGGGCATCAGCGGGACAAGGGCGCAAGCGAAACGGTACCGCAACGCACAGCGATATGCGATCTTTGATCATAAACTGATATAGCAGCGATGCGTATTAATTCAGTTTGGAAGTTCTCAGGTCGTCGGTCTCCTTGTTGTATACTGGACATAGCCGCGGGGATTTGTCAGAAATTTCGTATGCCAATCTTATTACTTCGCCTGGCAGGGTTCCCTCCTTTGTGTCATTCCGAGTTTTTTGTAGCCTTGATTTGGGGCAAATTACAACGTAGAACATTCGCAAGATATGTGTTGGTTCTAATTAGATTTAATAAGTTCAATGACCTCCGTTAATGCACCGGCTACTTTTATCTGAGGTGGAATTTGGTTTGTTTGGATCAGTGGGATGTTTCAAGCGACAGAGCTCATGGTTTGCTTATTTGCCAAAAAAAAACTTTTTGGATGAGTGCAGTGTGAAGTATTGGCCGCTCAGAATGGGTTTAGTTTAGACGAGTGTTTTTTTATTTATTTATTTACTGCCAATTTCATCAAAATTATGTTCACTTAAAAGTTTCATATTTAACTTCAGCGAAGCTAACTCCTACGAGAGACGTAGCTCATGTCTTCTGTATAGCGAGTTAGTCAGTGAAAGGCGAAACAAGTCGCTCTCAACAAACTCTGTTTGTAAAATATAAAATTATAATTTTGTAATAATAAGTGTTTTTATCACTCTATAACAAAATAGGTACCTAGTGGTAAAATACTGACTCCAGAAGAAATCGGAAAAATCAAAGCGCTGAAAGATGAAGGATATTCTAATAGGGAAATATCCAGAAAAATTAATAGAAGTGAACAACTTCTTAAGAGATCCCGAAAATAATTCTTTCCATGAAACTTTGCAGAAATAATTAATTGCCTTGAAACTTGGAAACTTCAGAAAATGAGGGTGAGGTCAATCATGTGTCGCGGAGTTTATCTCTGATTGGGTTAAGTGCAACGAACTTAAAATCAATCCTAGCAATCTCAAGCTATTGTTATATTTAAAAATGGTCTTAGGAATTCAAATCTTCCCCCATTACTCGTGGATAGTGAACAGATTCCTTTTGTCAGCGCCGTTAAAATGTTGAGTTTGTACAGACTTTTGGTTTATAATTGAATACAACAACATTATACCAAAGAAATTTTTTGTAGTAATTTGAATAAAAAATAATTTTACAAAATACCTTTTTAAAACATAAAAATAAAACATTACCTATTCGGTTACCTACCTACTTATGAAATTTTAAGAACATTTGAAATTACACAAACTGTAACCAATTTTGCTACTTAAATTAGATATGTATTTGTATCCATTGCGATGGTTGGGTGATTTAAAAGCTTGTTGCGGTGTGCTATGTTGAGTTTTGATATTAGTGCAAGCGCGATAATTATTGATTGCTAGGTTCGAATTAAACAAGAATAACTGTAAAATATACTGTTTGTAAAACAAGATTTTATTTAAGTCACATATACTAAAAATAAAAACAATATGACGTCACGTAACTTATCGTATTCTACTCGTCAAACCCTTTGCATTTGATACCCATATATCATAGACACACTTAGCTTATTAGATGTCAAGTCGCCATATAATACTTTGTGCCAAATCGAAAAAAAACGCGCTTAAAGGTAAGCTCTACGTATTTTAAATAAAGTTCTTTTCGTAACCGAAGAGAAAATGCGCTTCATTCTCTTTTCGATTTATACATTTCGCATTTTAATGCAGAAGAGATACCATCTTCTTATTGTATGTTTTTTGTAGCTTGTATTAAGCGAATCGAATAAATAAATCTTCACTGATCACAGTTCCTATGCATGGACAACAGTAAGCAAGTTAAATAGTGTGCCATAAAATAATTGCAGGGACAAACGTTTTGAATAAAAAATTTATTTTAGAAATTATAAGGGAAAATGTGTAGAACTACCAAGTACAAAATATATAAAGGACCCAATCCCTACAACAAATTCGCCTATTGCAACTTCATTTTGTGTGGCTACTGTCGTACTCTGAGAGAAAACTGTGGCACTCTTTCCTCTCACTTTATACAACAGCCGCAAATAATCCTAGTGGCAGATAACATTTAATAATAACAAAAAGATTTGTAAAACTTTAATTGACGGGGATATGCCAAACTGAAGTCGGCAATGATTGGTCATATGGAAAATATGAAAAGTAATGTACATAGCTATTCTAAGCGCATGGAAAATATTCAGTCAATGTAGACATTTTTTAAAGGGTAAATATTCAGTCAGTAATAGTCGTCGTTACGAACTCAGCGAGTATCATTTCACGGATCGGACCTTTGCCTTCCTGAGTACTTTTAAGGGGGGCCAAAAACAAAAGTTTTATTTATTGTATTATTAATTAGTCTCAAAGTTGTCGAAAAAACGAAAGTCTTTATTTTGTTATGTTAGCTATAGCTAATACCAGTTTTACTAATAATTACATGCGATGCGGCAAACCCTGTTATCTCAAACATATTCCCATATGTCTACGGTACCCTTAATGCGCGAGTTCACTTGCCTGATTTTTTGTGGTCGCCTCTCGGACTATTCTTCGAAATAGGAACACAAAGTCCACATTGTTAAAGTTCTTTTAACCAATCACAATTTCCTGGTCTGCTCTTCTTTCCCTTAATAAGATTTGAAGGTCGCGTAGCCTTAATTTGCGGTCAGCATTCCAATGGAACATACATATATATAAACATAAAAACCGGCAGCTTATCGTGCTTCTAGCCAAAGGCTGGTAATTGTTCTTTTGTTCTACGGGAAAATCGCAGATAATCTCTTCCTTAGCAATGTTCAGCCATCAGGAACGAAATTCCGCTTTAGCGTGCGCCAATTTTCTTTGAATAGCAAGTTCGGGATACTTGCCCGTACCGCGCTTTCGCCTTCACCTAAGATACTTATCGCTGTGGGCGAATAATAAAGAGAAGAGGAAAACCTAAATACGTAGAAAGTAGGAGTAATTGTGGTAGGACATACTCTGTTGAAGCAACACTTTCCGGTTAGGCGTATGTTCTTACACGACAATTGGCCAGCAGCCTCATCTTTTGACGGCGCGGGACTTGTCGCTGCTAGAAACAAGTGGTGGAAGGACTTTCATGCAGTCGTTCTCCGTCCTCTCGCTTTCGGAGGATTTTTATGTTTTTTTTTTGAGAGTCTTATGAAGTTTTTACTCAAGTGTTCGGCCGTTAACAATTTACCGTTTTTCGGCTTGAACATGCGTATAATTCGAGAATCAAAGATGACGGTCAAAACGAAGACGGCAAATTGCTTCGCCTGAAGTGCAGCGCGAAAGAGTAGATGGGTCATCTCTATGCAGTGCAGGTGTGTCGGATTATTAACTGCATGTAGGAAGTCGGTGGTCAGTAGGTACCTTTATACACGCATTGCCATCTTCATCTCGGCTCCGCTGGATATTATAAATTAAAATGTTTTCTGGATAGAACTCTCTGATTTATCTCGATTCGTATGACTTACCATGGTGGCATGCTGGCCAGAACACGACGGACTTAAAAGAGGTGTTTACTAATGGGCCTTGTTAGAGGCTTTTTCTCTTATTGGAAACGGCCAGATAAGGCGTTGGTGCACTTAAGTAGATTGAGATTTCCGTTGCCTCCAGTTCTTTTCGTACATTCTCTTGTGTATACTTCAATGCGGCCGAAGCATACCAGGTGAGCTGCGACTGGTCTACATTTTGCTTGGCCCACAACTATCGAACGTACATATGTATGGCTTGAAACGCCTCTATCGCAATTGATTACTTCTGAAGTTCCGTGAACATATATATCTTGAAATTTAGTTCATATTTCGGATCTGGCACTGTCTTATGAAGAAATTAACTAAACTCTAAACTCGGAGAAGTGCGCCAGAAAAGTAGAGATAGTTGTTAAGGAAAAAGTACACAACAAATTACCATCAGAGGTTCCTACTGCATAATTATATTTTTCAATATTTTTGTTCAAGCGCTTTTTTTAATAAAGCAATTTTTTGATAGAATACAAGTAACCACGCGAAATTGTAAATGGGGGTATAGTTTCCTAAGCCATCCATCCTCCTTGATGGACTGAGATCTCAATAATTAATCAGCAGAAGCGCCGGGCGTGCTCCACGTTAGTGCTTTTGCATCTACGAGGAATGTTGGCGATTATGGCATATTCACAGCATATATGCTTGCCCGAAGCGAATTTATATAAATCGTTCCGAGGTGAGATGCGACGCTGCGCGAGGCAGTGACACGTGAATGATTCGGAGGATCTCGCTACGAGAAGAGCCGTGTATGTTAACCGCGAACGATGATACTGACACGAGAAATTCAATCAGCGGCCAACAAATTGCAGAGCTTATCACATTGACCGCAATCGGAGTCTCGCTTCCTTCTAATTTCTACTAATTTACAAGATACGACGTATCGGGAATTAATCTAAAGAAACCGTTGGACAAAGTTGCAAACATTTTGCCCATAAATAATTTCAATTTATTTCCGCAATAACAGCACATTGGCGGAGGGAACTCTGTGAGAGCCGCACAGCCTGAGGTGTAACCTCTCGTCCACCGCTGGATGGCATTTATATGCCTTTCTGGTTAATATGCGCGGCCAGATGTGCATCGCGCCCGTTCCCAATTGGAGAGGAGTAACAAGTTCTGGAACGATTAACTAGCTTTTGGCCTATAAAATGCGCAAACATCAATGTACTCAAATTTTTGCTGAACACATTAATTTGCACCGGTGGCATGTTTTATCCCACTTTTCTGACAACGGTTAAAACTCTGCCGGGCTTTGCAATAACCGACAGCAGTTAGTGACCCCAAACTTGACAATCTGATCAGTCGTTAGACAAATTTAACGAGTTGCGCCTTCAAATTGACAGAAAATGAATTTTACATTTAATTAGCCAAACTTTTGTGTTTTCGACATGCTTCAAAAATTCGGATACAGATTAACTGTTTGTTGGGGGCGACAAAAGGTTTATGTGAAGACCCAAACCTGCAATGATGGTGTGGCGGGCACTTTTAATCCCTTATCAATGTGTCTTAGCCAGAAAACCGCTCGTACTTACAATCGAACAATGCGATCAACAGCAAAAGTTATGCACCAACTTAACTTGTGCCGGCCAATAAGAAATCCTTTCGAACGACATCGATACTGTAATAAAGCGCGTCGGTAACAGTACGAAGAGTGCCCGCGCAATGGCGCGATCTCAGGCTCCGTGGCGTAAATTGATAGAATTTATTAATTTTTTATCTCTGACCTTTCGCAGCGTCCCATAAAATGCGCTTGCATTTACACATTGTGATCAGCTTAGCTTAGTTCGACTCGGTGCTCACGTGATATTAGGGACACCGAATACTTTGATTGCCATAACATTGGCAAATTTATAGCCGTCATCGGACGCCATTCAATGCAAGCCATGCCTAGTTGGTGCAGTTGCAATTAAGGTGTGAATAGTCAGATGGATGTAGCAAAAAGCATACATAAGAAAAGAGGAAAAATTAAGCTGTTGCTTTGTAGGATATCTGCCGCTGCTGCCAACGAATTTGTTGCCGAGTGTCCAGTATTGAGGCAAAAAGAAAGAAACCAACTGATTGTAACGGTTGTGAGACAGTTTTTTATTATTACAAGTTTTTTTCAAACTTTCTTTGTTGTATGTCTGCTACAAATCTTGTAATCAAAATTTCGACTAATTCTGATTAAGCTAGAGTTTCGAGATTTTGCACACGTGTATAAGTCCAGTGACAATGTAATATACTATACATAGTATAACAAATATGCTTCTAAATCCAATATGGCGGACGCCGCAAGATGGCGGATTATCTTTTTCTTGACAACACCCTTGATGAGGGTATCAAATGAAAAGTTTGAACCAGCAGAATACAATTAGCTATATGAGTCGTTAAAATTAAAACTCAAATAAAAACAAAAAGAGCATGGTACATATACTTACTTGATATAACAGCTTGTTGTGATGTGGGATGAAAACTGAACCACGATACATACTTAAAATAATTGGCAATACTGCTCGGAGTAAGCAGTAAATTTTCAACTTTCCTCAAAGTGAGCAGTACCTACTCACTTCACTACTGCCTGCCTGCTTACTGCCTTGCCTTGTGCCAAGTTTCGTTAGCATCCGCTTATTCGCATTGAGTTTAAGTGTGCAGCAGTACTGCACCACTGCTTTACTGATAGGTTGTGTTTTAGGCCTGACTTACGTATTCAAAAAACACTTTACGGATAAATGGTTTCTACTTATTTTGTTATCATATTTAAAACTTATTTCGATGCTTTCAATAAATCCCGGTAAAGTTTTTAAAATTATTCTAATGGGCTTTCACCTATGTGATTAAAAATAGAAGTATCAACGAACTTTGACTTTGAATTAAACTGCACTGCATTTGTGCAACTTATGCATCTTTGCATCTGAACTTGAGCGTGCTCAACTAACCAAGGTGGCACGTAGACGTTCTGATGGCGAGTACAGATTTTATTGAACCATGGACATGGACCTAGAGTCACGTAATTATGGAAACATTTGATTCAATCGGATGCGTTAAAAAGCTGAAATTGAAGGAAAAGAGGTTTTCAACACCAAAATTCTTAACTTCGTCCTGTACGACTTCATGCTGATGGAGTTCACCATTTATGTATTTATTTACTTTGTACATGTATGCATGTACATATATGAGTTATAAAGTGATTTAAACATTTTAGAGTTGCGAGTACACCCTCCCGCAGGTTCCAATTAGCACTCAATTGTTGGAAGTGCACAAAATATTTCGCCAGCCAATAACCAATCTAGAGGTCTAGCAGCTACATGTCCATGCCACAGAACGCAATCAACACTTGGAGCGAAGAGCAATTTGTTGCCTATCACGCTGCAACAAATCAAGGTGTAATGCTTCGTGGTTCCCGAAACCCCAGGAAAATTCACCCGCGTTGGGGCATAGAAAAACGACGTGTGTATAATCAAGGGTTTTATTAGAATATCCGTACTTCTGACAAATTGCGGCATATAGTCTTCCTAGTCCCAATCGAAAAAGATCTTGACGTTTGTTTCTAACGCCCGAACCCGAGACCTATCCGCTGCACATTAATAGTTTGTTTGAATGCTAGTTGTGTATACACGCCGCCGTAGCATCTGCGCCTAGCGGGTTATCGTGGACATTCAGTTAGCTAAAATTAATTTGTGACTTTGTACGGTTTCCTCTGCGGAAGGTCTGACAAGTGAATTTATAACCCCACGACAGAATATTAAATTCGTACGGGGCGCCGATAAGGACTCATGAGCAGATAACGCTTTATTTATTATCACTCTGCGCGGATAATTATTCACAGCTCACTTTCCTTTTGACAGCTGAAAAAAGCAGTGCTTGTCGTCTGCGAATGATCACCTCACAATTGAAGCGATGCTCTGACCACCGCAGACCTCTTATTTTCGTATTAGCAGTAACCACCGGCCACAAGACTAGCCGATGATAATCCAGGCAAATCGCTGTGCCGTTCTTTGCAGTTTTTATTCCTACATTTCTGTGGTCGGCCATCACATTAATCTCCGACTTAAGTAACCGAAACTAATTGACATTTAGCATTAACTTCGCCTAGCAGCACTGCCTGAATGGTAATTGTATTTACGTTAGACAGGCAACCCATTACCACTGCGTGTGTGCACTGAGTGCACTCTCCGTCCGATTGAGGGACGATGCCACCGGATTGGCAGTTTTATTATGCAATAAAATGTAATAATATCGTAACAGGGTCAGCAGACAATGCGCGAGTCCGAGGTGAATACTCAGAGGCATGCATCCTTTTGAAACTGGAGATGGCTGGCAGCAAAGAAGCCTGCTAATAAATGGTGAATTCTATTGGCAGCAGACATGAATGATAGTTTGTACCCAGAAACTGTTAATTGAGCAATAATGCAGGAAAGATGTGCATTTAGCTTGGAGATAAATAAAATCTCAGATGATTTAAGTACCTATATAACTTGTTTCCATAAGGTCCAGCTTCAAATACTAGAGGGGAACACCTACGATTTCATGCAAGCTTCATTTAAGGAGGCTGGATCGAAAACTAAAAAACCGGGAGAATTACTTCAAAGTTCGCTAGATGATAGTTTAGCAACATATAAATCAATTACAAAAAAAAAATACATGTCACCGGCCAAATGGAAGAGAAAAATCAAACTAAAGTTTATTAAGGGGTTATTACCAGCTTAACTGGACCTTTATTATTAAATTATCTAACGAAGTATACACGATTATAGCGATTTTATATCAGGAAAAAAAGTTATAAGCCATTTAGTTCGAGTTCTTTCCTCGAAAAAAAAACGGTTTTTTTTTTCAAACTGCCACCTCGGTAGCAAAAATCATTTAGATAATGAAACAATTCTTTTTCGCGAAATGGCAGTTGTTTGAAAAAAAAACGTTTTTTTCGAGGAAAAACTCAAACTAAATGGCTTATAACTTTTTTTCCTGATATAAAATCGATAATCGTGTGTACTTCGTTAGATAATTTAATAATAAAGGTCCAGTTAAACTTTGAAGTCAATCAGATGAAATCTGTTCGAGTTAAATTAAGCTGGTAATAACCCCTTAATAAACTTTAGTTTGATTTTTCTCTTCCATTTGGCCGGTGACATGTATTTTTTTTTTTGTAATTGATTTATATGTTGCTAAACTATCATCTAGCGAACTTTGAAGTAATTCTCCCGTTTTTTTAGTTTTCGATCCAGCCTCCTTAATACCTCAATGCAGCAATCAAATATGCTCATATATGTATGTGTAGTATGTAAGTATTCGGTCAAGCCCTTGAAATATGCGTGCTATTCAAGAAAAACTGTAGCACCGCTATAAATTCACAATACACTTCAATAAATTCAATGTATAAAGCGCTGATTAGAAGCGCAATGTAAGCGTTGATTAGAAGCGCAATGTAAGCGTTGATTAGAAGCGCAATATAAGCCCTTCGTAAAAGATGAAAACGAACGCTTGCCTGCGCGGACATGCAATGTTAAAAAGAAACAGTCTTGGGTACGGTGAAGAAGCGCTTAATGCATTAAAAGGCACTCTTACACGGCATTTGGAGCGCTCTGTTTCCTGCTGGGTAATCTGCAGCTGGCATATAAAGGCAGCCAGAACTCTTTGTAAAATTCGTTTTTGTGAATACTTACGACCCGAGTTTTGCATTGTAACTATTGTTCAAATGCCACAAACGTTATGGTGGTATAAAAATTACTGAAAAGAGAAATTCCGAGTTATATTTGCTTTAAAAGAGTGACAAAGCGTTACGCTCAATATGTGATTTCGGTAACAAATATATTCTAGGAGGTAACCGCAGTTCATTCAGCTTTGATAAGTGACAAACACAATGCTTGTTTATACCCAATAAAATTATCATTCTAAAGGCCGACTAATTACTGTTTATTGACATCCACTATATCTAAACCAGTTTCCAGTTGTAATCGCCGCCAACTTATAACAAGCATGTCCGCCAATATGTGCACCTATTTTTGTAGGCCTTCTCATGGCCGCAATCCACATATGCAAGCATATCGGCGACAGAGATCATTTTATTTCTCCAAGAGATGGCGGCGCAGCTTGGCCGTTTTAACACTTGGGTACGACACCTGTGCAGGAGAATACCAATGGATACACGGACAGCCTGCGCAGTCAGTCAATGAAAAGTTTTAAGAAAATCTGGCGTAACCTCTATATCGGTCTGATTTATTAAGGTCGGATTGCCTGGCTAAATTGCCACAAGTACGGCCGCCGTTCTGGCCACAGCCCGAGGTGATTAATGAAATTCTGCATATTGTTTGCGGATTACCGGTGGGATAGGTGCGCCCGGCTTACTTATTCTACGATTTTGTGGGGGGCTACGTGGAACTCTGGATCGCGAACACCGGTTTCCTGTGCCACAGGTGGATACTTGGGCGGTTTATTCTGTAAAGGTTCAATTAATTGCCGCATTTAACTGCTTTTAAAGTAGGTGTGATATGACCGGCCGATTGTTTCGCTCGAACACCAACAGCTCACAGCTGGTATTGTCATTCATTTAACTATTTCAAAGTGCCCCCATACTTTGGCTTTATGACAATACATATTGGCAACTGCAATTATGAAATTTGACGAAGAAAATGGTTACAATTACACCATCTGATACTAGAGTGAAATTCGACTGAAACTGAACTGAGCTCGAATTACTTTAATACTTATGTTTCAGCTGTAAAAGTATTTGAGAGTTATTAGCAGCTAAGGTAGAAAAGTTCTTTCGAAAAAGGGATACACTGCAGTAAAATTGCAGTAGGTAGTTAGTAGTTACCCCACCTACGACGGTCTGAGTAGTCATAGTGACAAAATTGCGACAATTGAATGCTGGCAGGAGGTATCTACTACTACTTCTACATGACTTTTAGCGAAGCTACGATGTACTGTCGTTGTACCTATTACCGCTGCTGAGGAAATCGGTGCTTCAGGAATTAATTTATCTGTTTCTATTTCAACGCCCCAATAAATGGGGAACGGAGAATTGTCTGCTCAGTGACTGAAATATGTCCGCAATAAGTTAACAATAATAAAATTTCCAGTGGGATGAAATTAATACGAACAATTTATGATTTGCGGCAGCTGTACGATCACCATCCCCTCCAAGAGTCTGCTGCTGCAGATGGCGGCTACTGGAGACTTGCTGATACCTACAGCGCGCTAAACCATTAGCTACTGTCTGGCCAGACATCTCTCAACGGCCGTAAAATTAGCAAGTAAATAGATCAATTATCCTCAATCGCTTAATTCTCTAACACATAAGCATCGGCCAGTAAAAATTGCAGTACTTTGGCGTACATACTCTCGGCCAACAATATCGCCTTAATTAATACATGCCAGCTATGAAGCGACGATAAATTTATCATAGGATGTAAATTATGAATAAAAGCCGTATGCTTTGGTCACTTGACAGTTTTAAATTTCGCAACCTGTGCGTATGCGTTTGCCGCAGTTTAGCCAAGCAGTTACCTCATAATCGCTGCCATCAGTCGTTTCTAGGAATCCCGGCACTTTCCCTCATCGCTTAATTAAAAGACCTCGTCTGATTGAACGCCCAAGTCGCCGCTAATAGTGCTCATACAATTCAAAAGGATAAAATCAATTTTTCATGCCATGGAAGAAAGTTTAATTGGATGCAGTGAATAATCGCCGCTCCGAGTGAGCTCGAGGTGACGTTCCAGAGCGCCCTGCATGCGAGGAGAGGTCATCGTGATATCTGGACCGGCCGCCGGACCCTTCACTGTGATTGAAATACCTGCTGCTTCCCGACGCCTGAGAATTGATGATGCAATTACGTCATATAATTGCGCAGAACCATGCAAAATTTTCGAAAGTAATGCTTAAAGTAAAAGTACCTTGTGCACTTCGATGTTGTAGTAATTGGGCAAAAGGGCGTTCCGTTTTCCGAGATTTCAGCTCTACATCGATCTCCGATAGCGAAATTCGTCCCTTACCTTGGCAGTATCTAAATGCTTTTTTAATTGATGTTTCAGTAGTACCATCGCCGAAAACGAGGATGTCTAATAACTTTTTTTAATTTTTTTCTCCCCTCTCAATTAAAATTATTGCACTTTATAGAATTACCTTCTCGATACTTTAATTAAAGGATGAAACAGAACGTGGATTTTTTCAACTTCCTCGATTGCGACTGATTACCATTCGAGTTTTATTTTAATTTGAATATAAATATATGTTACAATTAAGAATTAGAGAATTTCAAGTTAAAACTGAAATCTTGTGAGTATCTAAGTATAGTATCTCGAGTATTCAGGTGACTTGCGCCATTGCGCCTGTTGTTAGCTGAATGTAGGAACTTATAATTATAAATTTATATATAGTGACATAGACTGTATGGAGCTGAAGGAGATGTTTTTGCAATGTACCGTACAGCAATCACTATGTATGGGTTGTCGAACACTCAACGGAGTCAATATGAAATCAATATAATAGAAATGTGATCTTATTTATATTATTTAGGGATATTCAACTTAGATTGGTTTAAAATACCGTATTTTTTTGTCAGGTATAGGCGCCGTCCCAACAAAAATTCTTTTCCGTTGTACAGTTCAGGATTCACCCAAATTATACCTTGACTAATTTTCATTTATTCAATGAATGAATCTACTATGAAATATGTAATCTTAAAAGGCAACTAATATTTATACGTGAGAAAGGAAGCAGAACGCTCACAATAAAAATGTTTTCTTTGGTTTCGAAACGATACGAAATGAAATTGAACTCATATGCTCAATGGTTGAGATTTCAATGTGAAAATTTTAATTTAAGCGCATACTTCTAACTGAGCAGTAGGAAACATATACTTGTAAAGTTGATGTGCATTACAATATTATCATTCCGGGGTAGCCGGTAGCCGGTATCCATTACTATTACTGCAATTGTAATGCTAGTTCAATTACACCTTAATAATTAATAACTACTAAAGAGGCTTTCATTACCGTTGGAATCTAATTAGTCGTAATTATTTATCCTAATAGAATAATTTATTCCATAAAAATAAAAAATGCCACAAAGTTAAAAAATTTGGTTTTTCTACGTATCCACTATGATAAGATTTACTGGGCAATCATGGGTAGTTTTACATAAGATTTAATTTATTAAATCATTTTTAAATATTTTAATTATTTCCATAAGGTTTAATGAGCTTATCTTTTTTTCAGGTAAGTAAAAGGGCAGTTTTTTGGATTATACAAATCGGCAGAGGGCATCATTGTGAAGTGTGAAGAGGATTTTTCCACTTAAGTAAGAGGTAACAGAATAAATTATCTGGTGTGATAGCTTGAAGAGGTCAGAATCTGCAGAAATCTCATTTAAGCCTACAGATCTGCCGCATGAAATCTGATAAAGCAAATTAAACGTTCCATAAAAGTTATGTGTTGCACTAGACAGTGTGGTGTAAGGAGCTGCATTCACGTATAGACCTAATGGAGGAATTACAAGAAAAAAATATCTTCAATGAAGTCGCAATTACAGTGGTCGGCCACAAGCATTGCGCAATCCGTGTATCTCACAATAAAATAATCATATCCACGGCAATAGATACAATATTTAGATAAATGCACCGCTAATGCACCGCTCTTCGGTCGCCCCTTACATATTGGATCGAACGCTGATTGCTGTTGGTGTTACTCCTGCGCGAGCAATAAGAAAGCTGCGACACATATCCGGAGAAGGAGCGCCGTGCAGGGAATTTATTGCAAGGTTATGGCGAACTCATGCCCGCACTGCACTGGCAGCCATAAGGCTGTGAATTGGCGGTAAACTGTAGACGGCGGTGTTGTTCGGTGCACGAGCCTCAACCACTGACGTTTTATTTTCTCCGTTCAAATCTGTTTGATCGGATTTCTCTTCAGTTTTCTTCAGCGCACCAAGCCGCTGTTTCTGTTCATATTTTTTTTCTTGCTATTTGGGGTTCGGAAAGTGGCGTGCGCACGCCTTAACCGCGGTCGTCAGTTACCAATTGGAACTATGCAAAGAGCAGCGATCTCATTTCAGACTATCTACTGGTAGCTCCAGCATTTGTAGTGAGATGAAATTACAGGTAATCGTCGGTAATCAACAAAATAGATGAGGTAAAGGCTTCTGGTTATTTGTACTCTTATCGGATGATTGATTGATAATTTTTACGTTCGCTAGAAAATTGGATTTCTAAATCGTCCGCCGGTGATGGGTGTGGTTTATTATGCTGCGGTTCTCATTATTAATTTACGCGTTGTAATTAAAATCACCCGGGTCAGGCAAGGTGTTCGGAGCTACATACTATTTCTGCTATATTATCCCTACCTGCAAACGTCCATTGCGGGCAGTGTAGGGAAAGAATTCGATCGGCTGAAGCAGTTTTCTGATATCTACTGAACGAACAAAGCAAATGAAATAACTACAGAACAAGGTTAGGATCACGCTAGTTGACGATTAATGATAACGTGTAATTTTAATTCACAACTTTGATTGTTTTAGTTCAACGTCAAGTCATTTTTTCGGCTCCTTGTGGAAACTAGCCCCAATTAACCTATATAACTATTTATTTGTGAAAATACATATAATCCGCAAGTACATTTTTTAAAGAATATTATGACTATTATAAAGTCTGTAAAATCTCAATACCCCGCGAGAGATTTTGTTATGTTCAATTGTCCGTGTCTTTATTAATACTTTTTGTAATATTTGTTCTTTTGTTGTTTGTTTGTTTGTTCTTGTACTTTCTGTAATACGAGTATTTGTTCGGAAGAAAAGAATTTTATTAAAGGAAGACTTGTTTAATTTGTGATCTAGAAATCAGAATATTATCTTTCCTTTACGAGAGTTCCACCTTTAAAGAAAATACAATTAATATTATTTTTGCAAACATTTTATTATGTCTGATTTTTTTCTTCTAAGATATATAAATAGTCTTTATTAACTAATACTAAACTAATATTATTTGTGTTGGCTGGGCCGCCGAGGATTTTCAAAGACTTTTCACAAAATGTGATCGAGCGATTGTGGCATATATATATATGGTACATATATATACATTTGCTAGACTTTATTCACATATCGATGTTTGTAATCACTTCACGTAATTAATAATATGTATTTAAGTAATGGAAATGTTACGAAGAATGTTTTTTTAATTTCTATTTTTGCAAATATTAACTATCTAAAAAATGTTTGATTTCAAAAAGAAAATGAGAATTTGAAATTGACGAATCTGTGAGCAGATTGACTGATGGACTCAGTTTGTAGGAGAAAGCTAAACGTGACATTTAATTATTGTATCCGTTTTGTATATGAACTAAAACGGTATGCATGTCTCCGCTCTTCGATCGACTCTCATCGACCACTTGACGCTTACTTGCTTCGGAAAGCTTTACTTTACAGGCTCATCGTCACCGTAGTTAGATCGCACCATATCCAAACAACCTCTTATATTGTACCTTTTTGTTTTCCTAGGTGAGACCAATCTCTCCACTAATTTTTTACCACGTTATATAAAACATCCTGGATAGACACGATTTTTTCTTTGAACAATTTCTTGACGACATTGTCTTTCTAATTCTGAAATTACATGCAGCAGTTCCATGATCTCTTTAAAATTTGTTAAGCGACTTCACAGATTTCTTTTGGATCTATCTTCGTGGTCAATATAAATTCTTAACATGAGCCCCTCTAAGTAAATTACGAATAATAACTGTACATTTTCTGCCCCATATTAATTAGCATAACCTTTTAATCTGTCACACTCTCAGTGTTACACTGAAGGGCAATGTGACATAGTACGAATTGAGTTACTCTGTAGAATCATCGCCACACAAGTAGATATCTGTCGTGGACTCGTGGTATTTATTTTGAATAAGTTCTTTCATTATTTTCGAAATTCTTCCAGATTTACAGTAAAAAACAATTACTTTAAACCGTGTCAATGTGTAAAGCAGTAAGTGATAATTCTTACATAGGAGACCACGTTTTGATTATAACTGACAGTTAGCATAAAAACTTGAGCAATTCAAAAATTCGGCAACATAATTGGGAGATCTTAGCGATTGCGATCAATGGTTGCATCGCGCCGTACAAAACTTGTTAATTTCTCATCATTGTCTTTTATGTCTGGAATAATTGCCAAAATTAGCAACAAATTACACAGTTTCGGGGAGGGCTTCCCTCTCCGTGCCGAGAATACGCCGTTTAATTCGAATCGGTAATTAATACGAATCGAAGCGCTCTGTAATTTTCTGCAAAGTTGCATGACACACAAAAGCACTGCTGCAGATCGTTCTGAAATAAATTGTATAAAAATATCAGCAGCGATATGCGCGATTCGGCGCGCATATATCGATATCGGATGGTATTATTAGCCTGATCGTGTTCTCGCGTTCATTATTATCGGAAGCGGTGGTTATCCGCATTCTCCGCCCCTTAACCCGGCCGGGCATGTAACGCTGGTTTCGTATGCCGTCATTGGTTCGAAGCTCAGCCGACCACTAAATTTGAACAACAATTTCGCAAACAACACTAATTGCTGTCTTTTGTCAGATCTTATTCAGCAAAATTATACATTTGGGCATTCTCTTTTCTACGGATGTAATATTTTTAAAAATCGTTACTTCTAAAGGAGTTCTTCCATTGAACTTCTAGTTGGATAGTTTTCGCGCGCACTTTAGCGGCGACACTCTGCTGACTCGCTTTCAACGAAGATTATTTTGTCGCATTCACAATTTTAGCTGAAAGTAAAATTTATTTCGTCAACTAACAAAAACAGCTTGAATATATTAACCTTGAAAATTTACATAAGATTTGTGTTTCTTAAAAGTCAGAAGTGTTAAAATCTGAGACGTATAAAACAACAATAAAACAGCGTTCGAGGGTCGTTTTATATGCGATCATAATCTAAAGTTCATTAAGAATATCAGAG
The DNA here is from genome assembly GCA_947538895.1 of Neoitamus cyanurus. Taxonomy (NCBI): domain Eukaryota; kingdom Metazoa; phylum Arthropoda; class Insecta; order Diptera; family Asilidae; genus Neoitamus; species Neoitamus cyanurus. The sequence goes on from OX384541.1 coordinate 237,282, forward strand.
CCACCAAGACTTAATGGAAGAATTTTATGCCGCTTTCGCGACTGAGGCTTTCCAATTTTTTTTTAAGACATTCTGCTGGTTCATATTTTTTCAGCTTCTTTTTTTTACGATTCTAAAGGATAATTTATTTGAAAAAATATGGCTCCGAACCGTTGAATATATAAATTGATTATGAGAGCATCTAATCAGCATATTTGTATCCGTGATGAGTGTACGCAGAGTTCTAAACTCCTTGTTTTATCCCATAAGGAAAATGTTCGGGAAGAGTTTTCATAAAAACCAACGAATATCTATATTTTTACACCCCATTTTGCCGTAGTTGTAGTAATATTTGGGTTTTTTTGTCAAATATATGACACCAGTTAAGTGCATTTTTAAGATAGTTTTAGGTTTTGTCTGTTTATATAACACAAGAAACACTAATGAATTGATGTGTTAATGATGATTGACTGTCAGCTGTGTTATATATGATAGTATAGCCATAAGCCAATGGCACGTGGGCCGTGTGCAGCAGCACTTCGTATTATTGCAACGCCAGTGCATTACGCAGGTCTAAAAAAAGCAAATTTAAACAAATATGTATGTTCACAGATTCGTTAAGTTTAAATTCCCATTTCCCATCTATTTGGAATTAAACGTTTTTCTGTATTGAAGGTTCTAGATTGTTACTATTTACAAAAATTACATACATTATGTATATTCCACAATCAAATTTTGTGAAGTTTTTAAATGTCCGGGCCCTTTAGGCCGGGGCACAACCCCCTCTCGACGGCTGTTCTATATGACTTGGTGTGAAGTGCAAGTGTGAAATCTCAAGCAATGAATACGGTTCTAATTCAGCCCATATGTAAGTCACCGCCATTGTTGCTCTTCCTTACATCCTTGTTTCTTCTCAACCAAAAAATATTGTTTGTCGAGGATTCGATGTATTAAGAATTCGCTCCGTATCTCACCCTGCTTTATCCTTACAACATTATTAACACATCTTCTTCTTTCGTAAGCCGTGCTCCTCAATCAACCAATTTAAGAAGACTGGATTCAGCTGCCCGCCTCAGCCTATGCAGATTTCGAGCGATATTTCTCCGAAGTGGAAATTAAAACCGTGGTAATAACAGAGGTCTGCTAATTGCGCCATTAAGATAATAAAATCATAAGAAACTCGATCGCTGAGGTTATGACGTGTATAGAGAGTGCAACGAAAATGCGTTATCCCTAGAGACGGACTGAATCCGCGGAAATAGCTAACTTCGTATAAGGCAGTGTGCACTGTGCAGCTAAATAATTTTCTAGGCATTCGCACTTTGAAACGATTTAGCGACGACAGAAGATCCGAGGAATTCCCGTGCTTCCACTTGTGTCTTCCAAGGTGCATGCACGTTTCTAAAGACATCTGAATCGAAAAGAGGCGAATCTTAATTGAAAGTTATGAGGCGTACCGCGGTGTATCGGCTGCCTAGTCGCGGTCAGCCAGCTGCTTTCCACGATCCGACGAACGCACTAGATAGAGCCGTAATAAGGCTTACATATGGTTAACAAATGACAAAATTTTATCTATTCCTTCGCTCTGCTCCGAGTCGGGCGATGCGGAATGTTCGGAAACGCAATAAAATGATGCGACAGGTCGAGAGCTGTGAAACAGAACTATGAATTACCTGAATTATGGGCTAAGTGAGTTGGACTTTTATACCTCATTAAGATGAACTCTTAATGTGTACACTTGCGGCTGCATCGGTCCACAGCATTAGCGACGTGGTCCGAGGAATCTCTTCACGAATCACGGCGCTGAAAAACTGTCCGGTTCTAAGGTTAAATAAAATTTTATTGTTATTATAATTATTGAAATTACAGCAGTAAATGCCATGCCGGATTATTACGGTAGTTAACAACGGGAACTGCTCGCTGCATTAAGAAGCAATAAAGTGCTCCCTCTGGAAATGAAACGGTTTTGTTCACATCCATAGTCGGCATAGTAGTGCGATCAAGACGGTACATACTTAGGAAGAAGTAGCTTCTCTGATCGAATGAGAGAGCAAAAGAGTGAATATTCAGATTATGCCTCATTGTTCCTGTTTATGTACTTCCTTTCCGACTGAGCTATGCTTATTGGCATCGAAGGGTATTAACTAAAGTTCTGGCTATACATAACAAAAGATCCCCGCCAGACATCAAGCCTACTTATCTGTCTCAAAATACATATGTAGTATCGTAACTGAAATATTTGCGTCAATAATACTGGAATTAATAGGTTAAATTTTTTTAACAAGTAAGTTTTAAAATCTGTGTTTAAGAAAACCTTTGGGTGTTAAGTCACATATCATATACATATGTTACATATGTACATATAAGGACTAATCGAACCTTACCACACCTTTGTCCGCAATCACAGCACTCCTGACGTAAACAATAAGATCTTTGTTTGCATTAACGTTTGTGTATTAAGTCACATAGAAAAAGAGCAACAGGACCTAATTACACATTTATCCGAAATCGTTACAATATCCATTCCGAATCGTGTCGTGTGTCGTGCCAACAAGCTCTTTAAATTTGTGTTAATTTGTTCTGACTTTAATTTTCAAGTTGGAATCACTCAACTTAACTTTTCGCATCTCTTTGTGGCCAGTTACTAATGTTATTATATTTTTAAATAGGCCTAATTGCGAGCCTTTGAATGATATCATATATAGTCAAATTGGACTTCACGTTCTTTACGTATATGTTTACATGATTCCTCTGCGTTATATAGTAGTACTAGCAGAACCCGGCAAGCATTGTTGCACCCTAGTTTACATTCGAAAGTAAATAATTTAATTTTGTTATTTTTTCACTTAAGCGAATGTAACTGCAGTGGTAGAGGTAGATGGCATTGTTGACATGTTTGGGAAGAACATTGAGATAGTAGTTGTTTGACATGTGTTTGTGTCGAGAGTTTATGCAAAGTTTTAAGTAAATCGTTTAAAAAAAATGTTTTCCCTCGTACGAAGGTGCTTTGGAGATATGGTGAAAGACGTGTTCCATTATTTGTAAAGGATTTATATATACAGTGTGTATCGTATAACGCATGCAGAAATGATAGAGGTGATAGATCTCACCTAGCCGAACAAAAAATCGTTGGCAGAGGGGGGATCTCAACCATTTTCGAGTTACAGGGTGATTCATAAATTCGGGATGCAAAAAATTATTTTATTTTGATCTTTTGATCTAATTAACGCAACGACATCAAACTCACGTCAAACAACTACTATCTTAATTTGATTTCCAAAAATGTTTTCAACATTGATATATCTATACCACTACGGTTACAGTCACTTGCGAAATGAAGATATTGAAGATGCATTAATAACATGAATTTTGGAGAAAATGTGGAAGAAACGTGAATTACAGGAAATTTTAAAGCGTTTTCTCATTTTCGCACGTGACTGTACCCGCAGTGGTGGTAGATCAAAATTGGCAAAATTTTTGGATATCACATTAAAAAAGTAGTTGCTTGACGTAAGTTTTGCTGCGTTAATTAGTTAAAAAGATAAAAATAAAATAATGATGTGCATCCCGAATTTATGAATCCACCTGTAACTCGAAAATCGTTGAGATTCCCCCGCCCTTACGATTTTTGGTGGGAGTGATCTTCGAGATAATTTAATTTTTTTAAAAACGAGATCAAGAATGTTCTTAATGTCCAGTTCTTCGAATTAGGAAAATTGTGAATAATTTCCAGGCAATCATAATTATCTTGATAAAAAACACAATAAATATTCTGTAGGCTGTAATTATCATTTAATCAGAAGTAACTCTGCCAACACAGATGATATCAACTTTTCGATTTATCGAAAGCTTGTTTCTTTAAGTACCTATGTCGAATTACAATATGTGCGGAAGCTCAGAATATTTCATTATTTCGTGATAGTGTTCCAATTACCTTAAAGCACAACCATTATAGTAAACATACAACCTCTCTAGGAGGCACTTGTAGTAGTACCCGTCGCTACAAATTAAGCAAAAGTAAAGGGCCCTATACAACGCGCACACAATTGCAGCAGCAGCCGTATCCTGTAATTAAGAAGAAGTTGCAATTAACCAGCACCCCTTATTAAGTTGATACATAGTCGTTCCGTCCGCAGCAGTGATCCCCAAGTGCTGCTCTGATCCACGACAAGATCATTCATTCAGCCCGTAGTCGGGCAACTAACGAGATTGATCGCAAAAATTGTTGAACATCAGCATGGTAATTGTTTGCAGAGGAATATAATTACCCTAAATGCATAGACTACCCCACCAGCACGTATCGAAGCAGGTAGAAAAGAGTAATACCAGCTCCTCGAATGTGGGTAGCTTCATTCATTCATCTGGAGATTATGAATCGATCAAGACCCCGACCGATCATGATGAAATAGGCAACCGATCGCGCAGATGATTGTTTCTCTTGCAGCCGTGTCCGATCCGACATGCCGCGGATCTTCCTCCAAGAACAGTCCGGCGGCGTGGCGCGCACAGCTAAGAACACTTTGCCTTTGACAGGCGAAGGACTTTGCATGTTTAGTAGAAGAGCATTTGCGAGCGTCGTTATTAGGCAACTAGCCGGAGTACCTGACATTTAGCTGTCATATGGCATCGTGTGAATATCTCGTGAATGCGCAGAGGCTGAGCCTTAATTTAATTGCTGTTCGTGTTTACTACATCCACTGGGTATGCCCAATGGCTGCGAATGTCTCCGATTGTTATTTATGAAAATAACTAACCGTCGGAGCTTATGAAATGCTTGATCACATCAATGCAATGGAAATGATCTTAAAGCATTCTCGTCGCTGAATTAGATATTCAACGTAAAACGCCTTTGGCTTCATAATTGAAACCGGTATAAGGGACATGCCCTTAGGTTCGACGCGTATAACTTCGGTTTCATTTCAACATTGTGAGACTTTACAGAAAGGATCAGACTTGTACCAAATTAGACCAGTTACTGAGCGTTGAAGGTACTATGTGCTACATATAACCTCGATACAGTCAAATGCATACAACTGGCATTTATTATTTCTTTAACGAGTGTCGAAGCCAGAGATACGCTGAAAGAAAGCACGACATATATGTACATCTGAAGGAAATTCACCCGTAAGCGTGTCTGCTGCCCAAGAATGCGAATCAGCTCCTTTTTCTCCCTACAGAACGGCGTCGATAAATAAATCGGCTGACATTTCACGTTAAGAAAGTAATCTCTGGGCGATCCGCTTTTATTTCGCGTTGCACTTTAATTTCTTAAACATAATCAGATCGCGTTTTACTCCAAATGATTCGTTCCGCATACGTCGCGGCCCGATCGGACAGATAAAATTGTTATTGAAAAAAGACATTCGAACCGACCTCGCACTTAAACTTTTTATACCCTCTGACTTACATGATCGGAACTTTATTTGCGTCTGGTAATTATTATATTTTATATAATAAAAACCGAGACGTTGGGATGTTTTTGATATCGTTTTTCGGGGCGTTCAGTTTGATCGGCGCGGCGGCGGCCAGAAGCCGTTAACACGAAAATCTGCAACGTCCACTGGTTGCATGACCTGATCAAGAAATGGAAATGAAACAAAAGACGACATGTCTAATTTATGGGAAGTGTTTAATGAAGGTTGCGTTCGAATCTGGGAAGAGATCACAGTTGCGGCTCTTTAATTGCAGCCGCTAGGCTATAAAAATTGAATTTTCGCTTTAGTAGGCTTCCAGTTTACTTTCGAATTAACGAGTTTCAAAAATGCTCTCATAATTTGATCTCATTTTGTTTCCTTTCTCTGCATGGCCTGAAATACATAAAATTATTGCGCAACTTGGTCAGCCCAACGCTCGAGCCAGGGAAACTTGGCAAGGCGTAATCCCTTTTTACAAACGATCAGAGCGAAATTCCCACATATGTTATCTATATATCTAGTAGCTATGTAAAGGTATAGTATATCCTCCAGCTACCTTATGCCCAGCAATCCTCTTATCCTCTAGTTCTAGTCCAGTCAAATGGTACTTTCTGCCTGCAAATTGCCCACAATAGAGCTGTCGATGGGGAATTGTGCGGGGTGTTAAAAAAGCTTAAGTTTGAGTTTGTGTAGTCACAGACCTTGAACTTTCTCCGCAGTGTTAATTATAGTAGGAAAATCATGACAAGAAATGCTAGATCAAAAATTTAAAAACAGTTTTTTAGATCTCGAAAATCTCTACAAATTTAGTTTGGTCAACTTCTTTTGTAAGGTAATACTTTAAAAGCTATAGCGCGAAAAAGGTTATAAAATTAGGACAATAATTGGTTTTTGGCACTTATCTCGTTTTTCTCTTCGTTTATATTAATACAAAAGTAGAGCACAAAATTGTCCATACATTTCATAATGCAACAAAAGGTTAAGCCTCTAGAATACTACAAAGTTGCGAAACCGGCGCAAAAAGTGGTCATATATGCTTCCGATTTATGCCGATTGCAGCCCATAAAGACGGAGAAGTGACTACAAAAGATGGTCGGGGGTTCTCTGATTTGAATTTTTTAGTACAGCTTTTCCCAACATATTTTAACAACTCAACCTTAGGAGATCAACAATGATTGCCACAGTCCCTTTGAAAACAAAAATTAGTAATAATTATCATATTTACTGTAGATAATATTATAACGCGAGCGCAGTGACTACTTTGGATTTTTTTGCGAAACATGACTTCATTTTGCCAGTTCCTATAATCACTATTTAATCCCCCTTGGACTTTGCTTGAACAAACTGAGACATCTCTTTACAAAAATTGTTGCATTTTAAGTTAAAAAAAATCAATTTACGGGCACCAGAATGAAAATTACAGAATTTACATTTGAGCTTAGTTGGGCTGCACACTGAAGCTTGGACCTCTTTGACTTCACTTGAAATGCAAAAGAAAAATTTTAATTTTTTTCTCTTCTTTTTTTAAGCATATTAGAAATTGGGCTTCACATTTAGTATGGCGCGGTCGCCTGCATGAGCCATACCTCAAAATAAAGGGCAACTAGCAGGCATCTTTTGAAAAAGGTTTAAGTATATAAGACTACTCCAGTTTGTTTTAAATATTTTCTAAAATTTAGTTTTCTTCATGTTGTCAATTTTTCGAAAACTTATTTTTTCTCTAGTATTTTTTCCTCTTAACACAGATGCCTGTATTTATTTTTATTAGATTGAATACACAGCAGAAAAACAAAAAAAAAATTACTAACATACGACTTCTAACTAGGGTAGTTTTGGCAATTAACTGTGAGAATTTTTGTTTCAAAGTCCTTAAAAATGCAAATAAAAAAATTCTTGGGGGTCATGCACCCATACTTACACGACACCACTGTTAAAAAAATAGAGCTCGTTTATTTTAATTGGCTTTTTTAACATTGAAATATGTCCGCAGACCCCGTGGGATATGCTGGCGGACCCAAGGTTGGGAAAGGCTGCTCTAGCATGAACATATTTGAATTCTCTAGTCTCTTGCTCCGATTACCAACACTGACTTTTCAATTTTACGAACGAAGGCTTTATTTAATAAGTTCCAAACCTAGGTACGAGCGATGTCGACGCCATGCAGTTTGTTGCATGTTTGTTTTCTTTCTTGCCTGTTTGCTTTCCTTTTAATCTCTTTATAATCATAATTTTTAATTTTATTATAATACATAGTTTGTCAAATAATTTGAATTTCTATTTATTTACAAATTTATTGTACAAATTATAAGACTATTATTATTATTATTAACTAAATGATACCAAGTTACCAGTCGTGGTATGCTTAGTCATGCATTGATTTCTAACCACTTATGTATATCCTTTTATTGAGCTGCAAATCTAGAATCAAATGATATCAATACTTTTAAATTGTAGCACGTTTGGACATTCTTTCCATAGTAATTTTTTCCAATTCCAATTTTGTGAAGGCAAATATTCAGTCAGTAGACATTTTGTAAAAGGCAAATATTCAGTTATAGAAAAAAGAATTAATGGAAAAAATTTCAGAAGGAAAAAATGGAATGGAAAAAATTACCATGGAAAAAGTGCCCATGGAAAAAATGTCCATTGAAAAAAGAATTATCCGAAAAATGTACTAGTGGAGAATTTAGAATGGAAAAAGTGACCCCCTACCATACTTTTAGTTTCCATTGGGATCTGCCGCTTTCCCATTAATTTATACAATAAAACCACCTGATTGACAGTAATCGGGTTTAACAAATCGGATAAATTCGCCCACAAGATATGTACATTGTATATTATTTTTTAAATCACTGCTCACGATGACTGTATATTCCAAAGTAATGAAGGCAATATTCACAGTGGCTTTGCATATACAATGAGGTGAAGAAAACAATATATGTATATGTAGAAGAATACAGATTCCCGGAGATGTTTCTTTATACTCCTCAGGGTCTTACTGGAAACGAAGAGGTTTTTAGGACTTCCCAGTGAATCGCCATATTATTTCTCGACATTGGACTTAACCTTTGTAATAATTATAGGCTTTTTGTCTGCAATCAATCAAATTGCAGTGATTCGATCAGTCTTTCGGCATGTTAACGACAATAGTGACCACTCGACTGAGGAAGAGCACGTTATTAAATATTTTATCGGGGAAAACATAATAAGTCCAGTTGGTTGATTCTGTGCTTGCCCGTTAATTACGAAGAGATAATGACGAGAGATTAATTGCAAAGATGCTAAGATTTGAGACTATAATCAGACTAACAATAAGACCCAGAAGCAGCGTTTTTGCCCAGCTCGCAGGCCTAAGTCCATGGCTTGTTGCGGGCTATCGGCAGCCTTCCTAATAAGGTGGCCATCAGTCAAATGGCAGCGCAACAATGTCGATAGAGGCGAAATTGTTTATTTACTTCAAGTACTGTTACACGCAGCGAATGGTCACCGCAAAAACGGCGACTTTTACTGAATCGGGCTGGGGCTCATCCTACGGCAGCCTCGATCACGCCGGAGAAATGCAGTCCGGCGAGGGCACTGCATAAAAATTCCTCGGCCGTCGCCGCGCAATGCATGTACGTCGTCAACTGGACTGATCTTTCTGATTTTTATTTAATAAGGTAAGAGGAAGAATTGATACCAAAAAATTATACTTCGGCCAACAAGAAAAAGAAACATAATACCTTTATGGGAAACGCAGCAGCAGCAGTCCAGATGCAGCGCCGTAAGAGCATTCGAGGTCCCGCAAGGGGTTCACTTCTTCACAGGTAAGCCGCACATACACTGACGGGTAAAGGTAGCGCGCACTGTGCGCTCGTACCCGAGGACCGCTGCCGCTGTGTATGTACAAAATATTGTTTTTGCCTGCCTCACCGAGCCGCGCAGAGAAGTCGTCTCATTTGGTCACTTCGGCCATATGAAAATTTCAAAGCAGTTTTCAGTTGATAGCAGCTACTCATAAGGGGAACAGCATCCCGACACATTTTCCTGTGACAATTCCCGATAAGTAAGACCGTGGTCCATCCAGTCGAATGTTGCAAGCTCGCGGGGTTTTGTTTACCACCAGGCAGAATAGGACCTGCGATAAATACTGACCGCGCGGAAAATACGCGTGAAATCTGCGTGTTACCTGCCAACTGTGGCGCAAACAGTGACACGCAGTAAGTTTAGCGCGTTGTATGAATGATCTCGGCAGAATTCGTGCCGGCACGGTGCCATAATACCACCACCAACCAGTCAGCCAGATTGATTATCACTGCCCGGGTGTGATCTGATTATTGTGCGCCGTCATATAGCCGCGAGTTCAAAGTGATTTCAGTGAATGAAAAAAGGCGGAGGGTTCCGTTCAACAAAACTAGTTTCAAATTCAAGTTTTACCAGCCGCGTCAGGTTTTACAACAGCACCGCCGTAGAATGGGATTCACTATGCGTTTGCCCTAATTAATGGGACCGCCTTTGTTTTGGTGGCAGGTGCCTTCTGACATATTCGTGCATAGCGGCGTTCGACTAGTGAGGTTTCCCTAATCAGTGCTGGCATGTGGTGTTATTGAGTGAAATACGGCGTCGGTTGTGGGTGAGAAGTTGTAACAAGTTAAGTTTGCTCTCGTGCCTTTTCCAGAAAAATTCAACAATCGGCTTTAAACTGGATAGTGGCAGTGCATTCTCATTGGCCTACTCGGATTGGCTAAACGAAGGACCTCGGTAATTACTTCACTCCTTTACCTCCTCTTACTGGAATTGAATCTTTTTTGTTTCGTGAGCACACCGCAACGCAACACACAGTTTTCCTACTTTACATGCACGTAACTAAACAAAATTCTAAACAACTATTTTGAGCGTCTAAGTTGTTGTTAGTATCAAAAGATTGCTGACTATGCTTTTTCGACTTAGAATACCGCAACACTGGTAGGTGGGATTAGGTTGAGGTGGCTGGCTAAAAAAGCACACTAGGCCAGCACTGCAAACACCACTCTGTACAATATGAGGTCCGCTCCTGTGCTTTGCTGGCTGAAATCTGTGGAAACGTTCTGGCTTCGACTTTTGTGATGGTGGAGTGGGGATAAGCTGGCAAAGGTGCAGGAACACTTTTCTGCTTTTTCCTGAAAACATTGGAAGAATCAGCTGTAAATTACATTTAGTTCATTTCAAAACTGCATATTTTCGAACTCCCGCGCTTTTCCATTTTATGCAGCTGAAGCAAAGCCAAAGAAGATAATTAATTAAACGTCTTACTACTTTATACTTCATTTATGAACAACAAATGAAACCCTTGTTAAGACATCACATGTCAGAGACACAGTGGATAAGTGCCTTATGTAAAAATGAAAGTTTCTTATTAATATTTCGCCTAAGTATGTACATATGTGTTAGTGCATATTGCATATGCATGTAGGTAGTATAATTTTGGGCAATTAATACTATGGTAAAATTTGCTAGAACAATATTGGATTTGCACTTGTGAATTTCAATGCGAGCTCTTATTGAAAAAAACACAACGTATTTAATTCTACATATATTGTTGGTATGTTTCAAACTTATTAAGTCATCCAAAACGTTACGCTTTTGATTCTATCTAGTAAGTACACTTTGCAAATGAATATTTTTGAATCTATTGCTATTAACGTGATTGTTTTTTGTTCACTGAAATAAACAGATGCCTAAAAAAAGAGTCTTGAGAATTTCTGTAGATCAATGGTGAAGCTGTGGACTGCTGTTCCGGTGGTCCGGGGTTCGAATCCCATCGGAAATCGCAGATAAACTAGAAGTCATACGTTTCTACTTTTCCTTTACACAAATACGCTTACGTTATGAATCAGAAACAATTTTTATTTGAATTAAAAATCCGGTGCTTAGAATTTAAAATTAGAAACTGTTGATTAATTTTTAATAGTTTTTACATGCATCAATAAAGAACGGTAATAGCGCCAAATCATATTTGAAAATTTTTAGTCATTAATTTTATTTTGTATTTGCAATGATTTTTTTTTAAAAACAACGTAAATTTTATTGCTGTATACGTACGCAAATATTATTATTTAGCGTTTAAACTATCTGAAATAATGTTTTCATGTAAAAATATTAATTCATAGCTGAGCAGCAGTTGCTTGAAGTTGTTTCCTCAAAAATGCGCCGTGGAACGCAAAGGCCCCTTTAATTACACTGGTATGCATTTTTAATAAGTTTTCTTCTCTTCAAAAAAAATGTGATTGATTTTGATCGGGCTTTTTCCATAGTATAGAAATCTGAAAAAAATTCTTTATCACATAAGGCTTTCGACAAAATTTGTGGGAAAAAGTCAAAACCGAGGTTTGTTAACCATATTTCCATGTTTTAAGAAAATCATTAAATATCATAAAAAGTCAGCACGCACCTCTACTGAAAGTTTGGAGCTTAAACTATTGCCTAAAAATACAAAATACTTACTCATGTTTTTTACGAAATTTTTCTTTGATTTTCATCATTCGTGCTATTTTGCAGGAAATATGGAGAGTTACGCTTCATTCGGCGCATGTATTTGAAAATATGTTATACTAAAAACTTTTGTGGAGCTTTAAGGCTCATTATAGTTTATAGTCATAGTTCAGGGTTCACTCTATCCTTTGCGTCTTAACGCCTTAAATTTCACAAACGCCTTAAAACATTTATTATTAATTTACGAAAATCATCCAAAAACAGATTTTTTCACTAATTTTCTTAAAAGCTTAAACGTTTTCGTTTTTAGATTAGTAATCTACAGATTAAATTCTATTATTCAAGGAGAAAATCCTTGTCTGTAGTAATATAATAATGCGCTACAATGAACGACATGAACCTATATTTTATTTAAATACCAAAAATTAAATATTCAGAGCCATGTTGAGAAAAAAATCACCAAACTTTTTTTTAAATGCCAAACACTGTTTATTTTAAATTTTCTATAAAAAAAATTAAGTTCTTATAAAGTAGAATATGTTAAAGGAAATGTGTTTAAAATGTCATCACAATCGGTTAGAATTCTGAGTTACATTCCATGGCGCTCTAAATTTGATGTTTTCCGGAAAACGCGTTTAAGGATTTCGTAACGGAAAAATACTGCCACTTACATTTTTGATTTAAAATTGGGAACAGAAAGAAAACAAAAGCCTACAAGTTTGGAATTTATCCTTCCCCGTAGGTTATAATCACGTGCTGAATTTATGGTATTTTCCACAACATAACTGTAATCACGATACATGATGGGTACCTTATCCGTGATATCAATGTTTTTATTTCAAAATATTACTCAAATATCGGAGTAACAAGCAAAATTTGGTATAATCGTTTTTTCGTAAGTTATTTCCGTCATATTTGAGTGAATATGGGAAAACTATAGGTCAAATTTCCATCAGTCGTGAGAAGGCAATACAAATCTCTTCAGTAAAATACGCCTTTGGAAGTGATTTCTAAATGATATGTATGTGAGAAATATGATGATCAAGCAAGGGCTTAGTACTATATATAAATCAGGCCATTTATATATTAACTTCATCATATATGTAAATCTGCAGTGTAAAGTACAGTATGACTTCTAAGCTCTGAGCAAGTGAACTATATTGTAAAAAAATAGTTCAGTAAAATCCAAACTTTAAATCTAACTTATTGTATTAGATTACACAGGTCTTCGAGGATTTTTAGTCTTTTCAAGCAATTAGTGAATTTGATTGTAGTGTGATACAAAAAAGAATTAAATTAAATTAAATTTCTCAGAAAACTATGGTCAGATATTGGTAAAACTTCATTATTGCCAATTTTTAAAATCCCATTAAAAATTAATAATACATCACAAAAATGTGCTACTAATTCCAAAAAAACCCTAAACTCCTATACCATAGAATATATATATAACCTTAGTTGTTTTTAAGTTTCACTTCTACAGTTTATTTTGAAAGACTTCTAGACTTTTTTAAGATAGCATTAGGCTTTAGTTTTTTTAGCTACATCATGCATTTTTATGAAAGTTCAATAATTTTTTAAATGAAGTTAAAAAACTGACATTTTAATGGTCCTAGTTTTCCCAAAAACCTGACGTGGTAGCCTAAAACTAATTAAACTATTGTGTTCACACGTATAAATATATTTTAAAAGTAAAGAATTTTTCAGAAAACGTTGAACAAGTAGAGAAGAAGTACTCTGTGAACTTAAAAAAATTATTTGCTGAATAGATTGTGCGAGTTCGAAAACGCAGCGATGCCGCAGTACTACACAAATTATTGCATTCATTGGATTGTGCAGTACTACAGCATCGCTGCGTTTTCGAACTCGCTCATATTCAGGTTCCTGCCGATAAACAGTAGGGTACCTTAACGTTATTTGCAAAATATTAAAGCATAACGGTAGTAAGTAGTTCGCTGTTTATTTCTTAGATACCTACGCAAGTGGGGTTATCTCTCTTGCATTCGATACTTCGTGTTCCAAGTATGAAAACACAACTATGTTTTCAACTTATGTCCTAATGTAGAGACTGTCCTTTTTATGCATATTTAAGTTGATAATATCTCAAATTCAACATAAGTGGGTTGCAGTAGAAGTGTATCTAGCGAGAACCTCTCTTTTCTGGACTATTTAGAGAGTGAATGTTTTCGTGGCTAATACTACATATAATGAGCCACGTGCTTACAGTTAACTTATTACAGATGACTAGGAATCGCTCAATGAAATTACCAATTAGCAAGTGTTAAATAAGAAGTTGACAGCAATCTTTCACTTCTCTCTGTTTGCTCTTATCGTGTGCAGCGCTCGTCAATGGAAGTCAAGGCGTGACATGCTTACTTATGGCGAGGATGGTGATGTCTCTGAGAAGTGCCGCTTAGTTTGCCGCCCATTTTGCATGCAAATCACACAGATTGCATTGTTGGAAATTATCGAGTAAATTCATTTCTCTTCAATTTATCTTTAGAGTTCCGACGGAGGTTTAGTCTTTTTTTCGAAGAGCCAGCACGTTCTGTTACGGCTGTCCACTGTCAATCAATGGTTAATTTTATGGCTACTTGGAGTCTTTTCAACAGAACGTGTAATACAAGATTCTTCCGTGCGGTAGCGTGAAAGTTGTTTGCATTAAAAACAGATTTACAAGAAAGGCGCATTTTCGAAAAGTGACAAAGAATTTTGGGAATTTTGGGCTACCTCTCAACAGGTAATTAGTTCGTCATATTTCGAAATCTGAAAATTGAAAGCACTCAAGTTTCCAAAGTAAGAAACTGACTATCTATCGACACCAAATTCGCTTACCAATTTATGCTTACCCTGACCCTTCAATGGAACTATAAAGCGAGACAAATTCTTTTCTATTCGCTCGGACAAGCCATTACTTTGCATGTGTTGTCCATTTCGAACAAGGGGACAGCTGACGTTCTTCCTAGTGTGCTTGTATCTGGCCTCTTATTTTTAAGGGATGCCGTGTAGAGTAATGACCCATTCTTTATTTGTTAGCCCTTCGGAAGATAATGCTTGGATGCCGGCGGACAGTGATTCTTCTGTGAAATTTTTGTCTGTTGTGGACCGATGGGTTGCATGTACAGAAGGGTTGGAATGTAAATTACGTTGACCCTTTGAAAGGTCAGAGTGGGCATTGCCAAATTTCAGTATTAGATAATAGCTGTACGTCGCCTTCTTGGCTTGCGGAGATACGCGAAACCAGAATTGCATGCTTCATTAAAGATCGTTTCACAAAAGCCACACTTTATAAAAGGAATTTCGACCTTGAGTGAATTGGTAATTTTTTTCCATATCCTTTAAAATATTTTTCGTTTTAGGCTGCCGTTTATGTAACAAAACCACAACTTTCATTTAGATAAGAAGAAATTATTTTTGACTAAACGTCCAAAGTGCTTGTTTTTATTTTGACCTCTCCAAAAATAGAGAATTATGTAGTTGTTATGGAATCGGATATATTTTAAAATAACGAAAAACCTTTGGGATGGAAGTAAAATATTCGCTTTAAATTAATATGCTTTCGAATAAAAAGGAACGTTCTTGAAGAGCAATGTATTTTACTTATTTACAATAATTTTTTTGATATAAATGTTATTTGCTTTGCTATAAACGCACTCCAGCGAATCGATTTTTAAAATTGGCGAAAGGAACTCAAAAGTTCCTTGCTTAAGTCTTTCGTTTCACCTCACTAAAGCATTATGCTCTGTTGCCATTATGAGCTAAATAAATGGGTTACCTCTTCTTTGCGTTAGTTAGACATTAGTATGCTTCATGAGAGGGAGAATAAAATTTGATATTTCCCTGGGCAATTTTCCCAACGAAATGCAAATCGATGAAGAAAAAATTGATTTCAGTTTCATACGAATTACCTATTTGTTGCATGACAAAGCCGAAACAGTAGGGCTAAATGGAATGACCCGGTGACTTCACCGCAGGGTTCACTATTTCACCCGATTCTCGTCAAAGATCCTTTTGGGTTGAATAGCGAAGAATTAGTTCAATGCGCTTACAACTTCCGGCTAAAGTGTCACGCTGCGCTGTTCATTGAATTTTCCGAGCTGCTTCGGAGTCTGGGACGCTGCGCTAACGCCACCAGAGGAGCTCGAAAGAGCACTCGATTGATTAATGTGATTGATATTAGAGCGGTAATTGCAAACATAAGCAGACCCGAGGAATACTGGATGGCTGTTCATCCCAACTACTTACAGGTGGATGGTGGACGTGAGTTATTGAGAGTTAACGCGACGCAGAAATTTCATTTAAAGAAGGTTAAATACGCAATCAATCATTAATAGATGAGTTTCTGTTGTTATTTATGAAGCCCATCTCGCACTTGAGCATGACTTAATGATTGATATCCATCACCTTCGTATACCTGGCCTTTTCGCAAAGAGACCATGGGAGAGGAGCTATGCACAGCCACAAGGGCAGGATTCGTGCTGAGTGGGAAAAGCGCAATCGCAATAATATGAAAAATCGTCCGTGAATTACACCACTGAACCTCTAATTACAGTCCTGAACCTGCCTCTTTCTTTGAGTGTAGGGCAAAAATTGCAGTTCTCTGGACCGCAGGCATCAGCTGCGCTGCTCGACGTGCTGTGCCTCACAAGTGAATTCGCGCAGTTTTCAATGAAACAAAAGTTGAACAAATCGGATCAACCCTCTCTTGGTAACTTTCGGGAGGGAAGCAGGTAAAGGGAATTTATTAGGTTTGAAATTTTTTATTTGTGCCGCTTCTGTGCGCTACACGTTTGAGCAAATCCAACCTCCGGGAGTGTCGAAAAATTTTTGCAAGCTGCTGCATTTGAAGACAACCACAGGGAAAACAGTAGAAGTTTTTTGTCGTTCCTTTAGGACACAGCTCCATTGTGCATCCTGGTTGGACATCTCGCCTATTCCTTGTCCGTCTAATGCGGGCATAATAGCGGCTGAACAATTAATATGAAATGGGTTGAGGGCCAGCGGGCACTGCAAGGGTCGCTCCTTAATTTGAATTCATTAAGGGAAAGGACGAGTTTGCATACTGCTTTCGTATCCGCACAGTATCTCTGCGTTCTTTCACTCATATAATATCCATAAGGCAAAATATAAGGCATCTTAGTTGGGTAGCGGTGCTCAGTTATAAAAAAAGGATTATTTTTTTAGATTGTAGAGTAAAACAGTGAGAAAGTTTAACGGACTGGGTCATTTGACGAACGGAATGAAAGCCAGTCTGTCCCCAGGTTGAGCAGATGCTATTTATCATTCTCCTTATGCGAGGTTGATTCATTTCAGACACAGACTTTGATGTATGAATTAAATAGCCCGCAAGTTTAAGAATACCGTTTCGATTGAATTGTTTCGATATAGTTCAAAGCTTAAAATGTTGGCTCCAAAATTTCATTAAACTTTTAAAGCTTATGACTTCCTATGATTTTTTATAAGTCACAAAGGCTTCACGCACTCTCAGGTTGAACCTTTTCTTCCTAATGTTGTAACTCTATTCATAAGGATTAAGGATAGCCTTTTCTTATGTGTAACGATATTTATTATATTTGGGAACCTTATCAGTGTAGAGTACAACGCATAGCGTTACAGCACATTATGCCTTTATTTAGGGTTTTATTACGAAATAAGTCCCTTAGCATTTTAGTGACTGAAAATATATTACCCTTATAAATCACAATGAGACCCAAAGCATAAAAATTACATATTTTCAGTTGGTATTATAGAAAAACATTTTTATTTGTTTTGGAATTTTTTCGAGGGTTGTAAGATATAAATAATGTTGTAACTTGGAAGAATGTCAGATATGGTAGTTATATGATGATTTCAGCACGTTATCGAATTTTGGACGCTTACCGTATGAATTTAATTCTTCTTAAAGAGTTGGTTCGCAGATTTAAGGAATTGCAATTTATTTTCGTTTCAGAGCGGACATATTTTCACCCTGTTAAATCTAAACGATATTTTTAATTTTCTATACAAATGATTTCAAAACGTTCCTAGTTGTCGTGGCATTGCATGACTTAATCGCATCGAAAAAAGAGAAGGAAAGAAAAAAAATATTTAGTGGTCAGAACTATGCAAAAATTCACTCATCTTCAGAATTACTCTGTGAGTGAGAGATTTTAGAAAAAGGATCAAAATATACCAGTCTTTAATAATTTTTTGTTATTTATATTAAGAATAAAAAATATTAATATTATATTATTGATTCCTTCTGGGATACCATTATATCCCATAATTCAGGGGTCAGAGAGGCTGCAAGGCATTGAAAAATTCCAAGCACCTGACCGAAGGGTTAGTTATCTCTCTATACCAGCCCAACTGACGTTAATGTACAAGTCCATAAAAGGGCGTGAGTCTGCTTTCACAATAACCAAATTGAAAGTATTTCACTTGAATCACCTCAATTCATTTGGAGATATCCACATTGTGATTCCTCGGTAGTGTGGTTCAGCGCCAACCTACTTTCCTTCCTTCCCGAAATCCGTTAACTGTTGTATTGACCTTAGTTGAATCAGAGAAGTTTCCTTATACAACCGGAGATTTGGAATCAAAACAAAGGAGGGAGTTGATGACCACGTTCGCCTCTTGCCGATTGTTCGCATATCGGACACTTTGGGAACTGCGCTCGGGGCGCGAAGACAATGAGTGATACCCAAAACCCTCACATTTCTGGTAGTTATTGAAACGGCCAAACTTTTCCCTTTATGTCTTACTCCCGGCACTATAATTGTTTTTGTAGGATTGAATAATAATCCAAAGGCCCCAGAACGTTTTCCCGTCTAAGTCATTCCGAGCCGCGAGACAAGGGCCGTCGAAACGTCTTTCTTTCCGCATTTCTCGTGCATCGTGTTGGTCCATTACAATGGCATCCTGCAACGAACTCCAAGCCTGAATTTCACAACGCAAGGCGTCATTCCACCTTGCATTCGTCAGCCCCAAAGTGTTAGGTGGAAATCTAAGTGAAAAATTAAAGCGAACCATCACCGACAGTTGACTCACCAAGGCCCATAATGAACTCGGAGTCTGGAACAATCTCTTTCACACTTAAACTAGGTGGACTTTCTGCGGAAAGACCCTCATTCATCAGGCAAGCGGTTGCCAGCGTGTGATTTCATAACTGCCCTGTACAAATGAATGATCCGCGCGGTCGCTAATCATTCTGCGGTTACGTATGCAGCTAATTTTCACGTTTACGTCGCAGGCGACCAGCATGTGGGGAAAATATGGGCGCTGCTCTTTGGGTCCAGTTACGAAAGGTGCGAACGTCGTGAAGTTGCATTTCCAGGAAGGCTGGAACGCGTCAGTCAGGAATTTTCCTAATTAATTTCTATTTCTGAAAATGAGAGTGGGCCTGCGGTGCCGTGGAATCATCTCGGTGGCGGGGCCTGATTAAGTTTGACACCTTCAAATGCTCGAAAGAGTCGCTTTCAGTCAATTTGTAAGCCAGAGGTGATGCGGACAAAAAGTTCAATAATTCCCGTGTCTGTCCTTACAATCTCTCCCTCAGGTAGTGCGGCCAATGTCGGCCGGTAATTCGATACTATTTGCTCGAATGGTTTTGGTTCTTTTGTTGTAATCTCCGTGTTCGATCGGTGCCTTCGCGCAATCGTTGGATGCATGACGATCGACGGCTCAGGTTTCAAGTTTTTTCGTTTTCGACCTGTTGGATTTTTTCGCCCTTTGCTTACTGTTGCTTTTGATGTTATTAAGCGGCAAGGTAAATTTGTTGACACCGTCTGGTAAGTGAACTGATCACGGACAGCCCTTCGTATCACAGTGAGCAGCAAGTGCAAGCATTTATTTTTTGCTACTGTCGCTGCTCCGATCGTGGCCTTGCTATAAGATGGTCGAAAGTAGAAAATGCGCCTATGTTGTATTGTCAATGAACGAAGCCTACGTTTGTAATGATATGTAGGTACATGCGTATGTAGAAACAAAGAAGAAGATTTCCTGGGCATTCGGAAATTCCCTTTCTTTCTATAATGCGAAACTTCATCTTCCCAAAATGAACTGCTGCCAGCCTTTAAAGTATAGGAGATATTCATAACACACAATTTTTTTTTATAGTTTGCACTTTCAAGAGTCCATATTCGTCTTCGTGAGTTATCCTTTTTATTTAAGAAAAAAATCGTTTTTTTATATTTGTAATATAATTGCTTGCTTTCTTATGTAATTACATGTTTCTATTAAGAAATAGAAATGGTTAAAAATACGAAGGTCATTGTGTGTGTTGATTGTTTCAACCACTTTTGACAATAGTTGTCAAACACAATCTAAATTTATATACTAATTGCCGTGTCTCATGATGTTATTGAATTAATAGTTATTCTCATGTGTCTAGGGTATTAATCAAGAAAGTCCTATGATTAGCTCAGAGCAGGAACAATGTTCATCAAAATTGGGCATGAGTTATTTACAGCCATGTAGTTATATAGTGAAACTAGAAAAAAATATGGAAATATGGAATGCAGGTAAATGCAAAAGAAAGTTTGCTTAAAGAAATTTTGCATCTCCCTTAATATGAAGACATTGGTTCAGGCTGGGGTAAGAATCAAGTAAGCAAAGATTGCTGTCACAAGTTTAGTTCCAGCGATGTTAGCGAAGTGTATCTGGCCCAAATGTTGGTCCTAAGAGTTGGCCAAATTTGGAAAACTTAAAGAAGCGACATGTAAATTTGACCAGTATTGGAAATGCCGAACTTATAAAGATGGGGCTTCATGATGAAGTGTTCTTCGTGTTCACCATAACTCAAAATCTACTAGACCAATCGTTTTGAAATTTTGCACAGTGCTTCTCACATAATTCACTAGGTAACCTTGTGAGCTTTTTTGTTTTTTTTTAATAATTACTAATTTTAAAATAACAAATTAGCCGCATTTTGCTTCTTTTTTTTTATCGAAAATCGGTTTTTTGGCTTCCAAATGGTAGGAAAAATTGAAAAAAGTGAATAAAATAGAACCTCCCAGGGTTACCTCGAGAAACATCTTCTTTAACAGACGCATGTTGGTTTTTTTGTTTCATATGATTCTCTTGCGAGTTATGATGAACACTATCTGTATGGCCAAAAAAAAATTATGTTTTTCTTTGAATTATTTTGGTTGAAGTTTTACAGCAATAGAATTATCAATTGTTTACCGTTGGCCATTTGTTTAAAATGAAATGGGTTTGAAAATCAAATTTGAAATGTCAATCTCTAAGAGAGTAGGTACTGGACATGTGGCAGGACTAATTATGACGGATGAAAATAAAGCCATACCGAAATATGGAGGTAATTAAATTCTGGTTTAATGAGATATTGGGAAAATATCCGTTTTAGAAACAATCGCATACTGCGCGATTGCTGAATGGTTAAGTGAGCAAATGTAGATAACACGCAAAAATTGCAACTCAAGGTCGTTGTTCGTTAAATTATCAACTCTTCATACGTTTACCACTGAGCAATTACCTCTTCTTTAGACCAACTCGACTTCGTGACAAAGCCTTAAAGTTTAATTTTGCAGAAAACATTGTCATTTTGGATTTTAATTACTTAAATGTAAACCTTAACTCAAAATTTATGGCGTCTGGCGTAGAAATAGTTTTGGAATCCATCTACAGCCAACTTCCGCCACTCATGCAAATATGAGGTAAACGTTGAAACCAAAAAAATTTTATTTTTCAAGAAGACTCACAGCAATAAATCAGAGTTATAATAAAAACGTTTAATGTGAGGGCCATCCTTCGTTTAGTTTTGTTTATTCCGTGTGACTCAGCATTTAGCATTTTCGAGAAAATATTCTCTTAATCAAACTTAGCGCAAGCAGCGAGAAATGTCGCAAAATCTTCCACAGAGCAGAACAGAGCGTGCATGGGGCTTCTAGATTCGTGGAATGTCCACGGATTGGCGTCTATGAGCGTAGCAAAAGTTCATCCCCGCCTTTGTTTACCGCCACAGCTCACCACAAGCGTACTGCAGTGTACATCGTTAATCACCTTGATTAACCTTGGGCATAAAGCATCTTTTAAATGTCACACTAAGAATTAAGAAAAAAATATCTTCGGACTGCAGATTTGCACGAAAGCGCGACAACAAATGGCGCGGCGGGGTGTGTGTGTGCGTCGAAATGCTAATTTCCCGCTCCCTGGAGGTGTTTAGATCACTCAATGGGTTCTCACCCCTCACAAACGAAGCGAATAAAATAAATTCTTTCAAAATTCGGAAATTATACAGTATACTGCCACGTTTTTGCGGTCTCCACAGTCACCATGTTTCAGATAGAAATAATTCGATAACGTCATGCAAATTAAGCCGATTACAAATACAGCACGGGGTTTAAATAAATTGGAAACTCAAAAAAACGAAGCAGCACCGTTTTTTAGTTTAAAATCTATATGTACTTTAGGTCTGTGGTCTCACGTTAAAATGGTTGGTCGCTCCCATAATTGCGGCAGAAAATCAAATATAATCACATGAATAAAAAAAAGTGAAATGTTGAGACAATGCTTTTATTTATTGCGCATTGGTT
Organism: Neoitamus cyanurus; assembly: GCA_947538895.1. Lineage (NCBI taxonomy): Eukaryota > Metazoa > Arthropoda > Insecta > Diptera > Asilidae > Neoitamus > Neoitamus cyanurus. Next base: position 259,660 of record OX384541.1, read on the forward strand.
TCCTTAGCTGAAGACGCTTTCGGAAAGAAATTTATTGTATGACACAGTGCTAGTGAACGTGGCCAGCATTTGATAACGTCTTGGGAAAAACTTCACACTGAGTGGAAATTGCTAATTAATCCATGTATTAACCAATTACCCACGTCATCCCCTTACATTATATCGCAAATTTCGTGCTAAACACTTCCAACAATTAAACGAACAAGACCTCTAGCATAAGGGGTCTCCAGTCTTCAGGAATGTCCACCTACAGGAATTTTCTTAGCTCCAGTGGAAGGTTTCCGGGTATTCCGCTTAAAGGTCTTCACAAACCAACGCTTCCCGCACAAGCTTTTGAAGACAATCCCGCTCCCGCTCCCGTGGTTCGCCGCGATACAGTGTGGACTGTAGACCTTAATGGCGCAGACATTTTGCATTTTTACGGGCTCACCACCATTAGGATTTACACTTAGAAGAAGTTGAGCTAATGGCAAGCACAGGATTAGCAGTAGCTGACCGCTCCGAAACTTCCGTGTTATTTTTTAATTACCATTCGGCACCTTCGGGTTCACACGGTACAGTGTTACACAGGATGAAAGAAAAACTCGTGATCCGCCGGGAAAAAGGCGAGGGGTAAAGGTGTAACACGAAAGGGGAAGTGCACTGTAAAGATTTTTGGGGTGAAATGTGATCACAATTGTAAGGTTGCTCGGCTACTTGCTGCGCGTCGCACAAGGAAGCAGGGAAGAAGGGTCTTGGCCCGGAAAGCAACACATGTTTCAATATTTTGGCTGCTGCTTAATCACGTGAATGTAATTCCGTTGCACAAACCGAAGCAGATAATGCACACCGGCTGTATTCATACGCTTGAAAAAAGCAGCAACGAAACATCGCGAGTCAGCGCTGTAATTTCAATAAATTAGCAGTAAATCTTGCCGCATTCATAATTAATTCAATTCGCTTTAATTTATGAACAGATCGAGATAGAAGTCATGGGACATGTTAAATGTACGGGCAGCAATGTCATGAGGTGTATGTGTGTGTTTGATTCTTGCGCAAGCGTACGAAATTTGCATATATATAAAGATGGCAAGTTAAGAAAAAAGGAGAAACGCTCCTGAAGATGAACCAGTCCCCCACGCTTCGGACTAATCACCATCATGCTGTTGAGCCTGGCGACAGCGATTACTGGGTGAACCCAGAATTGCATTGCACGCACATGAGTGGAGTCCTCTCATGAAAGCAAAATAATTGAGTTAGGTTAAGCAATGTCTCAAGAAATCCCTTCATTCTCCTTCGGCCGAATTTTCCGAAGGTGATACTGGTTGGTGTCACCAAAGCGGGTTTCGAAGGCTAAGCTAGTAGCCCAGGCCTTTGGAAATCTCCTCAAGTCAAGATAAAGCGAATCCCCCGAATTTGACTTTTTTAAAGGTCAGAGTCGGTAAAGGCTGCAAACTTCCTGACCTTGTAAAATGTTAAAGACTTCATAATAGCTGGGGCTAATAAAAAACCTTCGTCTAAATTTCAAGGGAAAACGATGCTCTAGAACCCAATGGATGAATTCGTAAAACATTTAATCGCTAAAGTTGTAGCAAGGCCAATATACATATTGCTTTAGCATAATTACTTTTATAAATTGTTTGATCAAAGGCGTTTTGTCGCTTTTACTATTCAAAATTATTGCTTCCGTTGTCGTTTGCGAAGAGTTTTAAAACTAAGTAAATTTGCAGCATAATGGTCCTTAGGAGTAACAAATGTGAAAACTGTGGGAGATGTGCGCGGTGTGTGCTCACGGAGCGTTTGATGTGAACTTTAAAAAAATTATCTTAAAGAAATTCTTCCGCTTTCAGCCGACGAACGACACCAAACCCCGAGTCGCCAATATCCGTGGTAGCAAGCACCGATCAGGTGCCTCACAGTCACTCTGCGACGGAGGTGATTAACCATGTCACGAGTTGCCAGACGGCCGCTACGCAGGCGGGGTATATGCCGAGCACTCGGTACTTCGAGCATCCCCTGTCAGCGGCCACTTCAGCCATGCTGAACATCTCGTCCGGCAATGGATCCTCCCAAAACGACGACAGCCATGTGAATAGTAATGCCGGAAGTGCGAATGCACACGTGCCGGCTAGCGTGAATCTTGGAAGCATAGGTGCGCCGCATCAAGTACATCAAGTGCACAATGCAAATGGAAGCACATCCTTCGTGTACGAATACTACAAAGTGAGCGAGAAGGACGGGCTGCAGTGGAGGTGAGTTATCTGCGGATAAAAATGAACGGGCTGAAAGCTTTTAGCGCAGCATTAGTTACAGCGAGAGGAATTCGTTAGTGAATAGAATTGGATCGGTGCGGTGATATAATTGAAAAGATAAGAGCTGGCCTACACCTCGGCCGCTGCATAAATTTAATTAATTTCTGTCGAACAAGCACTCGAACACTTTCGCCGCTTCTCACTCTTCTCAGCCGCCCGAGTGGGTCGTTATCAGCCCAGGTGTCAGGAATTAATTTACGGACTAAATACCACAGTCAAACTTTTCAATTATGCTTGCCCACGACAACGTGAGACAAAAGGGAGTTATAATTTCGCGTCGTTAGTACCGTAACGGCCTTATCTCACACGATATGATTAGACTTTATGGTCAGTAAAGTCGCCTTGTTAGGGGCTTTTGTTGTAATATCACTGCGGCGCAGTTGCTTGTAGATTTCAATTAATCCAAGGGTTTTAGCACTCTTGTGCCAAATTGTATGGCCACAGGACGGCTCTGTCTTATTCTAGGAAGACATTAAATTCTTTCTTCTGGAAGCAGCAAGTTTGAGATCCATGCTTAGCTACTCCGTATAAAGTGGAAAGTTTCAGTTAAACAAATAGATCACGATAAATTGTGATTTATGTATGCAAATGCGATACAGAGAAGCCCCTGCATTCTCCCAGATGAAAGGTACGAAAACATGGAGCTAAATAAGATCGTGGCTAGTCCCATTTCCTTCACTTTTTTCTTCACCTCCGTCCAGAGCGTCTCGGTATCTATCTGGCCCCTGCGCCTTTTTACCACTCTTATCTTGAGGCTTTTGTTGTTTTTTAATTGAAATGAAAATTGTTAGACACGTTTATTGCGTATCCTATTTTATTGTGCAGAACCACAGAGGCCCCTTTCGAGAAGAAATCACGGGAATCGTAGCCGTGCTGCAGTAAGGAGTAATGTGAACGACTCTGCAGACGAACCGACGCTTCAAAGAATACTTTGTGATTTCAAAAGAACATCGTACAATTTCGGGGAATTTTTATAACACGTCTACGAAATTTTATGTTAACTCTTTCCATTCTTGTACGAAGAGACTATGAAAGAGCCGTTTTATTGCTAAGGTCAGGAGGTAAGAACTCTCCAAGTTCTTATCCAGAATGTATAAGTTGAGTTCCTTTCACAAAACAGAACATTTTTTCATTTATGTACATCACTCGGAATATTATGAATTACGTCATGATGCTCGGTTTGAATTGTTAGGCCATGCTTATCTGTGTACATTGGGCAGTCCGAAGATAGCAAAATTTTGCTAAAGTAGCTGTTTGTTAGTTGGGTTTGCTCTTATTCATTTAAAAAGTTGTGTGCCAGGTTTCATTTGGATGTGCCACTTCTGTATATTTAGGCATGCGTATGTATTATATTACCACACAGAGTAGTAATTTGGGTTCACTTCTCTTTATTTTATCCACTAACGACATCACAAACATATTTAAAATTTGTTAAATCTTGACCTACGACTGCCATTTGATTCAAAGTGACCTAAACACATTTCACTCATGGTGTGCTGACAACAATTTGGAATTGAACGTCAAAAAATGCAAATTTATATCTTTTATTTATATCTATATATTTCTCTAAATGCGAAATTCCTTTATACTTTGACTACACTTTATTATTTATTATTTACAATGAGTACCGTTCTATTTATGATTTAGGTGTAATTCTGGATTATAATTTGTACTTTTGTTTGGACATATTAATTGTGTGGGATAGTCCTGTGAATTTTCCAATATTACTGTCTCTAAACAGGTGTATTATTTCTCTGTTTGGTCAATATTAGAAAACGCACGTCGTATGTGGTCTTGTGTTGGACAGATTCGACGGAAGTTCGTCCTTTTCTGTTAGCCACTAATTGATAATATTGGCCATCTATCTCTTAGAACTACTGCAAAACTAACTATATGGGTTGCAAGCATCTCTTGAATTAATGTTTGGTCGTTGGTTTTTATTTATTATTTTTATTTCAGTACTCTGAATTTTTTTTAGGAATCATGGTTGTTGGGAAAAAAGAATTTTATTATAAAACGTTTTGGGAAAAAATGGATTTTATGAAAAAGTGGTTTGGAAAAAAAAATTGTGAAAACTGGTCCCGAATGCTTTCACAATCTTGCACTAAGTTAGTAGTTTGTTAACAAAAAAGAAACACAAAAACAGACACACAAGGCCTTATTCTCAGATTCATCAGCAATTGCGGTCTGGAGTTAGATTCCCACCCTGAACATGTTGCTGCATTTTTCTATACTATAGGAATATTAATCTCAATCATGTAAGATTTTGTAAGAAAATACGGTTAATAATAAAAAGAACTGCTTTTGACCATTTGGAGACTTTAAAAAAAGTAATGAAATTTCATAGGAACTTGTAAAACGCATATGAAATGAAAGCATAAACTATAACTACATATAGCTCTAAAGTTACAACTAAACCTGCTCAACTTACTCAAATGTTTGCAGAACCTGTTTTTAATGAAAAAGCTATTTCGATTTTGTGATAAAGTGGGTTCCTCGATAAATATTATACATAAGTCTTTGAAGCTTCCCGAGTGCAAAAATAAAACTGAAAACAGCCTGTAAATTGGACTAATTTTTCTATATTAATGGACAATCGGAACATAAATTTAAAGAAAACTGAGGTAGTGAACAAAAATTGGAAAATTGTAAGCGGAAAAAAAATAAAAACGATCTGAAAATATACAAATTCGATTGGAAAGTGAGCATTGAATTCAGACTGAAAGCAGGCTGAAATATATAAATAAAAAAATAAAATAATTAGTCTGCGACACAAATGTATGTAATGCATTTGTATAAACAAATTAGGAACAAATAAACAAACAAACATGGCGGATTGTGTAAGGCGAACTGTGTCTGTTGCCTACTTTAAAGTAACGTAAACCTTGACTACACCACTATCATTAACGTAGTAAAATGAATTGGTAATGAATAGCCTACTTCTCTGCAGTACAATCAGTGATGCGATTCAACGCTTCACAATATTTAGTACAACAAAATTCAAACTTTATCAGTATCTAGAACAACCAAGCTCGGTGGCTCTCAGCGCTTCAAGCTACTACAAGTAGTTGATATGCCCTTCTAGAGTAGATATTAGAAGTTAGAGGGGTGCGTGATATTAGGAACCTGTGCGATATAAGGCACAGTTCCCTTACATTTCTTAAAATCAAGACATTTCAGTCTGCTTTCTCTTTTCAGTTTTTCGTTAGAAGTTCTGAGTCAGTCTGTCTTCCGATTAAGCTTGAGTACGTGTAATATACAATTTTCAGCCTTACATCAGACTCTGTGTCGATTAAAAAATGTTTCCGTCTCATTTCAGTCGTTATCCCGATAGGACTTTTTTGATGTAATATTGTTGCAAAATTTGTCAGCCGAGCGGCTAGCTGACAAATCTCGGTGACGGAAATGTTAAAAAAAAGAATTGAAGGGGGCTCGACCCGCGGACTTAGGCGTGGAAGTCCGTCTGTTTTACACTGCACTACCGAAGGTTTTGTACAAGTGCTCGATAGGAGGGAGCAAAGCTTGCTACAAGGCCGTAGTTCCGGACACATTAAGCAAAAACACACCAGCTCGAGTTTTTAAAATTCAATTTAATGTTTTTTTTGTTCATTTGATTCAACAATCGAAAGTCAATTTACATAGAAAAGGTTAGCCGTCGTTATCGCTTATCGATAACGCACACACGCGATCCGACTCGTCCAACTACTCCTCTTTTACGGAAGTTCAACGAGAACACTTCTAACGGCAGCGAAAATCAGAAGTCGTGCCAGCTTGCGTTAGTAGCTGATCGGACAAAACCGGACAAATGCTTTTATTTATTGCAAAATGCACTTTTTGCAACAATATATTTTCAGTTTACTTTCAGAGAGTTTTAAGTGCAAATAATTATTTTCGCCTTATTTCAGATTAGATTCCGTGTAAAATTCTATTTTTAGTCTCTTTTCAGTTTTCTTGCAGTCTTTTATTTTCACCAGGGTCCCCTTTGAGATTTTTATATGATATCGCGCACTAGAACAAAGAACAAAGCTTCCGTATAATTATGAAAATAGCAATATTTAGAAGCAAACATGTTAGGTTCTGGTTCCCTGTCAATGTTCCCGGTAATGCCATTAAACAGAGTCATATAAACTTTTGAAAATATCTAAATAACATATAAGGGACAATTCGACAGAAGTAAAAATAAGAGGAATTACATATAGCACTTTTAGAGCAAAAGACGAAATAAATTTATAAATTTTGAAACGATCGCTGCACAATCTGTGGGGTGGGAATAATATGTATTAAAATAAATCAAGTTAAAAATATTTAGCTATACGGTGGATTCTTCAAATTGGGTGTAGACATTCACTTTAACGAAAACATCCACTTTGACAAAACGTTTAAAAAAACACAAAATTTTACATGTTGCGGTTCCTGATGTTAAACTGGTAAAATTGTCTTTCTTTAATTTAACCACGTGGGCTAAATTTTTGCATTTGGAATGTGTGTCTGTGAATTTATTTCTTCAGCTCTTTACGAGACACAAGGCTCCCGATTTAGCAGAAGCAGCGAACAGAACCAAACTCCAAATGTCCAGTACCCAGCTATGCCAACATGTGAGAGGTTCAATTCAAACCCGAGTTCTCTTAGTGGAGCTATTGAATAGTCAATGCGTTTCACCAGTAAAAAAGGGCACATAACTCAAGATATTTCCCTCTGCTTAATGTCTCCTGCAAGAAGATCTATTCTTCTGAAAGTAATAAATTTTCGAATTATGACGCTCGCGACGAATCGGATTTTCTTAACATGGTGCACACTGAGCTGAGGTGCAGTTACGCCGTTACGTTAGAAGGGATCAATAACAAAAAGGGGCAGAGGCTCACAAAAACATCAGAGTTTCGGTCAGAGAACGCAGGCATTTTTGTTGAACTATCGAAATTGATACAAATGGGTTTCAGATGTAAAATTCTTCTGTTTTAATTGAAAGCCTTCGAGTGTTTTCATAAATATTCAAGAGAATGGAGATGACTTCTGGCAAGAACGGTAAATTGAATGCACGCAAGAAAGAGATACGTACTTGTGCGTATGATTCTTAAACATAATGAATTGTGGCATCCGAATTAAATCGTCAGTGAAAGCAAATTAGAAGCGAAAATCGATGTCGCCCAGAAGATCGTGGGGGAAAGGTTAGTCATAAGCGCATACGCGTTCAACGGGCATTACGAAACGAAAAGTAAAGCATTAGTGATCGGCAGTATCCAACTATTTCTAGCGAGAAAAGGCATTTATGGAACTAGACAAGCTCCCGCGTATCAAATTACCAATGACCCTTGAGATATCGGGCGCATCTCGATTAAGGGGACCTGCAAGGTTATTAATTAGTAGCCCTACGTGGAAACGGTTTATCTCGCAGAGAAATGGCTTAGCCGCTATCCAAGCCGCCCAGTGGGATACTGCCTCAATGCTCAAGTTCACGAATACCTGTCTTATGACAGCGAAAACATACCGCCATTCGGACTGAACTTTCTGCGTTTTTCTTTTTTTTTATTACTTGGCTAATATTCAGTCAAAGACGAAAAAGTGCTTGGCCCGCCTAGTCGATGAAAAAACGAGAAAATTAATTCGTTAATGACCTTGTATTTATTTTTTGTTTTTTTTCTTTTCTACAAATATTATTCCTTAATAATTTGAATATTTATTAAGTCTGATTAGGAATTAATTTTGATAACAACTGTTTTTTGCGCCAAAAGGCAATTAACACAAATTGCTGACGAATGCTTGAAACTATGCTATTTTTTCGCTTTCGTATATGGCGCTATAATTACTTGAAACGTAATTCTGGATGAGTGTCTACCTAATACGTATTCATCACAAGATGTAGTTCGACAAAGTAAAGTTTTATTTTCTCGTGAATTTAAGCACCAAAAATTCCGGTGAACCACGGGTTGAACCAAAAAACATATTTTTCTCAGATCGGAAGATGTGCAGAAAAAGATATAATTTTGTCTGGCAACGCTGTACTACACTACTACTACTATACCACATGTCAATAATAATTTTTTCTATGAATCAACCGTAATTATATAAAAAGTATAAGTATAAGTAAAGAGCGTAATTTTGGAAGCAGACCAATATATGTGCATATTCATTTGGCAACAGGTAGATACTTATTTGAACAGTGAAAATTTTTTCATTAGCACAATATATTCGAAATTTTTGTTTGTAAATGCCGTGGCAGACTTAGCCTTGTCCATTTGTCTAAAACACCCAAATATATTCTTAATGTATGTATATGCAGTCTACAACTACGTGCTGGATTATATAATAAAAAAAAAAAAATCGTTGTTCGAGAAACCTTTTCCATCTTTTAGGTAGGAGCTGCTTTTCTTCTTAATTTAAATACATATGTACAAAATATAAAATAAATATACATAAATAAATAAGTCCAAATTCCATATTGGTTACTTAAAAATGAGGTATCGTAGAAAATCCTAGCAGGCAGCAATTCATAAACAATTCGCATATGCTTTGGATCGTTATCCTATTGGTCCATTTCAAAGGCATAAGACAGATATATCCTTACAATATATTTAAATATTCCCCTACCTTAAGATCTTCGTTTCTCTATTAAAACTAAGAGAAGTTTTGCGATCAACAATTAAAATTCTTTAACTAATTGTACTACAATTACAATTAATTACTAGTAATCGTGAGTTCTTAAGTCTGTTATTATTAATTCTACTACAATTACAATTAATTAAGAACTCAAAAGAATTTTAATTGTTAATCGCAATTATATTTTGCCCAAGACTGTCTCTATTACTTGAAGTCCTTGAAATTTCGGTGGACAGATGTCGCAAAAGGATTTGTTTTACACATCGATAGATCTCGGGATGCACGTTATTATATTAGTTTTATCTTCTGATCTACCCAATCAGCGACATCAAGCTCACATCAAACAACTACTATTTTAATGTCCTTTCCAAAACAGGCACCAATGGTGATCTACCTCTACCACTGCAGGTACAGTTACTTTCGAAATAGAACAAATGTTTTACAATTTCCTAAAATTAAAGTTGCTCCCACATTTTTTCCGAAATTCATTACCAATCTTGTTGCCTTTCCAGAGGTAGAGAAAACATATACGAATTCATACGTAGAAAACCTTTTGAGAAATTTTAAAAAAATACGCGTTTCACAAAAAATGTCTTTTCTCAAATTTAAAACTTATTACAGTTAATGGTAGTACATTATATATTTATATATTTGGGAGAAAGGGGGAAAGCGAAGCCCCGAGCACTCAGACAAACAGTCCATTGTACTCTACCTCCGCCCTTCGTTGTTGATGAACTGAAGAACCTCGGATAGAACAGCGAAGATTTGCGCTTGGAAAACCGACGCAAAATCTCCGAGTGGATATGAGTTTTTCATCTCGTTGCTCAAACACCATCTAGCGCCCGTACCGGTAGAGGTTTTCGATCCGTCTGTATAGAAGACATTGGAAAAACTCTCCAGTAGATGGTGTGATTCCCAGTCCTCTCTATTCGGGATTTCAACGTGATATCCCCTATCGAACAGTGTTACCGGTGGTATGTCATCCATCGGCATACTGTACGAGTCACTGTTTTCTTGGAGCCGTCTTGTAGCTATAATTAACCTCAATCAAAGAAATATTACATTAGCAATTTTTCGAATTTTGCCAAACAACACTCGTCATATATAAGGAGACAAATAATTTTTGTTAGGCTGGTTGAAACTTGAAACTGAACTGAGAACTTGAATTGCTATTAATTTTATTTGCTTGACCTACTTATCTTGAAGTTGGAGTGTTCGTTAATCGTTACAATTACAAAAGTGTATTAAATGTATATCAGCCATAGACGCAGATCTTCAAATTATTTATGTCCTTATGTATGTATGTATATGTCTGTACTATCGAGCCAGGTAATATTGATGAAATGATGATAGTCTCCTCGCTTATATACTTTTAATGTGGAAAAATATATGAAGGTTTTTTAAAAAAACATCTCCCTAATTTGGTAGAAGAAAAAGCGATTATGTAAACCTTCTATTTTTTAAAGTTATTGGTTTTTTCGCATTGCGGACAATGTTTTACACTTCCTAATGTTTGTGTACGTGCCTAGTCATGACAGGTTACCTTGCTAAGTGAGTAGAAAATGCTTAAACGCTTTCTTGCAATTACAAACGGCGTCATTCGTTCGATTTGAATGCTTCCTCATCAAAAACTGATTTATGAAAAATGACTTGCCCAAAAAAGTTGAAGGTACAACGTCTGTAGCCGAACAAACTCGTTGACTAATTGAAACCAAACATAAATCGCTCCTAATTAAAAAGCATTACACGACAAAAACGGTAATTAGAGTTTTATCCGACACAAAGTATTTTAGAGCTAAAACAAAAAAACGTGTATGGCTCTCCCCATAAACCTTCTTAATCGCATTAAATGAAGGAAAAAAGGCTCAAGGGAACACCAAAGAAAATTAAGCGATAAAGATCACCAGCATCCATCCACCTGTTGTGTTTTACACAAGTAATGGCCGAACACTTTAACGAATCCGGCACATCGATCTGGCTGGCCCAAGCCGTGCCTGAAAATCTATGGATCCATGGTGAAGCATTGATGCCAGCACCAATCAATCATCAAAATAACCGCAAGCACGCGCCATCCAGTTTAAATGCAAAAGCGCTCAGTGCTCACTATTCCACTCGGAGAAGTTTGTGAGCCGGAGCAAAAACAAACGACTTGAGCGCGCCAAGCGACGATCTCGGACCATTCGTTTCGGCTTCGTCTGCAACTTTGCGCGACTTATCTCCGCGGCACAGGGCTTGCTGGAGAGGAGCCAACGGTAATTGCGATGCACCGAGCATATGCTGATATCTAATGTGTTTCCTTTATCGCTGACGATTTTCGCAATTTCCCATTGGTGGGCTTTTCTTTTCCGCAGCTACACCGATGCCATCTAAGACCGATTTTTCTCGGTTTCCTCTGCACGACAAACGAGTTTGCTTATTTTGATTTTCTTCTTGCACTTCCAGTTCCCCCACCACGGCCAAGCTGAATGGACAGACCACACCCCTCGACGTATCTGGCCTATCGCAAAATGAAATACAAGGCCTATTGCTAGGTTCACACCCATCATCGTCGTCAACAACGACGACATCGCAGTCAGCTGGCGTCGTTGTGGCCCAGCACCAGCAGCAGCAGAACATAAGCATCAAACGGGAGCCTGAGGACCTACGGAAGGACCCAAAATGTGGTGGCCGCAGCCAGAAGGTGAGTAGAGGGCTAGCGCTTATTATTTGCACTTCCCAGCCTTTGACGCGCTCTGCGCAGTGATGCGCCGCTGCCTGGCCGGCACATTGAGACGGCGCGGCACTCTGATTCGCTGTCGACGTTCGGTTTAATGAGACACTCGCACTCACGGCTAATTGCACTTTTACATTGTATGTCCCTACTTTCTTCCCGGAGAGGTACTTGTTGAGCCTACGTCTGCGAGCAGCTGGAGCGACCTTTTTGTTTGACAGCGACGACAATGAGTTACATCCTAGGCTAGTACATAGGCTTACTATTTCCATTGGTTACATGCGCGGTGTAACTGTTATACGCTCATGGGAGGAACAGCTGGGTCGCACGCCGACCTGAATTACATTTACATAGCGCCGCGACAACACTGCTGCGCACTGACGCTGACCTGACGCAGCTCTCGCGCGGTTTGAGTGGAGAGCTTTGGGCCGTGTCTTGCTGTTTCCTTGTTGCTTACCGCTTGTTTAACATTACCACACACCTTGTTCAGCTCCACAGTCGTCGTGGTATCGTCTTTGTCGTCGCGCTGGCGTTGCCGTTTCGAGTGTAACGGACGCGTATTCACAATAAAGGTACTCATCTGCGGCGCACTACGTCAGTCAGTTGATGCGTTAAAACCCGCTCTCCTAGGCTGGTCACATTTCGTGCTTCCCTCTTGCCGAACGGCCCGCGCTCACTGATTAATTATTCGGCCGGCCAATCTGTGAATGAGCAGCTGATTAAATATATTTTCCGTGTGTGATTTTTTTTGGTCAGTGTACGTTTTTGTCGTGATTTCGGCCGTACACAGTGGACATTAGGCGGCCGTCCCGGTGCCTCGTCGAGCTGACCGCCAGCAAAAACTTATTTTAATGAAAAGAGCAAAAGACATACCACTTCATGGCTAATTTCAGTCTGTCACATGCCGTTGATGGAACAAGGTCGGGATGTTGTCCACTTGATTATTCTACACGATACGATCGGCGGTCTAGTTGAGTTGGTGCGCGGGCATTTAGCTACTTCAACTTTTGGCGCGTACTTTTTATCGGCTTTCCTGTTCCGGCGTGTGCAAAGTGTGAAATAATTGCCTAAACCAATTGCAATCAAGTGGTCAATGAGTTCAATGGTCAAGTGAGTGATTTGAAGTGATTCGGCGTGGCGCGCCAAGGATATGCACTGCGATTCATTCTGTGATTTTATGTGAAAAAAGATCGTTCGTTTACAGATACAGATATTGGTGGCCGGCGAAAGTATTGCCTGCCGTTTCAACGTAAAGCTTTGAATTGGAATAAACCTGCCAGTAATAAGCTATAATTAAGCATAAGGTCAGTCCGATGATCGCTCCGTAAATTACCCCAGCACCTCTCGGCCTCCCATTAATTAATAACTCCGCAGCACTTAAAAGCGCTATCGCGCTGCTTTATTGCACTCGAAGGCTTTATCTAACGGACAGTATCATAAAATCACCGCCACTCCTTGAACACCTGGATTATTACACCTCACAGGATTTATAGGGGGCCTCAGTGTCGTAAAAGTTTAGTGCGCGGCCAGGATGCGTGGGTTGGTGTTTTTGAATTGCCTCAAATGTGCTAATGCGTCTTGTGATTTGTCGATCTTTATTTTTTGGATTTGTACATTAGAGAGTCTTGCTGTATATACTTGGATAGAACCGCTATATTTCCTTAAATAAATTTTCTACTGATGTGTGCTATTTCCGAAGCACGTTTTGTTAAGGTCAAAATATGAAATTGTTGTAAATACAAAAATACATAAATTATTAATTACGGCAAAACTCATTTTGATCCGAAAATCTCCTAAAAGAGTATTTTTTTTGATAAGTTGCGATTATAAACATGTCTTTCGGCGCATTTATAAACCTAACTTTTTTTATCAACTTGTTTAGTTGATAAGTTCAATGAAGCGCGGCTACAAAAACTTTCTCTTCAGTATGACCCAAAGCACATGAAAAGTGGAATATCTTAAAAACCACAAGATATTTTATTTGGGATTTGCTGCCTTATTAAAGGATTACCATTTTAGAAGGTGTCAATTTTTGATTCAGATCTTTTAATACAGTATCGGTAAGATCATAAATTACCGCGCCCGTTCCAATTATCGAACACATTTATCAAAATATTTGTCCTGATATACCATGAAAATATGAATGTGTACTTTTCTCTTCATTATCAGACTTGCATACCTTGGTTAAAACCGAACCGAAATAAGAAAAGTTAACTGTTTAAAAGTGGTGGATGTCCAAAAATTTATGCAAGACAATACGACCTTTTGTCTTACAATTTATTTAAACTTCTTTAACATATTATGCCCGCTTATTCTGTTTAACACGATATAAACACCCGTTTTCTGGAAAGCATTGTTGCATTACAAAACAAGCATTAAATACAAAATCGTCCACAGATATTAACTGCAAATCCAAGTGTTTTATCAAAAGTTTTAAAATAAAACACATAGATTGTTTTCCTTATGGCATTTAACATTGAAAACACTTTATGTGTTTTATTTTAAAACGTTTGATAAAACACTTGGATTTACAGTGAATGAAATCACTAACTACCAATTTGAAGTGAACATATTCGTCAAGATCCTCATTGTACTTCTGGTGTCTAGAAAGTGAAAAAGGCACTTGTTGCCGCATCCTATAGATTCAGCACAGTTGCAAGCCGTTGTTCAAAATACGTGACTATACTATTCAACATGTGTTCATATTATATGTATACATATATAAAACACGATTTCTGTGTGTAACTATCTTTGTGTAAGTTCGATAAACTTCGGAACCCGTGAACAGATTTCGATGCGGATTTTACTTACATTCAGAGTTTTTTTCGAGGAAGGCTTTAAGCTACATATAATCACACCTTACTAGCTATCCAGAGGCTAAGCAATGAAGGAAAATCTTCAAAATGTAGAGTTATTATCGAAGAAGACTTGGATTTGATTGGATTGATTTTGTTGTCAAATATGCAGTTGGTTTTGAACCATTATTGTCAGATTGATATACTGTATAATCTTATAATTATATAATATATTATTTAAAACGGTCCGGAAACATGTTAAGGTGACACGATATTTTTTTCGCAACTACTGAATATATAATATAAATTTTATTTTACTATCATCTGATAAAACATACATACATTGATAAATATAGTGTACAAGGATTATTTAAAAAAGTATAAAATATAAACTGTGTCGCCAAATATTTTCGCCGGGATACTTTCCGACGGCGGCACGGCACGGGCGGGTGAAGTTTAAGTAGCATAGGGAAACAGTTTTAAAAAACTATTTATAGAACTGACAACTGCGTGAAAAAATGCCATTTCTTTGTTGATTTTTGAAGTTAAAAAAATTAATAAAAAGAGAATGAAATATCCGATCAAAAAACCTTGGGCTGCATTTTAGATAATAGTATAATAATAACTAAGTCCTGTGTAAAGTAAGTCAACACAGGGAGAATAGTTAAACCTGTGGCAGAACGCCTGCCATTGTATAGTCACAGTTAACCATGGAGGCGGTAGTTAGATATGCTGTTATGGCCAGCGCATTGGCCCCTTTCATGATATGAGAAATATATGTAGATACTCTGGACTGCTTCACAAAGTTTCACAAGAATTTTTTTTGAAACCACAATTTTTCCTCACGCTCAATGGAAAATGCCACATCAATGAGGTTTCAAGATGACAACAACACGAAAACCACATATTTATTAGGTTGTGAAAAATGTTCTTAAATTATCGAGCTTTTATATCGTTCCCACGCTCTTAATATCCTTAGCGACGGTTTTGCAACACATCCAAAGTTCTTCTGCAAGGGATAATAATATTTGATAGAGATCAACTCCCGCCAGTAGTTAAAACGTCATCATCAACCAAGTGAGGTTTATTCTGTAAGTCAATTTCTCTCGAATGGAATTTTTCGAATCTGTGTGATTTAATCGTTAATGAGTGCTATCAAACGCCAGTATTGATACTGCGAGTGGTATATGCCGGGATATTATCCAATTTGGGTTCGTACAACAATATATCCCCTAATTGCTTGGCCGCTACCTTTCGTCAAAATGTCTGATGCATAAATTACCAAGTTACGCAACAACTAGTGGGATGTAAGTGCTTGATTAGTCGGAACAATCTGACTTGAATGCCATCCTGGACCTATGTATATCCCTACCTATATGGAACACTTACGCGCAAAGTAGATGATAAGCGCTGTCAAAGAAGGCAATCGTAGGAAAAGATGCTTATACATATATCTTCGAATTAATGCCTCGTAGTTGTTTTGCAGTGTCGTGATTATAAATACAGCATATTACAACAGATATTACAAAAGTTGCTTAGGTTTTGTACAGAATGAATATTTTGTTTTCATTATACTTTCACTGTTACTGAAATATTATATTAATTAATTTCTAACTTATATGTGTACAATATTTGTTGTAGTAGTTTTCAAGGTACGTTCCCGCGAATGTAAAAAATGTGGTTTTGAGAAAAACGCGCTTAACATTTTCAAACAATATCCGTATACCTGCATCTTCCTCCAAGATCGAAGGAGATTTCGGGCTATAACAACCGAATGGCTAATAATTTCACTTTAAAATACTGAAGATTGTAAATGTCCCCCTTAAGAAGACGAAATTCTTCTACATTTAAGTTCTTGCTATTTTCATAGAAAATCGCAAGAAAGGATACTGATTGCAGACCAGCACTTGGCACTTACATTATTATGAAATTTATTGGTTTTAGAGCCCAATTAACAACTAGTTTTAGTGTCGCTTCCAGTGTTTCATTTTGAAGTATTGCTTACTGCATAAGAATCAAAGACCGTAGTGCAGTCTTCTTGCTACTTGCACGTGGCGTAAATTCTGACACCGCAAATATCATTAACTGTGCCACTGCAGTAAATTTTCTCAAATGGACTAATTGTTCATTACTCAAAGTTACGCAGAATAAATCTCGGTTTGAACGTTAAACAACTCTGCGAGCCAGAGTCAGATGATGTAGCACAAGATAACTCAGAGTTTAAAAAACTTCGCCTGCCAAAGAAACAGGTGGAAGATTTTATCTAACCAAATGGAAAACTCAGAAATTGTGCAACATTGGAAGCTCTGCGACGCCTGGAATAATACAAATTAATTCATAAATTATCTGATAGCTAAGCAATTAGAATCCGAACTTGGGAGCACAAAATCAAAATATTCTTTGCGTTTCAGTGTCATTCACATTTTAAATTTTATAGTTACTACTAAACAAACTTACTCCCTTGAAATCCTTTAAGAAAAACATATTGTTCACAAAATTGTACCGCTGAGATAATTTGTTTATTTGAAAACCATGGAAAGTAGCTTTTTCCCCTGCTGACAAAAAAAAACCGCTTCTCTGGAGGAGTGAAATACTTTTGCCGTTGACGGCGCGTTCGAAAGTCTTTCTTCAACACGAGGCCGCGACTCATAAACCCGAACAATTCGGCGAAACAGGAAGCTAATTACTGTGAGTTCCCACATGCTATAATTAGCAATTCCTTAAAACCAGAAAGAGAAGGCTCGCTCAAACCGGCAGATAAGGAAATGTGATAAGACGGTATTAGCCGCGGGCGACAAACGTTTCGACAACCGACCAAGAAGCACAGGTCGAAAATGCGTTTCAAATGCAAACGTCGAATTCTGACATAAACCTGAGAGACATTCCTGCATTTAATCAAGATTAACGAGACACTGTTAATTTCGTTCAAATTACGGCAAAACAAAGGTGCCGCGCTTTCGTCAACATTTCGCAGGCCCACGGAGGTCTGACTTCAAGGATGTTTTAATACTTCACTATGCGCTGCGTCATATAATTTCCGCATTTTTTAACCACTTTACATTTTATGTGTGCGAGCGTGTTTTTGAACTTTTTCCTCGATTTAATTCAGAGGGTCCTTTGCCACGCCTACACGCCGTTTAATCAGGCACTGACAATTCCGCGTGTTTTCGATATTCGCGGCCTGCTATAAATTCCTTTTTAATGATTTATTCAGCGTATTTACGACGTTTCGCCGCGGCGCAATTATTTATATTGCTTTTATGCAAATGAGAAAAATCTAAATTACGCGATTGTGCCTGTCAGTAATTTTGTTATTTTACGCCATTTTTCTCCCGATAATTGATGCAGAGCTTAAGTTGGGAGCAATCGCTTCAAGTCATCCTTGTGCTTTCGAGGAAATAATTAAATACATCGTAAAACTGATTCATACCGTACTGGGTAAAAATCAGCTTTTCTACGATACGATTCCGCAAAACTGAAATACGCTCGCGTCTTATGGCAAGGTTTTCAGATGAACCACTAAAATGTGAAAAATGTTTATTAATAGCATGAAATGAACGGCTTATTATCACACGCTGGTCACGAACCTGTTCCCTACTCTAGTGAAATGTCAAGCAGCTTGAGCACCAACTTATTGGATGACTGCCAGGAAGCAGAAGACCCATGCCTTTAAATCATTCAATTACATCATCGTTACAAGCTTTTTAGTGAACCACCACGAAATTTATTCAAATTGACAACGAAACAGTTAGATTTTCAAGATCAACAAGTCACCGGGAAAATACGTTCTCGGCTCGTCTTCGATTTCCTCGTCCAATTTGGATATTCAAAAATTGTCTTCGTCGCACAGCTGCGGGCCTCGTAAATTTAACCATAACTTCAGAGATGCAGAGGTAAATAAAAGCTACGCACGGGATGACCACAGCTTGCATCGTAAAACCCTGAACGTTAGTGGCGGTCAAAGTGGCGATCGTCGCAATCATATTTATGTGGAATTTAATAAAGATTCAGTGGGGGCAGTCAGTGTAAAACATAATCACGTTAATACATATATATGTTTTTTATATATTATATTTTATTTTATTTTCCGTACCCGAAGGGTGGTCATAGTCTGTAATATTTACAGATATGTAAAAATGTATCTTCTACATATATTGCCAAAGTTAAAAATTGTATTTAAACATTTACAGGGTGATTAAATTTGGTCTCATTAAAAAAGTCTCAATGAGTGAAAAAGGCTACAAATATTGAAAATTTAAAATTTACAAAGTAAGGAGTCGTCAATGCCGATTATATTTTAGACTTTCGTTACCTGATCCACATATTTCCAAAATCGCTGAACATCACACTACGGAATAAAATCATGTAGTTAAATGACTGTACCCTAAGTACATATTTCGGGATATGAAAATTGTTTTGCCACGACAATTATCGCGACCCATTAGGTACATACTAGCCACTGGTATTATTTTGCAGCTCCCTCCACTCAAATTTTTCACCAACCAACCAAAGTTTTATAAAAAAAACGCGTAAAAAAGTTTTCATGCGGAAATGCATTTCGTTTAAGCCGGAAAGGGCCTTTAATATTTCGCAGAGTTTTATACAAAATCATAAGATTCACCACAACCACCCCCTTGTACGTCGAGTTACAGTTACGTTGCCTAACCAACTTGCATTAATTGGCGGACCAGGCCCATCACCATTTATGAGAACCCTGTCCGATTGTGATATTCCTTACAGTGTTCAAATCGAAGTAAATCAAGATAACTATCTCAGAGGGAATATAGTTGTCCTAAAATGCATCAGCGGCATAGAAAGAGGTTTGTCTACGTCTACAATATTTCATCTCAAGTGGCTTGAGCTTTGTCACTCAGTGAACTTAATCGTAGCGTACCCTACGTAGGCTGCAAACGTGCATGCATGAAATTTTCTGAATGAAACACCTACGTGGATTAATTTCAGGCTCTCAGACACCTATAAGCCGGGGGCTTAATTTCTTGTCTCCTTCAAAAGTTAGCGATTACGGTTAGTGTGTCGACGTCGCTTTACTGCTTGCCTGAGTGATGTAGTGGAGGAATACCGACGAAGTACTGAAATTGTTTTTTTTTTTGTTTTTTTTGGTTTATAAATAACAATAACTTATATGTATATATATATAAATATATATAAGCATAGCCATAACTAACCTATTAACGTTATTAATTTTATTGTGTGGAACAATTGTAATCTTTACTCACTGGGTTTTATTACTGCACATGTAATAGACGATTTCCACAAGATTTGTTTCGTAAATTACAGAGCCAAAAACCGCAATCTTCAATTGATTGATTTAGTTTAACCGTAATAGCTAAACGAATAAATAAAGCCGCATTTTGGGAAATTTATAAAAAATTCTAATATATGAACGTGTTATTCAAAATCGTTAATAGAATCGTATAAATCTATAATCCATAAATATATATGTACATAGGTACTTAAAAAGAAATCATTCCAAAGAACTTAAAATTCTTATAAGCCATGAGCTTCAGGAAATATTGACAAAACGGGTTGCAGAAAAACCTTAATTATTGCCATGTCATTTTTAGTACTAAAGCTACTTTATTTGCTCTTCATTATTTGACCAGTTCCCCTTTGAGAACTGCCCAAACATTTTTAAATGAGCTAAAGGCAGGGTGGCTGTCTGGCCAATTCCATAATGTCATATTTTTGTGTTTTGGAATTTTTTGTAAATTTCGGTACCTCTATCTTGCATGAATATTTTGTTTTCATTTAATTGTGGAATTAGTAGAGTTTACCTACATATGTACATGCATTCTTGTGCTGTGGACCATTCAATTAACAAAGGCAAATGTGTAATCTTCCCGACCCTTCCGAAATATCACAGATCAATCATAACGAATTTAGAATATTTTATTGTTTGTAGAAGATACTCTTTGTGAAATTTCTACTCTGGTTATTCGATCTTGTCCATTCAAATTTGCATAATTGAAACGCACATGTTAAAATTGATTTTCTAACTATTATTTTATTATTAAATTATTATTGCCAGGTTTAATAAAATATTAAAAACGTTTCGTTTCTTTCTTCTCTTGTGAAATACCTGCAGACACTTTTTTCCCCATTTCAGTATTTT
Organism: Neoitamus cyanurus; assembly: GCA_947538895.1. NCBI lineage: Eukaryota > Metazoa > Arthropoda > Insecta > Diptera > Asilidae > Neoitamus > Neoitamus cyanurus. The sequence goes on from OX384541.1 coordinate 280,183, forward strand.
TCTGCTTTGTGCCGCACTCCAAATTTACAAACTTATTCCGTGTTTTTTGGTGTTTTTTGGTGTTTTTCCTTTTAATGGCGAGTTCGTTTTTTTTTTTTTTCTTTTATAATTGCCAATTCAGTACATTTGAATGGTCAATATTGATGGCATTACTATGTTCACCACATAATTACAAAATAAAATTAAAAACTAAGGATCTCACAGACAAATTCTCTACCATCCTCAAGAATGTAGCCCGTCTTTACAGATATATTTTAAAATATTTGTTAGTTAATAACAAATTAAAATGCAAAATAGACGATGCGAGCTCTGTTAATTGTGAGGCAGTTTATATAGGCTGAATTACGATATCGGTAAGAGTCAGATTAAGGTAACTTGTGAATTCAAGCAGAACAAATAACCACAAAACTAGCCAAAAATTTGAAAGAAATGAGTCACACGACAGGGTCACGTAACAGTAAACTAATACATAATTTAAAAGACGAAAAGTACTGCACAAATACGTGATCTATGAAATTACCATAGAAAAGCACAGTGCGATAATTCATCTTAGTTAATGAACAAGTAGATAGAGTAGCCATAGATGTTCGTTATTAAATACAGCACTACTAAATATTGAGATTATATTCTATATATGTATGTGGTTTGAAAAATCAAGTTATCAAATAGCCTTGATAATATTCGAATCAAAATAAGCGCGTCGGATCTCATTTCATTTTCAAAATGAAAATGACTAAATAAACTCAATCGTAGAAAAAAATAGCAATAAATTGCCAACATAATTTGACCAGTAACTGTAGTTATTAGTATCTTACAAGGCATGACCAGAGAAAATACGGTACATAGATCTGGTAAATAGCCATATCTAAGTGAAGCTTTTACTGAAAATAAGCTGATACCCCCGGAATAGAAAATCAGTATCGGCTGCAGGACGTATTTCACAGATTCTATGCAAACAGCTTTGAAGCATTTGTTTGTATGGAACTTAATATTATTGTGACAGATTAATTATATGTATGTACATACATGTAGGCATACATAGCTGCGTTTTGCAAACATTTTAAAACGGGTGATATATTGAAATTCAGAGATTCAGGAAAAAAGAAAAAAAACAGTGTTCAAGAGTAAACAAACCATTCAGTACTTTAGTGGGTATAATTAGTCTCAGCAAATGTTTAGTATTTGAAGTTAAAGATTTCCAATTTTCTTGGCTTCATTGAAATCTACGATCACTCCAAATATGAGTAATTGTGCTCTCATTAATGGATCCGTTTCGGTTCAATGCAGACTATGCTTTCCAAAGCAGCTATATTGAGCTGCGGTACTCGTAGATATCTGCTAAATATTCATTGCGGCATTCTCCCCGGTTGTCCTATAGCATAAAATGCTCACTAATCGCGCCGCACGACATAAGTATCATTTAAGTGCTATTCTCCTGCCAGTCAAATGGGCTTATCCTAAAGCTCAATCTCACCTGTATATGCATATTTCCTTCCGAAAGGCGAACACTGCGCGCAATCAATAAATCATTATCCACTTCTGTAATTATGCAATAAAAGTAAAACAATAAATAAAAGAAAACAAACAATTGAATTGTTCAATAGCACATAAAATAAACGCTCATGTGTTCCACCTCTAGGTTTTGGTCGTCCAGTCTCCATCCCCATCGATACAAATTAAAGAGCCACCACCCAGTCCTGGAAGTCCATCAGCTGAAACAATGTACGCTGCCAACGGCGGCACTCAGATATACCTACAGGTAAGAGAAATTAAAAACCAATCAAAAGCCTTAGGCATGTCAAAAGTTCGCTTTTAATCCGACAACGATTTATGGGTGGAAATTCGGAGGGGGAAAACGCCACACCGCGCAACGTGTCGCCGTGAATTAACTCGTAGGTGCTGGGAATTGAAGCAAATCTATTTTCCGGCAACCTTTCTATTTTGCGCGGACTAGCCTCGCAATCGGAGGCATAAAGGGTGGCAAAAACATTCGGGTAATTAGCATACCGGTTAACTTTTTCCACAGCCCTGATTGAAGTAAATCCGGGTTGAAATTTGGCATTTATGTATTGAAGCGCGATTCGATTTATTGAGGGCGACTCGCTCAAATGTTCGAATTATTTAACCATCCAATCTAAGCACTCAAAATTGTTTCTGCAAAATCTAGGGGCCGCACCAAACGAGCTCGACGACAACGTCTGGTTCTAATGTAAACACACAGTCACCGAGTCCTGGGCCCTACGTGACGGCGGATCAGTACGGGATGTACACGACCCGGCTGGCCACGGGACCCAGTTCTACGTTCATCTCAGAGCCGTACTACCGTGAATATTTCGCATCGGATGGACAAGGCTATGCACCGGCTAGAACTATTTACGGCGAGAGCGAAGGGCCACAGCCAGGTACAACGTATGAAGGTCGCTTCGCTACGACGCATACGAAAAACGGCACTCCAGTATATGCAAAAACAGTAACAGCCGCAGGCCTTACAGTCGACCTACCGAGTCCAGACTCTGGCATTGGTGCTGATGCGATTACGCCGCGGGACCAAAACAATATCCAACAGGTGAGTTTTGCACTTTTATTGCACATGATTCCAATTGACCTATCGTCCCGCTTTATTAAATGCCTGCTGCCACTTTCCTGTAGGCTTTAGTTACAATTTTCTTTGCCTTCATGCTTTCAAGTCATTCGACTTAAGAACTAACTATTCGTTTTCTATTTGATTTTTTCAGAATTAAAAATCTAATTTTATTTTACTTTTGCAGTCAAGTTTCCTTGATGTTGTGCTCTTTGTTTCACACACTCAAAAAATCACCCTGAAGAATCATTTTAAGAAAGAGGTGTTCGAAAATAATTTCTTATTCAAATTAGGCTTACATATGTGCTTCACTAGGTTATCAGACAAATTGCATTTTATAACTACCGGTCCGGATGTTTCGTCCGACTAAATATATTTCGAAGATGATTACGCCTATAAAGAGTTTATCTATTTACCTATAGTGCGAAAAATAACTAGTACATACATAGATCAGCCAAAACTTATCTGTTTTCACCGAATGCAATCCTGTTGTTTAATTCTAACAATCTTGTATCTAAGTGAAATACATTGGTCCTAGTTTTTTTGTTTTCCTTTTCTGGGAGGAAAGTGCTCCGTGTTCTTATTTCAAAGTGCACTCAATAGTGCGATGTAAATATTATATAACAGACAAAAAGAAATTAATTTAGATGGATCTGATGACCGTCCGAAAAATTGGAGAGATGTTTGTCGGGAACATGTGATTCATTATTCCCGAAATTTTTATGGAGATTCGTCTGCTGCATTCGGGTACAAAGGAAAGTAACTTATTTGTTTTGTACGTTACAAGATGAATTCGTAGCAGTACGTCGAAGTTTTACCACATTGTCTAATGATTTTGGGGAACATTCTTTGATCTTTAGGTTATTCAATTATTAGCTGCTTTCGATTCACCACTTTCCAGTACTTGTACATACGTGTATCTGAAAGTGCTCGTAGCTACCCTAGGAGAATTCCACAAGTACTTGGGAATATAAATTCCCAAGGCTTGTTTAAAAACAAAAGTTTTCTCAGTTAAGAAAAATGCGATAAGTAGCACTAGAACTATTTTCCTTTATGTTGCACACAAATAACAAATCGAAACGGATTTTAATGTACCACTTGAAAGCACAAATAATTGAATTGAGCGGATCTGGACTTTGATGTAAAAGATGCAAGATTGTTGTAAAAAGCTTGGATTTTTACAGTGAATCCTAACAAAACGGCATAGTAACTTCTCACTAGGAAAATAAACCAAATACTCGTACTGTTTTGAAAGTATTCCTGCAGAAATCTTCGATATTTTAATTGGATATCCAATGACAGGAAGATTGTTATTTCCAACGACGTGACAGTAAAGCATAACTATAATGGCCACACGCAAGATTATCAGGCATGTTTTAACGATACTGAACTGGGCTACAATGTGCACTTGCAGACTTAAGATCTTATCACGCTACACGGCAGGTCGCGCCTTCATACAAAAATATATAATAGTTTTGCTCAAATTACCAAACTTATCAACCCGTACGCTGTGCAACAATTATAATAATATTACACTTTTAAGACTAAAATATTTTCATTCTGTGCTTCGATTAAAAAACAATTGCGAATACCCGAACGAAAATTTGGGTAGAGCATAGGTTAACGAGCTGTACACAAACAGAACGAAACTTTGCACATGCACATCGCTAGGTTTACATGCACGGGATTGAATTAAGGCTCAACCGTAATCGACATAACTTAACATAAGTGACATCACTTCAGTGATGCGATCTTGGCTAGCTAACATACCCATAATTGGCATGAGATAACAAGCGGCTCTTTTTTAAACTTTCGTTAATCACATGTCATACGACTGAAGCCGTTTTTGACATAAGGAGCAAATTTCCTTGTCAATTAATGCGTCATCATTGATTGAACATGTATCTATTGCGTCAAGGGACACTACATAGCACTTCCTCTGCCTATGCCTTCTGTCGTTCGTGTGCGAGTGTTTTGTATGGATATTGTGAGAATAAAAGAGCCAGTTCTTCCTCTGGAACTGAAATTCTTCCATTAATTGGAATTAGTAACTAGCACTATAAACTACAATACAAAACTTGAACGCTCAAATCTTCCCAAATTCAAGTCGATTGAGTCGCATAGCTTTCGCTGACTTTGAAGCATTTATACTAGTTGACCCTTAAGAAGTGCGGTTAAATTTTTCAGGAACAGGATGCAGTTGTGGAATTTGAGTTCTCGAGGTCTGATACACTGAGCGAAAAATGTCGTTATAAAATTAAGCGCCATTTTGTTATATAAAGAAAAACGGAAAACTTCTTATTTTAAGAGTGTTTTCGCTGAAAACACCCATGTGTTCTTAAATCAAGACTGAACATGCTTAACTTGTAGAGAGAAACCAAGAATTTTCGCTCTATGAAATGAAACGCTACTATCTATGAACAATGGCTAGAACGGTGGCCTTATGTTTCAGAGGTCCCGAGTTCGAATCCAGCATGATTGAGATTGTTTGCTTTTCTAAAGAGCCAGATTATAAATGTAGCATGATAAAAATAATGAATGTATCGTAATAATAATAATAATAAAATAATAACATATAAAGCCCATAATGGAGTAGCGGCAGCGTGTCGACACTAAAATCCAGGTGTCCCAAGTTCGAATCCTATCGGAACCACACTCAGTGTACATCACTCACCTGAATATAATCTCTCAAGCAGTGGTATTAATAAAGTTCTAGGTTACGACAAAATACAAAAGTGAAAATAACGAATCAGGGAAACACTTCTAGATTTTACTTATTACTTTTATTATTTACTGTATAATGGGTTAAAAAACCCTTTAATCTGCAGTTTTACACTTCAGAGCAACTGACCCACCCCTGAAGTTTCATTTTCAATTGACTTTATTAAAAAGTTACTAGAAAAAGTTTAATGTAAATTCAGACGCAAGAAAATATTTCATTTAAGGGCGGGGTAACGTATTAAAAAATTTTCATTTTCATTTTTTTTTTATTGTTTCATATGATTGTACAACATCTTAAGATTGTTGTGTCAACATTTCAAACAAATCGGAGTAAAACGAACTAAGATACAGAACTTTGAGCGTTTGTTGCTTTCATGTATACTACTCGATTTTCAGGTATGCAAAACTTTAAAGCGATTTTCTGACGCTTGTCATTTTTAAAACCGGTGAACAGTTTAGAGCAAAATCTACTCGACCGATTGTTTTGAAATTTTGTATACAGCTTCTTTACATAAATGACCAGGTAACGCTGGGAGCTTTTTTTGTTTTTTTCATAATTATAGATTTTACAATAACAAATAGGTTCATTTTTTAGACGAAAATCGGTGTTTTCACTTCTAAGTGTCAGCAAAAATTGAAAAATCGAAAACAAAAAATTTCCTCCCAGGAATACCTTTGGAAAGCGGTTATCTAATGAAACATTTTTTTTTTTTTTAATTCAGATGATCCACTCTTCAGTAATATTGTTCACCGACAGACAACTTTTTTTCGAGGCGCCTCCGACGAATTGCTGCCGTCGGCTTAATTATTTATATTTTGTTTTAAAATATTAAGGAAAATATTGTTCACAGGTTGTACTATAATGCTGCGATCGACTAATTAAATATGTATTGCCTGTAACGTCTGGAAAAATTCTTGAAAAAGGGCCTTTTTCACGCCGAATTAACGTTACCCCCCCCTTAATTACACATAACTATTATACTCTTTATTTGATCTTGCTATTATTCAAATCTCTCCATAGGTTAATCTTTCTTTCTTCTTTTAAGTTAGGTAAAAATTCATCAATTAGGTAAATCAATAAACTGCGTGTGCACTAATGTGCCTTGCCTTTTACGAAATATTCTATAGATTGAAATTTATCATCTCTAAAACATTTAATTTACTTTAGATTTTCTCATTGATTATACAGCTCCTGCATTTAACGATTTAGGCAGAGGTGCCCTACCTGCATGTAACCCCAAACTTTTTTTAATGTGCACAATCCTAATTGCCTTAATGGTGTCCTTTGATTTATAATCTCCCTGGATTTATAATATTTATGTTACCATGCCTTACCAGTAACACCAATAACAAATAATACTAATGTGTTTTTTATGTGCTAAGGGAGTATGATATTGTGAAAATGGAAGGAAAAATATATATGTATGTACATTATGTATGTAGTACGATTCTAAATATTCCAACTATTTTAAATCTAATGAGTTCATTTCAAGTAATTTTTTTTAGCGGAGTGGCGAAAGTCTTTCAAACAATCGTCTTAATTTTTAAAATTCACATATTTGTGTTATTGTTCGAAATTATTACAAAAACGTGGTTGTAGTCTAATACACAATATTTATTATTAAGAATAACTTCAGATTTGAAGGAATTTTATCATACCACGGGGGATCTAACGCGAGGATCTTTGCAACGTAATGTTACTCTTTGTGAAATTAAAAAAAAAACCCTTACAAACACACTCTACAGATGTTAAGCTACCGCAATGTGTAAAAATACTCAATTTTTTAAAACTTTAAGCATTTTGGTCGTCAAATTTTTGTGGAACATTACAACTTTTCCTCTTTTCGCTGCTCTGCACAACCGTCGTGAATACGACAAATTTTTACCAAAGCCGGTGAACGTCGCTTGGTAATTGCAGTAAACACAATTAATTGACATAATTATACCAGTAACAGCATAGCGTTTAGTACATCCACAGTGAAACGCGCACACTCAATATCACAACGTCATTTGTAGGCGAAGGAATTTCGATCTCAAATTCACACGAGAGCGATCGAATCAAACCTTTTTCAGCGTTTTCTAATTTTTTTTCTTATGGTTTGGTTTTTTTTTTGCCTTCTTCAGCGAAGCACTTGTAGAGGTACAACGTAGTCCGTGAATAGGTGCTTTTTCAGCGGGATTTATATGCACATAGTTGCAAACTTGTGAAACCGTCACGTGATGTGAGAGATAAGACCTCTCGTCAATTACCTTTCAGTTGCTTACGTTTATTTTGCCGCTGCGTTCAAAATTTTCCAGGTGATTAAAAAGCAGAAAATTCCAATGGAAATTAAAAAGAAAATCCTGCACGGCTTTTACCTTTTTTATGACTTAGGTAGTTTTTGTTTATCTTTCAAATAAAATAAAAAACGATATATATTGTTAGTTGTAGTTGCTGGCTTACTACGTTTTCTGACTCTCTCGTTTTTCTTTGCAGTCGTTCGATTATACAGAACTGTGTCAGCCGGGTACTCTATTGGACAGCAATGGTGCAATTCCAGTTTCAGTGAGTAACATTCAACGGACGGTCAACGTCCACGCCAGCCAAAACAGCCCAACCACTTCGATTGGCAATAGCAACCCTACGACAAGATCGCGGCCGTGGCATGACTTTGGGAGGCAGAACGACGCAGACAAAATTCAAATACCAAAAATGTAAGTTCCTTCAATGTTTTCTTTTTTCATGTAGTCCCGTTTCTTAAGTCTTATACCGATGACAGACGGACACCTTAAAGTTAGAATGCAGTAAGAAGAGAAATGAAGAAAACTTACTGTAGCAAGAGGGGTGACACATGAGCAAATCGACAAGTAGCTATTGTAGTAACAAATCCAGTCAGTTGATTTGAGAAAATATTTCGCGGCGGAATTTATAAATTAACCCTGATTATGAGTAAAGAATCACTACGTCATTTTATGACTTTTTTAAAAGATTTATCCAAAAGTGGAGGAACAAAATGAAGCATATTATTATGAAGAAACGATTGTATAAAAATTCTTGTCGGATTTCACAACTCTGACAACTGCAAATACTGGAAAATTCCATGCTCTCATGCTCAATTCTCTCCAACTTACTATAGCAAGCAGCAAAATGAGCCGTGGAATGAAACTATATGCGCTGTAACAACGTACATATACACGGCACACTACCGTATATAGTAACTTGCTAGGGCAAAGCATGCTTTTAGCTGCCCGACTGTCTCCGGTATTATAGAGTGATCAAGGGCGCGTGATTTTAACCGCTGCATGGGTACCCCGGAGCCTCTGTGCCAAATGACAATAAAGACAGCCCCGCCCCGCATGCCTGATAAGAGAGCATTTACCAGTAGTGGGGTCGGTTGATTGACAGAAGAAAGTTAGGCGCATATCCAATCAGTGGCTAAAACACTTAACAACGCTGGCCACTTAAACCTCTGATTAATTACGTTCGATATGCGCGCTAATCGGACACATGCATGCACCCACAAACACAGCAATTTGCAACTGTGTCCAGTCCTAGTGCCTATAGACGAAAGTGATCGGCGCCAAGGCTCAAATCCGCACCAATCATCTCCGCGAAGCAGTCCCGCTTCCCGTTTCGCTAGCTTGTTTCGCGGCTGCCCGATTCGGCACTGCGTTCCATCGCAGTTGTGCCAAGTGAAATGTTAATTTCTCTATTACAATTACTTATCGTGACATGATTTACGGCGGTGCCGGCACCGTCGTGCGGGCAGTTTGAGAACTGCCTAGACTCTGGAAGACGAGTCGCTCGAAAGACATCGGTAATAAGCCAGTTGTCTTCTCTGATTGACTGGAAGGAGGTATTAATTTCAATTCAATTGAGTTCCAGGTTCCAGCTGGTGTCGCTCGCCCGGGCACCACTGCGCTGGGGGTCCGTGTGCAGGCATAGCTCACATTGCGTCGGGGTAGAGTTGGCGAAGCGGTGGCAGCAGTTGGGACGTTGCTGTGAATGGCTTAATATTTAATGCGATTGTGGTTTTAGAGCCGTAGCAGACGACCGTTTTCTGCGAGTGCGCCAACGGTGCGTCGAAGGTGTTTTAGGCAACTAAATGCGTTCCAATACAATTGTACAGGGAAACTCTTGCTTTTCCAGGTTCTGTGGGGAAGTCAGTCCGGCCAATGTCGGGTCGGTATCAACTACAGTGTTTCTCATAATTATAAGGTCCCTTAATTTTCTTGGCAATTATTATATCGTAAATCGTAGGAACAACAATATATTTTTATTATATAGCAGGATCAAGATATAGGTAAATATAACATTGATCTCAATATAATATTTTTAAATGCATTTTAGAAAATAAAAATAGTAGAATACTTATGTATAGTTACATAATTACAGGGACATATAGAAAAATGAGAAAGTATTGTTTCTCCAGAAAGCGGTTGAGTTGAAATAAAATAACCAGTATTTAATATTCTATCGGTCCTCCCTGTCTTTCTGACCTCCTGACTGTCCTGACTATCCATTCTCTAAGAGGTGAAGACCGCCCACATCATACTAAAATTTCTTTTTGAAAAATATTGGGGATCATTATGGAGATCTCTCCAATATCCACCATATCATTCAGACCAATAAGACAAAAATTTTTTTCGTCGTCAAAAGACGAACCAAGTACAGTACCTACTGTCGTCCGAATGGATATTGGAGAGATCTCCGTAAAGATCGCTTATATTTTTCAAAAATAAATTTGAGTGAAAGAAGCTGTATGGTGTGGGTGCTTTTCAGCGCACTTGGAAAACTGGATCTCGCGTTCACCTCTACGAAAATGAATAGTGAAGAAAAATTCAACCTTAAAAAGTGTGGAAAACCACATCTATATTTCAAAACAAGTTTATTGAAACTGTAGCATATCAATTATGTTGTTGAATAATTTTTATTTTTAAGGTCATATATACATATGTACTTACAATATTGAACATTAAGAACTGAAAGTCGTAAATATGACAGAAAACCCCGGTTTTCTGTGGGAAATTTTTTTTACGTTGTTGAGAAGTATGGGGAAGAATACATCTTTGAAAATATAAAGTGGCTGAATTGTATGCCAATAAGATCCGGATTTGACTGGTCCGTACATTTCAACCTAGCTCAAGAGGATTACGCGGACAAGTTGCGGAAGCACATTTCCAATGCGATTAAGCGACGTTCATTGCTCTAAACGTTTGCTTTGCGACACAAAATTTTCCCGAGAACAGTGGGAACCTATCCCAGGAAATAGGTGCAAGGTGACGTCTTGTTTTTGCTTCGAGATCGTTGCCGTCTTCTCTATGCCTGGACTAACTGTTACGAAGAAGTTATTTTAATTGACAACAATCCGCTCGGCATGTCTCCGCAGTCGCGATGTGTGGTGCAGTCGCTAGCTGGAGTGGAGATCACAATTTGTAGCTGACATCCCTTAAATCAATACCAGCCACAATCCTCCGCCTGTTCTGTGTGAGCGTGGTTCTTCCGTGACTCCCAATATCGTGGGGCCGGGCACACATTGTGTGCGGCCAATTTGTAGCAAAACGAAAAGAAATCAATCGAAATAAACGAGCCCTGCGCCGTTTATTGCGCGCATATCATGTTATTAAGATAAAATTTTAAAATGTATGCAAGCGGCAGTCGAAGGCCGCTTTAATATCCTTCAGTCGCAGCGGCCGTCACAGATATGACGATTATTACCATGCTGCACTAATGGGTCCGCGCGGGCTATCCGAGTCGAAGGCCCTCCGCATCTTTCCTCTTGCAGAACCAATTTCGAGCGCAATAAGCGCGAAACGTGTGCGCACTCGTTTCTCATGTTCATGGGCACATGTCAAATTAAAGTGATTTGGAGAGAAACTGCATTTACCTGCAGTCAATAAAGAAGTCGCGATATTGTTTGCAAAAGGAATCGATTGCATTTCTTGTAACTGCATGTCAAAAATAACAAGATACGATCGAAGATACCGCGGGACAACACTAACAAATCCGCCGAAATGCAAAGTTATTCCAGCGGACGCCAGGTCCTTTGAGAAGCATCTGTGGGAATTTCGATGCATACAGTTATCACCTGGAAGTTTAGGTATTATTTTTACATTTTACAGCTATTTCTGCTATAAAATTTCAGGAACTGAACGCTAAGAATCCCTAAGTATTAATTTTCGTGGCATTCATTCGAAGTTTAAAATTTTGGGTTGCCATTATGTTCCCTAGATTTGAGTTTCATGGCAATCTGTTGCAGCTTAAGAACTGTAGTAGCAATTATATTAGCCCCGCCTTGACTTTTGGAAACCAAAGTACTACAAAAGAGCCAAGCAGCGGCTTTGACTCCGGGACGCATGGAACTAGCCTTGCTTGCCTTGGACGTTGGGGGAGTCTATTTTCATTATATCTGACGTGTTTCAAACCACTTTACGGTGAAATCCACAGACCGGGCGACTAGAAACATTTCAAAAATGCGTATGCTACTCTTATGATGATCTAAAGAAATTGAGTATTTAGAGTCTGTCATATTGAAGCGACTCCGTTCGGCTTTCGTGAGCGGACGATTTCAAAGTACATAATGCGTGATAATCCACGTCCCCTTCTGCTCCTTTCAAGTCCAATTTCAAGTCGAATATCCTTGCGCTAATCTACTTGTTTTTTATTTTGCAGATTTTCAAATGTAGGCTTCAAATATCACTTGGAAAGTCCAATTAGCTCATCACAGAGACGAGAGGACGACAGGATAACGTACATAAACAAAGGCCAATTCTACGGCATCACCCTGGAGTACATTCAAGACCCAGACAAGCCACTCAAGAACACAACAGTAAAGGTAAGCCGTTCGTTTCAATTTCACTTAAGTCAGCACCAAAAGTAGTTCTTATCTAATTCCGCCGATACCTGGGTACACCCTAGGGTACGGAAGGCATCGGTCCCTGAAAAGTCGACAATCGATCCTGCGCTGGTCTTAACATAAAATTTCAATTAATTACGACGGTGGCAGGATGTGTCGTGATTAATTTATGTTTGTTTTGCTTCTCCCAGCTGTCAGCCCTTTCCTCGGCAGGAGGATTAACCGTAAATCTGAGCAATCTTGATGCAAAAGTGCATCCTTAAGGCCCCCTTTGACTTTGAACGGGTGCAAAAGCGCATTGTCGTATAGGGGACGGCTATGCGATGAATAAAGTTGCTAAGGAATGGTAAAAGGGTTTCATAGGTAAACGTAGTTTGAAAGATTCCGTGCCATCCAAGATCTCAGGACCAGTCGGAAGTTCTGCAGAATAGCCTTAACTATAATGGCCTTAAGGGCCACTAACATCTTTCGTGAAATGATTTTAAGGTTTATAAGTTTCTGTTAAATCTTCACGTACCTTAAGCTCAACTATAATCGCCTTAAGTTGCCTACAAGTTGCAAAATTCAATAATTTAATAGATCCTTTTTCCTTAACTCATGAAATGTAGCTCCAACCACTGACAATACATACATATACTTTAATTTAATAGTACCAATTGTTTACAGTAATCTCACTTTTGTTAAGTTTCCTTATGATTTGTACGCTCGGAACCTTACCCTTAAGACTTGTGGAAAGATTCCGAAAGTTAGCGAAAGATGGGATAAGGCTATTATAGTTGTGAGTACGGTACTTTATATAATTGTGTAAATTCTTAAGCTCCATTAAAGTACCGTAAGGTTATTATAGTTAAGGCTAATGAGTAATGTAAACTGCGAGGAAATATCGCGGTTTTTATTGAGTTTTAGTGAATTGAGTAGTGAAAAGTGAATATTTAAGCTGCCAAATGTGTTTACTGGTGCCGCTCGGTGCTTCGTGCCACCAAGATTAAGGAAATCGGCGGTTTGTGTAGAAAATGTGAGTTTAAAAATTTCATATATTTAGAAATTATAAAATCGCTATATTTTCTATACTAAGCGGAAGGGAATATTTTCGTTATTTTTCCCGTTCTTTCCGCTAAGAGCTAAATCTTGGCGCCACGAAAAGGAAACACGTGCCGGATTTGTTGTAGATACCGTCGTTAATAATAATCGACAACTCGGACTGCTGCTGCTGTCAGTCACATGATCAGGTGGGTAGGGCATCCAATTGGTGCACTTAGGTCGGGGAGCCCATTGTCACCAGTGCCCGCTGCAAACTGCGCAAAACAGAAGCGCGGATTACGAGCAATCCTTGGCAGCCGCAGACCGCAAGTGCGCTGTTTATGGCTGCGATTTCTACGGCTGATTATTCACTGGACAGTGTGCCGTCTGCCCGCCTTAATGTTCCTCTGTCGAAGGTAAAAAGCTCTCTCAGTGACATTAGAGGCCTGGGCAGAATAATGAGGATGGATGGAGCGCGGAACTGGAATAATCGGCGGTCGGCGCATCTAGGAAGAAAAACCCACTCGCAAAATGTTAAGGTTGCTAAGGTATTACCGCGTTCGCATGAGCAGAACGTCGGAGCTCTGGAGGATAAATTTCGCATCTACCTGAGCCCGCGAAAGTCCGTGGCTCCATCACATTAAATCGCCATCAAAATCGAATTTAATGCTGCGCCAGATGTTGGGAATTAAGGCGACACTGGTTGGGACGTAGCCTGGATCTAGGGTGCAAAAACTGCCACTATGGCCTGGGAGGGCATTGACTAGCGCATGGTGACTTAATCGGACGCGAAGGTCGGAGCTCGTTTGGATAGTCTCTTTATAGCGAGCTCCAAGTTTCGTGCTGAAAGGTGCATAACCGGCTAAATTACAGTTATGTCCTTCAGCGTGCCATTTAAGTGGGCATTGAGTCCACGGAATTGATGCATAATTAAAAGATTTTATTCGTTCCTGCTCTAGCCTGGGAATTTTTATCTTATTGTGCAGCGAACAAGGTGCCTAAAAGCCACAAATTTTTCGAATGAAGAGTGTGTGCGTTTGCTGACCTTATCAGAAGAAGGTCACACGCGGATTGAGCCATAACGAAATAAATTGTCGATTGGCGCAGCTTTGTTTTGTACTCCGTAAGGGTCCTCAGAAACGTAATTCGAAACAGCTCTGCTTGACAGGTGAGCATTTAGTGGCGCGAGTCAAAGTGACCTTTTTATAAGCGTTTTTATGGCTTGACTTCATCTGTCCGGGTCGCAGCACTGATCCCCGCAACTTTTGATGTATCGCCTTCAATTATTTGGCTGGCGCGGACTGTTGTTTTGTGTCACGTGGCCATTAATATCTGATTTCTCATTTCTTTGAAAATGCTAGAAAGGATTTTAATGTCACACAGATGATTGCTCTGTTCACTAATATTCCACCGGCGGAGTTATCAGACACTTCAGAGGTATCTTGTGATTGAGCCTAAAGTAGTTATTATAATGTTCAACAGCGTAAAGAAGTAACTAAAAGACGCCAGCATGTACAAACAGAAAAAATAACAACAAAGTGGAAAAACAGTGAACTCAGATTTAATTACCTCCTCCTTAAATCCTATTTCTCACTCTACACTTATTACTTCGCGTATGCAGTTATTAAGAAACGTTTGCAGATAACAAATGATCTCGGGCGTAACCTTCAGAACTAAGTGATTTCACATTGGAGCTAATAAATTCAAAGTTTATAGCTCACAATGTTCTCAAATTGGCACTAATTAATCACGGAAGTTGTTGCCTTTTAGGCATGAATGTGCTTGCCAGCTTATCGACTACATTCACTTTTTCATTGTTCTTTATTTTTCATATAATTGTAGTTAACGAAGTAAGACAAAACTTAAGCAAAACTGTTTATATATTAAAAATAATATGCAGATCCTACTATTTTTTTAAGGTATTATACTTTTTTTTAAATTAGTCGAAAGTTTGATTCAGACAGAGATATAGATACATGAAAGGTCAAAAGTGCGTGAAAAGAACCTCTAATTTATAATTTTGAATGTTTTCGCAGTGAAGTACGTTGTAAGTGGTTCGTAATACTTTTCACAGAGAGAATTCAATTTTGAGAATTCAAATTCAGAGAAAATTGGGAGTCTCATACAATATGTATGTATATATACAAAAGCAACGTATCTTACTCAAATTTGTTATGCATCTGTGTAAATAATTGTCCTTACATTTTGAGTTTAATTTCTCCTGCAATACTCTTCACATTACATTACATATAATAAAGTACACTAATAGAACAGTGTGAAGTGAAAACAGGCATACAAATTTTCATAGGTTTGACTATGTAGGGACCGTAGTAGATACGAACCACTCTGGAATTCCAGCGCACCCCCGCAACATAATTATTTTGGCCGAAATAAAACTATCTAAATAGAAATAGAATTCCATAATATATGTCTTAACAATATTATATGTAGGTACTACTACTTACTTTCAAACAAAAGAAGTCGCCACTAGTATAAAAATTCGGATATTTACTCTTACGAGGTGTACTTTGTGTTGTAAGCAGCTGCATAGATATAGTTCAAAGCCCCATGTCCACTCTTTCCTTCATGATGCCATTGATAAGTGTAAAAGGTACCAAATACAATACTTCCAAACAATTATTTCTTGGTACCAAAGGGGCCTGGATGGGATGATAAAGTCATGGAAATTTTTGCGAAATACATTCTACACAAAGGAATGAAAGTTATTCATATTATCGAATTCACTGATTAGTGTGGGGCTGAGCCTGGGGTGCCAAGCCATGAAAGAATTAACTGCAATAATATGGCTGACATAAGTACTTGCCAAAAAGCGAGTAAATAAAAGCCTTTGGAAGGAGAATGAGAAGTCCTCGCACTGGCAAAATTTTCCTGGTCAACATAATCGGAAAAATGTATTGTCGCCTCTAAACAGAAGATTGCTAAGTTTCTATCATTAAATAAAGCGGGACTAAAAATATCCTAAAATCCTCCCGGATATCATCTGAATAAGATAAGCGTTACGACGGATGATCGAGAACGGCTGATACACCTTGGGAATTCCGTTATAATGCCTTGGGATAAGAGATCGGCGAATCATCATCGGCGATGACATAATGGCTTTTTATAAAGGTCTTACATTAGGCCGGGAATAAACTAGCAGCACTCTAAAATGTATTGAAGAAAAATTGCAGTAATTTTATTATGTAAAGTAATGAAAAATATTTACCCACTTCAGGGGTACAAAATTACCTTACAAATGTTTTAATTTTACATCAAAATCAAAAGCAATCATTGTAAAAATTTTACGTAAATTTAATGGAAATCTACACCCTTTAAATGTAATTGTTTGATTTACTTGTATTAGAAATGGGAATTTTAATTTGAATTCATTTTCGAAGTAAATTTGCAGCAATTAGAGGAACTGTAACAAATTTGAAATACTAGTTGGTTTTTCAAGAATCAAACAAAACGTGAAAGTGATAAATAAAAGAGAACTGCGAGATATTATTATTAAAACAATCAGATTTAATAATCCAAAGAACAGTAAAAATTGAAAAATAAAAACTATTTCAAAATTTTGTGTTATTAGAATTTAGTGTTACTTTAGAACGATGTTTCACTTACCAATAATAATTTAATGATATTCTAATGTTCTATAGTATTTATTATTATTATTATTACGAAAATAAACCAGATTGTATGCAATATCGGTATTCCGAACTAACAACTTACATACTAATCTAAAAACTTATTTCACATTTTTACTAATAGAAGTATTCGTAAAATCGATACAAAATTATTAATTATAAAGTCACTGAAGAGCTTCAACTATAAAGGTATAATTGTAATGATGGCACCGGATTAATTATTTAGGTAAAAAAGTATGCTAATTATATTATAGTATTTTGTTCTCCTGCGGCTTGGGTGAAAACTGTCAATATATCTCTCCCAGTCGTTATTCGGGTGGTTCGGATAATTAGTCCCAAAATGACTTTTATTAAATTAAAAATTTATTACAATTAATGGTAGTACGTCATAAAAGTTCAAATTAAATTTAAATTTTTTTTAAATTCAGATTACTAAATAATATTCCGCAAAAGGTTCTCTACCTGACTTGTTATACCCCTTTGGAAAGGTAATAAAATTGGCTATTTAATAAAAAAATTGTATTGATTATGTACATGCATTTCGGATAAAATGTGAGGAAAACGTTATTTAAGAACATTTTCTCACTTACGCAAGTGACTGTTCCTGCAGTGGTAGAGATAGATTAAATGATTAAATGAGTAGCATGTTTTAAAAGGACATTAAGATAGTAGTTACTTGTGTGTTTGATGTCGATTCGTTTATAGAGCAAAAAATAGAAATAAAAAAATAATGTGGATGTCGAATTTATGAATCATTCTGTAACTCGAAAACGGTTACACACAATTTTTTGTTTGCCTAGGTGCGATCTGTCACTCATCTCATTTTGGTCCACGTTTTAAAAAACACCCTATATATCGCCTGACCTTAGCCGGGCTTATTTGTCTTATTAACGTAATGTATAATTCACTTTGTAATCTTTGCGAAAAATTCTGAAAAGGGTATGATGAAAGATGGTTGGGAGAGATTTTTCTTCGATTGCACCTTTTATCAGATATCAATCACCTCGAACGCTTTGGCGTCGTTTTTTTTATCGAGGTAGGACTCAAT
Source organism: Neoitamus cyanurus (assembly GCA_947538895.1). NCBI lineage: Eukaryota > Metazoa > Arthropoda > Insecta > Diptera > Asilidae > Neoitamus > Neoitamus cyanurus. The sequence goes on from OX384541.1 coordinate 298,036, forward strand.
TTGCATTTAACGATTTTTCTTAACAGATGGTCTAAAACAAACAAATATTTCACTCTTTTTGAGTTGTTTCTCTGTGAGGGCTCTTATTGCCCTAGGAGGATGCTGGGAAGACTCAATGATCATTCATCATGTTTCAGCAGTTCTGCAAACAGAAGCCACCCCAAAAGATACTCTTCCCGGAGTTCATGCATAATTTAAGGAGACAAGCAGCACTTATCGGGTGACTTGATCCCTGTTCTGTACTTCCTTCCTGTGTAATTCGACTCGGTCTCAGGAAAGGGTTGCATGTGATCATTTGTCTCGATTGTGCAAAATAGCGATGAGAACCGAAAAAATTCATTTGTATATCTAACGGGATGATCTCCGAGATTGTTCACGCTTTCTTCGTCTTACATTGTGGATATTTCGACAAATTCAATTGATGCAAATCCCTCAGGAAAGGAACTTCACTGTTTTCTTTTTCGGCGCCTCGAGTGATTTCGGGGAAGTTGTGACGTTGACGTTTGACAAAGTGCTACTGATGTGTTTCCCCGTGCTACCCCAGCCGTAACGATAACTGATCGCTGCTATAACAGCGGGCCCAGTTAACTGCGATGAGTGTTGGGCAGGATGCTGTACGCTCCTACGTGAAAGTGATGCATGGCTTACGGGCTGTTTTAACGAGCAAGTGCTAATTCACGAGGAACGCTTCATGGGCTCTGTAGAGCCTCTCATTATTGATTCCACCATTAAAAATCCTGGCAGACGAGGTGATGATCGACTTGGTCTGCAGTAAAACGCGAGCACGCATGCGGCCGGCCGCTGGGTGCGCTTGTCTATGCACATAACTTACGCTGCCGTAACTGTAAAATCAGTCCTGAGATTGCAGTTTTAATTAAGATTTATATCTTAAAGCAGTCTTGTTAACGTGTAAACCTATTTTAGTCTTATCAACGAAATTGCTGTAAAACAAACAAACAAAATCGTCGTTAAGAGTGTGATACGCTAAACGACACATTTTTTCTAAGCTATTCTAAGTAGGTTGCCACCAAAGCTCCTCGGGATATTGTTTCGCTATCGCGCTTCGTATGCTTTAATTCGAGAATCATTTTCAAGTAAAAAGGTGATTTGATACAACACAGTGATTAAAATTTGAATTACATTAGTAGAACAGACTATCGGAAAATTTGCATGCAAAAGCGACATTTCTGAAAACAACATCCGCCATATGATAGGAAACTAGACAGGAATCCACTAATTAATCAGGCCACGGAGGGTATAGTAGTGTCGCTGAAACGCCACGGAATAAATTATCCAACTGACGCAAGAATACTGGCGCACAGCAGTAATCAGACGACGTAGCGTACAGCCGTAGATAAGTACAGGTATTGGTGCTTTTAGCCCTTTTTTGAATGGCTGTTGCTTCTTTTGATTTTGCATTGAATAAATTTTTGATATCATTCACCTGTCGGCTTAGCCAATAAAAAATCATTCGATGTCTTCCTGCTCATCTATCCAGCCGGCCACTGTTTGAATGCAGCTCAGTAAAAAGAGCATGAAGCAAACACCGGCTTATCGCAAAATGGGACTGCCGTGACAGTTGAGCAGTAGTTGGCAACCGTTTTAGAATCTGACAATGGCGGCATAGGTATACGTACAAAAGTTTAATAAATTGACAAATCCCCTGTCCTATTAACAGGTTAGTAAGCTTCACATCATTCTACCAATACCTAATACCTCAGGAAACATGAAGATATAACTTACAGCAAAGACTAAAGGAGTCAAAAGATTTTCACTATCAGTATAGAATTTGTCAGTCTGAAGAAAGACAAGACAGACGTGGACATCTTTGAAATGGAAAGATCATTTGGGTCTTTAATAATCCAGAAAATTATACACTATATAACATATAAGTTGATATATATTTTTTTAATTTTCTTTTTGTTTTTTTTTTCAGAGCGTTATTATGCTAATGTTCCGAGAGGAAAAGAGTCCTGAAGATGAAATCAAAGCCTGGCAATTCTGGCATAGTAGACAACATTCTGTTAAACAGAGGATACTTGACGCAGGTAGGCTTCACTCTTTAACTCGCAACGCAACAGGTATAATGGAAGCGAATAATTTATGCTGATACTTATATTTTAAATAGCAAATTGTCGATTCTATAGTCTGTGGAATCCACAATTTACTTTTTAAAAATCTTAATACGATTCCACCAAGTACCAATATATTAAGTTACTTTTTACAGAAAAGCGCATGCATTTTCATTCTTTCTTTGTTATTCCATTTATGCAATTTCAATGTGTGTTAAAGTTATCAGCCACGTTCTTAATTCCGACAACATCATTTAGATTCCTTTATATAAGTTTTAACACCCTATTCTATACCTTTACCCAAGTTTCAAAATTGATTTCCTTCAACAATGTAGCCGCACGGAACAGGAGTAGTTAGTTGAAGAATGCCAAAAGCGGGAGTGATGAGGATTTCAATGAGGCGGCAATACTTCTCGAATTTTGTATCGATTTAACAAGTAGAATGCCACCTTCATTCATCTATCATTCTATCAATATTAGTAGTGTCTAACTAGTATCTAAATGTTTGGAAGGATTTTCTGGTCACAAGTGCGGTTTGTTAATTTTACATTGCCGAACAGCATAATTTCCACATTTTCCGTACGCATCGTAACACTTTCTCCCAAAATCTTCGCGTTTTCATTGTGATTTCTCTGTTTTAATGCGTCAACTCGTAGTTATTGATCTTGAACTTTCTTTCGCTCAAAGATTTACCACCACGACTTTGATGCACCTACTCTATGGTGTAGCACATTTTCACTGCGCACACCTGTTATAATTACTTATCCACGTTGAAGCGATCGCCGCACCAGCGACTGTACCGGTAGATGTGCATCTAATCACAGCGATCTTTCGCATCGGGCCAGCTAGGTCTTAATCATTTGGGATTATTAAAAGAAAAAAAAATATGTTTGAGATAGGACAGATAGCCGGTCGTTAAGCGTTACGTTAAGTGCATAAAGTAACTTGCTCGAGCCATAAACAGAGGTCAATCATAACATTAGCGACTTCCCATTCTCCTTTCTGGGAGAGACAACTTTGTACACCAGGAGCGTGCATGCTTGGCTTTAATTTATTATTTATTCTGTTAGAAATTATCCGCTGGTTTTTTCCGATGTTTCTGCAGCAGCAATGCGCTGCATGACGGCGTGAGTCTTGGCGAAGAGGAATCTCTCGATGATCTGCTTTGACATGTCAAGTTCATTAACAAAATTCATGGCAGTGTAATGTTGTCGCTGGTGCACCTCATTTCAGCTTTTTCATTACATTTTCTTAACAACATCGAATCTACGGCCTTCTGTGAAGACATGCTAGTCGAGAGAAGTTGTAATATTTTTCTTTATTCCCTGCGTGGAGTTCAGCCCAGTTCTCTTTGCCAGAGCCAGTAAAGTAAAATTTTACGCAAAAGTTTGAGTATTAATGTGCCATATTCCTTCTTATTTTATAAAGACGTAATAGAAATAATAATCCGTTGAAAATGCCAGAAACAGTAAACTTAAAACATGTCAGCATCTGAAAGTTTGAAATGAACTTTACTTTTATTAGGCGTATTCGAGCGGATCTGCTGGGAACTCTGTGAACGCCATCGCTAGCGCGTTTGTGATTGGCTGGCTCAGCGGGAATCATGGGTACGAAAAGTGCCCCTTCGGTGGTCTCGTGAGTTGTGGGTATAACCGCCAGTTCCTGGTAGCCATCAAACGGTCTTTAGTCTTTTAGTATTGAAACATCAATGTACTTCTGGGAACTTCCTTCGTAATCGCGACTCTCACGTCAAGTGTGCTGGATTCTCAGAAATGCTTCCGCCTTCGGATACAGCACTTTAGCATGGCCACCATAGCATCCGTCGGCATCAGCCGTCGCTTTCGGCATCGCCGCACAACCGCCGCACAACCAGTGTTGTTAAGTCCATTTGGAGCTTTTTCCCATCACAGATGGTAGATTTTCCCTTTTTTCCCTATTTTGTGGTCAAAATTTCCCACGATTTTTCCCATCAGTTAAATTGAATTATAGTCTTCATTTTACTTTGTTATAATATGTAGTTTAGTTCAACAAATCTCATACAATGTAATAAACTATAATACTAAATAAGGAACTCTTCATAATATTAAAATAACAGGGTTATAGACGACCCAGATTGTCTCTGGTGCTACGCTTCGGGGGAACGCCACTGTAACGGTTCAAAAAATTTGTTTTTTGTTTGCATTTTTTGATAGTATACATATTCATATTATAAATATTTAAAAAACATGACGACAAGGTTCGTGAGTTAAGCCCTTTCACACACATATGGTTTCGGTCTAAACGGTGTGTTTTAAATACAAAAAAAAAATCTTGGAACGACTTTTATCGACCTTGTCCCAGTGAAAAAATTGGATTCTTGAAATTTCGGTAATCAGTGGCTATCGTTGTGCGTAGCCGATTTTTACAATGTTGATAAGGTCCGAAAAACGGATAAATTTTCAAGAGCTCGTGCATATGCATACTTTAAGGCCGAAACAGAATGTTTCCGATCATTTCTGTTCCAATGCACACTGTAAGTAAAAGTTGTAATGAATTTAACTTATTATTTTCAATCCGATTCGTTGCGTACATTCTGAGAAATTATGTATATGGCTACCAGATAAGCTAAATTGTCAGTCTTCGAGGACTCTTTATGACGGAACGAATCGACAGCATGCTGTCCCTGACTTTAAAACTAGATAAATTTTTCTATAGATTTTTTCCCACGAGTTCTTCTACAGCACGAAATTATTCCCTTTTTCCCATATTCGACTTTTTAGATGTAAAAATTCCCACGAAATGGGAAATTTCCCACGATTTAACATCACTGCGCACAACTATTGAATACATGCATTCATATGGGAGCTAACCCATAGCCGACTCGGCGGCAGCGCGTTGCGAGAGAGAATTTGAGAGGAATCTTCAATATTTCGAGCGGCAGTGCGGCTTAAGAGAGAAGCGACGCGCGATTCTTTCTATGGGGCCTGGGGGCAGTGATGTTAAATCGTGGGAAATTTCCCATTTCGTGGGAATTTTTACATCTAAAAAGTCGAATATGGGAAAAAGGGAATAATTTCGTGCTGTAGAAGAACTCGTGGGAAAAAATCTATAGAAAAATTTATCTAGTTTTAAAGTCAGGGACAGCATGCTGTCGATTCGTTCCGTCATAAAGAGTCCTCGAAGACTGACAATTTAGCTTATCTGGTAGCCATATACATAATTTCTCAGAATGTACGCAACGAATCGGATTGAAAATAATAAGTTAAATTCATTACAACTTTTACTTACAGTGTGCATTGGAACAGAAATGATCGGAAACATTCTGTTTCGGCCTTAAAGTATGCATATGCACGAGCTCTTGAAAATTTATCCGTTTTTCGGACCTTATCAACATTGTAAAAATCGGCTACGCACAACGATAGCCACTGATTACCGAAATTTCAAGAATCCAATTTTTTCACTGGGACAAGGTCGATAAAAGTCGTTCCAAGATTTTTTTTTTGTATTTAAAACACACCGTTTAGACCGAAACCATATGTGTGTGAAAGGGCTTAACTCACGAACCTTGTCGTCATGTTTTTTAAATATTTATAATATGAATATGTATACTATCAAAAAATGCAAACAAAAAACAAATTTTTTGAACCGTTACAGTGGCGTTCCCCCGAAGCGTAGCACCAGAGACAATCTGGGTCGTCTATAACCCTGTTATTTTAATATTATGAAGAGTTCCTTATTTAGTATTATAGTTTATTACATTGTATGAGATTTGTTGAACTAAACTACATATTATAACAAAGTAAAATGAAGACTATAATTCAATTTAACTGATGGGAAAAATCGTGGGAAATTTTGACCACAAAATAGGGAAAAAAGGGAAAATCTACCATCTGTGATGGGAAAAAGCTCCAAATGGACTTAACAACACTGCCTGGGGGCCTGCCTTTACCCGTCGGCATCGAACATTTGGCGTGCAGTTTAGTCCAGTATATTTAGGTTTTATTATTGCAATTCTTTGGGCAAGAAAAAATTGTTTTTGCCTTGGTTAGAGTTGCAGCTTTTCCGCCATCTTGAGTGTAAGAGTGAAACCGTTGTTCATAAATAATTAATCTTCTAGTCATGCTAGGTGAAAAATTTAAACACATTTTGTTAGATCTCGAAATTCTCTACAAATCTAGTTATATAATTAGGACCGCAATTGGTTTTTCGCATTTATCTCCTTTCGGGTAACTCGTAATAAAAAATATGTCCATACAAAAGCTGTAGAGCACAAAATTTTCCATTAATTTTTTCGCCGCGATAAAAGGTTAAGCCTGTAGAGATTTACTCAATTGTATGGAAATTAAGTGTGTTAGTGGAAACTGGCAACTCTTGCTTCATAATTGTTTAAATTTCTCTGCACGCACTGTAATTCGATAGCGCTGAAGCCGGAAAATAGTCGTTACGTCCCAATAACAATAATAGAACCCACCACCAATCCGGCGATAAAATTCTCGCAAATGATTATGTTAACCCAAGTCATCAACCCGTTTCATACCGCAGCCTCTCAAATCTGTGAGTAGTTGTGGGAATTTAATTATCCGCGCAATTCTCATTCGATATTGTCTGCGGAGCATGCAGAGACCAAAGTCCAAAAGCCAGCGGTGTCGATGTCCAGAGGAATTCTTCAGATGCGTTATGACAGTCTGGCTAGGCAATAATTACAAGTGAACGCCTTATCGCGATGGAGGATCGAAAAATCTTCCAAGTAAGCAAAAACTGAAATAATAATTACTATGGGATGAACACCGCTCCACCATGCCACACCAGCACAGGTGGACGGAGACGAGAACGCCGCTGATAACGATCGCGTGTCTCTGTTATCTCAACTCGAGTGAATAGGCGAACACGAGGGTTGTCAGGTTTCCTCTGAAGTCCCTTGTGGCTCGGCAATTGATTCCAATCGAAGAAAAAATGTCAGCCCAGGGATTGCTAATTAGTTGATGTCCGTTGCTTACAAATCGACTTCGCTTTTAATTGACTTGTTTTCGGTAATTTGAATACGCGTAGTGGCTGGTGGGTGTTGCTGTGGTGTAACATGGCTCCCCGTAGAGGTGTTTTTTCCCAAATGCGAATATGGTTAACAATACTGGCAACTTAAGCATCTTGTTATTTTAAACCAACAAGATTTTCGTAAAATATAGTTATTCCTCTAAATACGATTCTTTTCCTATTACTGACTTTGATCTTTAACTGAAAGAAAAGATTAATAATATAAACAATATTGTTGATTTTCAGCCAACTAATTAAATTAGTTGATAGAGCTAAAATAGTTGGGAAATCAACTAGTGTTGTAATTGGTTTTCCAGCTGTTTTAGTTCTATAAACCAAAATATTGTTGATATTTCTTTTAGTGTAAAGTATTGGTCGTAAAAACATTCAGGTAATCATCTCGGGAATATACTTTATTGACTTAGTTGTACGTTTTGGCTGTAAATTGGAGTATACTAGGAAAACTGATGATAGAACAGATAATAACCCTTTGGACTAGTTTTATATATGGTCAATTAGAAAGTGCAGGGCTATATGTGTAACTGAACGGCCTCACCCTAGTTATACGCTGATAAAGATAATTGTGATGGATTCACAGTTTCCCTGATGTATATAATATGTAGATGCCAATGAGTATTTTTTGTTTGAGCAAGAAGGATATAAGACTTTGGCTCAAAAGTCCTTCGTCTTATTATGTGATATATTTTCTCCTTTGGGGATAAAGAATACTTTAATTTCTGGAATGTGGGAAAGATTTAAACAGTATTGCATTTTGTTAGACTGAACAGTGCTTCATCGAGAGCCCATTTAGATGTAATTTTGGACTGATCTGTTTAATAGAACACTGTATTATATGTACATATGTGATTGGAAGAAGAGAGTTCTTTAAAAACTTGGATGGATTGGATGTTGTGTACAGCACCTCACCTTATGGAGTTAGAAAGAGTGGGTTCGTCCTCCATATTGCAAATTAAGTGTTTTGTATGCAGAAATGATGTTCGAGCTACTCTAGACCGTTTGATGTGTATTGGCTCCCGGTCCCCCGCAATGGAATGTTGATACAGCAATAAGCACTTTTCAAAAAGGATAAGAACAGAAAACAGGTACTATGTGATACAGAAAATCAATCGGCCCAGTGGTAATATGGAAGTGATGTTTGAAACTAAATTGCTCGAGAAAATAAAAACTAATACTCCAAGGGGTATGGCACTATGCATTTTCAAAAGCCTAGGTGAAGTTATGTGACTCAAGAAGTGAAGTTTTATGGGAGTTATTACAGCTTGTGCCATATTCCAAAAATTCCGAATTTGTTCGCACCCCTATCCTTTTCTCCCTAAGTCCGGATAGCATCAATAGACTTAAATAACTTTAAATTACACACAAATAATAGTCAAACAATTGTGTGTTATACATTTTCTTCACAATTTTGCGCTTATTTCAAATTAACGCAGTTGCAATCTTTCAACCGCAGGAATTGTGTTCTTTCTTGGCGCGTTGGATGTAAAAATGACAATAGCCGGCTGAAAGGTTACTTGAAAAGTGGAATTGTGCTTCAGTCTTAAATCCATTGGCTTAATAATATACTCTTTTAATAACAGGCTTTCTTTTATTTCAGATACAAAAAATTCTGTGGGTCTAGTCGGATGCATAGAGGAAATCGCCCACAATGCCATCGCTGTTTACTGGAATCCGCTTGAAAGCTCGGCAAAGGTAAGGCGCGTTTTTTTATTGATCCATCTCAGATCCGTCCAAAGGGAAATTTTCGAAGTCTGAAACCGCAGGTTCGGTTCACTGCTAGAAATCTACAAATTGTCACTGCTAACAACAACCGAACATATCTTCACTGCTAACAAATAGCAATTTGTTTGCCAATTTTCTGCAAGGCATGAAAAATTTAAAAGACTGAAAGAATTCAGCAATTCATAGACTATTGACATGATTGTCACATGTATCTATAAACATGACTTACTCAGTCAGGAGGGGCAGTCTCCTTTGTGATGCTGTAAAACTTTTAAAAATAATTATAATTGAAAAAAATCAGGTAAATTAATTGTAAGAAGATGCTCTAGGAAAAAGCCCTAATGCCTTTTTTTGCAATTTAAAATGAAAAAAGTTATAGCGTTTCAAATATTTTTGTATCAATTATTTTTGATTTTACGGCTTCTTGCGTATTAATATAAATTTTCGTGAACAAATTTATTTAATAAGAATTGTAGAGATTTTATTCTTTGTAAAAAATCTCTTTTGAAATCGTTCGCAGCCTTATTTTCAAGATGGCGGGAGTAGAATCCCAGAAACTCAGTTTTATACTCACCACCGACCTGCCCCACAGATATTTTAAAATATCGCTTCCTACCCAAAATGCTCAGATTGCCTATTTTTTCGACCATTTGGCTGGACTCTAGACCCACTTTGTTATACCAGGTTTCAATAAACTAAAGGCAGCTGCAGTTCGCAAAAAATTACCGATAAAATGGCAGCATGCGGAACTGAAGCGTCTGATCTAAAACGATAGAGATTTCTCGCATCAAGTGGACCCAAGAATGGGTAGCCTTCTGTTTTAGATTTACGGGTCGAATTGCATTAGGTCCATTTATCATTTTTATGAAAGTTAATTACCCCCAGCTGTTTTGAAAAGACTTAGTAAATACGCTCCTGCCCCGGATTGGATTGGGGGTTCGCGAATAGTGCCCGGCTGCGTGGTGCGATACTAGGAAACCTAATTAATTTTGCAACAGTCCCAGTGAATTCGCATTTGTCGTAATGACTTAAATTTTTCCAGTTTCGGTGATATATGACTGCTGAAAGCAGCACATTTCGACAAACTTAATTGCCTCTTGTCCATAAAAGTCAGGGTTGGTCGCGAGCCGCGTCTAACAGGGCGATAAATAATGCGCCAGACGCACTGCGGCCGAATATTTTCGCGATCGAAATCCATTCAAGTGTAAAGCGAACACTTGCATATATACCGTTTTTGTTGGCCAGTCTACTTTGCATATTAATAAACGAAAATTGCAATTAGCAACTATTTTCTAATCAGCCTAGTGGGGTACGGGGTATGACATCAAATGAAAATTAATGCCCGGCCCAATCACATCCCGGAGTCAGGCAGTTTCGTCAAGGAGCATACCTGGTGCGGCGTTCGCTGGCGCATACCTGGTGCGGCGCGAGCAGGAAGTGGTGGACAGCTCGTTCTTACTGGACTAAATAAATAATCGTGATAAATTATAAACAGAAGCTAATTTCAGCCACAGTGGTTGTTACGAGCAATCAGTGGTGCTGCGCCGGGTGCTGGTCGAAGGACTAGCGGTCACTGAGGTACGTGCACTCCTCGTTGGGCGCACATCGGCCTTTGTTTTTAGGTTGATCGATCTGGTCGATTGCAAATGGCCCCGTAGGCGGATAGCTTCGCCAAAGTACGTGCATATACAGCCCAGACCGGGAGCTGAGTCGCGCTTCATGTGAATGAGCCAGAGCAAAACCTAGGTTTAAGTGTTGCGTAGTTTATGCACGGCCTGTACTTTTGTTACAGCATCCAGGTGCACGTGATTTAGCTAGAGGAAATTGAGATATTTTTCATTGCATGTTTTGTAATTAGCTTGATTAGTTCTACGGGATCCCACGTCTGAGACCGTGGGCATTTTCACAAAAACAAGTGCTAAGCTTCAAATCGTAGATTTAACTATGCGAGGTGCGCATTCGTGAAATTTAAATACTTTACTTAGCAGGCCACCGCTTCATCGGAAATACCCTCCCAACCGCAAACGCCGACTTGTGGATTTATTCTCGTACCTAAATATAAATTTATTTATTCGTTTGTGTTTCAAAAATATTATTTATATTCGTTAATAGGATTCGGCTCATACAGCCGGACACTTAAGCTCCTGAAAATTATATGAACTGCACGTTCGGTTGTTAGCGAATAAACTGTTTCCATATTTTAATTAAATACTATCATAGATGCTTGTGCGTGAGAAAAGAGCGGTTGATGTCGTCAATTCATTTAATTAATTTTTTTGTATTTTAACAATCATAAATGGAACAAATAATTTAACTTTCCTGTGCTAATTGTGATTTTAAATGGCAAAATAAACGTTGAGTTATCTCGGAATTTATGAAAAGTAAAATAACATATTGTATGTTTTGTCTCAAATTAAGCTAACTACATCATTCCGTGGCATTCAAGAGCTTGTAAACATAATAATTGATTTATTTCCAAGACTTAGGACCCATGGACAACATTTTCTCGAACGCAGTGGATGCAATCTGGCCTGACCGATAGTAAAGTGCAGTTGGACAAGAGCGAACAATTCATACAGAATTGAGCAATTTGATTATGATATTGAACTTATTCTTCTACACAAGTAACTCTGGCTTCGTGTATGTAGAACTAGCTTCATTTGCAGGCTAGTAAGCTAGTGGGAAATATAGTAAGTAGCTTCTCAAGCTTGAAGCACAGACAGTTATTTGTCTGTGCTTGAAGCTAGGACAGTTTAGTGGGATGCTACTAGCGTCCCACGCCACTGATTTTACTATGCTCGCTTGCGCAAAAGCTTCGCCTGGTTCGCGAAGCAAGTATCCAATCGGCTAGTGTGCAGTGACAATCGGCTAATTTGCGTTCATTTTTCTCCATGGACGTGTAGTCACTGCAATGATAGGTACTGGCTTAAAATTTCCTGGCATCATAGACCAAGAGCGAATGACCATTTTCGTGTCTGATCTTATTTACTCTCATATTAACAGAATAAGTAATTTGAAGCGAGTAAGAAGAGGTAGTAAAAGTGCCGATGTCGTCCGATGGAAACATGTAGGATAGTAGGATAACAAAGCATGCTTGTCTAATCACATCATTGATGAAAAGGTACTTGTTACGCCTGGCAAATGGGGCAAAAACGTTCTTACGGATGTAAGAAACAGTGATGTACAAAAAACTAACAACCAAGTTAATTTCAGGGAAGTAATATTAGACAATCCCGATTTTTTTAAAGTCATCACAGGTGTCTCAATCTATAAGAAGTGGGGGTTTCGGTAGTTCTATCATATTCGAGGTCTTCCAATTTGACAACGGATTAGAGCGAACCCTGATTGTGCAATCTCTAAAATTAAGATAAGTCGACTTCAGCAGATCTAACGAGAAATGTCAGTGAGACGACGTAATTTTATTCAAATGTTGTGCGGTTTTAATGTTTTGTGTGTTTTAATTCCATTTAAATCGTTCCGAAGTGATTTTAGTAAAGTGAAAATACGGGGAGCTTCATTGCGAATCTGTGAATCCATGGTTTTCCAATTTTAACTGGCCGTTCTAACGCAATTTATGGATTGATAATTTTTTTCGGTAAAATTTAATATTTTTATGATAACTCGCGAAATATGCGGAATAATATAATATATTTTTTAATTAGTTTTGCCATGTTTAGAGCCACGAAGTGCTGAATCCGTTATAAAATTGGAAGACCTCGGATATGATAGATTCCTTGGTTTTTCACATAAGAAGGATGTGCCCTATGGGAAACACTTGGTTCCCTTTAATGAATAAGATTAGACAAGATATTAGGTTCGGTCTTTCGGTCTATCATGTAAACCGCTCTTGCTTGCGCCAAGCCAGGATAGGATACGGTATTATTATATTAGCTTAGTATCCCCGGGATTAGACCACGCGATAATTGCAAAGTACGGTTGGATAATTTCCAAGTCTTAAATGTTTCAATTTGGTATAATGTGTTTAGCCTCTTTAAAAATCTATTTTGTTTTTCCAATCCTTACACTTGAATGGCGTCCCACACATTCAGAGCAAAACATTATTAACATTCGAACAGAGTGAAGTTATTCCCGCACTAAAAATTCAGTTGTCCACTATTTATGCCAAGATAGCATCGTGGGGATATTTATTCGCTGCGTATATAATATTCGCTTAATAAGACGTCGAGCCCATTCAATTCAATTGATCGCCACTATTTGAATTGATCACCGACTTCGATGTCACGAAGCTTCCGCAATCGGTCTCTATTGCTCCTCATCTAGCAGGGTAAGGATATCATGCGTGAACTTCGCATCTGAGTCAAATTTTATTACCTAAGAGCCTCTCAAGTCAAGGCGCTACAAAAGGAGAAAAACAGTTTGAGTTTGCACACAATGAGCGTTAGCAGAAAGTCTCTAGAAGGCTGCAAATATTTGAATTGTCGTCAGCGAGATTTATCCCTTCGGGCCGCTTATAATGGCGCACTACCGTTTTGCGAAATTTATCGTCCAACTCCTATCGAGCCGATCTGCAAGCAGCCAGCAGCGATGGCCGCAGCACCAGAGCTATGTAGCTGTGACCGGACTGCGAGGCACTTGCCTCCGTCCGCGTCTGCATTATTCATAAACATTTCACCTGACTCCGTGGAAATTACCAAATTGAATCTGCACGCGCATCTATAACAATAAACAAGCACGACAAATTCGATCTCTAGCAGTGGAGATCTTGGCGATGGCGATGTCTTGCAAGGTTCGCTTGAATATGCCCATAAGAATTAAAGCGCTCGGATGTACCTGCCGTAGCTAATTAAATGTGCGTCCGCTTTTCCAAGGCACCTCGAGTCGAGTCGAGACCTGACTCTTCGGCGACACATTCCCGCTTGGCATGCCTACTGCTACACGAGCATAAAAATGATAGCCGCCTTATAAGACCTCATATCGCTATAATTAATTCCTCTTAGGCTCCGCGTTCGACTTTTTCTATGCGTATGTGTCCGCCGAGGCGGAAAGGATTATCTGCTTCTTATCAGAACCGTCGCTATTGCATTTGCTCTCAAAAATGCTTGTCTCTAGGAGCTCGTAAACTATCGCCACCAGGAAATTTCAAATATAAAGCCCATAACCATGCCATTTCACTTAATCTTTTGTTTTTTCGTTCCAGATCAATATCGCTGTGCAGTGTCTGAGTACGGATTTCAGCAGTCAAAAGGGAGTTAAGGTGAGTTGTACCATCCCATTTCTACAACGCTTCGAACAAATTGCAAACAAGCCAAATTTGCATTGATCGGTCCAACACTGGGGTTACGCAAATTTGCAACATGGAAACTGTCTTTAATTATAACTTTATTTAGTTGCACTTAATAGCGCATTTTATATGTCTCTTAGTCGCGGCGCACATGTGTTCAATTAAAGTAATTACAAACTCGCACCGAATGGGATTGAGAAATATGCGGGGCACTCAGGTGTGCATGCATGCGAGTCAGAGGAAATCGGGGTGCCAACTACGTATATGTAGAAAGTGCAAAAAATGCAACTGAGGTGCATGCTAAAGCAGTCACTGCACTCGTGAGCCTCAATCCCAGGCAGGCTTCAGAATTTGTGGAAGCTGCAATCACCTCCTTGCATGACATCTAAGCTTGCCACCTGCAGACGTTTGCTACTATGTATAGTAATAATTAAATAGATAAGATGAAATAAATTAAAACTAAATTAAAGAAACAACAAATAAAAAAGAACAATAGCCTAAATTAACATATATACATATATATATATATATATATGGTGTTCCAGTACCGCAGAGATGTTGATAGGGAGATGAAGATAAGTAATTTTTCGGAAGAGGAGGTCTATTCTCAACACTATTCAAGGATCAAGTTATATGGTGTTATTGGTGTTTAACATTTTTGCACTTCTGTAGTACCTACCTACCTTGGCCCATGACTGTGACTTCTTTTTAAGATGAGACCATTGTCCTTCAATTGATATGTTTACCAATCTCCTATCACATTTCTTCCCACTCTTCTTTGATTCAACATTTATATGTTAACATAAAATTGCCAAAAAAAAGATCAAATAAACACAGAAGACTATCACGTTTAAAGTTGTGGTTTTATATTTACCTCCAATAAACAGTAACAAAACGGACAACTTTTTTACAACTCTATATGTAGTACTTTAAAAAGAACTTCTACATTTGTGTTTCAATAGTTTTCTGATTTTAAGAACTTGCTAACAATTCTTACACCTAAAAGGAAAGTTCAAACCTTTAAATTTTTGTTGTGTCTTTCATTACTTAGTTTGGCTTATCACAGTAACATAACAAATGGGAAAACAGTTAAGGCTCATTGCGGTAGAAGAAAACGAAGTAGATATTTCAAAATGTTTTGTTGCGGCTCATTAGAGGGCCATACACGATCAAGGAAACTTGTCATGCAAAATGGATGATTTTTTGTGTCATATTTCATGGACGAATTTTTGCCATACACGATTCCATGTTACTTGACCGAAACTGAATCTGTATCCAGTTCACATCTAAGAAACTTGTTAAAAATCCAACTCAGTTTGATAAATTTACAGCCTTCCAATTTCCATGACAAGAACTAGAAAGTGCCTCACATACGATCAAATAACTTGGAACATGACGTCACATCAAGTAAACTTGATAAGTTGCTTGATCGAGTATGCCTTGCTATTAACTTGAGCGCGGTCACGCAGTAAAACGTCATAGCGAATTCAAGCGCATAATTGTTGGAATTATATTTGTTGAAAGTAAACAAGCGCAGTGACCAGAATGTGCCGAAGTTGAGTGAAGCACCAACCAAAGAGTTTGAAAATTTTTAACTTAAGTTCAAAGATATTGAATATCTTACTGGAAATCAAATTTCATAGGCATTTGCTTTAAACAATCGCTTTGACGGATAGTCGTAAGAATGAGAGCTTCATATGATTACCTTTTCCTTCTTCTCGCCCGGTTCTTTCAATATAAATTAAATTTCATCACTAGTTTAATGAGGCACATTAAAAGTCAATAAAAGCGGCTTCACCTTTTACAAAACAATCGAGCCGGTTGGCACCTGCAGGCCTTTTACATTAGACGCCGAAGACGATGGCCTGCTTGCTCTTCTCTCCACTTGCTGCCGGTGATGCTGGCTCGCAGCGGAAGAAAAAACCTCTTTTGAGATACGTGTGTGTCTTAGCGGTCCATAGGCACTGGACCCAAATGGATTCCCTCCCAGCAGAGCCCATCGAAATCTTCTAATCTCATGAATTTCGTAATTTATGTCCCTCGCTGGGAGAATTACAAATTTAAAATCGTGACACGGTCGCGGCGAACAGGGCGGCTGGCTGTGATTCGAAAAAATATTTTAATACACCATCACAAGCGGGACATTTTATTTTACTTATATCTTAACACTTGGGCGGAAAAGTGTAAAAAGGAAACGACAATTAGAGCCGCAGCGAATTAAAGGTGTGCAGTGGTGAGGGCACGCCGACGAGAAAACGAAGGTGCTCTCTAATGGAAAATTTGTGTTACCGCAATCAATTTAGAAAGAAAATCAGAATTTGATTAAACAAAAATTTTCGAGTAAAATATTGCGACAGGTAGAGCATCGATGGCGGAGAGGCTGCTTGAGTGCCTGTTGCTCTAGCCAATTTCATCTTATGTGCGCAGAACAGCTCCTCCGTGATTTCTGGCAGGTGTTCAGCTTCCTTATTTTGATGTGTGAAACATTTCGCTGGCTCTCCGCGTTTATTTAAATTTAATTATAAGGCAAATCATGCATGCGCAGTTGATGGACCTCTAAGAGTTTCCCGTAAGTACAGCCGAGGAAATTGACCAAAGATCCGCGGAGATATAAAATTTCACTATCCCACAAATTTGCCAGAGTTCAAATGAGTTTTACGGCTGTTGCCGCCTATTTGAGCGTTTATACACGGAATCAGCATTTGCATGGATAAGTAGTGGAAAGATCATAGCAATGAAATATTTATATTACGGGGCTGTGTAATAAACAAACAACCGATTCTGTCTATGGTTACACGTACGCATAATCCGGGGGAATTTTCACTACAGAGACAAATCTATTCGGAAATTGGACCGATCTTGCAATATAACGTATTTTTTTCACTAAATACGCATTATAATCAAAGTCCGACGAAACTCCTGGAAAGACCTACCTCGTATATTTGAGTGGATTTGCTCAGACGCTTTTGAAGGTTCAGATCACCATTATAGGCTAACCAAATTAAATGCCCCAACTGTCTATTAAATTTTATGATAAATTACCACCCAATACTCTTCGGTGAATAAGAGTCGTGATCGTGAGAATACCTGGGTAAGAACCACGAAACGTTGTCCCCAACAAAATGAAATCGCCCTAAACTTGGGAGGGAAATGGAATACTACAGAACGCACAAAATCCCTGGCCGCAGTATCAGGCGCGTAGGTCTCTTCGTTCATAAAATGGCTTGTAATGTATCACTTATGCGTTATATAAGAAAGCCAGACTCACTACGACTCCTCGAGATAAAGGAGGATTAAAGGGTTCAGCGGAATACCTGAGGGGCTCTCGACCGATTTTTCTTTTGCTTTTAATGTATATCATGCGACATTTATCATACCCTTCAAGGCACTGAAAGTGACCACTTTTATCTGGGGACGCATCACGTCACCGCGCGGCTGCTTTGGTTTCGAATTCCCTAGCAAGAAGTGGGCAATAACAATAGCCGCGAGGAGCGGACGGAAACGTCAGTAGATTCCCAGCACACCTGTCCTCGGCAACGTTGTTATTCGCTGATATTTTTTATTTGATTCATCCTCGTTATCTCGCTGCAACACTTTCAGAATCCATAAAGCGACTCCTTGGGTTATCT
Source organism: Neoitamus cyanurus (assembly GCA_947538895.1). Lineage (NCBI taxonomy): Eukaryota > Metazoa > Arthropoda > Insecta > Diptera > Asilidae > Neoitamus > Neoitamus cyanurus. The sequence goes on from OX384541.1 coordinate 315,729, forward strand.
GTGACAACGCTTTAATCAAAGAATTATCGCGCAAGATGACAAATACCGAAACTACACAGCCCGCCATCATTACTGGATAGGTTTACCCAATAACTTTCTTGGCGGTCACCTCAAATAATATTCTTCAGTTAGCAAAGTAGAGTAGGCACCTATTCGATACTTCGCAACCAGCCGGGCTCATACCCGCTCCCATGAAACGACCTACCTTGGCGCCCCTGCCCACCTATCGTCTTTGCATGGGCCTCTGCAGAATTGTCGCGCTATCTTTCTGCTAATTTCGAAGCATTCGCCAGCTCGACCGGGACAAGTTCGTCTGATACCGCTGCTCTGGCGAGTTATTAATAATAACTTCGACGTGTGAAATTTATTTATATCCCCAACCGTACGTGCCTCGATTAATATTGACAGCCGTCGGAGGAGCCAGAGGGTCGCTCGTTTGCAAAGAGAGCGAAGTCATATGCCCCCAGAAAATACCGCAGGATTGCAACACGTAACACGTTGACACTTGTTAAATTTGCAAGTGCAGAAGGTAGACTTTAGTCTTCTTCGTTTTTTTGCGCGTTTTCTTGCCACTATCAACCAAAGATCTCTTCGATATTTGCTGGGTTGTAGTTGAAGTCCTTTTTTTTTCTCGAGTACTGTTGTAGCGAAGATTGATATATCGGTTCGGAATTATAATTGCAGTTCGTTGCTAAACCCAGCCAGCACTTGCCCTAGTAATTATTGCCGGCAATAAAGCTTCAGTTAATTTTTAGATTAATTGATCTCATGTCCTATAATCTCGCGAAAATCTCAAGACCCCTGCTGCAGTTCGGAAAGGCTTTCCAGAGTCTCAATCGAAAATTCTAACGCTTGTACTCGTACATAGTATGTTTGCAATGTATTCTCCTCGTGAGAATCTTTCTGATTGACTATGCCTCCAAAAAATCTAGTACCGCTTTATTGTTGATAAGAAACTTCTTGGTGAGATATCACAAATGGCGGTCCTTAATAATGGCAATTATTTAGATCTTCTTCATCCGTCATGCGGGATGCCCCATAATGATCCAGACTGGATCATCTAGTATTTTCTTTGTATATTCTTGAGATAATTAGAGGTGTGAACATGCATATGTATGTACAATGTACAATTATACATATTCATTAAATCAGCTAATACAAGCTATACAAACATTCATACATACAAACACACAAGCAAGACTAGAATTAAACTAGAACTTATTAACCTTCAAGCAGTCGCGCGGTGTCGAATCGGCCGTCCTTAGCGAATATTCTGTCGTAAAATCATACATACGCGCGACTTTTTTTTAAGTTTCAGCTTTGCTTCTTATACCCTAAGTTATCGTCCTATTTTCTTAATTTTTGTTACCTGACTGTTTCGTCACTACTTAATTTGCATAAGACATATTAGCGTGTGAAGAATAAAGTAGATATGTTATGCTTGCATATACTCGTATTTTTATATTTAATGCAAATCGAACTTTTGATATAGTGCATGAATACATTTGATAGGCTGTTGCAAAGAACTGACATTTTTCTTTTTCTGTTTTACAGGGACTTCCGCTCCATATACAAATTGACACGTTTGAGGATCCTCGCGACACTCAAGTCTTCCACCGAGGCTACTGCCAAATAAAAGTCTTCTGCGATAAGGTAAGTGAAACAGAGCAAAAAATAAAAAAACTGCACTAACAGTAAGAAATACCTTGCAACAAGCGTAACATAACAAGTCGATTGCGCGCTGGAATTAACCTCGCTCTGTATAGAGTGATCAATTTGTTCTGCACCTGTTGTCGTGCTCGCAAGTGGGCGTCAATCAATGACAGCCTACTTCGGCCGGGTCTTGCTTGGTTTTTTTCTCCACTTTTTATTATATGTATCGCCATGAGTGTCTGTAGCTTAATTAAACCGTTTCCTAGATGGTGGCCTTAGAAGAGTCGATAAAATCTCCCGAGACATGCGAGCTCTGCGTCAAGTAGAAAGTGTAGGTCGGGAATATCTCGGAACGGTCTCATAAATAATATTCCTCCCGTTGAATATCTATCTCTGTGGCCTCCATCGGCTCGATGTCGAAGATTTATCTCGTTCTCAGCTTTATTTTATGACCCTTGGTGTAGTTAGTCGTGTCATCTGCGTACCCAGCTCTTATGCCTCGTGTAATTTGTAATCGGTTCCGAGATAGTGCACTCCAGGGCTAGACGGCTAAATTTGCACGCTGATAGTCCACAGTTCGAAACATTGTAAGGCGAGGAAGGTACCCGGAGATGAGTGGCGATGACACGAACCTTCGAAGGTGGTACTGCATACATCCATCGATCCGTTCATTGTTTATTCCTTTGGCTCTTCTTGTTTTATCGAACCACTGCAAATCCTCTCGCCATCGAACTTTCTAATTAAATCAGATGACTCGAAAGGCAGAGATCCCCTAAAGGCCTTGGATGGAAGCCTTCACGAAAGGTAAATAAATTAAAGGTTTCGGCTGCCATCACTTTCTCATCGCATCCAAAAAGGGAAAAATATTTCAAGTAAGCGGTTGACGGCCGATGTGGCGAACGACAAAGGCAGCAATCCAACGCACCAGCGGGGCTCGACCGCTGCATACCCGCGAAGTAACAAGATAAACTTCACCTGAAATTGCGATCACTTTACATAAGATCAATGATCACATGCTCTGACGATCAGCAATATGTCTCAGTGGATTGGTTTTCCTTTAAACTCTTGGAAATATTGTTTCTCCCTCGGACGACATTTTTTACACATCCTGTTCTCTCCTGCAGCTTCGCGCCTCCCTTCCTCGATTATCTTCTGCGATCGTCCGAGGCTTGATTCATTTTGATATCAATTTCAAGTACTTGCGCCTGGACAGTTCGCCTGGTTCTTTTGTGCTCGTTTCTTTCGTTTTTTTACTTTCAAGCTGCCTTGTTGATAGCCCATAAAGTATCTCGTGCAGGGAAAACACAAGGAAACTGTAGGTGAAGGTACTTACGTCAACGTGGGCACCAAGGATTCATGACCCTGAATGCCTCGAGCGCCCCAGATCAGAAAATTGCGATATGTTTTCGTCAATTCGGGTTTTTTGGATTGCTTTTTCATGACACGTTTTGGCTACTTTTTCCCCATCCAACAGCACCTTATCTAAGAGGAAGGTACTGATGGGATGACAGATCTTAACAGATAAAACGGCTCTGAATACAAATTTACCTCGGAAGCTCTTTCCGTCGATAATGTGCAATTTAATTACATACATATGTATTATACATGGAAGATATTATTATGCACTTTATTTTCACAATGAATGAAATATCCAATCACGTGAAATAGTTCCGATAAAGGTCCATTCTAATTACTATCCCAGCGGTTTTGAGTTACAACGTGGAAGTGAGGAGGCTGATCACAATTGCCTACTTGAGCCGGCCATTTGCAGGCCGGCCGTAGTTTATCTGCATTCCGCAATTGTTCCTCTGACAACGTTCTTCTTCTTACTGCAGACTGGCCATCACGTGCTAGTTTATCATTAAAAATTCTATCTGGGCTATTAGGGAGATAAAAACTTGTCAATTTCGTTCATTGTTGCATCATGAAAGATCGTTCAGCTGCCGGCCATGACATTTCTTGCCGTTCCAAGGCCTTTGGCAGGGACTCCATTTCAATGGGGTCTAGGGCTCGGGGTCATTCGTACGAAGAAATTCTATAGTACAGCTCAGAGAAATATGGGCGTCGTCAAGCAGCAAAAATGCCCTAGAGATAGCCAACTTTCTTCCGTCGGCACATCTCCTGCAAACCGCAGTAAAATAAATTCTTTCGGAATCCATGTTTATGACGGTATGTATCGTTTCGTATGCGTTGGCGCGAGTATAATTTTCCCTTGATTGTACATAAATTTATGTTTCCCCAAGGTGTTCCTGCCGTAATCTGCACGAGGTTACTGAGAGATAATCCGTGTAAACAAGTTCGCTGCTCCATAACAGCATGCGCATGTACGCGCACACGGTCTGCGGGGCAACAAGTGTGCGCTATTTTTGCCGTCCCGTGGAAAAATGCCCCCTTTTTCCATTATTTCCATTATTCCTGGCCGTGTAATAAGTTCTAGACAAGACAACACATCCTATAACATGAAACATGCACAATAAGGTCCAAATCGTCTAGCAAAACACATATCGCATTTGTAACGGCTCCAAGCGGACCCCAGAGGCGTAGAGAGAGGGGCATCAATATGCATTTGCTTAGAAACACCGCCCAAATGGGCCAGGCCTTAAATAATCCAAGAACAATATATTACGACGAGGATCGATGGAGGTCACAGTGGGATGCATTAACATTTGATATAAATTTTATCCAACGGGAATGATTTGCTTCGGCGGCGGAATGAGAGATGGCTTTAACCGTTCTGTGCACCTGAGAAGATGAAAAGCGCACCTCTTTGATCTCGTGCACAACAGCCGCAGTACTCTCTAGCGGGGATGTTTTTACGCGCATGGTATCTGCAAACATCAGATTCCATTGTACGAGCGACTTCGCTGCCTTGAAACTTATCTAACAATAGATATCTACAACATTTTTTAAGTCGTTTTTTCCCCCTGGACACCGACAGGGGTTGTTGCTTTAACACGTTTAAGCTATTGTAATTGTAATTTGTAATGAAATCAAATAATCAATTGGCATTAAGGAAAACAAAATTACAGGTAGATATATGATTATCGAAAAATCGAAAAATCTGAAAAGTTGCACGCCGTATTGAAAACGCTGCTTAAAGTTGCGTTCAATTTTTGTTCTTGTATTACCTGGAAGAAAGAAAAACGTGACTTTTGTTATCAATACGGTGCAAATGGCAATGGATTTGTGACTACGGAAACATCAAAATTACTTTAGGTACAACAGACCCCCGGATCACAAAAAGTTCAAGTTAAAGACCATTTTGCAAGGTAAAAGTGCAATATTCATGGACTACAATGGTTTTAAAATAACTATTTAAATATTTCTGATACGCGTTTCAAGGAGATTCCTTTCTATAGTATTTAGTAGACCTAAAAATTAGTAAAAAATAAATAGCAATTTTATAATGTTGCAAAAGGAGTGTAGGGTGGAAGGTCAATATTCCAAGTCGAATTGGGACGTGTTTTCTGCATACATATTTCGAGACCAAATTTTCTTAAAATCACTCAATTTGAGTATCGTAAAACAATTGCATTTCTAGAAAAAAGGAACAAATAGATTTTTTACTCTCAGAATATAGTATGGAAACCCGCGTAAGAAAACTAATTTATTTCATGGCTTTATCATCCTAAAAAAATTGCGATTATTGTTAAAAAAACCAACAATAATTGGATTTTTCGCAAATTAAAGTTTACATATTAGGCATCAAATTCCTGACTTATTTAAAAAATGTCTGTTCTCATACATCATGTTCTCTTCACTTTCGGCTCTGCAATTTTTCTGAAGCATACAAATCAAAGAGACTCCTAAACCTAAAATGAGTACTTTATTGTAGTCTAAGTATTTTAGCAATATTTAGAACTAACTCTAAAAATTTTTTTTTAATCAAATGTACTTCCCAATATTAAAGCTTATATAAATTATGTATTGCAAGCAGCAAAACTTAAAGTATCAATGAGAGGAAGAGATCCAGGTGAGAAACTATTTTACAAAAAACTTATTCACACTGGCTCCATAATTAATTACATAAATCATGTTTTTTTATATTAATGAGTTGCCACGATTTTTAGATACAAGTAGGTACGGTCATATTTTTATTTTGTCTTTCGTTTCTTTTGGATTCTGTAAACATGATAAATTATGTACTATCAGATTCACCTACACGCTTTTCCTCATTGCAGGGGAAATTTCACACATGTATTATTTCATGCATTAGTTTTGACATCTCCACTAGCGGATATTCAGCACTCCAATTATTCACTCAAAATTGACCATAATTTTTCTATCTGAAAATCAAAGAACAAAAAAAATTGAAAACGATCGGCTATATCCGGCGGGCTCCCAGGCCTGGACCCATGTAAACACGTCTTCATTTCACCCGGGGTAACCGCTGCTACGAAGTTAAGCGCTTGCCGCGTTCCTTACGTTTTAAAGCAAAACGACGCAATGTGCTACTAATCTCTTTGTGGCTGTAATTATTTACTTGCACATACGAAAATTTATTTCACCAATCAAACTTGTTACTCACCTTTGAGTGAGTAATGGAAATTATATTTTGTTCTTGTTATTTAGTACTTTGTACCTACCTAGCGCGCGTCTGCAAACGGAATTGGTGTAGGAAGCGTCAGGTGGAGGAAATTTGTGCGGATTTCACTGTAATCAATTTTCATGCAAAAGATATGCAATTGAGATTAGATAATGCATAATTGTAAATTGGACGGCCTCGTACACGATATGGGATGGATGGTGAGCAAAATCGCCTTGAAATGAGGAAATAATTTCGAAACGGATGTGGGTAGTGATAGAAATAGGTACCATATATTATATAGAATCGCAGTGGCTCCTCGAATCCATGCGGATTGCCTAAGTGATGTGTGGATAGTGCTGCTGCGAATGATGCCGAGAAAGTCGGCTTCCTTTTCGTTTTCAGCAAGATAATGACCCTCGGCGCAGCTATAAAACAAAACATAAGTAAAACGAGCAGTGACATTTCAGTGTAGTCACCTCAAAATCCACTAACAGCGTGATCCAGCCGGCCGTTGCATCGCTGCGATATAATGGCAGTCCCATTTCGGAATAAAACAGGATATGAATCACCTGGTATCGCTTACCATTGCTATCTCGCACTCTCGGGTTTTCTATCAGCGCAAAATGAGAATCGAAACGAGTTCCTCCGCACCATAACTAGGTAACTTCGATACGGATTAAATTGTATCGGAGGATGTTGCAAAACAAAATCAACAGGCAATAAACAACATAATACCATCCATCCTATACGCGTATCTCGCAGATTCGCTGTAATTTATCATGTTTTCTACGTGGGCACTTTAACATTATCGCCGAGTGTCCGCCTGCCTTTCTCCGTTTTCACTCCGATGAAACACTAGACGGAGCCTGTATTTTTTACCTCTACTTAGAAATTTTGCGTGCTTTTTTGTCTTATTTATTTATTTCTTTCACGACACATATAATATTAATTTTCACCTCGTTGCCCGCGACTCCATCTCCTGCCGGAATAGTGAAAGACATTAAAAGTAAAAATTCCAACCGCTTGTGCATGGCGGCAACTTTTTTTCGGAATAAATTGGACTGAGGACGAATGTGCAGTTCTCCTGGTGACACGTTAGATTAATTTACGGTTCTTTTAAATTTAACCGTAATTAACGGTAATTAACACTATGCCGAAAGCAAGTATGTGCTAATCACCTTTTATTAATTTTACCGAACGCAGCATAGAGCATAATTGGATGCAAAGATGACATGTGAAATGTGATTTCGCTGCCGACCTGCACGCCGTGTCTGTCGGGCTGCCTGCTGCGCTACTCACCGTCGTTTCGTCTAAAGGAAGTATTAATCTACTTTGTAAATTGCATGCTTACTTGCCTTGCTCTCTCAGCAGTCTGCAAGCCGACTGAGAAATCCTTCGTGGTTTAGAAGTACGGCGGATGGACCGATGCCGTCGGCTTCGATATCCGCAAAAAACAAAATCCAAAAGAAACTTGCGCCTTGGTTGCTCTCATTTAGAGTTAGACTGATGCACTTAATTCGCAACAAAACTGTAAAAAGTTTTAATAAGAAACCTCAAGATTTATAGATTTGGAGCCTAATGTAAAATTGACATTACTAGGAAGCAAGTAATAATTAACGATTTTAATAGTCTTAAACAACTATTCAAGATTGAATCAGTTATTTTTTTTAAATTACCTATTTACATTATTTAAATTTTGCAGCAGGCGCTAAAATCGGCACTTTTTAAGATATTAGTTTAATTATGTTCGATTTGTTTTCGACAGGTTTTGTGAATATTTGCGATCGAGAAAACAAAATATTGATGTAATGTGCACTCTTGCCAACAAATGTTAGACTTAGTCCCTTTTAAATTAATTAATGAAATTCCAATATACACAAAATCCTGCTGTACGGAAAATCAGAGCGAGAGCTTCAATTTTGACCAATTAACTGATGAATGCTTGTTCTTTTTTTTAGGGTGCTGAGCGGAAAACACGTGACGAAGAACGACGAGCGGCCAAACGGAAAATGACAGCGACAGGTCGCAAAAAGTTGGACGAACTCTACCATCCTGTCGCCGACCGATCGGAATTCTACTCAATGCAAGATCTTTCCAAACCTCCGGTTTTATTTTCACCCGCTGAGGATTTAGATAAGGTTTGTCATGCTTTCTTTGAATTTGTGGTAAAAAAGTTCCGGTGATCAATACCCCATTTCAATGCTATTTTGCAAACGATAGTTGGAAGCAGGTGCTCTAATGTCCGATTTCTTCTTAACTAAAAGGGCTATGCGTAGCAGCGAATTTCACTACACCCTGCTTCAGAAACTCTCGACGAAAGTAGCTAGAAACAAGAATATACCAATTGATAACCACGTCATCCCATTGTTAATTTTCTTTACTTCAAAATCTGTGCACAATTTGTTGAAAATATTATTGCATGGTCAGCCGGACCTGACCACCGCGAAGTAACCCTTGTAACATACACGCATGTTTTTTTCAATTATCATCTTTTTATATAAAAGCGACAAAATTAATTAACTCCAGCTTTCTGGAATGGAACTACAGAATTTCTATGGCCATGAGACTGAATCCCTTTCGGGCACGCCGGACGGACTCAAAGGTACGTCGCCATTCCTCCTGCATGGGCAGAAGGCTACAACGCCGACGCTGAAATTCCACAACCACTTTCCACCGGACGTACAAACGTAAGTTGTTTTTTAACAGATGAATTGATTAAATCTTTAATTATGTGTTCTCTTCAGTGACAAAAAAGACCACCTTCTCGATCAAGGCTTAGTGCCAGGACCTATGTCAGAGTTTGGTCCTCCCATCAAGCGGGGTAGAATGACCCCGCCGCTTAGTGAGCGCGTCATGCTCTACGTGCGGCAGGAGAACGAGGACGTCTACACGCCATTACACGTTGTGCCACCGACCACTATTGGACTACTGAATGCGGTAAGTTGAAGGCTTTGTTTATCTTGTTCTCGTGTTTAATCCGAGTGCTTTGCCTTGGCTGGAAATGATGTCTGAAAAGCAAGGGTCCCACAGTATCCTTAACATTTTATGAAGTTTTAATATGCGCTCATCGGCATCGCTGAAACGGTCTTAACGATGGCGCGAAATTGATACCTTACAAAGTGCTTTAATGCCGCCAGCACGAATTGCACATTATATTATTAGGTTTTCTAGAAAAATAAAAGCAAACTCTTCGAAAACACGAACATTAACCGGTGCACACAATTAAAATGGTGTAGGCAGTGTTTTGAGCGTAATGGCATCTTGCAGTCATGAGCGCCATGCAAACATGCGAGTAAAAATCGTGATTGATGCAGTTTTGATAGATTGACAGTCGTACAGCGGATCTAACGAGTGGATCTCGCCGACATTAAGCCATCGCGAACTTGTTGCAATTTGCATGCCACTAAATGTTATTATTAATCAATGCCAATATCGTTTAGCATTTTTACAAAACACTAGAGCTCGGCAGTACGTGCTTTGTAACCATTGCCACATTCATTCATTAAAAGGGGGTATGCTACTTACCTTCAGCGCAATTATAAATTAAATTCAAATTTGCTCCACGACTGCATTTCCAGCCGAAACAAAGCGAAGCTACGCATTTATGCCAGGCGGTTGCGCAAGCACTGCTAAAGATAACTAATGCCCTATAATGTAAGAAACTTCTGCGCCAATAACAAATTATTATTAAATTATATTGTCCCCAGTCGCTGTTGATCAGATTAATTCGCAGTTTTTCCCTGTGTTTTATAGTTGTTGACTGTGGCACATGCTGCAGCGAACGTTTGCTTTTCACCACAGATACACCTGAGCGGGCCGGGCCGTAGGAGGCCATAAATTAACATTAATGCGCCAATAGCAATAACGTTAACACTGCATGGGTGTTTCTTGTCATTTTCTCCTACTCCTAATTATTAAAATTAAAATCGAATAAATCGCTAGTCCTTCCAAGCCACGATACTGTTGCGCTGCATTCGATCACGCTATTAACAAAAACCTCATAAAAAATTCATTCATTCCGCTCATTGCTAATTATTTATTTTTTTAGTGTTCTCTTATTAACTCCTAGTTATTGTCTTGCCATACTCGAAGGCATTTGTCGCATTTGATTGTTGCACACGTTTCGGTCGCTTTGAATATCATTTGAATTTCAGCAGACGACAGAACCACAAACATATCCATCACGCACAGCTACACGCACGGAAAAATAGTCACACATTTCACATCACACGCATAGTAAGCAAGCGAGAATGGTCAGTTATGAAAAATTTTTTGAATCCAGCAATAAGTTGAACAGAATGTCTAAGCAATCGGGTGATCTTTGGAAGCATTTCAGTACTCGTAAATCTTTGCCGGCATTGACCAGCAATCGCGTACCAAATAAAGTTGCAAGCGAGGCTTTAACGAAATAATTTCTTATTGGCACAAAAGTTTTCCACACAAATTTCAAAATTAATTTCCACATCCATTTCGCCGCAGTCAAATGTCCTTTGCAATTCTTTTACATAAACACAAGAACAAGAGTACGTTTTTGCACAAAACGAACAACAAAACAATTTTAGTGTTGCATATTTTGTCAACAATTGTTTTCTGTTTATCTTAATTGCAGATCGAAAATAAATACAAAATCTCCACAACAAGTATAAATAACATTTATCGAACAAATAAGAAGGGGTAAGTAGCCAAACGTTCATTGTAGACCAGAAGCAACACGAATACCCACCTAGTAGCCTACTCCTTGAGCACACAGAAGACGCCTCCTCGGCGAGTTGTTGCTGTTTTTTTGTTAATAACCGATCATAACTAACACTTTTATTAACAGTTTTTTAATATATTAACCACCAGTAATGTGTTTGTTTGATACTTGGGTGGCGAGAGGTGCTTCTAGCAAAACACCGTACTGAGAGTGTTGTTGGTTGGATTGCCTGGCATTCCCATAAAATTTTGTTTTTTTTTTAACTTAATTATATTAAGGTGAGCGGCCGTTCGCAGTAAAGAAATTGTCTAAGATTTACATTGTGATAGTTTTGAAACACAAGTTAATATCCTTTGGAAGAAATTCAAAAATATTATTCAAATTTGATGTGCGTATGTTGTTTAAAAGTGGTTTTAAATTTTGCCAACTATTAATAGTAAAAGTAAAAAATATTCAATAAAGTGGACAAATGGGAGTCCTTGTTAATTCGTTTCATAGGTACGTGTTGAATTTTTTTTTCGTCTGAAATTTACATTTGTCTTCATACTAAACCAGGAACTTCGAATGTTAATACACTGAGTTATTTTTAAAGTAAATGGGAATATTATATATATATATATATATATTAATTACTGTATTGTATATAAAGCATATTTATTTTATTTTTATTTATATGTATTTTAAAAAACTCGTACTTAAGAACTCGCCTCGAGAATCGTTTAATAAAGGGTCTTTCAATAAGGACGCTCGATTTTTAAATGTAAGTAAAACAAGTTTTGTGTTAGATTTCCACTCTATTTTTATTTTATTTGAAAGAATATTTTATGCCTTATTGCATTAGGTATGGAATATAACGTCGTTCAAATGTCCGCCACGGCTTTGCTTGGTGGCACGTATTTGGGAGGTCCAATTTTTAGGATCAGGATCGCGTTCGCTATGTTGACTTTGAGGGCATGAATTGTTTGCGGTTTATTCGCATGACAGCCTCAAATGAAGAAGTCTAAAGGCGTTAAATCGCACGATCTCGTTGGCCAGTTCACGTCGTCGATGCGCGAGATTACCATGCCCTCAAATCGCTCGTGCAGAATGTCCATCGTGGCATATGCTGTGTGGAACGTAGCGCTGTCCTGCTGGAACCACATGTCGTATCCATATCATCCAGTTTTGGTCACAATAAGTTACTTATCATCGACCTGTAGCGCTCGCCATTGACGGTTATCGCAATGCCAGTTTCGCTTTGAAAGAAGTACAGGCCGATGGTTCCGCCAAACCAAAATCCGCACCACACAGTGACTTTCTCGGGATATATGTGGTGCTAGTGAATCTCGTGTGGATTGGTATCGGTATCCGACAATTTTCCTTGGTCGCATATGCATGCATACAAAAAGGGCTTCGTTGCTAAAGATAATTTTTTTGGCGAAAATTGATGAAATTTGATAATTTCCACACGCTCTTCAACGCTTTATATTACCGTGGAAGATGATTTGTCACACACTACTGAAAAATTTACAACAAATTTGACAGATGTTGCTTTAACAACATGGCCGCTATTACCTAAACAATTTCAAGCGTCCATATTGAAAGACTCTTTAAGTCCATGGAAAATTTGAAATATGTTGCCACCGCTCGAAAATCATCAATGCTCATGTGGGAAATTCAACTATGTGCTCTGTAATCGATCGCCATTTTAGCGAATTGCCTTTGGTTTCCGTTTGGAAAAAGAACAAATTTCGTGTCTTGATTAAATATTATATATGTTATTTTTAGAACCCGTAAATTATGTTTCTATTTGTGTGCGTGAGTGATCCGAAGTTCTCATAAATTAGCATTGCTACTTATGACGAAATAATGGGATTCACAAGAAACTTTGAGTTTTCTCAAAATCTGCTACAGCTATAGAAGTAATCCCAAACAGTTTGACTCCTTTTTACCATCAAAAACCTATCATTTCAACTTTGCAATGTTTTTTGGATGTCGGCAGTGGTGTTCTGCCTTAAACGCTCTCTGTTGAGCGGCTTTAAACTGACACATTATATATATTATTTTATATCGGAAGAAATTAGAACATGAGTTTAATTTGAATTCTCTTTCTTCCGTTGGCGTCGTACCAATACATTAATTTATGAATTGAAGGCCTACATACATACATATGCGTGCGTCGGACCACCTACATGCATAGAAGGCTTGGTACAACCCTTTTAATTTGGCCTTTGTGCACATATGTATAGCTATACTGGCAGAAAAACGAAAATTGCTTCGATTTATCCGAAATTCAAAGCGATCTACTGCACCAGATATAAAAGTTTTCAATTATTCCCCCACCTTGCTCAACGTCCCACCGAAGTAAAGTATTTTGTGATACTTGACTCCATTTTTGGACCGTTATTCGCTAATTTCGATAATTTACAATATAGTAGAACTTGATATTTTTTAACCACAATAAAGAAACATTAAGTCGTTACTTAACACATCACGGTACATCGGGTAATGCTAATGTCGGCAGTACAACAAATCGCATTCAAGTAATACAATCTATACCGCCGTAATTATATTTTAATATTGGAATGGAACTTGCCTGCAAGGCCTCTAGTCGGTATATATTTAATTCCGTTTTGTACGGTTTACTTACGAAAGACTCTTCAAGCATTGAAGTATATGAACAAACCGGAAATGTGAATTATTTATTGTTTATTATTATAATTAAGCTACCTATCCTATAAGATATATAATTCAATCCCTTCTTCTTCTTTTTAAATAAAACCCCTTTCACATCAAGACTCTTAAAGTAGACTATAGTGTTCTGAGGAGCCGCGTTTGACACACCCATCGGCGCCGTGATGTGGTTCCGCCTTTGGATGGATTGCTTCTTGCATGGCTTTTGCTTGGTCTGCATGGAGGGGGGCACGCTGCTCTGACTGAGCTAACATGCCTGGGCGTCTAGCGTCTCTGTTTCGCAGAGGTCAGCCAGCCCTTTGAGAATGAGGGTGACGTCTGGGACATGAATCCCCATTTTATTACGACCAATGTGTTCAAATGTGGCCCTGACTGGCACTGGTTTGAGGTTTCCTCGTGGGGCCAGAGATTTCAGCATTTCAAAGGTAGTACCCATCTTGTGAAAACTTTTGCTTTTATCGATATATAACCCACCAGTACGGGAGTGAATGTCATCCGAGGGGAGATCCCGTTGTGCCCACGGGGAGGCTAAATTTAAACCGAAGGTCGCCAGGTATCTGTACTTCGCATACTATCTACTAGGCTCCCTCTTAGTCACGTAGCCCTTGGCGAATGCTGTTCCACCATAGTTTGGAGGGTGTCCGGTTTGAAGCTCTTTATTTAGTATTCAGAGTTACCCTGTAAGGCCGAGGCTTCCTCGATTTCAAGGGCGTTCCACACTCTCCACCACCTATGGCCCCGCTTGGTATAGCTGGCACCCAAAGCTCCTGGGGGAATATGCATACATTCCAGCGGAAGTCTTAGGCATAACATAATTGTCTGTGTCAATTTTGCGAGAAACGGATATTTGAATCTGTCAATTTTTTCGAACTGTCATTATAGCTGCGCTAAAAGTATTAAACACGGCTCGAACACGGTATCGCCTAAGCTTATGAGCCCTACAAACCGAAATGAAGCGATATCGCGACCTCGGTACTGCTTCTTAGTCTATTCCAGTCACTTAAATGGCGCGTAGCTCGCGAAGGCGAATATTTAACAACATATAAAAGTTTGAACGGATTTGGCCGAAAGCCAATTTCCATACAAAATATGCGGGGTCCTTTGGAAATACGTTAATAGTGCTTTACTAATTACTCGGAATTGTTAGCTTTGCCAGATACAATTAACAAATTTATTTATATTGTGTAAATCCAAATTAATATTGAAACTGCTTTGGCCCATCTAGTAAATAAAAAATATTTTCAGACCTCAAGTCTTCCCCTTTGGTCAACAGATTTTTACATTCTCAGAGATCAAAAGAAACGAGCTCTCGATAAATGAATTTCCGATATTTGAAATTTGGTACAAACCGATTGAAATTTTTCAATTTATTCGTAATACATATATTCTATGTTCTCGAACAAATCAAATTATCGGATATCTAATTTGCTTTTCGGAATAATATTTTAATATTATCAAAATATTATCAGTATCATATACCTTTCACTTGGTCGAGTAAGTTATATTTTTGCTTGTGAAACTGCATTTATATTAATTCATGATATCTGCCAATAAAAGGCTAGTGTAGTAAGCATTATCCGGTATTTCTTACAATTACATGTTATTCTTATACGCCATCAGTCGGTACTGTGTAGTGCACTATAAATGGAGTATGAAGAAAGTTATCACACATAAATTTTTCTGGTAGTTAAGCATGTAACTTCACTGCAAAAGAAATGCTTGGGAAGCTTACTTCAACATTATCTATTTACTCTGCAACTTAACTCTATAAGTGAAACGAAGAACCATATTGAGGAATGCAGTTTGCAAATTTGATGGGATTTCATTTAATCTGCGAAGACATAAATCCGCTTGTGCTATAAATTATCGAAGCATTACTTTATGAACACCCAAAAGTTTTCAATGAAGCTTCTACTACATCATTGCCCGTCTTGCTTATAAGGCCTGTAATTATTCCGCACAAAATTTACATATTCAATATTCAATCCACTGGAAAAGCACGATCGATGAATTGTAATCCACTTAATAAAGTACAATTAATAATATGAATTCGAAAAAAACGGACACAATTAAATGCAAATATTCGCAGATGTTGTGCCGAATGTAAGCATGACGACTGATTGAAAAAATGCATGTAGGTGTAGTGAGAGATATGTATGTACATACAATGTTCCGTAATTAGTGGTCGCCTTCCCTCTGTAATAGCTTCAATTCATATTTTGTGCACAGAGTAGTTTATATGCGGGAATTTGCTATTTTTCTCAGCTGCATTTCATCGTTTTCCGCGTTTTGTTTTTATACAAACAATGAATCAGCCAGCCATAGCGAAATTAGGTGCAAAATATGTTTTGACATGAAAATATCTAAACGATCGCCACTCGACGCATCAATCTGCAGTTATCTCATCAATGGCATTTTTATCGAAAATATAATAATGTGTCAATTGTTGGTGACTAACTTACTCTACCTTAAACATTTCGCAAGTCTAACCTGAAGTCACAAGTTTTATATTGCTAGAGGAAAACATCTAACCCATCTTTTTTAATAATGTACATCTAATTGTAAGATAATGAAAGTATGGAGAAAATAAGTAATAATAAAAAAGCAAAGAAATAATAACAAAATAAAGAAAGCACAAATTATAGTGAATCACTAGTGCGCTTTTCCTGATAGCGTTAGATGGTAGTACCATCAGTCAGGATAGCGACTGCGGGGTATTCACCAGCATAGCGAACATAAACAATTAAAAAAACTGAAGCAGAGCCTCTACGTGGATAGGGCGTGAAACAGGAAATATTTTTCATGATGTAAATCCGCTGACAATGCAATAAACAGTAACACTAAGTTGGGCTGATAAGGAACTCGACAATAAAATAATGCAATTCCCTCGAGTTTGGATTCGTTTAACTTGTCTCGATGAGTACTATAATCCTAGGTGCTATTAGTATTTTAGTTCTTCAAGGCAAATTAAAGCTTGTTTAAAAAAATTATATTATTTCTTCTTTAGATATTGAAGTAACCGTTGACGTATCCCCTTTGTATTCAAAGTGCAATGCACTGATGGAGAGATTTAGAAGAATTTCGAAAAATAATTTGGTGTTTGGTTATTTTGGTTGTAAATCTAATTAGAAAGTTTAGTTTCAGATTTATAGGATAAACAATGTATAACACCTTTTTATTTTGAAATAACTCAATTATTTATTAATAGTTCGTTACCCAAGAAATTGTATGTCGATATAAAAATAAAAAGATTGATTAATATTAGCTGCGTTCCATTGGACTATGTGAAGTATTCCCAAGTACCCCTATCTGCTTGCCATTACCCACGTACTTGCTTGCGAATAGAAGTGCTCTACTACTGACAGGGAAAACTTGCGTTCCATTCGGAAACTATGCACTTCTGAGTACTTTACACACCCCAATGAATCGCAGCTAGTGCTACCAGGAACAAGGACCACCCAAAATCACATATAAAAATAAGTTAAGAATAAATCAAGTAGCATATAAATGATTACGACTTTGGGAGTTAAGGGTGGAATACCAATTAGATGTAGGAAATGGTCACTTGATTTTCGGTGTGGATTGGGCAAAAGCTATCAATGATAGAAAAATCAAATTTCGTACATAGGTTGTATGTTGCATTTCTAAAAATACAAAAAAAATTTTATTGCAAAATCTGCATTTGGCTTGTTGTTAGAAGCGTCACAAAAGAGTCTGCAAATTCGCGGTGTGACAGATAGCACCTCAGGAAATTTTTCTAGAACAAAAAAGTGATTACAAATAAGTTTCCTAATGTCATTTACTTGCTTTTCATTCTTCGAAAAACACACCCAAAAATCGATGCAATGACAAAGAAAGCCTTTATAAAATTCACGAAAAGTTTTTTATGACTCGGAAATGACTAATAGCTTTCTATCGGCCTTGCGGCGCGGCGGAACGAAATCTGGGATTCGAGCGTACCATGAACGGGCGATACTCCATCGCTTAAAAAAATACCTAATTCCCAGAATTTCGGCCTCAAATTTCGTAGTTACATTTTCGAATAGTTATAGAATCCATTTCCGTAAAAAAATGGATTTTTTGAACCGTTCAATTGGTATTCCCCCCTTAATAGGCACTTCAGGTGTACAACACATTTCTGGTTTATAAATATTATAGTTATCCTTAAATCGCCTCCTTAACAAGCGGATTTAAAACAGCAGCCACGTTTCTCTTATCTTTCCAGGATTACAGCGAAAATTGATGACGACATGCTGTCATACTACTGTAACGAGGATATCTTTCTCCTGGAAGTCCAACAAATCGAAGACGACTTGTATGACATAACGCTAACCGAGCTTCCACACCACTGATAATAAGTGGCTAGGGACCCAGCACAAATTCAAATTATTTTACTTTAATTGATCTAAGGACGCAAACAGGAGACAATCGCTAGTTTAAGGAAGAGACTATGAGGAGACAAAGTGCACAGGAGATTCCACAGGAACAATACATGTAAGAAATGATTCGGACGGTAGTGATAAGTAAGAGCTAAGTTAAAAGTAAGAGGACAACATTAAGCGTAGGGGTAGATGTAGTTGTTCTGTTTGTAGGTCGAATTTAATTTAATCGAAATTGAAGTTTGTAAAAGACAAATTAGCCCTAAGCCATATAGTGTTTGTTTTTATTTTATTTTATATGTTAAAAAAAAATCCGCCCTGTTTTTCTCAGAAACAAAAAAGGTATCATTCGCCGTAAGTCTCTGTGCCACAGGGAACATTGAACAAGTTTTTAATACTCCTTGATGTAACGAATGTGTAGCATAATCTTGTTAATGTCTTCATTATACTCGTTTTTATATTGATTATATTTTGCTACTTTTATGTTTAATTGCACGTTTATTAGTATGTAGGCCCGAAAAACAAACACTTTTCTTTGTCTTTAAGTTGTTTAACGTCGGATTGGATTAGTAATTAAAGTACCTTTTTTTCGGGTAGTCGATTTCGGGTGTTAATGTAAAAGCGGTGAAGCGTTCAAATTATTTTTATTTAGGTCAAACAGACTGATTCTGTTAATTTTGTATCAAAACAACAATTATTGAGATTTTCTGGTATTTCATCACCTGCATAATAGAAGGTTAAGTAAGTAGTACAGCAGAAGTGTATTGGCACAATATCATAGGCACATTAGGACATGAGCTATGTGTTCACAGATATCTGCTATTATACTTTCTTGAAAATGGAAACTAATGCTAGTATTTCACTTCATACCTGTTATTGCCATTTATCGCTTTATGAAAATGGTGTACATTATGAAACGAGAATAAATTCATGTGAATTTTGTCGACTTTGCATAAAAGTTGCAGACCAGTTGCCAACATATAGTGCAAGCTCGATAATCCGATATTATGATAATTAGTTTCTTTTCGGTGCATTGAAAAAGCCGATTACTAGACTAGACTAGTACAAAACGTAGACAACTTTTGTAATGATACTATATTTCCGCATTTACGCAACAACAGTCGGTGCTATAACAACCATTATATGTATGTACATATATATAATACTATTTGACTTCAAATCACCAATTTTAAAACTTCACGTTCAACCCGTTTTTTACCCATAATGTTGCGCTATTGATATGTTAACTTTTGATGCACCGCACACCTCCTAAAATTAAAGAAATAAAGAGATACAACTATGGATATTAGAGTGTCGCATTCGCATGTCGGAAAAAGAGTTGTAGTGTCATTTACTCGGAGTGTAGTTGTAATTACTAAACACACCTTCTAAAAATTTGGTGATTAAATTTTTTTTGAATAGTTGCTAATACTGTTTTGGGTTCCTTAAACCCTAAAGTGCAGCTCTTTGTAGGTCATCTATCCATCCGCAGATCAACTACATAACTCAAAATAAACTGGATCGATTAAGTTGAAATTGGACATATTTATGTAAAGTTGGTTAACCATTCCACGAATTTGTGAATAATGCTGAAATATCATTATTTGCCGATCTTTAAGAAAGATAATGTGACCAAAAAATATATTTTCTACTATGTTCACAAGTGGGGTATGAAAATTCTCGTTCCGTTGAGTTGATGTGAGATATACGAGTACACGTACATATGTATAACATGTTAAAAAAAATTATCTTCGAATATAGGTAGACTCTGTGCATATTGTAAGGAAAGTGGTACGAGCTCTGCAAATTTTAATAGTTCATTTATTAACGGTGAACATTGAGGGAACTGAACTCTTATTCTTTCAAAAGTTTCTACCAATTATTGTTATAACATTTTTGATGCTATCGTGTTTATTTCTGGTAGGTCATCAGCAATTTTCGCTAAGGTTCCAGATCGGTGTAATACCAAAAATAAGGACACATTACACAGAAACATCATATATGACACAGTTTTGAAATCCTAGGATTACCGCTCTTCACCGAAACGTATAAAAGTCACATTATATTGCTCCACAATTAAATAAAATCAAGTTAAAAATTTACGTTCGTGAAAGAGATCATTTCTGGGGGTCAGGTTTTTATATGGATGCGCTCTCGCACGGATCGGTAGGGGGAAGGCGAAAATTTCTAGACTTGTCCTCTAGTTTTCCTTATTTAAGGGTCAGACTCCCTTCTGTAAGCTATCTTATCTAAATTGTTAGATAAATGAAAACTGGATGCGAGACTAGTTGCTCTAACTGTAGTGTTGAGAAAGCTTGTAGGCCACAGGTGAACTGAGGCCGGGAAAATTCCCACGTTTTGCTTCTAATTTTATGCGTGACAGGACCAATGCATATGTATATAATTCTGGCGCATGCACTCGAAGAAATATATAAGTAGAAAGATTGCTATCTTTAATGTACTTCCACTTCCTAGCAACCAAAGCGGTCACAGCGTTCTTCACTGCCATTGCCAAGCAGTCACTCATCGAAGTGGATTCCAAAGTGAGTTGGCAGGCGCATTGGAAATACTAGTCTCGCTCCCACCAAAAATTGTTAAAATAACAATTTCTTAAATAATAATGTTTATTTATTTATTTAGTCTACCGATGAAAGAAATTTACAGACTACACAATAATGTAATAAATATTTCTTATCTATGACTACACTGTGTATACATTACATCTATGTACGTCTCCATTAAGTTGAACTAACCTATCTTGAAATTCATTTCTGGGAAACTTTAATTAAAAAAATGTATAGAATTTAATGAATTGAATGGATACAGTGATACGAACAGAAAAGTCATAAATCATTCTATGGGCAGGAGTGCATTCAAATTTCTTTATACTCATTTTGCGTTTAGAGGCATAAATAGTAATTAAACCAAAAGTTGAGGACAGCTCACATAATATACATATATGAATATCTCTTATGACACGCAAATAAGCTCGCCTTCTCTAAAGCAATTGGGCCTGATGCTAATTGTCACCTCACTTTCTCTCACGTGAGAACTTATGGCTAAATTTCCTGTGTTTCTATTCTTATTAGAAAGTGAGTGAACTGTATATATTTTAATGCTATATTTTTTAAATAATAAATGAAAAGGAAATAAAACATGTTTTCACAGGCACCATTCTATTCCACGAAATATTATTAGAATCGAAAATGTGATTTCAAAGTTTTTGAATGAGCTTAGATATTGTTTTCGCCTGTATGACCCTTTGAAAAAATGAAAACTGATGTAATTAGTATCATTTGGAGTGAACATAATTGATTCGTAATTGTTCGAAAAATATTTTTATCGGTAGTAGCAAAAATCAAGGAGACCGACAAATAATAAACAACTCTTTAATTCGAAACTGCCACTTTATCCCGAGGGGGACTCATCATCTGCCTGATGGAATCTACTTCGAGCAATGACGATTGAATTTTATATAAAACAGCAGGTCATTAATACTGGTCAATATACATTTATTTATTAAGTTTAATACTGATGAATATTAATTAAAATTTTACCTTTGATATTATGTATATTCGAACCTTTTCCCGGCAAGTGAACGTATAACCTGCTCTAAATATCATCTCGATATATTGAAAACGGATTATCAAGCTTGAAATGGACTTTATAATCAATGTTATGTTTAAACACAGGAGTGGAATTATGTATCTTGTTTCATTCAAATTTAATAGCTGAATTCTATGCAAAATTCGGCCTTTCAAGTCGTTTCGAAAAATCTCGAAACAAGACACATACTTCCACTCCAGGGAATTCATATCAGACACAAACAAATGTGGTTGAAATCAAAGATTCGCCCTCATATTCCCAAGAGCAGCAGATACCACGGTTCTGTTACAAACTCGACTGAAGCATCAGCTAATTAGAAGCGCAGAGTGAAGGAATCAGCCGAATAACATACTCGTAAAAAAAAGAAAAAGTCAAGTAAGGTGTAGGTAGAACAAATGAAATTTGTTTTTCGCCGAGAAAGTTATAAAAATAGCAACAAAATCTAGCAAGATCTCAATTTATTTACTTTTGCCGTATGAATATTCGCCAGATTTTATAAATTTCCCTTTTAACACGGTACGGTCCATCTGCCGCCGTTGATAGTTTTCTTCTGATGGCATAAACAGCCTCAGAGCTATGTAATTATTGCCGGTTTATCTCCAACTAGAATAGTTTATGTCGTAGGTATAAAATGAACAGCTATCCTCAACAATAAATGCCATTAGGGAACAAAGGAATGTTTCTTTAATTAAGACGAATTAAATAGTTAAGCCAACTCAAATGTTTGTTTTATTCTATTCTTAGGAAATGTGATTGTATGCGTTAAAGCGGGAGTACTTATTTTATTATTTTGTAAATATTATTGAACGTTGAACAAATGTAGAACAAAACTTAAATTATGTCCTTACACGTGGTCGAAGGGGTGTTCTAGGATATGTTTTGGCATTAAGCGAAACCATTCTACCCAATAGTCTAGTTGTCAAGTGTAATTCAAAATTACAAATGCAAACAAATCGAATTAAGCTTTTAAATGTGTAATGATTCGAAAATCTCTCTGTTTTATTTTTATTATATTTTTGTATAACGTTAAGATTTTTATTATCAGCAAAGCATCCATCTTGCCTGCTAATGTTCTTTTATAATGGAAATTTTATTTTTATAATAGAAGTAAAGATTTTATTAGAATTTCGAGCGTTTTCGTTATATTCCTACATATTTTTGCTCTCTAAATGAAAAACAGTAGGTAAGTATGTATGTATTTATATATCGCACGCCTCTCCTGTATAGTGTCACAACTCAAATAACCGTTTGAAATTTTAGCTACTCGCTCTTATTCCGGTAGTAGTGTCACTTGTCGAAAATCATGACTAATACACTTCAGTATTCTCCTAGTCGGTTAAAACCACTGTCTAAAACTAAAACCATCGCCGAGAGTCGTTTAAAACCTCTGAATGGAATGAATTGAATTCATTGCATGCAATTCAACTCAACTTCACACAAGTTACAGGTCCCAGTTACAGGGTTACAGGTTGATTATATCACTTCTCTATTAGTCAAGAGCCATACCATAAACAGGAGGCACCATAAACCATTTAACATATCCAAATAATTGTATACAGATAAAAGTATAAAATAAATATATGATAATTACTAATACAAAGTCGAATATCAGCGTTTTAAATGCTTTCCATCACAGTTAAAATCGATTTAGAAAAAGAATCATTATAAATCTTAGACATGGCGAAGAGTAAAGCGCAGAAAATCTTTTTGCACTGCCTCAATACGATTTATATGTATGTACATCCAGACCACAGACGCATATTCCAAAATCTGGCGGAAAAAAGCAAGCTTTTAAGGAGTTAAAGTCCGGCAATATCCTTAGATTTAAGCTTGACGAAACCAAGTGCCGAGATAGTCCGCTTTATTATTTTGTAAATATGACTATCAAAATTAAATTTTGCGTCAATGGTTATGTCAAGATCCACAACATTTTCTAAACGAGATAAAGGCGCATCGTGGAATCTATATGAGAATTTAAAAGTGGAACCCTTCCTACTAAAATAAATAATCTGAAAATTCAAGTCATCCGCATAAGCTAAGATATGCGAGTTACTAATTATAGAAAAAAAGTCATTTATAAAAAAATAAGGAATAACAAGGGCCCGAGATGCCTACCTTGCGGAACATCAGATAGAACAATAACTGTGTCGGAAAAAGCAGAAGAAAGTTTAACTTTAAACGAACGATTAGAAATATATGACAATCCATTGGACAAGATCAGTGGAAAAGCCGAGTCGAATTAGTTTAAAAATTAAAGAGTTTAGGTATGAGAGAGATTATCAAAGGCCTTGCTGAAATCTTCTTTGCCCTTCCTAAAGATAGGGATAACATAAAATAATTTGCACAAAAATTTGAGAGGCTCCAAAAGTGCACCACTACACCTACCTACTATACCTACTATATCATTATATAGCTGAGGGCTGAGGTGACTTGGAGAAGTCTTCATACATTTTATTTATACGTACAACAAGCATCAGTTTCAGCAATTGCGTTGGAAGACATGTTAAGTTTTTAAAATAATTTAAATCTGTATCATATATGTTATCACAGTAGATTTTGCTAAAATATTTTGCAAAAAGGTTAGAAGAAACAGAGGGATTAGAACCAGTGTCATTATCAAGTGTTAAAACATCAGAACAATTGCCAGACTTTCATCAGACTGAAGAGGAAATTATAGAACATTTTACAAAGAGCGGTTGGCGTTTGCTTTAGGTTTTTAATTAGCACTATCTACATTTATTATTTATCCATTTGAAAAGTCCTAGTGCGATGTTTATCTACTTTTGCAGAGAAGAATTAAAGAGTTTAGGTATGAGAGAGATTATCAAAGGCCTTGCTGAAATCTTCTTTGCCCTTCCTAAAGATAGGGATAACATAAAATAATTTGCACAAAAATTTGAGAGGCTCCAAAAGTGCACCACTACACCTACCTACTATACCTACTATATCATTATATAGCTGAGGGCTGAGGTGACTTGGAGAAGTCTTCATACATTTTATTTATACGTACAACAAGCATCAGTTTCAGCAATTGCGTTGGAAGACATGTTAAGTTTTTAAAATAATTTAAATCTGTATCATATATGTTATCACAGTAGATTTTGCTAAAATATTTTGCAAAAAGGTTAGAAGAAACAGAGGGATTAGAACCAGTGTCATTATCAAGTGTTAAAACATCAGAACAATTGCCAGACTTTCATCAGACTGAAGAGGAAATTATAGAACATTTTACAAAGAGCGGTTGGCGTTTGCTTTAGGTTTTTAATTAGCACTATCTACATTTATTATTTATCCATTTGAAAAGTCCTAGTGCGATGTTTATCTACTTTTGCAGAGAAGGCGGGAGATTTCTTCCTAGAACGTTTTCATGGAGCCTCAGTTTTTCCACTTTAGTCGGATCCTTTTGGATGGCTTCCTCTGTAAGCCGCTCCGTCCTATTTTCCTGGATGGATTCTAGATTCAAATCTTTAACTATTATCTATAGCTCACAAGTGTTTTGAGAAGGTACATACTGTTGAACGGGGTGTACTTGTCGGACATCAAGTTTTCTAGATTATATCCGATAAATCCTATTAAACCAGCCACAGGAAGAGTTATGTACACTGCATTCGTTCGAAGGAAGTGGATAAGAATTGGCCACATCTTATTGAAATTAAATTCGTTCTTTTCCAGACCGGCACATCCAGGCTAGAGCAAATGATAATTTTGACATAACCAACATGCCAGTTGTCAAAGCTGAAATCCAAATGTCAGAACAAGCCGCGCCAAATTTAAATTATAATTTGCATCCCAAACAATTTATTTAACTCTATACGGTTTGAGCTACATCATATCTCACAAATTTGTTCATTTGGAATGTATCAGATTCAAAGTAGTCGGAGTCGACGACAAACACCTGCACAAAGTCATCAAACTCGTAGGTTCTCTTTAGGAAAGTGTTAGTCAGCAGAAGATTCGTAACTTTGATGAGACCGAGCTTGGCAGGACAGACGGTGAGTGGGAATTCCTTGTGCCTGCCTGGGTCTATTGTACCTAGATTAAACTCTGCTGAACCTGTGTAGTCGCAGCCAAATCTCGGCTTCGTATCCAATTTTGCTGTCAGCTCCATGGGACGGTCGCAGGTGTTCGTCACTCTGCAGACGAAAGTGAAAGGCTCACCAATTTTGACGATATTATTGGCCTGAGTCACGATTAAACGCAGATCATTGTATTCTATTGGCTGAAATATTTAAGAAAAGTTACAAATAGCAAACTCTTCTGCAGAGGATCATACAACTCTCTGCAACTGGCTAGTTTGAAGTCGGCCTCTTTCTCCCAAGTTGGATCGCCAAACGATGTCTAACTTTCCTATGTTGTTGGCTGCTTTTAAAGCCTTTATGTCCTTAGTGATGTCCGGTATGGGCTGTGGAAGGAAGCGAGGGGTTAGTTGTAGTTATTGGAGGTTTGGTTCATCGAGTCACCTTAATACAGTAGAGAAACTGGCAGCTATTTTTGGGCTGCAGCATGTTCTTCGCTGTGAAGACGGATTCACCATTAGCTAGAGTATTAAGGGCTGAAACTGGAAGAAACTATTAGTCTCTAGCCGAAGGAGCGATAATATAAGTCACCTGTGTAATGTTCAGAACTATCCAGTTCAACCTTCTCCAAACAGATAGGCCCAGCGGTTATGTTTTGAATCTGAAAGGGTCTTGTGATTTATTCCACTATCACAAGTGTGGTTGACACTCACCTGCGCCTCCAAGTAAACTTCATCAGTTTCTGCGTTGTAAAACTTCGTCTTGACGTCCAATGGTTTCAGGACTTGGAATTTGAAGAATTTCCTGAAGGATTGCGGAAGTCCCGCTGGTGTTGTGTAATGAACCTCACAGACAAGACTGAAATGATGGACAGTAAAAATCGTGCTCATAATTTAGCTCAAACGCAAACATATGGGTCCCAATTTCCTTCACTTCGTGGTGGATCACATCATCCAACGTGTCATCAGGGTTGAGAGTAGCAGGAATAGATTTCTTTTCTTGCAGTGGAAGGCTAATGCGGGTGGTGTTAGATTGTAGGTCCGCTTTGACGGTGACTCCATCCACAGGGCGAGTGGTGCAGTTGTGAACGCATATATAACTCGAAAATGTTTCCCCCAAATAAATGTTCCCGAAGCTTTGGGGTAGGAGCATGAATTGGCCAGCAGCTATAGTTTCCGACCCTGCTACGGAAGTTGCATCGTTCTCCAGTATTTGGCGAAAGATGTTCTGCGGCAAGTCCTTTGCTTCGGACAATACAATCTGAGGGCTGACTAAAGTCGGCCGAGTTAAGCGCATTACTAGAAATAAGAAAAACATTGGCACATCTGGATTAAAACGAGTATTATATGATTACCTTTTAATGCCAAAAGATGTTCACACGGCTCCAGTACGTTCATCTTTCTCTCTGTCTGAACAATTTCGCCGTTCCAATTTCCACTTGTTCCACTTTGACGTTATGACAGCTGATTTAATTGCTGTCCAAACGAATAACAACAACAAAAAAGCACAATGCCCCGGGTGAGGATCGAACTCACGACCTTAAGATTATGAGACTTACGCGCTGCCTACTGCGCTACCGAGGCACCACTAACTTGAGATTACAGGGCTTTATTGCGTTAGCTCTTTATTTTAACAATTATTTCTGAATATCTGAATATTCTACAAAACATTTATCAAATAAATATTATTCAAGATTTACATAATCACAAGTAACTCTATTGAAGAACAAAGGTATTATTAGTTATTTTTAACTGTAGTGTATACTAATGTGATTTTTAGGAACTCTTTCCTGAAGTATTATGTATAGTATAATGAATCATTCGCCCTATGTAAACTCACTAGCACAGATTGGTATACATTTCAGTACATACTGTCTTTCTGTCTCACGAAAAAAACATTTCGTTGTAATCGTTTTACAGCTTTCATTTGTGGGTTTAATATAAAACAAGATGCAATTTTACATGGCTTTTTATTTTTTATAAGGATATCAAACAACTACATATATGTACCTACCTGCAAGTAGACGATCTTTGCATCTTTTAGTTCCCAAAACCACGTGCATTCATGCATATGCATTATACATATGTATGTATATACTTAGCCCACTAAACATAAATTTTATTTTTCCCCAATTTCGCAAGTTTGCGATAGAGATTGTGTAATTAAATGACACAAATCGAGAAATAATTATAGAGGGAGTAATGAGGCGTCAGGCGAATGGAATCAGAGTTATTTCTAAGTAATCGTTTTTATAATAAGTAAATCTTAATAAAGTTGATTTAAAAAAACAATATTTGCGATAATAACTAATTTTGTCTTCTAAAGTAGTCATTAAGCATTGGAAATTGTACACGAAGAAATTAATCCTTCGTTATTTTGCTGAGCAGTTTTCCGTCGGTCCGTCGGTCCGCCCGTTTGCCCGCTTGTAAGTACGTGCTTCATTTCACCACATCTGTAATGACATTTTACAAGAGGACGTTTTCAGCAAAATGCAGATGTAAAAAGAAATTGTAACCAAAAATTTGTTTGGGGTACCTTCAATATTCCAACTGTTGGATCTTGATACTAAAAAAAGTAACATTTACGAAGTACACTCAATAAAACCTATTACGGTCAACTTAGCATGATACGCTTTGGAAATAGATGAAAACACTGTTTATAATAATATTTTATTGTTTGTAAAAATATGTTAATATTCTAATATTTAATAAATTGTTATATGCATTAAAATAACAGCACAAAAAATAGAAATTAAAAAAGTGCAAAGTGCAAAGTGCAAAATATTTAAAGTGCAGGTGTAATTTCCTTCTTAGTTTAATAAATAAAATACTAAGAATGAAATTATATCTATAGCTACATTAAACATTGTTTTAGAGGGTCATTAGAGTTAATTTCTTCATTTCAATTACCTAGTTTAAGCGCACTGGGTTTTATATTTGTTATTTTAATATTTCTCGTTATTTTCTACAATAAGTTCAAGCAATGAATAGCAAAGAAAACGACTTTAAGAAGTTATGTAATTAATTAATTATAAAAAAATTAAGGTAAGTAATGCCACGGAAATGTATGATTTTCATCCTTATTTTTCATACAACATGCGCGTGCATGATAACATATGATTAAAATGAAGTCTAAATTAGCTAAAAAGAAAAATTAAATATAAATAAACGGAAAAAAGAAATGCTAACATTTTACGACATTGTTTGATTGACACTGGGATTTTATGCCCTTGCATTACTCGTGCTATGATTGCAAATATTTAAAATTATTGCAAGATATTATTGTAAAGTATTGATCGGTTTTTTGAGTCATTTAAATATCTTAAAATCCGTGCAATATAAACAGTTAAAATAATTAGAGATATAATTACATTGATTGATTATCAAGGTGAATTTATCATTAAGGAACTAGCCGCCCTGACATTTAAAACATTTAATGAAGGGGTTTAAAAAAGTTTTACCTACAAATACCAAATTTAATATTCAGTCAATAGACATTTGGAAAAGGAAACTTTTCCTTTTACGCATTTGTTTTGCGCTTAATGCTTTCTAAAACCCCTTCCCATGCCCTAAATTACCTATTACTACTAGTAGAATTTTCCTAGATCGATAAAAACAATTTTGGAGCCCACTACTAAATAATTATCAAAGATATTAAGAGTGCCATTGGAATTGTCTCTGCTACTTAATTACTTATTCACTAGAAAATATGCATTATATTCTTAGTAATCAATCCGTTTAACACTTTTAAGATATTAATTTTTGCTTGATTTATTGAATTATTTTATACAGGAAAAACTCATTACTGTACGGCAGAGGAGTCACACATGTCCCTTTGGCGCAGAGGATAGCGCGTTGGACTTCTAATCCAAAGGTCGCGGGTTCGATCCCCGCAAGGGATGGTATAGTAATTTTTTTTCTCACTAAAACTATTTTGTGATGATTACGGTGCAACAGAATCTCCGAATCCGTAACCCTTGAATTCATTTGGGTGCATTGAGCAAACTCCACTACTGTTTTACAGTTTTGCGCTCCTTCTACTCAGGTAAAAGCATATCCCTTATGTACTAGTACTACGAAATGAAACGAAATAGTCTAATTGTTGAATCAGGCCTTTCAATCGGAAACTCGATTTTACGGGTCATTTTAGTACTGCAAATTTTTGTAAAGTAAATGCCAAGATTATGAGCATTTTTTGTTTTTTTTGGGGTAGTTCTGCTTTGAGTTGAAGCATGAGCTGCTCTTATTGTCAGATGCATAGTATAGAGTATTGGGAGAGAAACGTAGACTGAAAGGTTAAGAAAGTGTGGTTT
Source organism: Neoitamus cyanurus (assembly GCA_947538895.1). NCBI lineage: Eukaryota > Metazoa > Arthropoda > Insecta > Diptera > Asilidae > Neoitamus > Neoitamus cyanurus. The sequence goes on from OX384541.1 coordinate 345,592, forward strand.
TATGAAATTGAAATTCAGAGTAAACAAATTTTAATTAAAATATCCTATAAGGGTTTTTCTAAAGGTTTCGTTGAATGTAGAGCTGTTAGAGCTTATGATCTCACCCATGGGGGTTTGCGTCACGTGCATGTGTTTTATTTAGGTGCTGCACGACCCGTTTTGCAAACACCACGCAAACAAAACGTTGCCATTGGGGTTTGGCGGGCGGGCGTTGTTTATTTAATTAATTAAAGCAGAGGATTGATGTTATGAACTTTTAGAAAAAACTGGCTGCCGTACCCCAGATGGGACTCGAACCCACAATCCCCGGCTTAGGAGGCCGATGCCTTATCCATTAGGCCACTGGGGCAACCGCCAAACATTATGTACAAGAAATGCTCCACATGCAATCTTGTCTATCAGCTAAATAATATACATAACGTATGTGCATTAAAATATCGTAGGAAGAAAGATACTTATAGCGAGAATTTTGCATCTAAATAAACAACTGAATATGCTGTGGGTTATTGTAAGTAAAATAAAATGGACAAAAACACAACAAAAATTAAAACTTCGGTACGCCTAATATAAAAATCAATTTCAAATTAATGATTTTCGTGCTGTTTTTAACTGACAAAAAATGATCGCAGGATTGTGGATACCTAATTGCAGCCCTGAAATCTTGAGTTCTTAGTAAGCAAAGCGTATGTGAAAACGTAAGGAAACATTTAGTGCAGCTTTGAATTTTAGAGGACACCCATATACATATATGAAGGAGTAAGAGTGTATAAAATGACATAAAATTAATTCTCACTGTGAACCTGGAATACTATTTGGGAATGCTATATTGATCCGTTTCGTTTGTTTACTGTAATAACTAATAAGTCTTGCACGGAATTTCACATGAAGCGAAGCAAACGGAATCACATCGTATTTTCAAATAAAACTCTAACATATACACCATTCCATATCCAAGTTAAAATAGTGAATGAAATGGGTCTCGGCGGTCTCGCCTGCTTTAATTGTTACGAGTTTTTATGACTTCGCACGGTGTAAAACAATTTACCTCTACCCCATCGAAATCGGTTCACAAAGTATCACAATTTTTTTACTCTGATAACATAAAAGGTCCAGTTAATAAACAATATTACAAATCCTATGAAATTGAGAATTTATCGCCATCTTTAATTTCCAAAGTTTAATAGTGATTGGAGATTAGCGACAACGAAAACATAAGAAGACCAGTTTTTATAGCATTCCTTTGAAATTGAGAATTGTCGGTCATCCATATTCAGTTAATAAGATTTCGATCATTAAAATCGACGCAGAAATAAACTCATAGGAAGAATTAAGAGTTTTCGCGTGAGCGGTTAATTATATATAGATATCAAAATTTAAATAAACTTTTCGTTGATGTCTACCTACTTCAAATATTCCACATTAATTTAATAAAATAACTATTGCAGCTTACCGTGCCATCAGTGCAAAGCGTGGAGAGTAATACCGTTGGCTTTACATAAAATCACCTTCGTTTTTGCACTTTTTATTTATTTTTTAATTTTAGTGTTATCGCGCAGTCGAGTTTTTTGTCTGCTAATAATAATCTTTTATTTAATTTAAATATATGTATATAACTTAAATATATATACCATATATTTATATATATATACATATAAACTAAGCACAAATTTTAAATATCGTCTTAATAAAACTTCTTATTAGTGATATTTGGTGTCATTGTTCTTTTATTCCTAAAAATTTTGACTTCTGGTGGCCGCCATTGTGTATTTTTGCCACGTCATATAACCTATTATATCGGGAATATTGATACGATTCTAATAACACATTTATCCAAAACGGTTAATCTAGTGGGAATCTGGGGCGTATAATCCAGCCAAACATATTGACTTATGAACACATACATAACCCTCTTTTGCGTTCCCAGGCGGGTAAACATTACTGAGCAAACTTGCTGCCAGTTCTAATTTGTTATTAATTCCTTATAAAATTTTAAAATGTACTATGATTGTGCATAAAGATATTACGTTAATCTAAAACTGACACGTCAGCAGCCTCGGTAGCGCAGTAGGCAGCGCGTAAGTCTCATAATCTTAAGGTCGTGAGTTCGATCCTCACCCAGGGCAGCGGATTTTTTACCAAGTGGCGAATATAAATTATGTATGCACTTGTATGCCACCCACCGTTGATGTTTTCATGTAAATGCATATTTAAGTCATTTTTTGATAAGAAATGTACGTTAAATTTAATTTATTTGTTTATAATTTCGGATTGGACAGGACTGAAAGTCTGTTCTGTTTAACATTCATTTTTCATTAGGAAACATAAGGGCCTTGTACTGTAAGGTACCGAAGAATAAAGGAAATTAATAAATTGAAATTGTACATACATTGTATTGTTTATTATATTATTAAAATATATATTTTTATAAAAATACCCTAACAGGAAAAAACGGAACTGTTCGTCCCTCTGCCTGTTACAAACGTTTTTGTCGAAAGCGACGAAACGTAGGAATTTGGAATTTGGCAAATGCTAATCCTTCGTAACGCGCACAATTTCGACAGTCAAATTTCATTTATTTTATTTTTTAATAATAAATATTATATAATAATAAAATTGTGGGCACTCTCAAATTTATGGTTCTTTTTTTAGATGTAAAAATATGGACTCCACTTTTTGCAGCGGGTTCTCCACCTATTAGGCTACGTCTGCTGCCGCTCGACCTTAATCTGATGTTATAGGACCGTAGCAGACGACCGTTTCTGCGGGTGCGGCAACGCACTGTCGGCTGCTGCCCCTTGCGGCAGAATTTTTTTTTAAATGACCCACATAGGCTTGCGTGCACATCAAATAAGAGGCAAACACTTTCTAACAAAGTGATTGCTCTCAAGTTGTTGTGGAATAATATTAAGAAGCAAATTCAATTGCATAAATTTTTGGCAAATTTTGTTAAATTTGAAAAAAATCTCGCAAAGCACTTTGGAATTTATACATATTTTTCGATGCACACTTTTTATGGCTTTATTGTATAGTAATTAGATCGTTGATGAATTTGTCATAAATAAATAAATAAATACGTTCTTGATTATAGTCTTTTTATTGAAATAAAATTTTTAATACTGCAACTACGGCAGAAAAGAGTTATAATGAAGAGTCATTTTCCCATGCGTTGAATGGACCATTCTTGCTGACACAGTGGACACCGGTTATTTTGTTTTACCCAGAGGGACATACAGCAGTGATGAAAAGAGTGATTGCACTCACCCCAAACGACCACGCAATCTTGCCTTCCCAGCACTTCACGTTTGTTCTCCGCTTGGCACCGCAGGCATGCGTCTGTAAAATTAAAAGATATTTCGAGTTAAGCTATATTTGAATGTTACTTATATTTCGAGAAAAGGTTAAAAAATCACGTAAAATTATTTACTGTGTTACCAAACACACGAGTATATTCAGACCAACACCTATTACAAGTAGACTTGTCTACCTAACGGAAGGTGATTTTATTGTCTCAAATGTGACGCAAGCTGTTTTATTCAATTTATATTTTTATCCTACCAATACACCGACAGACACTTTTGCTAAACGCACAAATGGTAAAGTGGCTGTGTTTTCACTTATACATATTACTTATCTTTATTTGTTCCCAAATTCAAGATCAAAGGCTCTATGATGGAATTGGGTACGAATGGAATCGCATCGTCTGCCATAGCTGAATTGCGTATAATTTAAATAAATTTCGTAATTCATATTATTGAAAAATATTGACTCGCGTTAAATCGAAGCAACAGGTTTCCAAAACTTTTCGGGAAAAATGAATACATCTCGCTATTTACATACATACTCATTCCGAACAAGTTATTTCCGTTTGCGAAAACAACTTTTTCAGTCACGGGATTTTTGGTCATCTGAAAAAATCAAAGAATGTTAGTCCAGTTGTAATGATTGCTTTATTATGTTCCGCCCACCCATTGCAATTACCCTATGCTATGCAGTTGAAATTGCGCGCATGTTTAGCGGGTGCGTGCAGAATTTTTGTGGACCTTATACATATGTATATATATACTGCCACGTCTGGGGCACGCACACGTCACATAAGCTAATTCTGTCATGTCAGCAGATGTCAACTCGCAAATATTTTGGCTTGGTTGCGACTACATATTTGTGTTCGTTTTTATTGCAAAGCCATTACATGTAGCCGACACACCTTTTTTTGCGAATCTAAAACAGTGACTATTTTGCAGCAGACGATTAAATAATGTTATTACACAGTCGTCAAATTAAAAAATTACTCAATTTTGTTTAAGGATACAGTCAATTTGCATTTCAATTTGATCTGTTTTTATTAACTAATTTATATAATTTCATATTAATAAATTTATTAACTACGTAAGTGAGGGCCAGATCAAATCTGGACTTTCAATCTCACCCCTGAATAAAGGTAGAGTCCCTTAAAACCCTAAAAAGCGTTATAACCAACTTTCGGGAGGAGCCTCTACTTAGAAAATCGAAACGCTTTTTTGATATTTATATTTCTTCTTCTACCACCATATAGTTACACCAGTTAGACCATAGTGTGTTCAAAACAATAACCCTTCCTGAGCGCTGTTTGTTACTCTTAATTTTTTTTGTTATATGTACATATTAAGCGTTTGCAGATTTTTATGAAGTATTTGCTGCCAAAATTAAGTACGGACCACTTGATCCAGTACCAGGAATGCAAGCTAAATCGTTTGGGAATAAATTCAGTGAAGTAGCAAGCGTGAGCTAGTAGGTAACTAGAGGAATTGAATTACAAATTCTAGAGAAACTCGATTCATATGCTTAAAGAAAAGCTAACCACGCACCTGTGACTACAAACTGCGGTCAATAGTGCCTACACTTTCCTTAGAATTTCAAAACACACTCGCATTACATTTTCGGAAAGTAAAGGTGCGCAGCAATTGAACAAGTGTAAATGGCTCTTATCTTCTCATATGGCCCAATGGAAAAAGCGAGAACTTTGTGAATTGTGCATTTTCTTCAATTATTTTCACACGTTCAGAGGACATTGCTCATTTTCAGAAAACGCAATCGACACCGAGGCGGCCGCTAGACATTTGAAACGCACCCAATTCATCCTCATCAGCTCGTATCGAAAAACGTTCGTGTCCGATGGCACGACTACGAATCACGCAAGTGTAGCGAGCAAGCCCATTAGATACATCTGGACAGCAATTTCATCCAATTTCGATAAACTTTGGGCACGGCAATGGCCGAAACGATGATGGTGCTCGGTGCCCACTAAACAATGAGCGTGACGCTCTCAATTGAAATAAATTGATGTGCGATTCCTTCGTTAAGTGATAGCGCCTTGCGTCACTAATCAGCGGAATTTTAGGGGCTCGTCGAAGATATGCGGATCTCTATGACTGGAGCTTTAGAGACAAGTCTTACCAGGAACTGATTATTGGACGTGCCCTTGTCGGGTATATCAATTACAGTGATCATCATGGCCAAGGTCATATTCATATTACTGTGGCTAATGCTCGACAATGGGTATAACACCAAAGAATATAGAGCTATAAAGACCTCACAGTTGGAACAAATAACTTAAACCCAAAAATTTTCGCTAGGTTTCTTCCGTGCGGGACCAACTGTAGTAGCGCAATGAATACAAGCAGACGTTCATATTCAGACGCTTCTTGCATTGGATGTGTGACCAAAAATGTGTGATGCCTTCACCTTGCATTGCTGTACCAACCAGCTCCACACCTCTCACCCTTAATCTACAGATACTCCCGAGGCAGAAAAAAGTCTTTTTTTTTGGGTGAAACAATCACATTAGCAACTGATTCAAAAATAATCGCTTATATGTTCCATTTACTAGATATGCTTTTGAATCAAAAGCGAAACGTTTTGAAAGATTAACTTTCTAGAACCTAGATTGGAATATACCAGCAATGTAAAATTAAATACATTCTGTTTGTTTCAATAAGAAAATCCATTGAAATTCAAATACATCTGAAAAGTCTTTCCATTAAACTCAATGTACTATGGTGAAAAAATTCCGAGAAAAGGACATAAAAGTGCACTTACTTACAAATATTAAGCGGTAACAAATTTATAGAATACCAATTGTAAAAACTGTCTAATTCAGAATTTTAAATTGCACAGTGCCGTTCATTAAGGACGAATCGAAAAATTTTGGTGTCGTCAGCAAAGCAAAGAATTCTCCAGTCTCTAAAAATCAAAGATACATCATTAAATGTAAATTTTGAAAAGAGGATCGGGTTCCCTGAGGAACATATTATGTATTATTTATTTCGTCAGGAAGAGCCTCGCGAAATTTCACTCGCTGCGTATAATCCGTTAAATAATAAGCTGACTTCAGCTAACAAAAACCGAGAGAGCTTTGAATGAACTAATAACTAACGATCTCACGTCTTTACTCAATTTTCTTTACGTTGAATTCGTGGAATCCGCTATTGATTTACAATCCCGCATACATCACGTACAAATTTCAATTTTCTTTTTTATCTCTTTCGCTACTTTGGTTTCTTTCCATAATTTATTTTTCGGGTCTTGCAGCCTTGCTACATGTTTTTTTTTAAAACGGTTCATAATTTCTAGCGCCTAAAGTTTTGTACAAGCATTCTCACAAGAAAGAACCAAGTTACCCTTATAGTAAGTTGACTTTGTAATATCCGGCAGAACTTTCTCCCTGACTCTACCTCGTGTGAGCGGAATTTCTTTATCCAGGCTATGGAATTTGCTCCTTATTCATCTAAAGGTGGGTTTAGACCAAACGAACGAAGAGCTAGAGCTGGAACAAGAGCGTTCTTTCTTGATCTTGTACTTGTAGTGTAAACGAAAGCTCGTTTTCAGCTTTTACACCAAAAGAATATCAACGAGCAGAAATGAGAACCAAGAACTAGAATTCTTGCGCATGCTCTAGAGATGTGACGAGGGGCGAGCGCGTCCGATCACGAAAGACCGCTCTAAGCAACTGTTCGCAAGCTTTAGTACCGTTTACATCAAGCGAGCGAGCATTCTTAGAATATTCCATAGAATCATCGCGAACGCAGACAAAACAACGAAAGAATTTGATAGAATGAGGATTCGCTCGTTTGGTGTAAATCGGCCTTAAGGGGGTCTACTAGTGTGACATTTTTCAAAAATCGATTTTTCTTTTTTTGCATATTTCGATAGTCTATACCTTTAAAAATAACATACTAAAATTTCAAGTGCATATCTCAAATAGTTTTTGAGTTACAGTCATATTAAGAGCAGCCGTTCATCGGTTCGAAAGTTGCGGTCAAAAAACAGAATTCTGAGCAAAATCGAATTAAAGTTTGACTTTACAGAAGAAACATAAAGTTTATCAACGAAAAAGCTACTTAGAAACGCACTGATTAAGGTTTGTTTACACAACAAACACAACAGAGAATCACAGGGAACGTAGTTGCTCTGCTGTGAACCAAAAATATCGCGGATTTAGCGCGTCGATTAGGCTTCCGTTATTACAGAGTACTTGAAGTACTTTTTTTAACGACACATCTAAAAGTTAAAAAAACGCATAACTTCGTTGTTTTCTTACGGATTTGAGTTTAGTTTGCAGCGTTTTACTCGGAAATAGTTGAACAAAAAGACAAACAAAAAAAAACAAAAATCGAAAATTTAGCCATATAGGCCCCTTAAACTTTAGACGCGTTTTTATCGAAACCACATTTGTCAAATTGGCTGCAGTTATAACTCGAAGACAAATCATCCGATCGATTTGATTTTTATTGCAGCTTCTTTCAAAGATGTTTCTACGTACCATGAACCTCCAGTTTTTTGATCAAATCAAAAATGTAATTTTGACAGGCCAAAAATCATTAAATTTTCGCGCGAAATTTGCAATTTTTTTTAGAAACTCCGCCATTTTGTTAAATTTAAATTTTTTTTTTAGCCCGAGGGTCATGGTACGGGAAAAACCTTTAAGTTTAATAAACTTTTTTGTTTTTTTGATTTCAGGCACTGTGAAGGTCGCTATCACTGCAGCCATTTAGTGACTTTTTTTTTTGAGCCTTGGGAGATTGCAAATAACTTGCTAAATTTTCGATTTTTTGGTCCCAAAATTGTATCATGGATTTACTATATATCCACAAAACTATCATTAAAACATTAAAACATTCCATGCAGTAGTTTTCTTTTAAAAAAATTCCCAAATATCACCTTTTTTGAGGCGGTCACACTAGTAGACCCCCTTAAGCAGAATCAGTGGCGGTCGAAGTTTTTCTAAAAAACTTATCTCAGTAAGATTGTACTTTTTTTTGTAGGATTGTTGCACGTTATTATTGTCAAGTTTTCTTTTTCATTATATATTCTTTATATTTTCTCGTTATTTTTCTTCACACCTACATATACATATATATTTGAAATGGTAGGGAGTCTTTTTTCATTTAAATTTTTTCCATGGCCATTTTTTCCATTAATTTTTTTCCATAACTAAATATTTGCCTTTCACAAAATGTCTAAAGGGAAAAAGAATTAATGAATAAATGCAAAATATGAGCATGGAAAAAATGGAATAGAACAAAGGGAAGGGAAAAAATGTCCATGATAAAAATGGAATGGAAAACACGTCCCATGGAAATAAGGTCCAATGGAAAAAATGGAATGGGAATTTTAGAATGGAAAAAATAGCATGGAAAAAACGACCTACAATCATTTAAAATTTATACATTACTATGTAATCTTAGACTGCACTTTATAGAAGATTGTGTGTGATAATGCTACCAATGTAGCATTTACACAAATAAATTGAATTGTATTGAAAGAAAACCGCGGTTTTGGTGACTCATTAGTTTTTTCTAGGAATCGGTTCCAAGTATAACTTTCCTATCTTCACGTCAACTTCCAATAAACTCAAATAAAATTAACACTTACCTTCAGTATAGCTATTTTCATATCTTAAAAACTCTGAAAATTCATAAGGCTTATTTTATGCCGATTTCTTAGAAATGGACCTTCAACTTAGGTAAACAAACGCTAGCCTATCATAGATTGGAAATAAGTGGATGAATTACTTTAAAAATTTATGGAAAGATAAATATGATATTTGCACTTTGAAGTGGCCCTGACAAAAATGGACTCTGGTCGACGAGCCCCCATATTCGCTTGATAATGAAAAGCTTGCAAGTCATAACCAAGTCATCTAACCTTCAATTGGCATTGGAAATCTATCGCAAAAACTACAGCGAATTGTTCCTTGTTACAGACAAATTCATTGAACAAACCTCTTTAAGCCAACCAATGCGATTCGGTTGTTTGTGACACGCCTCCAATTGATGGTATGACGACAGCGATTTATTTGCGGCACTAGTTGGCGCGAGAAGAAAAAACAATTTTTTGTGAAGTTCTTCTTAGAAATTCTTCAAATGAATTGATAATTGCTTGCACTGTTCTGAGTTTCATGTAAAACGAAAGTGAAATATTATAAGCTTTATATTTCTTTCAAAAAGGTCTGTGTATTGTTCGAAATGTTATAAATTTAGAGCTTTTATCTTATGTAAGCAAATAATAAACACTTAAATTGCTTTTCGTTCCAGATATATTTTTTTCAATTTGCTTTAAGGGAATATCCCACAACGTGTCAACACTTGCATATCCATTATATTATATTATTCTCCTAAAAAAATGTAATCCACACTGAAAAGTGATTTTTGACAGTGGATTGTCATCACCCCAGTGGCATAATGGATAAGGCATTGGCCTCCTAAGCCGGAGATTGTGGGTTCGGGTCGTCCCATTTGGGATACACTAGATTTCTTTTTCTTATTAAATTCTATTATTCTAGAAACAATTTTCCAGCACAAAATAACTCACAGGGAAAATATTTGGATAGACAGAAACTATTTTTGCCCTCCCCACTTGTCTAGTGTGTTTTACAATGTAACACGGGGGAACAAAAACTCCAACAGCTAAATACATATGGTATATTTAACGGTAATCTGATTTTTCAATTTATTCTGAAAACTTCCAACTAACAATATGTAGTCTAGTTTCTACTCAAATATTTTGGAAAAGGGAAGGCACTGATAACATTCAGAAATTACTGTCTTTATAGCTCACAGATGGGCTTTTGCTTGCATATTGCATACATACCACTTCTGCCCTACAACAGCTTTTGTAATTTTTGATAGACACTTGTTTTTTAAAGATAAAATGTTGAAAAAATGAAAAATATGCAAATGTAATACATAGAAATTATGTACGCTACTTTTTAAAAATTCAACTTTTATTACAGTTAGTAATGTGATAATTTGTTAAATAATTACAGTTAGTGATATGATAGTATGTGGGTGGGATGAATACACGAGAACCAAATGTACATGCAATATATAAATATTTGAAAACATTCTGGCGCATTTATGTAATGTTAATTTTTCTTCGACTATCACAACTCTTATGCGTAAAACGTGACTAGTCACTTGCGAGGGTGAAAAAAATGTTCTGAATTTTCAAAAATTCATTTTTTCTCACGTTCATGTAATTAATACACCGTTTCATTTTCATAAAATTTCCCGTCTTCATAACTTTCCAAAAAGATACATTATGTCAAGGTAGGAATACAAACTGATTAATTAATCATTTAAGGGGTGGTAAAAAGGGGGAGGATTGGGGAAGTTCCGTTGGTGGTCAAATCGATTAGAAATTACATATAGTTAATATAATAATTCTCCCAAAATTTGTTGGTCGGCCAAAAATAAAAAGAGCCGAAAACCGGTTTTATAGGTCCTTCTCCTTTATATATAATAATACGTAAAATTTTTTAACTCAAATTAAATCTTTGTAAAGATCTACCATTGACTGTAATAAGTTTTTAATTGAATAAAAAGCATTTTGGTGTTAATTTGAGTTCAGTTAGTTTTTTTGAAATGCACCCTATATTTTTGTGAATATTTTTTTGATAAAAAATCCTTTCCAGAATCTGGTTGGTCTCTATGACCTCTACAATTAAACACCATGAGACCAATAACTTTTATTTAATAGTATTAAAAAGAATTCAGAATTGGTCGAAATGGCAATAGACATTTTAATTCAATTTTATGAATTAAAAACGACATTTTGCGTCTTTTCCGTTCGACTTTTATGAATTTACACTTGATATTTACATTTGATATGATAGCACATTTTGCAATATGCATCCATTAAAATTACCATATTATGGAAACCATAATCATAACTATGTATATAAAATTAGAAAAACTGTCTACGGCAAAAAGGAATTAAACTGTATTTTTAAAGCGAAATTTACATTTTGAGTGGAAAACATCTACATAAGACCATATTAGGTTGTTAAACACCACCCACCGTTTTAATGACTTCCATAGAGAACAGACATAATTGAATATTTCCATACCGATCACAAGGCTACTAAAATAGAAACCTTTAATTATCATTGTGTAACCCAATATGCTATTATAATTTGTGTTAAAATTAGCGAGATCGTTTGAACACCGCTGCCACCGACAGTAAAACTTGTTTATAAATAGAAGCTGGCCGACGGCAGTCCCGGCGACATTCATAACCTCCAGAATGATCCGTCGCACATGCGTTTATCGAATTCTCCGGTAAGGCGCATGGCATATTAAAAAGAAAACTGAGAGCACATAAATGGCGATACTCTAAAAAAGAAGGGTACTTTGTGTTTAGGCAAATCTGTCGAATAGGGGAATATGACAGTAGTCAGTAAAATCGGAAATCTGCTCTGCAACATAAGGACATGAAGTAATGGAAAATTCCATTAAATCACGCAGATACCAATATAAAAGAACAAACAATTCAAAATAGAAAATAAGAAAGAAAACAAGATTTCTCTGATGTTGAATTTTGTTCGGGACAAAACTTTAGGGGTTACCAGTAGATGGACTTCAAACCCGAATTGGGTGATGAACAAGATTTTCGCTGGCTTGCAGAAATTTTTATAAATCAACGTTCAATACTCGGTGGTTTCTACCAGCAGAAACCACTGGAGCCTACAGTGCAAAAATGATTTTTAATTGAAATTTGATATGTAATAACATTCTACAATTACCGGCATTACTGAAACGGTTTTTAAACTGATCCGACCCATATTTGTGAATAATTAAAATCATGCTTTACCAACTTGTGACCTGCAAACTACTTCAACCTAATGACAAAATGTATACATATATATATGTAGAGATCTTCTGGTTCAAACATCTTGGCCTTCATGCGGAATTTCATTTTATGGTATCGTAACCGTTTCCATAAATTTGGTTAGTTAGTATTGGTTTCAATTTTTATGTGCAGCGGAGTAAAATAAATAAATATCTTTTTATATTCTTACAATTGTAAGGTCCCTTGACCGCGAAACGATGCACATCAAAAGGGCTCCGTCATATTCCACCGCCACCATTTTCGGGTGTTTTAAAAGTCTTTTTTCCGCATTTACAGGACCTAATTAACCTATATTCAAATAATTTTTGTGCGAGCTGTCTTGTAGATTTCTGGATATTTGTTTTCAAAATTTTAGACCGTCATGTCATGTCATGCCCTGCCCTTTTTATTGGTCCTTTTTTTGAATGAATTCATATGTTTTGTTTTCACATTTGACATCATTGCTAGGGAGAGACATTACATTTTAAGGTCAATCAAATTTTTGAAAGCATTCGAAAGAGTATATGTACGTTTGTATGCTTTAAGATTTTCGTCAAACATTGAGGTCATCGCTTTTTGGGTTCAGCGTTCTTTGGTACGGTATTGGAAAAGTGGAACACTTATGGCCTCACTCCGGTGTCTGTCTATTTGTCACAAGCTCCCAGATCGAAACGGAGTAAAAACACACTACTAGGAATAGGACAATACTAAATTACAAGGTAGGACTAGACTAGTAGATACCTACTCGTAGTATTAGGACTAGGTTAGTGGATAGAATTAGGACTAGGCTAGTGGGTAGGATTAGGACTATAGGTTAGTGGGTAGAATTAGGCAATTTTAATACCAAAATTTAAAAAAAAAAAAAAAAATTAACAAAAAAAAGAGTTATAATAATCTAAGTTTTTCGTTTTGGGCAATTTCTTAGCAAATAACCAACAATAGGGTAAATAACAATTATAGATAGATGCGGAAACGCAAATAAAATTTAAAACAGATTACCCTTGAGTGCTCGCGCAGGGCCATATGGGTCGCAAGCATAATAATAGTCAGCCTTTTATGTATTTTAGGTTTAAGAAAAAATGTACAAACATATAAGCTCAATAAAATACACTCTTTAAACTAAAAAACTAAAAAACGAAACGGTTCAAGCTAGAGCTTTGGTATAATTAAAGGTTATTATGACCCAATGCTATAGTTTAGACATAGATAAATAATTCGAATATTATGCGTAATTATGGGTCAAGGAGGTTATAAAGAAATGAAAAAACTCAACCCCATCGAGTGGGGTGTCTAATGAAAGCTAGTCACCCATAGAAAATAATCATTTTTTTTTAATTTCTTCAAGAAAAAATGTAAATTGCGAAATTTGCTTATCCCACCCCATTTATTTTTAAAGTGTTAATCGGAAAGTCCGAAATACATTTAGCAACTGTAGCGTCAATCTTAACCAAAAAGCGTACACAATTGTAAAGTTTTATATTTCCAATAAATTAGATTAACTGTTGCTAAATTTCTCACACAGATTAGCAATTGGAAACATCACTAGTTTATTTACTTATTTCGGTATGTTCAACCCGACTCGCACTTAGCCGCTTTATTAATTTTAATTTTCGGTTGATTCTTTATAATTTCTTAAGGGGGTATTCTCATGTGACCACTTCGAAGAAACGGTTTTCATATTTCGATAGTAAAACCTATCGAAAATATGCTGTGAAAAATTCAGACCGAAATTCCTAGTATTAAAAAAGTTACAACTCATAGTCGCCGCCGAGCCAGGTCTGCAGCTGCTACATTTATATTGTTTTCACCGGTCTTTTATACCTGCGTACGGAGTTTCTGACGGTCAACTTTAGTATATTACCTACCTCTGTATATGTGGAATAGTGTATATAAATTTTTGTCGTGAATTGTGAAATTGTATGATCCAGGCATAGCAGATTAGTGTAAGTATAAATTTTCCACGAAAATTCTGCTCTTGAAACTTTAAACGCCTTTTTCTCGAAACATCATTTTCTAGAACGGTCATGGTCCTAACAAAAAAACTAATCAACCGATTGCTTTGAAATTTATATAGGTTCTTCTACCCATTAATAGTTATCGTCCGTACTGAAATTGCTTATTTTCAAAAATATTTTCTTTTTTTTTTAAACGATTTTTACCAAAAAAAAAACAAGATTTTCGTAACTTTTTTTTCTACAGTCCGCCATTTTTTTTTTGTTTTCAATGAAATTGATTAATTTTAGTAGGGACGATAGCGACAGACCTACTGAACAATAATCCATTCGATTTTTTCATTTCAGATAACATGAACAGCCGCTATTACCATGACCAGTGACCTGTTTTTTTTTTGGTCTACTTTAATTTTTAAAAAAATATAAAAAATGTAAAATAAGCAAAAAAAAAACAATTTCTTTATACAGTTTAAGATACAAAAAAAAAACAAAAAAAATTAAAATGATTGAATTTTATTGTCTTATAAAAAACAATTCCCTAAAAAAGAGGTAAAATTTATGCGTTCACATGAGAATACCCCCTTAACAACACAGTTCAGTAATTTGAATGAATTTGAATACAGTGAGCAATTGTCTTACTATCTTTTACCAAGTACTTCAGTGCACAAATCAAAAGTTGCACGTAAGTTTGTATTTTAAATGTATGTACGAAGATGTGAAAACCCCGAATTCTCTAGGTATTAAATTAAAATCGATATTTGGACGTTTGCAAGAGAGGATATAACTTGTTAGTTCTGGGTTCTGGCAACCCGATTATGTTGGCATATGTATGTATTGGGTACACGGAACTGAATCAATACCTGTCGGCTTAATCCGCAGCGAGCAGAAAGGGAGAGGGAAAAGCAAACGAGTGTCCATAACCACAAGCTGATTTGAGTGGAAAATACCACTCAACTTTTTTTTTCTTTCCCGAGGACGCCATACCACTTGACGTGCCATGTGGGCACAAATGCTTCATGAGTCCAACATAAGCCGGAGGAGGAGAACCTTCTCGAAGGCCAAGACAAAAACCGATTATCTGCTGGACGTCAAGCCAAAACAATTCCCACAGAGTGCGAAGTACAATGACCGAAGAAAGTATGCTACACTGCCGCATACTGGGTCAAGAGATTGTGCTTAATGTGGACCTGGTGTGATTTGGTATTTTGCTTCAGATCGCTAGAAGGTCGATTTGCCCAGAAAACCGGCCTCCCGCCGGTAGTTTTGCATTATTTCCGAAGTAGGACTGGTTCTGGGTGGCATCAATCATCATTTGTCATTTCGTTTTATTTATCAGTTCCGTTATTGCATGGGTTTGGGTTTAGCTATTGTTACGGTTCCGTATTTACAAGGAACCTTTACAGTGTTGTCATGTCTGTCCGTCCATCTGTGCGTCACAGTCTTATAGGTTCTACATTTTACATTTACATATGTTAAACTAGCTGATTACCCAGGTTGCCCGTTTATTTATTTACTCCAATCTTCTATTGGACATAAAAACCAATGAATGCTACGTAACTCGAAGTAATAATTTTAAGTATAAAGAGAGCCCACCAGTGACGAATCTAGGATTTATGGTGCCAGTAGACTCGACTGCTAATCTGTCTTCTCCAATCTCCAGTAGTTTTTTCTTGAACATTTGAGCCATGGTGCATCCATCCAAGTGAGTTATGGTGCATTACATACACACGATTAATTTAAATGTCTTGACTGTCTTGAGCCTTACATTGTTCTAGTCTCTGAATCTCCGGATGTAGTAGCTCTATCTCTATTATCTTGTAGTCGAGCTTCACTATGTTGACCACTCTCTGAAGCTCTAAATGTAGCAATTCTTTCCCGGAGCGTCGCAAGTGTTCTACTTCTCTGCTCTTTTAATCTCAGGGAGTGTCATTAATGATCTCAGCGACTCTGATAACTATGGATTCCACAGCAATATCAGTCGCTTTCGATTATTTTTACATGTTACTCTCTTCCAACCTCCCCCTGCATCCACGGGGCACTGCGTCACATGACGGTGTTTGTGTGGACCCAAATAAACACAATTGCTTTGTGACGTCTCTGCACTATTTTTAGTGGGGCCCCCACACCATTATCTACCTACACCCCTTGTCAGCTAAAAAAAACACAGTTTTTTTGTTTCCAATGCGGCAGCTGTTCAAGCCGGTTTCGTAATATTTTTATTTTGCGCCATTAAAAACGGCCTTTCTGCCCACCTAAACACAAACACCAGTGCAACGACGGCAGCAGCGCGATAGCAACGGAAAAATTCCCTTGCGTTTGCGATCACGCGATTTCTGTAAGTTGGACGGGGGCCAGGCTCTGCCAACGCTTGTCATGCGGTTTTTGATCTTCTTAGTTGAGGAATTTTCCATTTTCACTTTTCGGATTTCGAAGGCGCTTTCAACGCACGCAACCATTCGGCAAATAATTTCATAACAGCCAACTGGAGATAATGATGACGACACCCGCACCTTGTCTTACAGAATTCCTTCAGAGGCTGCAGCCAAATCGCGCAAGCAGTCAAACAGGCAAACACCCAGCATTAAGTTGGGGGCTCGCCTCGTTACATCACTATGGCGCAGCAAGAAAAAGTAAACGATAATGAGGGAAATGTCTGACGATTGGCCTTGGTGTCTGACCGTTGGACTTTGGAGGCTCGACCTGAGACTGCTCTATACCACCTTTGCTGGATGTAAAGGTAACTGTTGCTTTTCTGGTTGTTCAAAGAATCAGTGAAGCAAATCTTGCAATCTTGGGCAAGTAAAAGAGACATGTTCCGCAACTTTTCGTTTTCAAGGTGTTTCGGATTAGCGGAGCTTGGTGTTCTACAAAACTGGTTTTCCTGACGGGTATCAATTCTTTCGGCGCCAGATGAGTAATTTATTTTGGACACTAGAATTATCCTGGACTTTTAGCGAAGTAGAAATTCGGGGCTGCGTTATGTATTGGCAACCCTAGCATATTATATGTAATGTCGAAGTATAAATTTACTTTGCCTTATCGAATCAAGCTTTATGACTGCAAATGCTTGTTTAAGCATTGTCATGGGCATGAAGGAAAAGTTATTCGCTGAAATTGGTATGAAAATAATAAAATTAGAAGAAATAGAAAGAAATTCTTAGCCAAACTGCCTTATTATATCAGTTTAGATCTGCGAATTTTTTTCGCGTTATTTGGAAAAATATGTAGTATTGTAATTACATATGTGAAAAAGTTGTAGGCACTTAATTTTGTTTTCTTTTGAAGAAATTATTTTTATTTTGGAATGAATAAAAGTTAAATTCATTTGAGAATTTGAATTAATAGCAATAATAATAATCAAATTTAGTATAATTTTACTTAATGAAGAAAATGCTAATTAATTAATTCAATTGATGAATTCGGAAAAGTTCCAAATTAAATCGGCCTAATGTAGTTCATTTTCCTAAAGAGAAACACGCTAAAGCTATGGCTAAAATTATACTTCAAAGCTAATAACAAGCCAAAGACACAATCATTTCACGAATACTGAAACCGCTTGAGATTTCGAAAAATTGAGTTCCATGATTGTATGGAAGCCATTCCCCTTGTTTATGTCCCAATGTATACAATATTTGCATTAATGCAACTTGAAATGCTAAGCGAATCTATTTTAAGCCGTATGGGCAATGAGTTGAAAATAACCTGAAAATTAAACTAATCACCTAATACAAAATTAATTGGATGGTGGTACCTCGTTACGAAGTTTGGAAAAAATCACCAGATGACATGTCGCGAATAATTAATAAAAGAGATTTTGAGTTTGCTACAACTGACCGGATACGTATTTTACGTAATTTCTGTAGGTAAAGATCTCGAAGATTATAAAAAACTTTCTAGAAAAATAGTGCAACTCAGTGCACGCTGAATAGACATTGAATCTGATTTTCTCAGGTGCAAGTTAATCCAAAGGAATTAGTTGCTGAATATTACAACTCACGCTAATACTTGGGTGTTTGACTATGTACGAGTGAAAACTAAATCGCCACTTTGCAAAGCTGATGTAATCTGTTTGAGGATTGACGCACTCATAGTGTGTACACTCTAATAGAAAAGTGTACACACTATGAGTAAGTGTGCACACTATGAGTGCGTCCAACATTTCCCCGCACTGAGAAAACATATCTTTCCCAAAAGGGGCAAATTACGGGTCAAACCTGCTCAACCCGACATTTCTATTGGCCTAAGAGCGTACCAAGCCCCCGTATGCAAGTGACGTCAAGTAAGAAACTTATTGTTGTATAATGGAATGCACCTGGCTGTTGCAAGCCGCTTTTGTTGCTGTTTACTTGAAAGTGTCTTTGACTAAAAAATCTGTTTGGGTGTATGTAATAGAGGCAATATATTGTCTCAATAAACAATTCCATGGAAGATACGAGGAGACTCAAATACATGGTTGCATGTGAGAAAGTGAATGGCAGAAGCGGAAAAAGTAATAAGAACGATACAGCTATACATTATTTATAAGGCACAACATTTGTGACAGAAATACTTCGTCTTTATCCACTTTGACAGTCTTTCCTTTCGTAGCACAGCCTTCAGATAATTTTAAGTTACGCACATGACTCTTTCTGTAAAGTATTTTTAACGTATCTGTACACTTCTTTTGAGAAAGACAACGAGGAAATTCATTTTATTAGTATTCCTCCTCGAAAATGACTTTTTTTTTCCATTGAAGGAATCTAATTTTAAAAACTTAATACTCGTACCATTGCTTTCGTTCTATGAGAGTTCGAAAGTAAAAAGTTCCCCAAGAACATAGCTTCAGTACTTTCTATACAAATCAATCTAAAGAAACAATTGCGCTTATGTCGTTTCCACTTTTTGTATACATATCTGGAACCCAAGGTGCCGTAATTGCGAACTGCATTCAAGCTGGTATTTAGCAGTGACCTCCGCTTACTAAAAGGAATTCCATACGTTTTGTTATATTTAGTGACCCTAATAAGGAACTTGTAAAAAACGACTGTGGCGAACCACTTTACTATGCGAAGGTACATCGGCTGTTATTTGTGAAATGATCGTCATTAAATGACGAGTTTTATCGTAGTGATAATAAGCCACTCCCGACTAAACCACCGATGTTAATCGCACTAA
This sequence comes from Neoitamus cyanurus, assembly GCA_947538895.1. Lineage (NCBI taxonomy): Eukaryota > Metazoa > Arthropoda > Insecta > Diptera > Asilidae > Neoitamus > Neoitamus cyanurus. The sequence continues at coordinate 364,845 of OX384541.1, forward strand.
CTGAACACTTGGCGCCTTTCGGCGCCTGCTTGATGTAAATGATATGCATACGCGAATAATATCACTTGATCAGCAATTCGGCAAGAGCAAATTCGTTTACGTTTGTTCTCAAATGCGACAAAACAAACATTAGTTAATTAGTATTTATAATAACTTTGCTGCACAGCACATGCAGAATAAACGGAATAACGTTGTAATATTAATAAAAATTACAAAAGAGATAAGCTACTCTTTCTGTCTGTGCTAAGCAAAAGCCTCAGCTCACGTTGTTACACAAGAGCTTTCTGAGATAGTGGGATGCAAATTCCTCTAGGATATATTTAAGCCTGATATCAACAAGGAGATTAAGCGATAAGGGTTTTAACTCAATTGCAAGGGTTATAGTCCCATCAAGTTGTTGTTCTCCTGCTTTATCAGCAAATACTTACAACAGCAGATCATGGAAGTTTCCCAAGAACTTCTAGTTGTTAAAACAGTGAACGTTTTATAAAAAGAGAAAGTAAACTCTGAGAACAAATTTACAGGTTATTTCGCGAGGAAGTGATCGATCGTTAACAAGAGAAAGTAGACCTCGATCTAATTTTTAATTATTTTTAATTTATTCTGTTGACTTTTTCTTTGCATTATTTTGAAAGATTGATGTCTTCCCAAGATGTTATTATGCAGTATTCACACAAATTTCAATATTTGTTTTATTATGCGAAACCAACTAAAAATTTAAAATCTGGTCGATTCACACCGCAGTCCTCTCATTCTTCATCCTCAGCTATCACAATAAATATGTGCTACAATTTTATAATAAATAGAGATTAGATTAATACGTAAATCAATTTTCATTATTCTCACTGTGCTTTTTATAAGAAAACATTTTCCATATCGCTTGGGCCCAATATGTTAAAGTTAAAACGCCTCCCGCCTCGTGATAATTTGTGATAGTTCTTATATGAATTATATGTAAGTGCAATGCATAATTACAAGTGCTCTCAAGTAAGAACTTTCGTTTCTGTAGACGTCATGTTTTTTACTATACAAAACACAAACCCACGATTAGTTCGTTCGACTATCTTCGATCAAATAAAAAAGCTTGAAACACAAAAATTTTTCTAAATCGTTTATCTCCAATTTCGAAATTTAACGCGCGGTACATAGTGTTGTAACTTTCCTAAAGTCATTTGCAGTTTTTTCGGCTTAGTTAAGTAGGCAATGAACGAAAACCATGGTACATAACATTTTTGAAGACGGCACTCCACTGCTATATGGAGCAGCTATCGATTCAGTGTAAGAATGAAGAAACAACATTTTTTCTCAGTAAAACACGTTTTTTTAAGAAACCACATTTTTCAAAACGATAACCAATATTCCGAGAACTAATAGACCGATTAAATAAAATAATAAACGATAAATAACACACCCGCGACCTCTTTACGCCTAGATAGTGAAGTCAAACACAATACCTTCAATTTGTTTTCATACGGAAGCTTATGGCCGTTAAATTTATTTTTGCCACATTCAAAATATAGTACAATTTTTCAGATTTATTAGAATTATTTGTTTGGTGTATACGGTATGAAATTATTCGAACTGTTTTGAAGTTCATATTTGTGTACTTGAATACTTTGAACTACACAGCCTATTCGATTCAAAATCAAATCAAAACCACTTTCACCTCTATTCCGTTAAAAAATGACATACATGACCATGAAAACACATTTAACCCTCGGTATGCAAATAAATATATGTAATGTTATATGGGGTGTAATCCACCCCATCAACTCGTGATAACTCGTTATCTATTGTTGTTTTTTTAATAAAAGGATTTTGTAGATCAAACATTGAACTTTAAGGTCCATTTATTCGTTTTGTAAAAAAAAGTAAAAAAATTTGGTTCATTTATGAAAAATGCACTATTTTATATTTACTATCGAATTATGACACCCAATGTTATTATTTGTACCCAGTTAGGAAATCAAACCAACAAATCTTATAAAGAAACATTATTCTCATTACTGGGAATTTTGTTGTCATTATTGGCAATAATAAGCTGGAATTTACTTCATTATAATTCGAAGGGCCCTTCGGCACCCACATTCTCACAGGTAATAAACCGCCGATGCGCATGAAGTCATGCATGTACCTAGCTAGACTACGGACTATAGGTTTACGTCTACTTCCTTTTACTCGGTTATTCTCGAAACGACGCCAGTCATATTTATCTTGGGGGTATGTACAGCAGAGGCACGTCAGCCGCCAGCCATTGATATCAAGATACAACTACATGGCGCCGAAATGGGAACAACTTGTGTTGCGACATGAGACGAGCCTCCAAGCACAACTACTTACTCAGTTTGCGCGCATATAGCAAGTCTAGAAAACGCTTCACAAGAAATCGAAGCCACGCGGCAATGAAGCCGCGAGTGCACATCGTGCTTTGGGCGCGCACCGCGTACGTACAGTTGTAGTGTAGTGGTTTGACTTTGAGGTAACCTTATCTATCAAAGCAGCGCCCGGGCCAAACGCGATCCAGCTCTCGTGTCACGGGCTTGCGGTGTTCAGCGTTTGGCAGATGACTGGCGACCACAGTGCAATTTTGGCAAGGGCTTGCGTAATGCTATGAGTCAAATGTGCTAAAATTAAAGTAGGCAAATATGCAGAGCAACTGAGTTCGCTGAATATTCACAGCTTTCGAGGAATTTGGCGAGGTAATGAACGCCTGTTGAAAGTTGTTAAAGCAACGCAAGCATCTTCTTTTTAGGTCTTCAGGCTCAAATCTTAACAATTTTGCAGTGCTTACCCCGAAGAGTTTAAGCTTTGACAAATATTTTGTCTTTTCACTAAATGTATACGTATGTACATACTAATCAAAGAAGTTTTATAAAGTGCTAACGTCGTTGGCTCGTAGATGCACTAAGTCCAAACTGGTAGGCCTGATCTACAGTCCACATTTATGAGCAAATCTCCGTTTAATCTCGCTCCGGTCTCGGTGTGATCAAATCTTCCTTGATTCACACTATATTGCGCTACCCACATTTCGAAAACGCTCCAGCACGGTCTTTTACTGCACTTTATAGATTTAAATAATTCCCAATTTTGAAAACTTTGGATTATCTAATCCACCAAGAGTTTCAAATAATTGTTTGAATTTGGATCCTTTTTCTCCGGGGGAGATTTATGTGTCTTGTTTCGAGTTTAGTCGAAACGACTTGAAACAGCTGAATTTCAACAATAGGATTCCCATAGAAAATTTTCACCTTTTAAACTTGTTTCGACAAAGCTGGTAACAAGATGCATAATTTTCTAAGCAGAGAACACGGAAACTTCACAAAATTTATAGATGCATTTTTCAGTCTGTTATGAGTGCACTATAATTAAAACATTGTTTAGATAGATAACTATGCAAGAACGCAAACTTAATGACGCTACCAGGTGATCAATATCGAGGTCGGCAACTTTCTGTACAATCCTACACCTTTATAACTTAAAGGCTGCACTTTATGAACGCCGAGAGAATTATGTGTGTTTAGAAAAATTCTAAGCCAAGGAATTAGTTCCGCTGTGGAGTTGGTGGTGAGATCAGTTGTTGTGATATTTATCAAATTAGGATGAAAAACAGTGCTTTTCTTGTGCAATTAATTGTAAGTAAGTAACTTGCAACAATTTGAATAACTACACATGCAAAAATCAAAGGTATCAAATACAAATCGGGACAACAATTAATTTCCTACTATGGTCACCACGAAGAAAGCAAAATTGTTGACAATCTGTATATATAGTTATTCTTCTAATTGTTTTTAAATTCGACATAATCGTTGTTTTTTCTTTTTAACTAAACATTATTGCAATTGAGGAGTGTCTGTTCAAAAGGTTATATTTCACTCACACACAAAATTTTGTTTTATTTTCGATTCGTGCTCACTATTTTGAATTTTATCTATGCTCGATCTTCATTCTGTTTAATACCCTTTCTTTCATAGATAAAATCGTACACCAAAATTGAAGTTCTAATCAAAAGGTTATATTTACCCAATTTTAGTTCATAAATTCAAGCAAAATGTTATATTTATCATACAAACAATTCTATACGGGGTTTTCTTGCCTGACAAGCATTGATATAAGCTGGTAATACTGTAGTCAAGTGAAGTGGAACGTTTTTGCGGTTTAAATCAAAAAATTAAAAATTTAAAGCTTCAACTATTTTTGATCAAAAGGTTATATTTACTTAAGATACTGAACATAAGGTTATATTTTCAAACAGTCCGATCAAAATGTTATATTTGTAATATCTTTTATTTTTTAAGTCTGACTAAAAAAAGAAATTAAAATCTTTGAGTAGGCTATAATAAGTTGTATTAGAAGCTACAATTTTAGAAATTGAATAAATAAAGCTGACCATACAAACAATATGCTATAAGCTTTTTCTCAATTTCTGAACATTTGGAAAATGTGCAAATATAACCTTCTGAACAGACACTCCTCAATTGTCAATTATTCGATCAACATATCGAATTTATTATTTTTTTTCATTTACGGGCTTAAATAGTACTTTACTTCGCTGTAAATAATATGCATAAATCTATTCTCTACCGTACATGACCTGACCTGAGATATTTTCAGGGGCATACATTGTTTATTATCAACCTGGAGTCCGAACACAACACAATTTAGAACGCGCTCTCCAGAAGTTAATAAGTGGTCTGTTCGCGTACTCAAAGTTTTATAAAACTTTACGCCAAAATGCGGTCGCGTATTATGTGAACTGGGAAAATTTCCATTCCCCAGGCAGAGAAACTCATAGCTATTATCCAGTAAATTTACTGTGGGTAAAATTGTACTGTCAAATGCAAGAATAACAGTTTTTTTAATCAGATATAACAGAACAAAATACAGGGATTTTTGGAGATGGGTGCAAAGCTTTAAGCTGAAGCTAGCATAGACCATTTAAAACCATTTGAACCATGGTTGTCTTAGACGAAGTCGGACTATTTTTTCACCTAATTTTTATGGCTTTTGACGACAGTTAATTGCTAATAATTATAGTTTGAATGATAAGAGAATTTTATTTTATTTTATTAAAGTAATGTGTAAATTTTTAGGCAGACTAATAAAACCACAAATTTGCTGAAAAAAATTACTTGTTCGAAATGGTAACTAAGTTCAATTCTAAGAATTATTGTACACGTGCAAGAACCAAATTGAGGGGAATCTCCAAACAAAGAAAGTATTTCTATCGGAAAAAAGAAATTGCAATTTTTCTCAATTGTTTCCTCGCAAATGGCTCTAACGATTTTTCTCAAATTTTATATTTATTCTTTTCCTTGAAATACATATAAGGGTAATTTACTGATGTCAGGCCACCACAGTGTTATAAAACATAAATAGGAATTCCGTTTCTTATAATAACTACGAGTAAGCTATGTAAAATAAAAGATAGAGAAACTATACCTGCCACGTAAAACAACGGTGCTGGATTCTTCACTGCTCGGATGTTCCTGAATTTTTGAAATTTGTACTTGCTCAACAATCTCGTTAATACCGTTCAACTCACTGATGGTGTTATCAAAACATTTATAAACCACAAGATTCCAAACCAGTTCCAACAGTAATACTGGATAGCTAGTAATTGAAGATTTTTCTCAAGTAAAGCACTAAAGCACTAGTTAATATTATACAGCTACGATATCTAAAAATCGAAAAATCATTTATGTAATTGCTTAGAATTAAAAAAAAAGTTATCGGAAAATTTGCTATAACGCAATTTAGCAAAAACAGCAAGTTATGGAAGACGTCGACAACTTCGTTGTCTACCTTCATTAATAGTCTGAATAAAGCATACTAGCTGGCAGCAGATGCCCATTACCTCAATGCCTAAAATCGTGTCAGAACAACCTGACGATAACCTGAACCCGAGAGAATAAGACAAATAAAATACAGCCGAACTAGCTGGTTTATGAATCGAACAGAGGTCCACCCAATCTTTCACCTTTCTTTGAGCGGTGTCTGAGCATGAGTAAATGTGGTCGCGGAAAGTTTTTACATCGTACTGAACAGCAAGAAAAGCGCTAAAACCCAATCTCTCTACGGGAACACACCGACGGTGGTGGACGCATTTGGTTGGCTGAGGATTCGCGGCCCCATATGTTTATACGGCATACATTTATATATCAGAGCACGTTTAAATGACTTGTGGATATACAACACGTAGAAAGTACGGCACCGGCGGCGAACCGTTGCAGGGTGTTTGTGCACGTTTACCGCCGGGGTTTGGGGTTGAGGCGTTGAGGTGAGGGGGACCAATTTATTTAGCGGTATATAAGTGAATACGATTTTCGATTCCCGCTTTAGTTTTGTTTCAGAAACACTAAGAAATAAGTGGACGAGGTTTATAGTGAGCGCCAAAAGCGGTTTTCGCAATATTAGCGTTATTCAACCGATACATCAACGCGAGTCAAAATCGCGTGCAAGTCATTCAACTAAATAACAGATATGCAGTTTCTTCAAAGGACATTTTAAGGAAGAAGATTAACGATTCGACCTCAGTGAATAGTGTAAATTTGCTCACTTCAATGCGCCGGTTGCTAGTGCAAACATTTCTCGAATTAACCTGTTCGCGTCAGAATGTGTCCCACTTATTGCCGTTAAGTGAAAAATAAAGGCAGTACTGACTGAAAACAAGCCTTTGTGCGTTTATTAAGAAGTTTTCGCACAAATTTGTGCATTACGTAAAACAGTTTTGTGTGTAGAACTATTTCCGTCGCCCCATGAGGTTCAACAAAAGATCTCTGAGTGCTCGATAAGTGACCCTGTAATCATATTCATAAATCGGAGCAAGGAGTGAATTGAGTTTGTTGCAACACGTAATATAATAGGAAGCAGTCACCATGAGTGGAAAGGACAGATCCGGTGGGCAGATGTCCCAGGCGATCGGGAAGTTGAAGGATAAAATCATGCGAACTGTTTCGGATGTGGTAAGTTGACGTGAGTTTTAAAATGCCATAAGCGCCACCGGAAGGAAAGTGAACACACGATTCTCTTTCACTTCGTGCTACCTCGGCCTACTGAATTACGGAAAAGACCTTAAACTTATACTGAATCTTGGCGGCGATATCTGAACCAAAAAGTCGCTTATCATAGTATAAACAAGTTTCGCTTTTATACAATGAATTAAACTTTTCGTCATGCCTGATAGTAGTTCAGAGAGCCACAAGCGAGTTTGTTAGATAAGCTTAAGTGTGGCGTTCTTTTTTATCGCAACTTGCCGCCAAAGTTCTTCCACCATTCCGACTTTGGAGGAGCTTTTCTGAACCTTACAAATCAAGTTTTTGGAATCTAGAGGTGAAATTAAGCATTGTTTGCAAAAATCACGTGATAAGTGTAATTGGATTTTTACCATGAGGGGCGTGGGTCCAATTGGATTTTACATGTATGTGCATATGTACCGCAAAGCACAAGCTCTTGTGCAGTGTTTTAAAAAACAATTTGACCTTAAACCGATTAATCCACATAATATGTTCAAACTGAGATGAAGCGTATCTTATAAACCCGTAAGTATACGGGTTGTACAAGTTCTTATAAGTACCAACCACCATATAAACCAATTAAACGGCCGCAAAGATCAAGGAACACAAAAATAGTGGTTGTCAAATATTGCTATATTGCATGGCTTCATTTCCTTGTAAGTATTAGTAATATTTCTGAAGCTAAACAATGCGGAGAATTGATTGCATTCCATTAAGTGGAAGATGATAGTGCCCCGGCTTGGTCTGGAGAAATTTCACACCTTCGACTGTGTACATTTTCTATGCTTGTTAGAAAACAGTGGAATCAATTAACGGGATGTCATCAAGTTATTTGAAATTCTTAAGAAAAAATAAACGAAGGGTTAACTTAAGGACAAATTTAATAAATGTATCACTGCACGCTCATAATCTCGCTCTATTATTCTCAGCAGAGTACGATGAAATATAGAATAATCACAAAGAACAAGAATTTGTAATAAGTGGGTTATCAAGTTAAACTGCATTAATTTCTTTTGGGAAAAACTAGATATCAGATCAATATGCATTTATAATTTAAAAAATTATGGACAACAAGGTAGGACAAAACCATTAATTGCTGGACACTTTGCTGACTTTCAAAGTGAATTGCCAAGCAATTGCAAGTTTAATACGTGAAAAAATATGACCAGTCAAATATAGTATTATACAAATCATGGTGGTCTGTGGTCTCGCGTTAAAATGGTTGGTCGGTCCCATAAATTGCGGCAGAAAATCAAATATGAACAATTAATAAAAAGAGAAAACAATTATGTAAAACAGAGGACTGCTAAAGGTAAATCCGAATTTCAATGATCGTCTTAGGACAAATGATGCCGTTTTCGGAAATTCAGGGGGTTACTCCAGATGTTGAGAACTGTCTTATGTCTAAGCACACGAATGTTTTTAGAGAATCACCGAGTTTTTGCTCCCCCGTAAACAGCTCGAAGTTCCAACCGAGCAAGATTGAAAAATGTTTGGCACTAGATTGCTGATCTAGTAAGCACTACTATGTAGATTAGCAACCTAGTGCCTAACTTGCTTCCAAGATGCTCTTTGCAATGTCTGTGATGAGCACTCCCCATGAGCTGGATAAGATGTTGGAAATGGAGATTCTTAATGTGTCTCGATTACCAGGTTATCGACTCTGGGTTTTACCAATTACCAATGATATTGCGGTAGGTGTGCACGCTGGTGATATGGGAAGGATTGTCTGATTTTCATACGGGAAGATGGCGGTTGTGAATATTCCTTCTTGTGGTGGAATCTTCCACTGTCTTCTCATGACGTCGTTGAAAGTCATAAAGCACCTTTTCCTAGCTACGGCGAGAATCCTCTCTGTAACGGAGCATCTCTTCGTATCGTGGATCACCGTTTGGACAGAGTCCATGGTGTCGGCCTGGCTTGCCTTTCAGGGATTCTAACATATAAAGTCACAATATATGACTACCCCGATTAAAGGGTTTCGGTGACCCCGCAACACCTGGCACCAGCAGTGTTACGAAATTACCAGCCACGCGGCTAGTTGACAAATCTTAGTGAAGAAAAAAGTTTCAAAAAATCCAAGCGGACTCGAATTGCGGACTCAGGCGTGGAAGTCCGTCTGCTTCTCGTTGCACTACTTGCTGCAGGACCGTAGTTCGGAGCACATTAAAATAAAACACACTGGCTCGAGTTAATAAATATATAATATAAATAAATAAAAGGCAAAATAAATCGGTCGGGAATCAAAATTCATTCAAAAACTTTGCCTACTGTTATCGTCCGCACACACTTGATACGACTGCCCCATCGATTTCTTCTCTCATAAGGATCCGAAATTGCAATCATTTCGTTTTCGGAAATTAAGGGGTTACTCCAAATTTTGTGAACTGTCCTAGTATACTAAGCCCACAAATGTTTTTAAAGAACCAGCGAGTTTTTGTAACCGTATATAGTCAAATATTTTGAGAGCTAGGTGAATAAGAACGGCTTCTAACTGGACTCGATATGTTGGATTTAATACTCCAACTTCGTACTTTCAGATAACGTTGACCGAAAATATAAAGCGGGAACGGGCGAAAAATATATTCATATGTGACAGAAAGGAAAATAGGAATAAAAAGGACCAAAGATTACATGTACTATAAATGTCACATAACGCGTATCGCGAGGGAACATATACTTATGTCCATGCATACATATGTTGTTCACACCCATTCTGTATATAAATGGCAATTAATTAATTCATTTATATTAATTACGCCGTTCTTGTCTACTATTGCGGTGAAGGGGCATAAGACATGAAGACATAACTTTCGCAACTATTGCTCGAATCCACCAATTCACTATGCCACCCTAAGTTATCATCAAATATTTGAAAGAAGCATTTGATATCTCAAGCAAAATATTCATTTCCGATAATTTCCAAAAAATGGTATAGAGAACTTCTACTTGACAGCTAATAACACATTTTGTAATAGAATTTTTAAAGTTTCTCTGACGACCCCTGAAAGAAAGCTTCATTCACATTAGGGGGCTTGGCCTCAAATGTAAAATTCAGCCACGGTTTGCCTAGTTTCTATATTACAAAATAAAATGTCTGCCTACCCTTCACGGGTGTCATAAGAAATGAAATAAATACCCGCCTTACTTCTTAAAGCAAACGCAGCAGCAATAAACCAGACAATTGCTTATTTCAAAGTCGTATGTTTATATAATCACTTAACACTTTGCATAGTGCTTGGCATAAGTACACGGCTTGATTAATTGAATTAACGACCCAAAACTTGTTCTAAAAGCGAAACAGTTTCAAAATAGCCTAAAGAAGAAGAAACCACAAGCATTTTTGTAATGAATGTGATCTGCACTGCAATGATCGCCAAGCAAAGCAGGTCTCTGAACCAAAAATGGTGAAAGTGATTGACGTCACGCTTATTTAACCTTGGCAGAAGAATGCCGGCCCACATTGGCTCCATTCCAAAGTATCTACACAAGAAGCACACCGTTCGATTTTTTAATGCTTGCAAATCATCCTGGGATGGTATCTGTCATTTGGTTCTTAAAGCGGGGGTATCAAGATCTTGAAAAACCGGTAATCGAGGTAGAGGTCGGTATACTGTCGGGTAATTACTTTTACGGCGACAAGTTAGACAGTTCCTTTTGTTAAAATTATGTCAACGGTCACCAGTGATATATTACGTGCAAACGAGGTGAGAGAGTGATATTAAGGGGGTATTCTCATGTGACCACTTCGAAAAAGCGATTTTTTTATTTTACGATAGTAAAACCTATCGAAAACATGCTGTGAAAAATTCAGACCGAAATTCCTAGTATTAAATAGTCGCCGCCGCGCCAGGTCTGCAGCTGCTACATTTCTATTGTTTTCACCGGTCTCTTATATTCCTACGTACGGAGTTTCAAAATTCCCTAAAAAGAGGTAAAATTTATGCGTTCACATGAGTTTAAGCTAAATCTAATACTGGTGAATTTGTACCTGATTACGATTAAGCCAGAGGGGTTATGTGGTTAACACTCCATTATACAGACCTCTTATTTACCAAAAACATCGTTACGTGAGGTTTCTGAAGAAGGAAATTTTCCCATTTGTTTTTAGTTACAAGAATTCTTTTCATTATTAAACTGTATAGGAAAGCCAGATAACTCATCGTTTCCTTTTCATCTTTGATAATTTTCTATTTCGGTTCAAAAGAAACCTATCAGGTTTTCCTTTTGTTATATAATTTCAGGCTGGCATGACAGTAGATTGTAAATGTACTGCCTGCGGTTAGTTAAATGCTGTATGTCATTCGGCCACCCAATCATCATCACCAACTAAGAACTATGCATGTAAATCTCCGTTTGCACTAGCACCAGCAGGAAGGTGCAGTGCGTGGAGCTGTTATTTTATTTCATACCGAACAAGAACAACGGAACAGAAGTTGAGGTCACCATGGCTTCTAAAAAGCAAGCTGACTTTTCCAGTTTTGTTACTACAGAGAGCATTCTTCGAAGCCCCAATTTATTTAGGCGAAAAGAAATTTCGACCTTATAATGTAAGGCCGTGATACAACTTTTGGCATATTGCTCTCCCTGCGATCCAATGTTGCGCCTTACTGCCAGCAACGTTAACTAAAAGAACCCTTTATATTTATATTTTCTGTTCTCGCCCACCTCAATGTTTGTGCTATTCTCATATCATGTAACGATTCATGTAAATACACACTTCTAGAAAAGAGCAGGATTTGGGTTACAGCCTTTTACGCAAAATGTTTCAATGAGTCGTTTGGACTACCAAAGAAATTCAGATAAGCCCATTGAAATCCAGAAGACAATGTTTAACTTCTGCGTAGTTCAAAGATTTCATTTCGATATGTTACAAATGATAAGATAATTACCTTGTACCGCACATGCCAATGTGGTTCATAATACGGCCGACTTAGTGCATCACGCGACCATCGGCGAAGAATTTCATTGAGATGCGAACGTGGCCCATATCACCTCTGTCCGTCAATTCGGATTGAAAAATTCAACTAAGTCGCGACGATGGAACTGCATGAGCTGTGAATAAACACAACTTTTGTTTTTGCTGCCCAAGTAAGAAGCCCCACAGCTGTTACTATGAGAGCTCCGGTGGGCGCGCCGAAACGGCTACGCTCACGATTTGCGTATGAATACGAGTAATTGCCGAATTTGATGATAATTTTATCGAAAGTTCATGAGGGCAGCCACGAGCGTGTTTGCGTCACAAGAAGTATGACGCCTTGTGCATAGTGTGACGACTTGTTGGACGTCTTCGTTGAATCTGCCTGTTGAATCTTGCAAAAACGTAAAGCTTTTCCCAACCGCCGAACTTCACCGGGCAATCTTTCGTCTTACGCACCTCCTTATCCTTATCAACCTTAAGGATAAGTAATGCAAAAAGTCCCACTGTCGAGCAGACCTAATTCCCTTTATGGTTTTTGTTTGCCCGAGCTTAAGCAAAGTATGTTTGTGTTTTCATCAGCTGTTTATAGCGTGGGAGGACATATATGTATGTTTTTTGCTAATATCTGGACTGAACAAGGAAAGCCTTATAACTTCCCAAGTGCTGGGATAGGATAAAAAAAATCGCCAATTAACAGCTGTCACGCAACCTAGTTAAGCAAATTGTCAATAGATCGTGCCTTATACAGTAGAATGTAGACAATTCCAACCGACAGCTGTCATCCGTGTTAGTTAAAACGATTGTGAATAGAAGACTGCATTTCCTATGCACATACGGTTTTCATAAAAAGTTTTTTTTTAACGAAACCATTAATTTTAGAATATTTGTTTATTTTTTGTCATTAGAAGGGAACGTAATCTTCAATATCTCAATCATTAAATTGGATGAAGTATTAAGCGAGATATGGTGTACCTACAAAAAAAACCTTTGAGCGACCCCGAAAACCTTAGTGCGGATTTTCAGGGCAATCCGTTGAAGTTTAACTTTTTCGGCCGCCATATTGGATCCACCATCTTTAATTTGATGGCAGATTCGAAATCAGCGACCCCGAAAACCCCCAAGTCTCCTCTTTCATAAAGGTCCTTGAAGTTGGAAAGTTCGCCGTCATTATTTGGCCAAAAAAACACCTTTGAGAAATAATATATGATTTGTAATCAAATAGGGCATTTTGATGCAGTTATTATGCGACGTCAGAAGCGGAAGGTAAAACGCATCGTTTGGTGTGCGGATTATTGGTTTGGATCATGGTGCAGTATTTGTGTAGAAAAAGGGATGTTGAGATGAGAAATGTATGATTAAAAAAATCCAATGAAACGAATTATATTTTAAAATAATTAATGTTTTTCGTAAAGGCACTCCACTTATCTGAAGTTGCTTCTCCGCAGCATTGATTTTCATATGTACATCTGAGCGATTTTATCCGGGAACAATTCATAATTTGAAAGCGGAAAGGCAAATAAAATATCTTGTAAACTTAAAAATAAAACCAGGACAAAGATATGAATCGCTCCAAAACCCATCGAGCGAATTGTCTGAAGCTGTTAGCTGCAATCTCTTGCACAACGAAAAACCGGGAAAAAATTTATTTTCACATTCGTAGAAATTTATTAACATCGTACGCGATTTAATCACGTCATTGTTTTTCAGCAGAAAATCAATTTAATTTTCTATACTAGGAGAACCTGAACTGATAAGCGATGCGCTGGACTTTGAGACGTCTTATACTTGACAAAGCAAGAATATTCCAATTGTAGCTGAATCCTCGCCAGTATTAGCCGGTTTATTAAAAACCTCTATGCGTCAAAGAAATCACTTTATCCCATAAAATATTTGCAACAGTGTGTTAGGGTTATCAAAGAATGTTATTATTACTTTTGCTAAAATTTTCATTCTATGATTTCTAAAGGTATCTTAAAAGTATCAAAGCAGAGGACTTCGCGGCTGCCATTATTGATTTTTTTTTGTATTAATATTGATTTTTACCATAATTGGGGTAAAAGTAATCTTCTGTTTAGGCTAGCTGCTGCTGGCTACACAAAGAATGAAAAGAAAATGTTTGCATAGGGTGATACCCCGTCAAATTCTTATCAGTAGAACTGTCCTCATAAAGTAGGGGGAGGCTGGAGTCCAGCAGAAGATCTTCGATTTCTTAAAGAAGATAGCACTGGTATACTGCAGAACTTTTAGACTTTTGAACACAATGAAGGTTCCTTGCTTGCATAAAAGTGAATAAATCAGCAGTTCCGATTCATAGTCTAGTAGAGGTGGTCCAGTAATTTTGTGAGTATTTTTCATCTGATGGCGAATTTAGTCATGGGAAAATCTGAAGAATTCGAGAATTGAGACAATTTTAGTATTTTTTTGTGACGCATTGTGCTCTTGTTTTAGAAGGGAAGTGTAAAGTGTTTAAGAGATTTTTTGGTTGTATTCTTTGCAATAAATTTCGGTCCCAAAATTCTCTAGTTGAAATTTGGTGGTTCAATAAATTCGAAATAAAAATAAATGACGAAACGTGTTGGAGTTTCACAAAAAGTTTCGAAACACCAAGTACGTGTATTAGGAAATCTTGCCAAAAACAAACAAGTTAAACCTCTTACTTACGGAAATTAGCTAATTTTTTATTTGAGGTGTTTTACAATATTTACGAATAACAAAAAAAAACACTCATCAATCATGTTTTTTGCATTTCCACTTAAGTATATTTTTATACGCTAGGATGACATACGAGATCCAGAACATCACGGGTATCAACGCGTTCAAGGCAGCCTTTCAACGTCCACCACTGCTACGAGTTTGGACACGATATTGATAGACGATAAAGAGGCGACAAGAGCGCAAAAAGAGGAGCGACAATTCGCGCCAATATTGGAAGGTGACGATATTAACGAGCCACCGCAGCGTGAAAACACCAAAAGTGGTGGGGATCATCATAAAAGCTCAAAACATTCACTAAAAGGTTCAAAAGTATCATTTGAGAACCCGCCGGATAGCAGCGACGAAGATAGTTTTGAGGACAAGCGCGATCAGTTCCAGCAGCGCAAAACTATTAGTGTAGACCACAAGGGTATCCTCAAAGTAAGTCAATCTTAATCTCTTCTTAAAAATGCAAATAATAGCAACATGCTTCTTTTCAGGACCTTAGGAACATCCTCGACACCGATAACAGAAAACAGTTCCAGGCGAAGAAGCACGTATCACTTGACGTCAAGGGAACTAGATATCTCGAGGATTTGCTGAAGGATTCATCTTCAGAAGAGGAGTTTCGCAACACTAGAAAACACTTCCAGGGCAGGAAGCACCGTAGCCTAGATCCACGAGACAGTTTAAAGCTCGAAAGAGAGTTCAACACCAGCACCAGCAGTGACGAGGAAGGAGATGTTGAGAAGCAAAGTCTGATCAGTGAGCGATTCAAGAACCACGAGCCTGTCATCATCGACCTTAAGGATTTCAGTAGCGAAGACGACGAAGACTTTGCGGCTACCAGGAAGAGCTTCCAGCAGCAGAGATCAATCAGCACAGAGTCCAGGAGAAGGTGAGACCGGATATTATTATCTGATAGAAAAAAGTTGGCGACACTTATCGCCTTTTACAGTCACAGATTTTTCGAAATGGACGATATGGGAAGTGTAAAGAGTGAGAACCTCCGAAACGCGATGCCTTACGTGCGACAGATCACAGAAGATGGTAAACCGAAACTGGAGGTTTACCGCCCAACAACTAATCCAATTTACATTTATACTCAGGTGAGAAAAACAATTTTTTTTTAATTTTCACCTGATCAGTGCACTTGAGCCGGGTATACGCCCACGGGGTACGAACTACAAAACGGGGATCAGCTGACACTGAAACAGTTGCCTTGCCCCCTCTTGTTGCCCAAGTATTAAGAGGAAATCGAAAATTTTTTTGCAAGGCGATTCAACAAGTCACAAAAAGTGCAGCTCGTAAACATTTCACATTACGTGGCCTTGGTTACTTTTGTCGGAGTCTAGTATATTCGCGACTTGACGCTTGATAGATGGCTCGTGCTTAATTGTAAAGATTTTACGTTCAGCCGCGGTGTAAAATAATAGGCAGAAAGTTTACTCTTTTCCTACACTCGAGTGCGTTTACAGGTGACATGATCACGCCCCGATCTTTCACCAAATTTGAGAAGAGGCGCGGGAGACCCAAGGCCGTAAGCTTGACGAACCTCGTCGAATGCGCGATTACAGCATTTTTACGGGCCAAATTTGTTAATTTTATTCGCATAAACCTTGAGAGATATTTAACGGTTTAAAAAATGCTAAGATAGAATTGCCACCTGCTTGCGATTGCTTGTTTTGGTTTTAGGCAAGTTGCTTGCCATTTCGAGTTTAACAAAAACGAGATATTTGTATGGTCGCCTGTGGCCCAATTGTGATAAATTTTTCTTTTATTTCAAGATAGTCTTGGAATTTTGGTAAATATTTTCTGCTACCTCTATGGATTGAATCACCCAAATTTTCTGGGGTAATACAAAATTCCCAAATTTGAAAGGTGTCTAAATTTATCCATCGTTGTTGCATATACCTATATGCATATGCTTTAAGACAACGATTCTAAATGCAAGAGACCCTTTTACTGCAATATCCCGCCTCAATTGAAACGTGAGTCTATTCCATAAAAGCCCAGTTTCCAGGGAGGTGTTCAAACTGTAGAAATTATTGTATCCAGGCTTGACCTTGAAAAGTGTTTCTCATAAAAGCATCTTCATTAAATAAATGACATATTTTAATTGCACCGCACCGCACACGAAGGGTTTATAAAGATATACGAAGACAAAGCTCAAGCAATGATACCCACATTTGAAATTTTACCCAGAAGACGATGGGAGTAACAGTGAATGAAGGGGACTGGAAAATCGAAGAGTTGTAGAAAAAGTGATTCTAGCACCAAGTGGGTATGTACTAAGCCCCTGAAATTTTCAATGAAAGACGGCACATGTGCTTAAAAACTTGGTTTCACACAAAACTCTTACGTAAAACGCTGTTATAGTGGTCGGCGACTGAACGACGCCAGATTGTTTGCCCAAGTGTGATGTCAACGTTTCGTGCGTAGTCCTGGTAATAGATTAAAAAAAAAAGCAATTTTGTGCCCGAGGAATATATTTTGGAGGCTTGCAGGTTTGGCCTCCCAATTCGAGCCAATCATCGCTTGTTAAGCGTTCGTACGAAGAATCGCCTTACAGCAAGCAGTTGGTAGCATTTAGTTAACAATTTTAATCGTTTTGATTTGTCATCAATTAATTTACTGGCCTAACTCTTCTGGATTTGAAGGTTTCGAAAACCTCCTAATTGGAATAATTGGCATTCTCCATTTGTTCGTTTGTACGTTCTCTTGTAGCTCAGTAATGGGTCTGGGCGACATTTGTCTATACAGTAACGCTTGTTTAAGCGTTTAAGATATATGATATTCTGAAGCATTTGGGATTCACCATACTGCACGTTTTTTATATAAATGTAAACACGCTTTCAAATAACTGAAAAACAGGACTTTCGATATTTCGGATTTAACTTTGGATTTTTTAAATGAGGTCTAACTAATGGGACCTAAGTGCAATGCTGTCTTGAATAATATTTGCAATTCTTTAAGACCTGAGGCACAACAGTGTCCCACACGAGCCCTAACGTTTCAAATTAGAATCATGGCGTTGAAAACTTCGAGTACTGGACATAAAAAAAAGCTGATATTATGTGCGAATCCATATCTATAATTAACATTAATGCTTGTTTAATTAATGTGCTTTGCGCAAACGCATATATTATAGAAAATACAGTGCGATTTACAACTGGTTGCCTTGTTTATGAAGTTGCATGTACGTCAAGTACGTAGAATATCGGAAAATCAAATGAAGGGAAAAGACAAAAATAACAGTACAATACTATTTTACAAACAAGCTTTTATTTAAGTCAAATGTTCTAAAAAGTAAAAGATAAAATAATAATTACCTATTCAATTACCTACCTACTTATTGCACTTTTACAAATTTTTAAATGTGCAAAAATCTATAACAAATTCTACTAAATTAAATTTTTACATCAATTGCGATTACTTTATATAAAAGCTTGTGATGTAGATGTGTATATGTTGACTTTTCATTCCATTGCATTGTCATTGGACCTTTAGATGTGTGCAAAGTTTCAACCTATTCCGATAACGGGAACTTGATTTAAAAATGATTTGTCAGATTTGTAGCACACAGACAACAAAGCAAGTTCAATAAAAACTTGCAAAAAGGAAGTTAACATGGTCAACATAGTAATTGCCATTGTGAAATCTTTGGAAAAAATAATCAAGTATTTAACGAATATTTTTATGTTTACAACTCGAATAATGCCGACAAATGTATTATCGATATCTAACTGAAAATTTCGCATACAACCATAATACAATTTTTATTAGTTGAGGGTTTTGAAACTATGTAAGTTATCTTTTGTATATTTTTTTTGATTGTTTGTAGCTTGTATTAAGCGAATGAATAAATTATTGATTTTTTGCTTGAGCTTCATAAAACCTATATAAGTAACACTATCCGATTTCTTAGTATTTTTTTAGCACAATCCTTGATAGACAACACTTCAGCTGACTTGCTCGTGATTGGCATGAGGCATTTGCTGAAGTATCAACAAATTTACGCCTGTCTCATTGTAGCTACAATAAGTCTTTATCGACGGTTTGACCCGAAGCAGAAGTACGTCAATTGAGGTTGCTGCTTGATAAGGAGCGAAAAATATAATAACAATTTCCCCATTTCATTGAATCTAACCAGATATGTGTTGATGCAATTCCGAGCGGCTTTTTTTAAGATTTCACCCGAACCTGCCCGCTTTGGGAGGTTTTAATGTAATTGTGGACAAAGCGACGCGTTTTTATTCCATTGCATCATCACATCATCAAAGGAGCTTTTCTCGGGCACACGCAGCAGCCACACCGCTCAAGCATGTTTTCATGATATGTGCTGTGATTTGATTGTACGTGTTCCCGAGGAATTATAATCAATTAAAAACTCACAAACTATATGAGTGACAAGATACGGTCAATTCAGGCCAGTACGGGACTGTTTTGCTAGAAGTTGACCACAGCAATTCACTAGTATTTCCACGCGATTCACGAAAGGATAGAATGTCTTTAGTTTTTGTTGGAAATCAAGTGCTGTACTGTAAAAATAATTTAGGGAGTCGTTAGGACCCGAATTGTTGCAAATTCGGTCTTTTGCCGTGAGTGTCACCATAAGAAGTTTTTGGTGGAATCGTGACCAAAGCCGAAGCAGTTTTTTCTACTTTAGAAAATCTTTCTATTGTGAATGTAAATTTGCGAGTGTTATCTTGAAAAATAATTGTTATTACTAATAGAAAAATATGATAAGACAGGTGTATTAAATTTCACTTCAGTAATCAAAGAATTTAAGTTAGCAAACTTCTTGAAATGAATTAACGAGAAGTAGACGACAGCGTGTTTCAGAATTTGTAGACTTTACTAACTTACCTAACTCAAGCATATGAGATTTGTACGTATTTGATATGTTAAAGACAAGGACAAATGTGTACTTAATATGCATACATAGCGGCAGCTTATATAGACTACGTATACACGTCACTCGTCAGTTCCAAATCAAAATTAGAAACCGTTTGTAGGCCCAAATCAGGACTGCTCGTGTAAACGACACAAAGTGGACTATAGAAATATCAGGCCTAGGCCTAATTCAATCGGGGCTACCCCAAAGTCGGGACTTGCCCGTTTATACGTTAAAGAAAATCGTCTCTTTTGACTACGGTAGACTAAAGTCGCGAATTTGGATATCGTGTATACGTAGTCATAGACTACGTATATGCAACAGTCAAAAACCGTGTAGCTGCCCATGTAAACGACACAAATTTGACTTGGGAAATTTGCGTTTGGCTACTATGGATGTGTGCCACTGCTATGTATTGTACACTGGATACTGGATAAACTTGATGATTGTCCCAAGATTGTTAGAAAGTTTGTACGCATAAAACCGTCGTCGCGTGTGGCGGCCTTCACACTCACTGGGTAGTTAACTTAAAAAGCTTCATAGTGGCCGATTACTCAATACACTATGGCTACACGTTCATTAAATATAACGATACTCTACGGATCACGATAAATATTGAGCGTGTAGCGTTTTCCTAAGGTTGTCACAAAACCGTCCCAATTATCCTCTTTGTTTGATATTTCTGTCGGCCTTACGTCAGACATCAAATATATCGCTCTGACATAAGAAATTTAGTAGTGAAGGAATTTTTCCTGGATTTTATATTCAAATATATTAATAATAATTGATTATCAGAAAGTTTGTACGCATAAAATTATCGCTGTGTGGCCGCCTGTTAGTAAAAATTCTTCAAGAATTGCTAGCCACGCGTTCCACTTCCGTGGACTAATTTTTGGGTCGCGGCGAACGACGAATCCTGAGCCTGGGTTCTTGTACAAGCTCATGATAATCAATTAGAAAACAGACATTTTCTCAAACTTATTTCAGTCGTACCTTGGAACAACCACGTAAAATCCGTCTACGTATGCCCGGAATATGCCGGCATGAACAGGTGTAACGGGCGGCCATGCCCTAACTTTCTCATTTGTTTACAAAATTTCGTGGGTGCTGTATGGGTCGTGTCTGTAAGAACATCAGCATCGCAACAAGAAAGCTCATAGTTTAGCATAACGCAGACTCCCCAAGGACAAAGAAGCCTTGCTAATGTCAAAAAAATCAGAAAATGTTCTCCTTGCGGCGCTTAGCCTTAGTGTCGCTGGCTGCTGTAATCGCAATACAATAAAGAAACCGGCTAAGACAGCACAGCCATGTAACGTTTTCTTACTATTTGGACCACTTTTAGTGGGCTTTCCCCGCTGACGTATCAAATATTTGTTGCGCCCTGTGAGGCTTAGATTGCCTTTTTTTGATTAATTATAGTCTTTCGGAACGCGGCCGGGGGAATGCGAAATGGGAGCGCGAAAAGTGGAAAAATACTGGCCTGGGCAGACATGAGCAGAACCGTGAGAATTGTGTGGAAGGATATTGTAACGCACTGGTTGTGTGGCTACTTGAGTAGTTTACCTATTTGCTGGCTGTAAAACGGGAAGAATAAGAATGCTATCGCTGTGCATCCAGCTAAGTTATATTTGGAATGTTGCGGCTTTCATATTTTCTGGACAAGTAAGTGAAGGACTTCTTTGTTGAAAGTCTTAAAAAATAGTTGTGATACGAAATTGTGAATTGAAAGCCACCCACGGCAAAATACTGCTTCGATGTTGGTCCTTTAGACTCCTCGTTGAATGTACCTAAGTAACACGCATTTGTAGGTCTGTTGGAGGTGAAGACAATAAACCCAAGAACGTTTAGGACAGCCACGTGTTAATGATTTTTATAAGCAAACAGTGAGCAGTCATTAAATCGAAATGAAGATTTTAATGAGAGCTGACACCCACGTGTCCTTCTCAGTACCAGCGGAGGAGCCTAAGGCCAAGTGTACGACTTCTCAGGTTATTTGGTTTTTTATTTTTGTCTCCCTAAAATGTATGAAATGAGCGTGACTGACAAGTTAAACTTTACAGATTCTCGCGGCATTATCAGTGTCCCTCGGCTCTATGGTCGTGGGATTTTCATCGGCCTATACCTCACCAGCATTAGTGTCCATGATGGACAGGAACATCACTTCATTCGATGTCACCGTTCAAGAGGTACTTTCTGAACTGACATGAAAAATATTACAAGGGTGCTAAAAAACACTTCTTCCTTTGCAGTCGTCTTGGGTAGGTGGTCTTATGCCTCTGGCTGGATTGATAGGAGGTATAGCAGGAGGTCCCTTTATAGAATACCTTGGCAGGAAGAATACTATCCTCGCAACGGCTGTGCCCTTTATCATCTCCTGGCTGCTAATTGCTTGCGCTGTTAACATTGGCATGGTTTTCGCAGGGCGCGCATTATCTGGCTTTTGTGTAGGTATCGCTTCACTAGCTCTGCCAGTGTACCTAGGTGAAACCGTGCAACCGGAAGTCAGAGGCACCCTGGGACTTCTACCAACGGCTTTCGGCAACATTGGCATTTTATTGGTTTTCGTCGCCGGAAAATACATGGACTGGTCGATGCTGGCATTCCTTGGCGGCGCTCTGCCTATACCGTTCCTGATTCTTATGTTCCTGATCCCAGAAACGCCACGGTGGTATGTATCACGCGGCCGTGAAGATCAAGCCATGAAGGCGCTGGTTTGGTTGCGCGGAAAGGATGCTGATGTAGAGCCCGAGCTCAAGGGACTCGTCCGATCGAACGCCGAGGCCGAGAGGCATGCAACAGGCAACAAAATGCTCGAATTACTCAGGAGAAACAATCTGAAGCCACTGCTGATATCGCTCGGCCTTATGTTCTTCCAGCAATTGAGCGGCATCAACGCAGTTATATTCTACACCGTGTCGATATTCAAGAGCGCTGGCTCAACTCTTGACGAGAATTTATGCGCCATCATCGTAGGAGTTGTAAATTTCATTGCCACATTCATTGCAACAGTTCTAATTGACCGGCTGGGCAGAAAGGTAATCAGACAAACCACAATTAGTCAAAACAATTACTTAAACGAAATTACCTCGTCCCCTTAGGTGCTCCTGTATATTTCCGACATCGCTATGATCCTGACGCTTTTCACCTTAGGAGGCTTCTTTTATGCGAAAGAATCGGGCATGGATGTGTCGCACCTTGGCTTGTTGCCCTTGGCCAGCTTTGTGATATTCGTTATTGGTTTCTCCCTTGGATTTGGTCCAATACCGTGGCTAATGATGGGCGAAATTTTGCCAGCTAAAATTCGTGGCTCAGCTGCTAGTGTTGCGACGGCATTCAACTGGGCGTGCACATTCCTTGTTACGAAGACATTCACTGACCTGCAAGGTAAGTTTCTTGTGCTCAGAAAGACAAGAACACGTTAACCAACACCGCTTTTGAATTCCAGAAACGATCGGTCCACACGGCGCCTTCTGGCTGTTCGGATCAGTTTGTTTCCTGGGTCTCTTCTTCGTAATATTCTACGTGCCTGAGACTCAGGGTAAGAGCCTAGAGGATATTGAACGCAAAATGATGGGTCGTGTGCGGAGAATGTCTTCAGTGGCCAACATGAAGCCACTGTCCTTCAACATGTGAAAAGACATATTGCGGTCTCCTGTCCTCCCTGTAGAAAGGAGCGAATCAGCCCGCAAAGTCCTTGGTCGAGTCTCTAGGGCCTACGAGTGCGTAGGACTGAAACTCTCGGCGTTCTACTAAGAAGCCAAAAAGATGTGATATTGATTGTCAAAGTAACAGAAAGCTTGTAGCATGTAGGAGTTAGTTGAAGTGTAACATTTACAGAGTTTATTTATGGAATCATAAATCGAATAAGTTCACTAGGGTACATCATTAGGTCCACTCTTTTGTATTGTCCTCGTTTTATAGGAATAGCAGCCACCAATGTGGCCACTTTCAGCTTTAGGAGTTAGTTAGCGTTACTTTAAGGACATTACGAATCCCATGCGGTACTTCTGTTCTTAGCACGAATGTGTACCTCACCCCAATGCCATGACAAGCATTAGATTGCAGCTTAGAGTTTAGAAACTAGTCTGTCAAATCTTCTCGAATGAGTAAACACTTCTGTGCAAAGTAGGATTCATAGGATAACTTAACTTGCTGTTAACTTCTGCTAAGGATACCTTTGCGCTTAGCTATAATTAGACGTATTCACCGTAGTTTCGTAATGGCAAGAAATTTTACATATTTCCTACCCATTTTATTTTATTTAATTATCCAACATTTGTTTTGATAATAAGATTAAAGTGAATTTTTACAAAACTTTTGTGTACTGCTTTTTTTCTCCTACAAAGTAGGAAGGAGCTCTTTTCGAGAGTAACAGACAGACCTCAACTAGGAAATACTTTCAAAAAGGGTATGGAAAAATCGCAAATAAATTCCCGGCGTTGCTCATGCTTATTCATTCCTGAAAAGTAACCAAAAACCGCCCGCAAAAATAATTTGTAATACTGTCAATTTCAATGTGCATATTTGGGAGGCTTCATATATAATAAAATTCGAATACTTTACTTTAAAAGAGCCGATATGAAGAACCTCTTGTTGAACTCGTAAGACTTTTCAAGAAAGACGACTCCGAAAGCTTTAAATAATAAACGCAAATGTCCCTTAGGGATTTAGAGTTTTACCATCGTAAATATCGACATGACCGTATTAAAGAGTTTGCAGGGCTTCATTGTGGAAAAATAACTGGTTGGAGGCCTGTATTTAAAAAATAATAAAATAGAATATGCTTTAGAAGGATTAATTTTGATGCAAAAGTTCCGACATGCTAAGGATGTGGTGGTAGTTTAAGAGGTACGTTTATTTGGGAAATCTGGAGGTTCTGAGAAAAATTCCGTCGAAGCTAAAGGATTGATGTTTAAGGCCTCAAGGAACCTTATTATTAATTTATGCCATAACCAGACCAGCGTTTTTGAACTAGTTCCTGACTTCAAAATGACGTAGTCCATGTAAATTACCATTACTGAGCTAGTTTAAGGATCCGCACAATTAAACTGGTTTAAACTGAGTTTGTATACTTTTTGCTATGTAGATGTAATTCGATTTTTAAATATTAATAGTAACAGTAGAGAGAAGTTAATGGTAACTTCAACGATTTTCATAAGAAAATAACCCCAACAAGGTGTCAGACGACAAATTGAACTAGTTCAAAATAAATTGAGTGTCACATGTTGTCGCGGCGCGTTGAAATATGTTCTCAAATGTCAAACGTAACATCATGAACTAGTTCAATTGCTGTAGTCTGTCTCTAGGGCATTATACACCTAGTCATGCGTATTTCTGATTCCGACGAAATTCAAATCCTCTCCAAACGTAGGAAATTAAATTACAAGTTGGTCAGAGATTTCGCCGCTTGCTGAACTTTCTAATCTAGCTTTCTTTCAAAATACATGTTCCAAATGGATTTCAGTTCCAACAGAATCAAGACTACGAGTAATTTACTTTAAAATTTATTAAAATGTTAAAAATCGTTGCCTCATGTGAACTAACCTTTATCAAAATTCACGTAGAAACTTCGCCATAAACCCCGGACATGAGCAGACAGAATTTGATACCTAGGTGGTGCTTGCGAAGCACAAAAGGCGCCAAAACAAAGCTCCACCAGTCGAAGAACCTAGTACCGGTACCCCGACACGGCACATTCCATCGATTTGTTCATGGGACCGCGGGCACACAAGTATTCTAAAATAGATACTCACCCATAACCTGCACTCTGCAAATAGCGCAAATGTCGCATTCGACGTCCCAACTCCACATTGCGACGGCGTTCCACTTCTTTAGCGTAAACATCTTCTCCGGTTTTCCAGAATCACTCTCGCATTTGTCTGAAGAACTTTCGTTATCCTCGGCCATCATTGTAGCTCCCTTGTGGCCCTACAGAGCGCGATAAGACCACGAAATCACAAAAAACAAGGGAAAGAACGGCGTCACAGCACCACTTTGACAGCCGAGACGAGACGGTATCAGATCAGCTGACTTCAGACGAATCGCGCCTTTAACAAGTTGTAGCGCGACCTGCCGGCAAAAATAAAAGAACTTGAAAGATTTGGCGGGAATTTTTGAAATTTATCGCTTAACCCAACCAAAAACTTTCTCATGAAACGTAAATCATCCTCCTTCATTTCTAAGGCCAGAAAAATTCCATGGTCAAATTTACCTGAAATTGCTACAAAAAAAACCGTTTAAAGATGTTTATGAGCCAAATAACTTATTCCGCCCGGAAGGTGCAAAAAGGGAGACTCCAATTCCGAGCATTAAAAACTGCGGAACAAGACAACAAGGACAAGCCCTAAAGCTGAGGTGGTAGCAGTGGCACATAACAGGATTTGTCCCGAATTTGTCACATCGTCGTGGATGCATAAGTTCGCTCATCTAAAACATTTTTCGGTGCTTTATGGAAATCTCCGAAGGAAATAGGTCCTGCTGGAACGCCGGGTAGTATAACCTTAGTACAGCACTTTGGCAGGCTTCACTGCAGTGCCAGTTTTCGTGATGAATCCTTCTCCATTTCATAAATATGGAGAAATCCGTTTAAAGGTGGAATAGATCACAAATCTTTCGAATCAGATGGAAAACACGTACGCCGGAATAAGCTACCGGGCGGGATGCCGACGCTGCGGAAAGACTAATGGCATTTCGTCGTCCACGCCACCGCCTCCGTGCCGTTCATGCGACGGAGGATCGATTCAATATAAAATGGAATCCATGGCTGGCTGATGGACGGAGTGCGGCAGGGTCACGCGAGGCAACCCCACGACCATTATTGGGGACTTAACAGCGTTTGTGTTTCCAAAATAGCTTTCTGGAGCTTTTCATGGCTTCCCATGATTTGTTCGACATAATGGCCCTCGGAGTTGATTTATTGATACGAAGTAGGTAGCTCGGTTTCATCACAGATGCATGAACGAACCGTGGTTGGTAGATATAATTTAATATCGAAGCAACGAATCCGCGGCACTTGGGGTGGGGGCAGGCGGTTGATTTCAATTCGAATGCAGCAAGTGCCCGGCGGAGACTCGCGAGTCGCTACAACAAATGATTTTTAGCTGCATGAGCCCCTTTGATTGACGGAGTATTTACAGACAGTTTACCTTCGCAATTGAACCGTTTCCTTGACATGCTCCGACAAGGTTTCAGAATTTTATCGTGCCTGATTGACGGTCCCGTACGGGGATTGGGATGTATGTACATATTGCGAGGAAAGGTGGAACAAGAGGGTTTCAAAATCACTACAAAAAGAGCCTTAAATTCAGTCATCGGGGACATTCTACTGGCACAATGCCATCTCAATTAGCCACAACCAAAGATTGCTTTTGCATACGGCACCCAGCTGAAGCCGAAATATTTGCTCGGGACGTAAAACCTTTCCAATCAGTGTTTCCGAGCGTGTGTTGTCCTAGCAACACTCATTGCGCTCCCCATCGCGTGTATCACCTATGTTTGGTCGGAAGTAGATAATCGTCCTGTGATTCCCAAAGCAAAACACAATCGGTCCAGTGGAATTGCTTAATAATTTATTTCCAACCTTTAAGACCGGTGAGTGGGTTGTAATGGGAGGAGGAGAAAGCAACACTAGAAAAAAGCGTTAACATGCCCTTGACACCCGATGAAAAAGAAAAATATTGCGAAAGGAACGAGAAATGAGTCCCATGGGGAATGAGTGCAAAAGTCAGATAGGTACTCGCAAAAGATTCAAGGAGCACTTTCACCCACAAAGCTCCGCTCACAGTCACAGGAATCACAGGTAGCCAAGCTTCTGAAATCCGGGAGCAAATCGTGTCACGCGCATGTGACCAAAAAGGAACTTTTGGGGAAATAATACATCACTCAATAAGTCCCGGGCCTAACTAATAAAACAACAACTTTCAGACAAAATTCACCTTTATTCATCCAGATACCCTCCGGCCTCCTTCAAGATTGATACATTGAGTCCAGCGCTCCTCTAATTTTTTAATACTTTTCTCGTAGAATGATTTGTCTTTGTTTGCAAAATAGGCTTCAACTTTGGTAATCACTTCTTCATTTGAGCCAAAGTTCTTTCCCTGAAGCATTGTTTTGAGGTCTGCAAACAGCCAGTAGTCGCAGTAGAACTGGAGATTCGCCTCAGTGCCCGACTTGGCCCCAAAGTGCGGCTTGCGAAAGGTGCAGAGAAACAGGACTCTATTCTATTCTATTTTTACTTGAGAATTTCATTTACTGTGCTTTACTTTACTGGGACAAACTGAGATCAGATCGTGGTCACCTAAGCCAAGACATTAAAAATTAATTGTTTTTAGTTTGAACTTACAACTTTCTTTTGATTTTTTTTCTATAAAGAAAACTATCGAGTCGGTTAATCTGAAACTTTGTAGGTGTAGGTACTTCTTTTTATCGATCTTTTAGGTACTAAGTACCTACCAAGCTTTTAAAAAAAATGAGACGCCTCAAAAAATCCGATGTTCTCAAAAGTATGAAATAATTATAAATATAATTATATAATAAATAATATATAATTATAAAATAATTATAAATCTTCTCCATATATTTTTAAAACAGTTCCGTGACTGACTCACTGACAGACAACGCACAGCCTAAACCACTGAAGATAGAAACAGGAAATTTGGAAAATATGTTCCTTGGAGGTTGAAGAGGTGCACTAAGTAAGGATTTAAAAAAATCAACTCCTTAGTGGGTAAAAGAGGGTATATATGGTAAATTTGTGTAATGGGGAAAAATATTTGTTGCTCCGATTTACTTGAAAATTTGTACAAATACTCTACAACATAAATAATGGAACACATATTCTAGCATTTCTCAAATTCAACATCCAACGGGGTAAATGAGGTATAGATCTTTGTATAAATATAGTGAAACCACCAGGCGAAAAACTGAGACGTCTCGAGACGACATCCTCGACGTGAACTCTATGTAACCGATTAGTTAGGAAGTTTGTAATGATCTTAAGTGAAGTGGATCCAATACAAAATATGTCTTTGAGTTTAGAGGTGTTTAGAGTGCGAAACGCTATCGAATGCCTTGGAGTAGTCCAAGAGTATCAAGAACGCCATATTATCACTATCCAAAGCAATACTTAAATATGCCGTATTCTTCAGGGAGAGCTGTTTCGCAACTGTGGCCGGACCGCCGAACTGCCAACGGCTTAAAGATTACTTGCACTCAAGATACTCCCTAATTTGAAGTTAATGATTAACCTTTTCTAATGCCTTCGAGAGAAAACATAGCAGACTTAATGGTCTAAAGTCTCCATGTTCTCCATGAATTTGAAATTCTCAACTTAAAAAAAAATAGGATGACGGAGGTGGGTGCACCAGGAGGGTTGTTAGTTTTGTAAGAGCATAATGAACCTTTCTTGCATATGTCGTCCACCAATTCGATAATTTCATTGTCGCGGTCGCCTTTCGACATCCGGGTCGGTGCTGGTGGACCGACGATTGAATACCAGGCAATAAATATGAATATCTATCATTGTTCTTGTTTCTCTATTTCTTCTTCTCTACTCCTCCTCAACTCAACGTCAAATAACACTCTGAGCGCAACTATTCCTAAAGAGGTTTGATGTGCACAGTGTGCACAAAACTTAATCCTGGGTACAACAGTCCAGTGTTTTCAAAGCGAAATCCCAGAACGGTTATTGTCTCTTGGTACTTCCCAATTGAGACGTCCGCCCTGGAAAATGGAAATCGTCTCGTGACACTTCGTGGTAACACTTCAGAGTCGTACAGGCCAGGCGGTTTGGGTCGGAAGAAAAAGAAACTTTTCATTCGAATTGCACAGGAAAACTTTGTGGGAAAGCAGCAAACTCTCTTAAGTCAGTTTTTGTTCAGCGGAAAGTTTCCCTTTGTGGTCACGCTTTTCGGTACAAGTCAATTTCGCAGTTCCTCTCAGTTTCCTCGAAGCAGGCAAAAGTGAATTTCTTTGATGGAGACGAGGGCTAAAAAAGTTGGCCTGATTTCACGCTTCATGAAACCGTTTGCTTTGATTTCATCAGTGGCCTGGGTCGGGTCGCCCTGAACGGGTTGCAGTGTTGCTGCTGCCGCTGGACCTGGAAACTTTGTACGTGATTGTTTTGATTTTAATTTCAACTCTTTCCTATGGTTGTGCGGGTTGTCGAAGCGTGCATAAATTAAGCACCGCCACTGTTTCACTGTTTTATTTTATGACTACATGAAGCGTCATTGGCCTGTGGGCGGCCGGGCTGTCGAGTGACGCGGCTAAAGTGGCGCTGCAGCTCAATTTGCTCCGAAAGCAATTTACTGAATGGAGCTGCCGTGTCCCACATTTCCTGAAAAGTCCAATTTCCCTAAGCTTTCAATATCCGATAAGTGCCACGGTAGTTGGGACAAATGATACCCATCGGAACGGGCATCCAATCGAAGGACGAGCAGATATTTCACAGTTATAGCTCCTTTTATCATGCACTGCCGATTGCGGGCGAGCGGCGGCGGGCTTCTTCTGGTCGAGCAGCTTCCGCCCTGCGTAGGAGGTAACGAGTTTAATTCGCAAAATTGCCATTTAATCATTTGCATTTTCAGGCGGCGCAATAACCCAGCGGGGCGGAGAGCTCTGGTACCTAGTTGGAAACTGCCGGGCGTTAAGACAGAGCGCTGAGCTTCGAGCCAGGGCCTTACTCAGGACGGACACAAGGAATGGTTATGCGCCAAGAGGAAAGGAAAATTTCATTTCAGTTTTCCTAGGAAACGCTCTACTGCTGAAGACCCGCACTCGTCAGCTAATGAATTCTTTAGCAATGCTTGCAGATTGAAGACCATCTCCTGGGTTGGAATCGTCAGCGGAAATGGACCACTGCTCTATTTCACTCGCAAGATTCGTAACCGTAAAAACCAGCACTGGAGATTGGAAACCTGAAGACGGGAGCGGGATTTAATAGTTTTTACAGGCGCTCCCGCTCCCGTGGTTTCGCCGCAATACAGCTTTGGTTGGTGAAGACCTTTTAAATGACTTAATTTTCGCAGCGGAAGTGTGAGGCTGCTCGTCCAGCTCTCCTTAATCGTGCAGGTCACGTATGACCTAGCGTGAGTGTTTCCCAGTCATAGCAATCACTGGAAGTGGTCTCCAATTAAATCGCAATTTTCCTCAATAAGTTTCGCCCGGAGACCTAAGCAGCCCTTGATGGCCGAAGAAAACGTCATCGTCATCGTCAGTTAGCCCTGCGACGAAACGACGAAAGAATTTTTCAGCTGATTGCTGAAGCGCTTCCCGTAGCGGTGTGCGGGGTTTTTTTTTTATTTAGTGCAACGGTAATGGCACGCACACCTGCCGCTCACGCAACTTGAATTGAGTTGTTACTGACCCGTCCCGGGAGCAAATTGGATATGTAAATTCGAAGCTTTTTGTAAAACACCGCATCGTCTTATCACCGCGGAACACGAACCTCAATTACTGGACAAAGTATGTACTTGCGCCACGTGGGTACCTCCACCTCGCGTGCGCCGCTTGAGCAATGGGCAGAACTTAAGAAAAAATGCTTGAGGAAGTCCATCGAAGTTGCGAATTTGACCAGTGTTTCCTGATCCCCAAACTGCCACGTCTGTCCAGACCAGATCGCCTGTGGTTCGAAGCGATGCTTGAGGCGCTTTTAGCACGTCATTTGCGTGTGGAGAGGAATTATCCCGAATAATTACTTGCGCCGAACAAGTGAATGCTCGCACGAACGAGCCCTTCCTGCCCATCCCACAACAAAGTGTGCTCCCTGCTGACACAGGTAAAATTTACTTTATGTTGCCATCGCCCAAAAAGTTACCCTGCTGGAAATACAAACAAAATTGAAAAGTAAAAAACTCCACAAGCATTCATGACGAAAATGCCACCGCCCTTCTTTCCCAGGCGCGCAAAACTTGTTCTGCAATTCCTTGTAGATGGGCCGCAGACTCTTTAGAGAAATTTCCTTTTTCTTGAAGGAAACAAACAAAGCACACCACCAGGGCTGCTACCCTGATTCCTGTTACAATAATTTCCTTTGAGCGTTCTATTATCATCTGCTGCCTCCGTCGACTCTCCGGGTTTTCTTAACACCACTGTTGTGCTGCATTCGCTTCCGGTAAGCGGCTGTGCAAAGAAGCATCAATTTTCTGAAGTTTACAGCAATAGAAAACTTGCCACAAAATAAGTGGAGACGACCAAGTTTGCCGACGTTGATGGCTTGGTGTGATCCACATTAAAGACACTAACAACAACTTTCTTGTTTTTTAACCGAGGAAAAATAGGAGGAGGTTGTCAAGTCGACGCGTATATTTTCTTGTATGACCACGCATAACTTTTTACAGAGTAGTCCGATTTATTCTTTTTTTATACCTTCAAGTTGGTCCCATTTAATTTGAAAAAACCTTCCACCTCGAAGGATACGAAAATAGGGGATGAATTTTGAATTTGAGTTTTTACCTGTTAAGTGATTCTACCACGCATAACTTTGTTCTGGGTTATCCGATTTCGATGATTATTTTTTTGTAGAATATGGTATACCTCGAAGATGGTTCAATTTGAATTTGAAGAAAATATTCCACCTCTAATAGTGAAATATTAGGGGATGAATCACGTTTATTGAATCTCACAAACTTTACGGTGTAGTTCCAATGAAAATAAAATGCACTAAAAAGTTAAAAATACAATCCAAAATAAAACTGACTTCAAAAATATTAACTAAAGCATTAAAAAGTTGAAAATAATTGCTTTTGGATGGTGTCAAGCCGTACGATACACATCTGCTGTGTCGAGTAGCTTGCGTATTCGGGTTGCCCACTCCAGAAAAACAAAACAAAGATGAGCTTCATTCTTCAGAAATGGTTATCATGTATCTTTAGGGCTGTATAGTCTTGTGGCTTTGTGTACTACTGTTGGTTCTATCAGTACTATGTTATATGCTCACTGGTCTATATTTTTAAGTTTTATGTTTCAGACACAACAATATTACGGTGTGTAACCAAGCAATGAAACAAAAATTTAGTTTGTTGATCTATAACCAAGCAATGTTGTTATTAAATGTGGTTTCTATAGCGGGCTATACACGATCCAAGAAACTTGTCATGAAAAATGGATGTTTTTTTTTGTCCTATTTCATGGATGAGTTTTTTCGCCACACACGATTCCAGATTACTAGACATCAAGGAAACTTGTTAAAAATCAAACTCAGTTTGATTATTTTTCAGGCTTGCAATTTCCATGACAACACTGCAAATCCAAGTGGGTTATTTCACTCGCTTATGTGTGTTATTTTGATGTAGTCACTTTTTACTCTTTTTCGCCCGAGTGTTTCCAGAACGCATTTAATACGAGTATGTGGGTAAAATCATTTTACAGGTTTTATGTGTGTAAAATTTTTTTATGTGTGCAATATTACTGAAGGCAGGTCCCCATAGAATCCGGTAACGACAAACGAAGCGCCGCGAGCTTGAGAGCTTAAAGCATTTTGAGTCCGGCTCTCTCTCTCACGCCGGATTGCCGCAACGCCTCCTTCCCCAGTTATGTTGGAAATCATATAAACATACCCATATAAATGCGACGTTTGAAAGCATTCGAAAATATTCCAAATTTACATGTATAATCAAATAGCAGTGGTTAACTTCGCAGCTAAAACAAAAAAAAACAATTTGCCGTTTTGGGCCATTCTCGGCTGTGACTGCAGTGGCAATAAACCACAAATAAAGGTCAATTCTTCCTCGAAATTTATTACGGCCAGGTTCTCTAATTAAGGCCTTCCAAAAATTGAGCACAGAGTGGTAGCAACATATCTTTTTTCGTTTAGTGAAATTAATGGCTATTGAGCCATAAAACCTCCGTCATAATTTAAACAGCGGCTAAATCATATCCTGAAATTCCCAATCGCGCCATTTACCTGCCGTATTTAATCATTTGTCGCGCGTTGGTTTTTCGCCGATGTGAAAGCGCGATAATACTACGTGAGCTTCACCACGACATCCCTTCTAGGGAGCGACCCTTAATTTCTGGATACTGCCCGCCTTTGTATATTTAAAATAGAAACTCATTAACTTCCCGTTGTTACGTAATTTTCACGAAAAATGACGTTCAAATTAAATATATTGTTCTGACCTCCGTCACCATAGAATGAGACCCACAGGATACCTAGAAAAGGTGTTGAGCAATAACGTGAATTTGAGCTGCTAACTGGCGACTAGGTGAGGGGATGGGCACAACAGATTTGCTTCCTCCGAGGAAATATGAGACCGTGTTCTATTCGGCACCGCTCTCCCAGCCGGAGGGTCCATACCTTTATTTGTGCGCTGTATTGATACAAGCTAATAACAAACACCGGGTGGTCCCCGGCTGTTCCCTTGTTTTCGAACGTAATCATTTCAACAACGCAGTCCTTGTCTGGACAAATAATTAAAATTTAATTGAAATCGAGTTCGGTCCGGATGTATTTGCGGAGCACTTGACTGTGCAAACACTGCAGCCGAAACTAATGCCGGCGCTGAGTAGGACGACACGAACTCCACTGATCTTCCATTTGGTGGTGTCGGTTTCCAACAACTCTATCGTCTCCAACAGCGCCAGCAGTGGATTTCATTGGCTTGTTGACGGAAGGGTAAACTTCTGCCGCGTTTTAAAGCCCCTGCTTCGTGTGCAACTTCTTGTGTTGCTCTAATCGGTCCGACAGCATCTCCAGGTTTAAAACGGGAACTTTTATACGGGCGAACTACGTGCACCAACTACAAAGACGGGGTTCGCCCCTGAGTTTAAAAACTTTTACTATCCCTAAGTTTTCCGTCGCAACTAATTCCTTGAAAGTGTATGAATTCATTGTCACCTAATTTTTCGAAAGTTTTCCCAAACTTGAGAAGCTTGAAGAATTTCGAGTCTGTGTGCCCCCGAAAACCTCTGGCTCAAGGACACCCCATTTCGAGGAATTTATTGCAGGAATTGATTAAATTCGCCCGCTCATAAAATGTTCGAGTTATTGGCAAGATACAGCTGTAAACTTTCTGCGAATATTCTTTCAACGGCATTTCTACTCTCTTCCTATCATGCAGCGTAATATATTTTACTGACTCAGGGACGTAGTTTGGGTCCGGGCAGGATGCGACGCCGTCACCTTCCCAGGAACCGTTGAGTGCGACTTGTTATGCTTTTGGGGAAAGTTAAGGGGACTTAAGGACATACGAGAGTTCCCTTTGTTGCTTTAACAGGCTTTAAGTGGAGTCAAGGCGCTTAGGCAATTTGTTTAGCTATAATATCTTCCGAAATATTTGAAGAAAACCAAATTATCGTTGAAGATCGCATGGCTCTTGGGGACTTTGATTTTTAACCTTCTCCCTGTGCATATAAATTTTAACATTAACCGTGCATAGGGATGCAAATGCCCCCGATTGATTTCTACTATAATTTTTAAGAAAAAAGTTGGGCTGTGTAAGTACTTTTAAAATATTACTTATTTGGAACAAAATCGTGAAAAATATTATTAAAAAATTATTTCAAAAGCAGTAATTTTGTATGAAATAGAACAGACGTTTAGGTATATATGTATGTATCTAGGCAAATGCACCAGATTGATTCCAATAAAAGTATATTTTTTGCATTTTCTGCTATTCGAAATTGAAAACGTTAATTAAAGCAATTGCAATTTTTAAGTAACACGATAACGCACATGATAGAGTCAGTTATATAAATTTTGTATATATATATATATATATTCACTTAAGGGGGTGTTCTCATGGAAAGCACCATTTTTGAAGGGTTTACATTTATTTTTTGTATGGGAAAACGAATAAAGATAAACACTTGCAGTTTTTTGGAGGTTCAAAAGGACCATTTAATACATTTAAGAAAATTATTGAATTACATAAAAATTCAAACTGGCGTCTTTGGCTGTAGTCCAAAAAGTGGTCTAAAAATTTGCAGAGGCAAAGTGTTTGCAGGATTCTGCCTCCGTGGGTGGTCTGAAACAGAAATGACTGAAATGTTATCATTCAGTATCCTCTCGATTAGGTACCCACGTACGATTTTTTCGATATCTTCAAAATTGACAAAATGGCGCCAAATTTTTAAAAAAAATTCATTTTTCGCGTTTTTTTTCCAATAAAAACGTGGATTAAAAATCGAATTTTTAAGATTTCGCAAAATCCGTACGTGGGTACCTGTGAAAATGTATTTCGAACGTTCTGTGAAAATTTCAAGTCGATCGGTCAATTACAGTCGTCAGAATTTTGTTAACCGTTTTGTAAAACATGTTCTCGAGAAAAACGCGTTTAAAGTTTTGCAATGTCGGCATTTCGTTCCGGTTCGCGCTTTACATGTCGACTTCAAAGGTCATTTAAGCAATGTTAGAGATCGAATTCCGAAAAATCCTTTCACAGGGTAAATTGTACTTATATATAGATTAAAAAAATGCAAACAAAAAAAAATCGATTTTTTGAAATTGCTCCATGAGAACACCCCCTTAAGAGGCTGTGAGTACTCTGTCCAATAAAAGAGAATCTCGCAATCTCGCTAGGCCATGTGCGACTGTAAATTCGTATGGATCGTGTATGCCTACCCCGCACTGGTAGCCGATGCGCATGTTTTTTTTTTGTTATTTACTTCACTACTCTGCGATACACGAGACAGCGCTTACCGTTTGACTGACACGAACAGCTAACTCGGAATCTGTTCGCTTATGGCTACGCCTACAAGTGTATTGGAAGTAAAATGGAAGTTCTAATTTTTTTTTTTTATTCTATACGGAACAATGCTCATGACTGACTATGTTGCATTAGTGGCGTCCGAGGAAAAAAATTATAAGAGGGGCGAAACCGTACTGGCGAGCCATCGACATGATTATCCTTGCGTGAGTTATGTTCAAACAGAGCCCTGAATGGCCGGATTAATTCGCGGTTTATGGGGAAATTAGCGTGATTCGCCTGGCTACTGTTGGAACACTCCGAGGTGGATAGGGTCGGTAAATTAAAGGGTAAATAGCAACAATTTCACTATTTTACAAGCGGCTACTGCGGCCTGATAGAGCAATTTCGCAGCGAAATGAATAAATGAAGACAAATTAAAGGGCCGACTGTGACAGAGTTTGAACCCCTGCTTTGCAAGGTCCGCTTTAAGGTCAGCAAGCAACAGAAAGCGCGCTGGCTTAACTCAATTTGCAATCACATCCTGATTGTTTTTAGTGAATCAATTGAATTGCCTGGCAAACAGACTGCCTAGCCGGATGCAATGCGGCCCATGCTTCAAGTGTATTTGTGAACGCTAAGCAGTAGATGGCAGTAGCTATCAAGGCGATATGGTATCGAATTGGGGCGAGACCGCCCGATGAAATCGCTGTGTTGATCCTTGGCCATCTGCTGAGCGATGAACACGAAAATTCTTTCAATTTCCGTGACTGGCACACTCACCTTCGAAATGTCATGGTGACTTGCAGAATCAGTCCAGAGCGATAAGAATCGTCTTAAGTGCGGCCAGGCTTGTTAGGCGGAGCACTGGTTTCCAGAGAGCCTGATGGGTCGTTAATGGAAAGAAATTCGATTGTTAAACTTTAACCCTTCTTCCGGTCTGACCAGGACCTTTGACTTCTAACTTAGTACTCCCCACAGCAGAAGCCCCCGGCGGCGTCCAGATTACTTGATTTATAGCATCGGCAATAAACAACCGGGATTTATGCCCTGATCCTGAAAGATTTGTCGACGCGAGAGGCATGGCTAGTTGGCACAGTGTTA
The DNA here is from genome assembly GCA_947538895.1 of Neoitamus cyanurus. Taxonomy (NCBI): domain Eukaryota; kingdom Metazoa; phylum Arthropoda; class Insecta; order Diptera; family Asilidae; genus Neoitamus; species Neoitamus cyanurus. Next base: position 402,099 of record OX384541.1, read on the forward strand.
ACATGCAAATCGTGAACACTTGCTGCATAGTTGCCGGTTCGATGGATGCAAAGTGTGACTTCGTTCTGGTTATTGCAAACAGCACACAGGCAGCGGGCACCATCTGGAGGTACATGCTCGCCCAGACGGCAATAATTTCCAAGAGATAGTGCCTCCAGCCCCCCTGTTGCAGCCAAATGAACATGTTTTTGCATTAAATTGGGGTTAAAGGGCAGCTGGCAGAACTATGGTCAAAAACAGCCCCTGCCCTGGTGGTTGATGACCGTCTCCCTCGTCTTTATTGAACTAAATTTTAATGACCAATTTGAACCACACCTTTAGTAGCAGGGCGTTTATGCAACGTTACACGATAATTGCAACCGCTGGGCTTTAATAAATTAAAAGATTCCCGTACTCCTACCACATTTCGGAAGAATGAAGAAAATCAAGGGAAGCTTTGTTAATGCACACGCCCCACGCCCTTATGTTTAAGAAAGAAAGCTTTGAAGTATATAACTATATTATTATTTCAACACGATCTCCCTCAATACTCTAAGAAATGCTCTTAGAATTTCGTGTTATATTCAAATTTATAGACATTTGGTTTTGAAATTATCGCACATAGAGTGATCGATCCGATTTTTTTCGCAAGAAAATTAACACACAAACAGTTATTTTGAAAACGATCCCCAGAAGCGAAACACTTTTTTGTTTCATGTTAAACATTTTTAATAGACAGACGACTTGTGCTGAGTGAAATTAACATTGCGTACACCTTTCGTACAAATAAGGTGATAACACACCGCATGTGTGATGCACAAAATAGACGACATATGTACTTACATCTCGTTTTTCTTAAATCGTGGAAAGCATTAAGGTTTCAAATTTAGATATATGAATTAGAAGGCATGAATAACTTTTAGGGAAAGTGTGCAGAATTAACTTCACTTTTGGCGTTTGTCCTAGGTTACGTATTTTAGGATCTAGCTTCAAAATACAAATTTTAATTTTTCACACGTGTAGTCTTTGCTATGAACCTCGGCTATTTCTTCTCTATTAACTGATAACGGAAGTTCATCACATACACGGTATGTACTATGTCTCGAATGGGTTAAATAGCGTTAAAACAAAAGGGCTGAGTATATTTCTATTAAAATATCCGAATAATGGCTATGGATCATATTTTGGATATTTCGAAAGAAATCGGACAATTCGCATAACATTTCAAATTTTTGAAAATTTGTAAAAATTGGAAAGGACATGATTTCGATTAGTTTCTTAGCACAAAATTGATGGAGAAAAAATTTGCAAGTAGATATGTTAATGTACGAAGTTTTACCTGAAAACCCACGAATATACCAGAACTGGCCGATATTATTGCTATTCTGAAATTCCGAACTTATATACCTTTTTATAATATATTAATTAATGTAATCTGATCTTGTTATACTTTCCTTTAATAAATTATTATTATTAATGTTAGCATATCACAAACTTTATCAACAAATTGGGGCTTACTGATAAAACAACCCCTTTTAAGGTAAGACTGAATTTTTCGTAGGTAGCTGACGAATTGCAACTTTTTACGTTACGACAGTAGAGCCGTACAATTAAAACAACCTCAGCAATAAATTTGCCTGAAAGCTTGTGCCGCCTAGATATGCAGAAATGCATGCTATCTATTGTGGCCGAATTTACATGAAAACCATTATAAGATGGCCAAAGCAAGGTGGTTCAGAGCAGCCCATCTAAATGCAAATTGCGGAGCGCACACCGCTCACTTCCAGTTTATTTGTAGCCCATTTGCTCGCGGCAGAATTTGTGCTTTTAAATTTTTAATTAAGCACCTGTAGGAGGTAAATTTACCGTGAATCCTTGCTGCGAAATTAATATCCCGGCCACCTGTTGCTACGGCTGAGAGGCTCGCCGAAAAGCATAAATTTCAATTAGGGATCGAAAGTAAAAAGCGGAAGGAACTAGTTAAGTTGGCTACGGGTCTGGGTGGTATTCAGAGTTATTGATGACTGTGGAAACTCAGCACAGAGCTTTCCGCGCAGTGGGCTACTGCACGTCGACTTTCCGCAAGGTCGAACCTTATGCAAATGGTCTCGTTGCCTCCCTTCTTAGTTCACCCAATAGAACTCTCATCTCAGTGGTCACGAACGTACATAGCTTAGGGAAATTGTGTTTCCTCCAGGAGCTTCGCCATGCACAGAAAACAATGAACTTGATCGTTACAGCAGGGAAGTGAGCAGAAAAAGTCACTTTGGTTCCGCAAGGGAAAGAGTTTCCAGGCAACCAGGTTGTTGAGATTTGGTGCCAGGCAAAATAAGATCCCTCCACCTCATGACCGGCAGTATGGACCAGCCATAGGGCGGTTGGACTTCAGATGTTCATAATTGAAATCGAAATAAAATGAACTTTCGAGATGAGCCGACAGGGACCGAGTCATGGTAATTCCTTGTTTATTTGAATCAAGAGCTCTTCGGTAACTTGAGATAACTAAAACGTTGCCATTGCTACGGACGGACCTGGGTAGCTATTACATCATGGGCGAAATCCAATTTGTCGTTGCGATGCTTCTGAAACCTGGGTATAATGGCCTCCTCATAGTTTTTGAACAATTTGCCATTATTGCCGGCGTTATTGCAAACATTGTATCCTTACCGCCGTGTTCGGGCAACTGGTCAATGGCACCTACGCAAACGTAATTCCGGCACTGCTGCCCGGATGCAGTACCCTTTCACCGTTCATTTCAATTTTATCATTGCGAACAGATGGCACGATTGGAGCTCTGCTAATGGGCCAAATTGCGCTCTTTTCGCAGGACTGTTTCCCTAGCGACCAGTCTGAGTGATTCTCTGCTTTCTTGCATTTCCGGTACCACAATGTTCCAATAACCACAAATTTCGTACCTTTATCCCGAATTTACATTTGTAACGAAATTACGGTCTGGAATTACACGAACATCCTTGTTTATGCGATCGTAATCTACTTTAGTGGCACTTTGCTACCAAGGCACAACGCCGAGCTGGCCCTCTGCTCTGTCTGGGCGGAGATGCCAGGAGCCGAAATTCATTTGGGATTCACCTAAATTTTACAGACTAATCTCTGGTTAAATCATTGGACTTGGAGATTCGGCTGGTGGCGTTGCGGTGCATTTAGTTATACTTTAGGAGCCCAGATAGAATTAGATAGCTTGATGGTGAATTTAAATTAATTGGGACGTTTAGTGGCCGGAATGAACTGGCCAACGACCAAGCGGTGAGAGGACAACCGCCACTCTCCAGCACGGGCCCACAAGTAACAACCCAGATAAAATTTCGCATCGATACGCAAGCATCAATAAGTGTTTATTAAATCTTTCCCTGACTTAATGAAGATTTTTTGATTCCTACCATCAATACGAATTGATTGTTATAGTACCACATTAATGAAATCATTTGGTAGTTCTCTTCTGCCGGTATACATGTAATAAATTTATTCCGTGCCCGTTATATGCCATACAAGCCTTATCCGTGTCAAGCACATTACGAAATTGAGATTACTCATGATCAGGTGTTCTAATTACCTGATTATCACCAATCGCAAATCTCCAAAAGTTTCAGAATTAAATAGGAAGCAGTAAATGTTATCCAACTGTAAAAAAATTTAATTGTTCCATATTGTCACAAAATTTGCCAGCCGAGCAGCCAGCTGACAAATCTTGCAATCGAAGAAATGTTCGTTCCGTGGAGTCATACATGGAGAAAACTCCAAACGTTCTGTCACCCACAAAAAACCTAACAGAAACCATAAAAACGAAAATTAGCTCAAGTAATAAGTTTTTATTTTTTGTCACAACTTCGGCCCAACCAACACCACAAATGTTTGGGGCCATTTTTGTAACAATACGTTAATATGCGCTTGTATGGAATGCCATTGTATTGCAGACCGTACCAAATCAATACCACTGAATTTAAGGCGCATAAAGAAATCTATATCGCCCTAATACAGAAATACGAAAATATGAGTGTTTGAAATAATATGTACCTAAGTGGTACACAATCGTATTTGACGAGGATGCAGCAATTTGGCCAAATGGAAAATTTTGTTGCCTTCGACGCCTTATTCATTAATATAATTGGATTTACGAATGAATTAATTTTTAATTGGCGCAAAGAGTCACCAGAGCTGGCTCATCTTTTAATCTTGAATTCGAAAATGCTGCCCCAAATACACCACTGCCATCACTTAGCCGCTTAGTCTGTACCAACACGGGGTTTGTTTGAGTTTCGCTAATACGAGAGCATCAGTTAATGGAGTTTGTGTTTGCTTTGGGTTTCGAACTTTGTCTTACCGCAGGCATGACAGGGTCTGAATATGTTGTGCTCGACGGATAGAATGATGACTTGCGGCAGCATTTAAGCAATATGTTTGCACACCCACCTCCCCCTGGCCGCATGTACATATATGTTATTAAAAGTGCACAAATAACAATGTTCTCGGGATTGTGGCCCCCAAAGTGGTTGTTTGTTTGTTGCTCTAGACTGCAAATGATAGGTGTGGCGCAGTGGCTATGACTATACGGACGACAAGCAAGGGAAGAGCGTGTGGTGTAGTTGCGATGCACATTTGTTGAATTTCCTGGAAAAGTGCGCATGCTGTGTGCATAATATCCCGGCAGCCCTCTTTTTACGGGTTAAAAATATGAGGCGCCTTCATGTCGCAGTTAAATGCTTTGCGATACCAAATAAATCCGCTAGAACTGCTTGTCTTCATCAAATGCTCAATTAATCGTGCTAGCCGCTAATTAGTAAGTGCCAAGCACAGTGACGGGGGAGAGTATAAGCCCAATCGGGACCTATCCTGCTTATCAAGGGGTAATTAATATTAAAGGACCCCTAATAAGCTCGTCTGGCGCCACATCATACTGCGCTGTATTACGAGTAATAACTGCCAGCGCATTAGGCCCGTTGCCTGGTGATTATTGTTGCGGAAATTTTGGCAATTCGGGCGGGTTCAGTTTTCAGTATTCTCACTATGGGGGATGGGGAGAGAGTAATGGATTTTCTATGGAATGAACGCCTTGCTGGGCAAGTTCCAAACGGCAAAAAACACCACCCTCCGAGTAAAATGTTTATTTTATCTCTTTCTATTAAGTCTTCCTTAAAAATAACTGCAAGAGCTCCTATGCCCACAGCCATCTGCAGGGACAAGAACGCGATGGAAGCTCCCAGCGACTTTAATGGATCAAAGACAAAGGACGCGACACGCTGCAAAAGTGTTATCCTCCAGAAAATGTCGATCGAAGGCAGCCGAGGAGCCGAGCAGCTGTGTGCGGTGTACCATATCTTGGGAAATTATCGAAAAGGAAAAGTTACCAGCGAAGACGGCTGCAAGACGGTTGAGGGAAAACCCGCCGAGTAATGAAATATCGTTTGAATTTTCTGCTCCATCAATCGAATAAATTGGAGGAGAACGGAACGGGGCCTGTTCCCCGGGATTGAGATTTTTCCTTGCTCAAGTTTGCTTAACAAATTTAAAAGGAAATTAGTTTTGCTCCGTCGTGCGATTGATTGATTCTGGGTGCGGGCTGGAAGTCGCGTTGCAAGAAGATGCAGAATCCTTTGGATATGGATTATAGGGAAATTATACGAGTGTCCTCAAGGAAGTGTAAAATTTGCTTCCAATCAGCACGGCTTTATATCGCCTCACGTATCTATTATATTAGTAGCCGTTTATTACGGCATTTGATTTTCTGAGAATCACGACTTATAACTTGAGCTGTCTCAGTTGCTTTGCATGTGAAACCATTTACAAAAACGTTACCTTTTTCTCGTCAACACTAATATTAGGATTACAAATTTTGACATTTAAAGCAAGAAATAATGGCAGGAGCAGAAGACCAACAAAGCTACCTCGAAAGCCATGCTTGTTAAAATTTCGAAAACTGGCTCTGTTTTTTTTTGTTAGACGTTTTTTTGACGTTCTGCATCTACCTAGCTCACTGCTGTTAATTTCACGGTCTCATAGCTGCTGCTACTACAATAGGCCATAAATTTGTACGAGTTACGACTAATTATAAGTACCAGAAATCGACGTTTACAATGTGAAAGATGGGACGATTCGTAACAGAGATCCCACAAAAAGAAAAAATTTAATTTTTCTAAGAAGAAGTGTTGATAGGAAAAAACGGCATTGGCAAACATTTCTTGTACAAAAGACCTTAAATATAATGGTGAAACCCAGCAACAAAAAGAACTGATATATGCGAATATTACAAGAAAATAAGATTTTCTCTGATAAGTGGGTTGGAGGAGGACGTCAACGCGAGAGAGATAGCAAAAGAAACCAACTATTCTCTTTAAGACTATCAACAGCACGCAAAAGCGTACATACATACATACTTGTTACAAAATAAATTCTGAAATTAAAAATGTTTAATTTGATTGCTTTTGTCACATCCCGTAAAACTAACCCCTCAATTCTGACATCATATTAGCCCTGCCTACTGGCAGAACTGGCATAACTGCGGAGTTACATGTTTTTTTATCTAATTTTCCTTTTTTATTCCTATTTTTTTATCAATTATTTCAATATAATTCTTCATTTTATCGCGTCAAAATATAAAGTCCACAGCAAATAAAATGTGGTTCTCTTATTTTCAACTTTTGTTGTTATTTAATCAATTAATTTAATAAAATTCTTTATTTTATTGTGTCAATTAAAAGTTTTTTGGAGGTACTGCCAGTGCTGTTGCAGTTTATCTGTTAAATGGTCATGCTTGAAACACATTAAAATATATGTTTGCTTCTCTCGGTATCATTCTATACCTTTGTGAGCTCCTTCCTGAGCGAACTTATTCTACGTACGATCTAAATTTTTAGGTTTTGCTAAAAGCGGCCTGTTGATAGTTTTGAAGAGAATCGTTGGTTTCTTTTGCTATCTCTCTCGTGTTGACATGTAATGCATTCTCCTCCTCCAACCCACTTATCAAAGAAAATCTTATTTTCTTGTAATATTCGCATATATCAGTTCTTTTTGTTGCTGGGTTTCACCATTATATTTAAGGTCTTTTGTACAAGAAATGTTTGCCAACGCCGTTTTTTCCTATCAACACTTCTTCTTAGAAAAAGTAAATTTTTTTTTTGTCGGATATCTATCAGGTTTTTTTTGTTGTCGATTTATAGAGTGTACCTTGAATTAATTAGTTCAGGAGGTTTTTTTAGCAGGAATCACTTTTTTCTTATTAACGTATATGGCGGGCGCGTACACAAGAGTGGTTTTGAGGACTGAACTTCCCCCTACCTCCCTCCTTCCAAATGTCTGCAAAGTTGTTGTGCGCCAATTTGCGGCTGTTTAAATGGCGATTATACCATATAAAGAACCAAACTTAAACTGTCTTAAAATTGCCTTTAATTAAGGTTATGTCTTTTGAAAATTGCTCGGGCGCAAGAACAATTTTTTTTTTTCTATCAACACGGCGCCCGAGCGGGCGCCTTGATGTCTAAAATCAGATTTCTATCTGCGCAATGGAAGCTAATGTACATATGTAAAGCTATGGAGCTATGGAGCGACGAATCCAAATATAATCGTTTTGGATCAAATGGTAAAATGTATGTACGTAGTGGAATTGGTCAGAAATATGATTTAAGATACACCATCAAAACTGTGAAACGTGGTGGCGGCAGTATTAGGGATGTTTCTCCTGGTATGGCGTTGCACTAATTTACTAATTTATTCAAGTCATAATAGACCACAGTATGTAGGTACAGAGGAATCCTGGAAAATGTCATGCTTCCGTTTGTAGAGTGAGAAATTCTGCTGAAATGGAAATTTCAGCACGACAACGACCCAAAGTAGGTTTCGGGCAAACCAATTGCAAGGCGGCAGGAGTGTAGAGAAAGTAAAGTCACCAAATACAAGTTCGTGAAAATTGTAAGGAAAAGACAGAACAAAACAAGAAACCAAACAGACCAATTAGATATAACTAGGACCACTGCAAGAATGTCAAATTGTTTTAAATGAGCATGAAATTGATATTTTTAGTTTTTTAACCAATGTGGTATCTGCATAACAAGCTAAGGAAACGCCAGGTTAATACGGTTACAACTTTACCCAGAAATTAGCCAACAGGCGGGAGTGCTTAATGAGTGCCCGTTTTAATCCTTTAGCGTAGAACTTGTAATCGCTCCAGAACAACCCGTCTTAGTTGTTTAGTTGGATAAATTATCGATACTTCAGCATTCTCACAATTGCTCGCTTTATAAATGCACTGCACCCTGCGAAGTTAAAGTCCCGCAAGTGCCCTTTCCGCTTTAACCCCCGTGGATGCTACCACCAGGTAGCGGGGTGAAATAACAGAGATCAACTGCTTAACATTGCATTCGCTTATCTTCGCTTCTTATAAATCCTTAACAGCATCCGGCAGTCAGGTTCGCCTGATGTTGACGGATGTTTGCTAGTAGCAAACAGGAAGTCGGATCTGTTTGCATCATCGCTCTCTAGGTAGGCGGCCTGCCGAAGTTAGTAGCTACCCCCAGAATTTTCTGCAAACAGTCGCCAGACTAAATCTTATCACCACGCGTGAACCAGAGTTGGATGTACATAAAGCTCAGGGAATTCAAATATCTGGTTGTCAGGGCAACGACGTCGTTGACGTAGGCTCTGTTGGCGCACAGAGCTGACGAGCCAGTAAATTGGGATCCAATTTGCCTGTCCAATTATCACAAATTTACATCTCACCGACTTTAAATTAAAATCAATTGCATTGCGTCCAACTGGGATGGTAGGTCAGGAGATCGAAAGGGTGGACAAGGTAAAATTAGAGCCAATTAGACTCTGTGAATTATGGGGCCGTCTGTAAAATTAATTACAGGACAGCTGGAGAGGAAACTTTCATTTTGCGGCTTGTTACGGGAAAGGTGTGTGACAGGAGTAGTTTTAAAGTCGCCCACAGTGTACAAAGCAAAGTATGATTTAAGCATTCATTAGAAGAAGAGTTTGCACACCAGTCCACATACCTTCCACCACCTCCATTCATTATCCGTTATATGAACATTTGCCCTTTCATAAGTGTTTAAGACTTTTTGTCTTTATAGTCGACAGTCGTTGTAGGCACTGACATATACATTACAATGGATAGTGAATAAACTGGTTTCCCAATGTTCCGCCGTGTACCGTATTGAAACCGTTGTTCCGGGGACTTTCAGACAGACGTGTCGGTAAAACAGGGGCAAGTAAAGCCAGTGAAGTGGACAATGATTGATAAATTTAGAAGTTAGAAAGGGAAATCTTCAGCCAATAGACATTTCTGAAAAGGCAAATATTCAGTCAGTAGAAGGTAAATTACATAGTTGTTAACTCTTTGAATCTTTGACAAGCAATCACTTCCAACTTCATAAAAGTCTGAAACTTTCCGGAGAAAGCGCTTCTATGCGGAACGCCTTCCATCACCGTATGCAGTATCCAGTGTATAAAACATATCAGTGATTGTAGGCGGTGGTTATGGTGGTTATGATGGACGAATAATCCACTAAATTTTTGCAAAGAAATTAAAGAAAAATCATTTTGACTCTCTAAACTTATTTAAACACGGGTTCGTAAAAATAATCCGCCAACCAATCAGCATTTTCCCTACCCATATAGAGCTTGACTGCTATATTCCACATGATCTCTTCGAGGTTTATAATCATATACATATATTATATTATAATAATATCATCGCTGTTTCTAATGAACTGAGATCAGTAAATAGCTGTCTCGAAATTTGTTGAGCAGCTTCTCAAATACGCGAGCTTGAGATCTTGCTCACTGAAGATTTTGTTTCGAACAAATGAAATTACAAAGGAATTACTCAATTTCACGCGTAAGACCCATTATGCCTCTGCTTGTTTGTCTTTCAAGGTCACCGATTTCTTCGATATCCGAAAAATCGTATACATGTTTTCTGAAGTAGAAAGTGACGAGTGAAATATAGCTACGACTGCACTGACAAACATTTTATACGACTGCGTGTAGTGACGGTTGAATCGTAATTACCATTTTATTTGCAATGTGTTCGCATAGGCCTTTCTACGAAAGCATGACTTTTTCTTTCCATATTTCCTTCTAGGGTTCACCACGCATCAAAGACGTTGTAGGATTAATACTGCTCTTGAAAAGTCAAAGGAGCTATTTTCACGCAACGTTCCATGTTATTTCTAATTAAGTTCAGGTTCCTGCAATCACGACTTCAACGCTTTCATACAGCTTCTCTACTCTGGGCGCACTTACCTGTGATCCTTTACCCACATTTTCAGGTTTGTGCATTCTTCTGGCACAAGCACCGATTCAAATTTCCTTTAATTCTGCAAAGGACGTCAAAGTAAGCTCGTTCCACCTGTGCGCGGCCGCTTTAAAGCATCAAAGCTTCCAAACACACTGCCCAAGTAGCACAGTAGAGGGTCAGGCTGGAGGCAGGGCCTTTGGGTTTTCGATTTTCTAACTGCAGCTCACAGTTATGGCGCAAAAATTCCGGCCATTATGGCAGTCACAAAAAGCGCTTTCCTGGAGCTCCACTTAATTATGGTGGCAACGACATTTCTTCTCGGCGGCGCACAGAGAAAATTACGAACTGTTCCCCCCAGCGCCATTGTTCCCGGGAAGCCGGCGAATACTCGCCGAGCGTGCCCACATTTCCCTTGTCAGAGAAGTCCTTTAAGTACGACCCTTGTGACTTTAAAGTCGCATTCCCCAGCGCCATAAGCGTAAACATAAAGCTAAATGAGCTTTTGCCGATACATTTCAAATCAAAGTGCTCAGAGTGCATAACATTTTACCTGGGCAAATGTGCAGCAGTAAACAAGGTAATTGCCTCCACAAACAAAACCTCCTCCAGAGGCAGGCGGCGGAGTGGTGATGTGGCGAGGCGACCTCACCGTGCCATGCCCGTTCCCACTTCTCAGTGAGCAAAGTTGCCAAGTTGCCAGCCAGGACCAACTCCAGACTAATTACATTTCAGGTCAATTGGATTTTCCAAGTTCTGCCGTGCGGAGTGCCAGGGACCAGCAGATGGGGAACTGTGCTCTATAAAATTTCAGAAGTAAAATGAAACGGTTTGCTCCTGCCGGCCCGGTCGCGTTCGCGGGATGTGTGGTTCGCAATCATTTCACTCGCAACGTTTGCTGGCATCCGGCAAGCGGTCGCCGACTGCACTCCGCCATGGTCCCGTGAGTCTCGTCGTCACAGGACTTTGCGGAGAAGGTCCTCTGAAAGGCTCGCTGGCCTTCTCCGTTTGCTGGCGAGGAGAAAGTTTTCTTGGTGCTGCGGTGGGTGTCTTATCACCCCACTTTTCCGCCACCAATAAATGTGATATGTCTGAAGCGCCCGAGGGTGAACTTTAGTGCGGGGTGGCGGAGCGCCTCGCATATCAGGCTACGCACTGATTCCTCGGAAATGTATCCCCAGCTTAAGGAGATGAGCTGTCAGATGATGTGTACCCGAGTATCCTCGGGGTTAGCAGCAATCAATGTTTACAAACAAAACGAGGAAAAAGATTTTATTTCTTGACAGCGCTCGACAACGAGGGGAGCAGTTTTGAGGGTTGTTAACTCCCCGTGTATTTGTCGTCTTCGGCGAAATTCAAAATGATTAAGTCGATCTTAGCAACTTCGTTCGTCTCTACTCTCTATACAATTTACCCTGCCTTTGATGTTGTGTTCTCGTCACGCATAATGTATTTAGTTTCTTTGCATTCTTCTTCGGGACACGGGTTACGGGTCACGGTCCACGGGTGCTTGGATACTTTTGCTTTTGACGAACAATAAAAGACAAAAGACATTTACATGACATCTCCCCGCCTGGAGCGCCCCTTCCCGTTCACGAACTTGTGAAGTTGCCAATAAATACCGGCCTGGTATCACATTTCCTCGCAGAGCGCTGCAGCGGGTCTAGCCCAGCAGAAAGCCTACTGCCAAAGTTATTAAGACAAACGATGTGAGATAGGGAGATGTCATTTAACTAACTTTGATAAATGTGCACAGTTTTATGATTCCAGAAGGACATAAGTCCGTGGGCATTTGTTTCCAGGAAAGTGCCTTTAAGTCCCGGCTGGAACTCGCTCGCTAAACTTTTGGTTATTACGAGGAATGGACCGGCTAGGTGCTGAAAGATGCCTGCTCGTAAATATTGAGTTTATGAAAATTTATGATTGCTTTCACGCTCTGCGAGGAATAAGTGAAGAGATGGCAAGATTAAGTGCAATCTGACAGCCCCCCAGGTCGGTGATGGGTAGCATCTGCTCCGTGCCAGGCTCAAGCCTAGCGGGTATGGTAGCTCCTTCGACAAGGCCGTAATCGAATCCCGGGCGAGCTATCTCAGGGCTTAATTGTTTTTCGCCGACAAGGGTAAATTAACATCAGGCCCTTAATTTGCAGATTGGGTCTGTTTTTCCAGTGTTTCTTGTCATCGCTCGGCTAAAACCAATTTCCTAGCTGTCAAACGCACCCAAAACGTCTCCTCTTATTGGGTAAGGTGACCTGGGTTTTCACTTCGAGCGAAGGTGTTTTAGAGGGTTTCGCCGCCACTGTTCCCGATCGGTGCTAGCGGTGGCTCATTGTTCTCATCATTTTCTACCTGAGATTTTGCCACAGAGCTTTTCTGAGTTCTCCTACCCGCCATTGCCCATCTCCTAATTGTGCCAATATTGCGCCGCTGATATCTTTTAAGTAACAAAAGGTATTGGAAGTCCCTAGAGGGATAAGTCATAATTGTTCCTTAGTGAACGAGGGGCCGTTAAGCTAGAAATTAAAATGTGCGCATTGCATATATAAATGTAAGTCGTCGTATCCCGTTTTGCATTTATGTATGTGTATGCATACTTAATTAATATAAAATCGAGTCCACGAAAATTAATTGTTTGTTGAAAAAATTGGATTAAAAATGTTTTTTACCAGATACAAAAATAGATGAAGTGTTACTTTCCGTAGAGTAATTGAAGTCGACTGTGTTTAATTTCTCTGCGTCTGGTTTTCATGGGCAGACAAAAAAGGATTAGACACTTATGTAACATGCTCAACAATTTCTTCAGGGTAGGATTTTATTCTTTATCCTAGTAAGTAATTAAGACAGTAAATAAACTAACAATAAAAAATAACTCTAAACAATACTGTTTTGAAAACAAGTTTTTTGTTCAAGTCAAATGTACTAAAAATTAATGCGCGTGATATATAAAGTAATCGTGATTGACTCAAAAATTTAATTTAGTGAAATTGGTTATAGTTTTGTGCACATTTTAGCACTTTTAGTCTTGATCTGCTATAAGCTATTGATAAGTTGCATGCTGCCCTTGCTGCAGCATTAGGTCCAGGTCACCATATTATTGCATTGTTAGGGTTCATATATGCGTTCCCAGTTTCAGCCTATTATATACCATATATAGATATGATATCGGGAACTGGTTCAAAATTGACTTATACATATAGTTAATCGTATTCTACTCGTTGAACCCGTTCATTTGATACGTTTCTTTCACTGCCAATCCTCTGATTCCTTTTGAATTATGACGGCCGGAATGGACTTGATACGATATGGAAAAAATTAAGTCACAACTTTTCCTAAATTTTTGATTCATTCATTCATGACGTTTCCAGCCAAAATTTAATTTTCGAGCCGACATATTTCATTCGCAATCCTTTATTTTTAGAAAATTACATTTTCTCTACGAAAATTCAGTTCAATTTATGTTAGTCCTGAGTATAAGCTTATAACATATGTATGATATAGATAAATATAAGTTTTGACAAAATCCGCTGCTAAGCATATCTGAGATTTAGTAGTACCTGCCAGCACAAATTACTTAGGCCTCTTTAAAAGCTTTCCCACTTAAGTAAAATGTATCGCTTTCGTTAGTGGCTTCGTTCATAAAAAACAATACCAAGCGATGCATCGCTTAAAGAAAACATGAGCTATAATTGATGGGATGGAAAATCCAATTGATCCTTGTCAATGTCGGGAAAATGATTTCATTACGAAAATGGTCTCACTGTGCATTCCGAAGGCCTTTTGGGCATCTCAGTACATCCACGCGGCGCAGTTGCAAGGAGTCGTAGCCCAGAGAACCCCATAAATTATACTATCTGGCGAATACATCCCAATATTAGCTGAGTTAGGGCTAATATCCCGGATTGTGGAAAGCACTCATGCATTAGATACTTAGGAGGGAAATTAGTCAATTAAAAATCCATTTGGAATCAGAATTCTCTTACCCCATAAATTTTGGTATCACTGACATGAAAACCCCAGAGGGAGGTCGTTCAGTGCTCCTTGTTGCAGCAGCGTCCTCGGGGACCTGCAGAGCTCTGCTCCGAATTAATAGAAACATGGTTCCTCCATTATTACTAATTCGGGGCCAAATTAGCTGCTAAGTGTGATGGCCGATTTCAATGGAAATAAGACTCATCAAAAAGGAATATTATTATCATTTCGGAATAGAAAGTAACCTAAATATACATATAAAATAGTCTAACTTCCAGTGAAGATTCCAACGAAATCGGATTCATTTACGTTTGTACCTATCTTTTTTATCCGATCAAAAAAATATTTGTCCCCATACAAACTCGTGTAGCACCTTTTCTTCCCTTAAGCTCTGGTTTCCTAGGAAGCGGTACCGTCATATAGCGGCCGTCAAAAAGCAGTGGTTGACGTCACGAAAAACTGTTCTGTGTAAAACACTACCATTGTTTTACACAGAGCAGTTTTTCGTGACGTGGCTTTCAAGCCAGCGGTAGAGTTCACTGTAATGTAATATAACATTGCTGTCATATTTGAAGCGGTGGACGTGACGGTGAGAAGCAGTTCAGCAACGTTTCTTGCCCCAGTAGCAAGCAAATGAGCACATTATTTTTAAAAACGCAATGGCTTCGGGAAAAAGCAAACTATTTTGGACAGGGCAAGTGAACAGGACGAAACGATCATCCATCGTTTTGACAAGCTCCTATATAAACTCGCAACCAAATGAACATTAAATCAACATATGTATGTACAACTTCCATCACGGCTCGTTCTCTGTTTTGCACAGCTACATACATAGGTATAGGTACATATGTTGCTGTATTACATGACAACAGCTCTCACCGTAATGGCTCGCCGTATTTTTTCCAGCGGTATGTGAAGTCACTCGCCGTTTTATTATGCCCGCTATATGACGGTATCGCTGCCTAT
This sequence comes from Neoitamus cyanurus, assembly GCA_947538895.1. Lineage (NCBI taxonomy): Eukaryota > Metazoa > Arthropoda > Insecta > Diptera > Asilidae > Neoitamus > Neoitamus cyanurus. Next base: position 417,261 of record OX384541.1, read on the forward strand.
ATAATATAAGAAATCAGAGCTTAAAGGCTGGCCCCATAGAATCCAGGCTGGCCCCCATAGAATCCTTCGCCGTCAAACGTCGCCTTCGCCGCCGAAGTTGGGTTTGGCCAGTTGGGATTCGTTGAATCAGCTGTTTATTTGACAAGTAAAGGTTTGAATTTGATATCTCTGAATTGTTTTGGTGATTTTGTGATTATTCGGTTTCCTGTTTCTTCGTTCTGCTGGAGGGTGCCGAGATTTTCCCGAATTCATTAGTCTAGTTTCTTGACAAATTGGTACTAGATTTACCTTGTTAATTCACCTTCGGAGCATACTGCGCCAGTTGACGGTTGGTCTCGAATTGTCATAAACAGCTGAGCGGGAGCGGATGCGTCGACGGATTCTATGGATTCGGGGTCGACGGATTCTATGGGGTAAAAAAGCATTAAGCTCTCAAAGCTCTGCGTCAAAGGCGACGGGCAACGGATTCTATGGAGGCCTGCCTTAAGGGGTTGAATTTGAAGATGTGCTGAAATACGTATATTTCATTATATATATTTACTTGTGTTGTGCACTATTCATGGTAAGTTTCTTAGCACCCCTCAGCGATGACAAATCATTATAAATATTAACAGGGTTCCACTCTGATAGGTAACGAATCGATAAAAATAAAGATATCAAAATTGGTCAAGAATTGCGACCTGTAGAGTGGGCATACGTACATACGTACAGATCAATGGATGGAGACGCATATTATTTTTCAATGGTTAATTCAAATGAAAAATAAAAATATTTATCGCCTTTTAGAGGAAGAGTTTCTCTTTCCAATAAGCTATATCAAAAGCCGGTTAATAGGAAAATTACCCGAGTTATAATTATTTCTATCATCAAAATTCGAGGCTAGTGCGCTAGTCGATAATAAAATAAATAAATAAAAAGTTTTCGATTTGCAGCAAAACAGAATCATGGCAAAAGCTACCAGACATGCATTGCTAGCTTTGGGTTGAAAAAGAAATGCTACCATTTCCTATTCGCTGAGAGTTTTTTAATTTCTGCAAATTCGTACAGAGTAGCTTCCTAATCGGATCTGAAAATCATATAAAACGTCTAAAGGGCATTTTTACGCCACTTGAGCTTCGATTGCAATTTTCCATCCTCCTCGGGCGTCTGAGGGACTTGCTGAAAGACTTCGTCCTTTGATCCGAACAGCGTTTGATGTTTATTCAGAGGACCTGCTGCCGCCACGACAGTCGTTTCCTAGGAAGAGATTAGGGAATGGACTGTATTGTTGCGGACCTTCTGTTGACACATACTTCTCGCGGAAGGAAAGACGCTACTGGCCTGAGTCATGGCGTCTGACTGTCTCGCAAGAATCTTGTAACTAGTCTCGGGCTAAAGGGTGATTTCTTCATTATTGTGTAATTGGCTATTTACAGTTGTGTTCCGAGGGTCCGAAAGTGCTATTCTGAGGGGTCATTAGCATATACATCAGCTCGACCCCACTACTGCCGGCTTCGGAGGGATTACAGCAAGCTGCTCTGCAATTCAAATTTAGGAGCGGTGTAACATCCTTGAAGGGCTTCCTCGGGATGTCCTCAGGCTGTGACATTTGGTTTAGAGTCAAATTTGTCACGATGACTTGTAATGAAATTCAGCTCAGATGACGTCAATCCGAGGCTAGATTATAGTCGCGTCACTTCGGTGGATTTTATTTAAAATGTTTCACGTTTGGTGTTACCTCCCAGCTACCAGCTTTGCATCGAGAAAGAGAAAAACTATTTTGATGAAGCATATGTTAAGCCTCTTGCCAACATATAAACTGAAAAATGGACGGAGGTGCCGAATTCAAACAGTAGTCAAGGTTTTAAATTAATTTCATTATAAAAAGCTTTATCTTTACATATACTAGTTGGCAGTTGGTTTCGCAGCAACTAAAGAGGTCGAAGGTGCGGTAGCCGGTTGTAGTTGTGTTTCCAAGTATTTAAAATTTCCCAATAAAACAGAACCACCACGTACGCCGAGAGAGCGCCGCACAAATCTTTAATTATCGCCTGTGAAACACAGAGTGAAAAAAAATATGAAAAAAACGTTTTAAGTTAACCGGTTTTATTGCACAATAGACTTTGTACTAAAAGCTAAAAAATAATTGTAAGTCACCAATCTCGGGCTTTGATTGGACTAAAATAAAATCGTGGGCGCATTTAGTAGAAAGTTTTGATTTGTTGGAGCTTGGAAATCATAATACCTACATAATCACATAATGTAAGTTTATACTTAGTTTTATATATGTTTCGGTGAATAACAGTTATCTGAGGATTCCAAAACAGTGCCATATTGGTGTTTCTGTGTAATGTGCCCTTAGGTTTCGTACCACAGCGATCTCTACCCTTTGCGAAATAATATAGGAAGGATAATCGTTCATCACATTTGCGGGATGTTTATTGCGCCGCGCAATGCATTTCTTATCGACGATTCCAATAATAAATTATAAACTTTTCTTCTTCCTCTTTTTGTTTTAATATTCCTATAAAAACTGAGTAGATTACACATTTTTATTGATATGTTATGTTTGACTACTTTTAAATGACTGTATCTTCGTGAACAACGAAACTCTCTCTGAAGCTCGTTTTACAGATTTCAGAAAAACTCAACTTAACTCAAAATACCGCGGGCATCCCATTTGTTTTCCGACATATTGGTATGTATCTTGGTCTTTCAGGCATCTACCTTTCTTGGCTGTCGCGGGGTTACTATACAATTTTTAAAACAAATAATTTTTATTTTCTCTTCAGTAGACATACATATATTATATTTTTGAAGTGAAAGGGCGGCCTATTATTTAAGTAGACTCGCGGAGTAAGTACTTAGTGTGAGCTCAATGGCCTCGCTGAAAAAAAACGAAAGATTGAAAGACGAAAAGGACAAGAAAATTAGGGTGACATTTATCGAAAGTCAATTGTGTTCGATTTTCGCAAAATACGTCGAAATCAAGCACGTGAAGCGTTCACTTTCATGTTCCCTACGTGCCTTAGCGGGATCGTATAAAAAACGCCGAAAAAGCTGAAATATTAGTAAAATTTACTTGAGAGGTGGAGGAATTTGGAAATCGAGAAATCCCCGCCGCAGAAACCAAGCAGCTGAAAGGCAGGGTTTACCGAGCTGAAAGAGCTGTCGAGTGCCAGCAGAGCCTTAAATAACATTTCCAGGCAAATGAGTTTCCCAGCAAAGACCCTTCCGACAAAGCGCTCCATTTTCACACTCCAAAAATTGCTACAATAAGCAGAAGTCAGAAAATAAATTGCTATGGGATTTGTCATCAAAGGACTCAATTTTTGCCATTTCTTTGAAGCCGAAAAGAGTCAAATTGGAAAATAACATATCCGGCTGCTTCTGGACGCAGACGGTGAGAGCGACGAGCAAAGGGCGTCTCATGCATTTTAAAGCACGACCTGATTAAAGGCTGTGACTGTAACAGCGCCCATTACTAGCTGCTTCTTAGACGATAATCAGGCAGGACCCTAATTTGGGCTTCCTTCTTTTTGGGGCATCCACGCGGCAAATTAAATTCTTTTCGCAGTTTCCCGCTCTTAGGCGATAAAAGGTGCTGGGAGTGTACGAGTAATAGGCAGCTTCAGCCGACTTGTGTTACATGAGCACGACCCACTTTTGACGGGAGTTCATCGGGCAAACCCACGCCGCTGCAAACTCACTTTAGTGCATGAACGTCTTGTCTAATCCTAATTTACATAGGTAATTGAATTACACCTGAAAATTACTCCTTTAGCCTTGTTTATGATGTTTAATCTCCTTCTGCGGCATTAAATGGGATAAAGCTGCTGAGAACGATCCGGTGGTGAAACTGAGTGGCTTACCCGAAAGGTGGGTTGCTAATGCGGGAGGCGGGGTTCTTTATTAAGCACCTTGACCCGTTCAGATTCCCGGCATCCCTTCAACGTGGTACGACAATGTCGGATATGAGCCAAAAGTTAATTTTTCATAAAGGAAAATTTATCGTTGCCGGAGTGGGTCGCCCACCACTCGTTTAGAGCATTTTAGAGAGAGTTCCAGCAAGCAGCCGGGCCGGGACAAAGGCTGTTTTCTTGAGAAAACAATTAGAAAACTTTTAATGAGTTGTGTTGCCACGGTGTGATTGGATTTCCATCGACAAAGAGCTCGCCACCGAAAACTTTGTGGCCGAGAACTTTTACTATTAATTAAAATGTTTGCTGCTGTGTCAATTAAAGGGGTTGGGGCGTCCTGTAAACATAAGTTCCAACTGCAACCAAAGATTATTGCGGGAGGTAGATATCCATGCTGCTGTTCCTTCCATCTCTGGCTGCCCCGATTTTGGTAGAATTCCCTCTAAGGCGTCGCCAGCACTCTCTTTGATTTGTTGGTGTTCGCACATAAATTTTAATTAAGTGAGTGCGCCCGAGCCGGCCATGCTGCAAGATGTTTGTATTTTAATTATTTTGTTGCATTGCAACTTTGGTCCCGGGGAAAACTGAGAAAGAACCTAAACAAATTCTAACAGATAGCACTTGGAAACTTTGAAAATTTCTCGTTTGCTATCTTTCAATAAGAACTTTTGAGCATTGCAAATTTGCGGACAGCGAGAAATAGGATTCTTTGATTGAAGAACACTAACTTTGGGTTCTGAGGGTAAAGTCCAGGATACCCTGTAGTCTGACGATCTATTGTTTGTCGACGCAGACAAATCTATACGATAGCAAAAACCGATAATGTGGGTTTAAAATCTCTCGATAATGTGTAACGGTCAGCAATAATAAATATAATATATTTCACGCCCTACCATGCCTTCATTAGAGTGCATACGTATTCCTCGTTCTCTGCCTAGCAGACTGACGTAAGAGAATCATTTTTCTTTTAAAAACAAAGAAATGCTTAGATTCGCCGCCAATGGCGATATCGAACTCCAAAACCTTTTAACTCTAATTTTTCGTAAATGAGAGTTAATTCCATCGTCTAAGTACATCTTTGCTAGGTAGAACGATCATGTAGCAATTACTACTGGGTTTTGTTGTTGCTGAGACAGAGCACCTAAAAATCGATTGCCCCATCAGAACAGGGCATCGGTCAAGCATCGATCGGTGTTGAACCGCTATATAAACACATCTTTTGGCTAAAAAGTGTTTTTTAAATTAAACGTATGTTACGTACTAACATCGACTGTAATAAGTTTTAAATTTGAGAAAAAGCATTTTGGGGTTCACATAAGTTGAATTTTTTATAAAATGCAGATTTCTTTAAAATTCAGAAAAAGATTCTCATCTGTTAAACCTCTTTGTATTTTTCCTGTACCACATCTAAATAAAGCTTGCGGTTAAACTGGTACTGGCACTCCTGTTGATCGAACAACGTACTAGTTACGGAAATGTATAAATAAAAAAATTCTTGATCGTTTTTTTACATATATATTTCGTATTTCACTCCCGTTAGGAGCATAGGGCTTCCAAAAAGCCTCTAGACTTCATTTTTTTTAATCGTTCATGTTCGCTATGCTGGGTGATTAGCCCGCAGAAACTATCCTGACTGATGGGACTACCATCCCGCTATCTGTAAAGCGTTTCCGAGTACGCTGGGTTATCACGTCACCCCAAGGTGATAACCCAGCGTACTTACCAATGAGCTATTCGGTTTTTTACTTATAGTAGAGTTTATATTATAGGGGGAATTCCCACCGTAGGTATTAAGGGACGGAAAACTTGGCGAAAAGATAACGCTAATCGGAAATGTCGCGAAATTCATCATGTATCTGCATTTGCGGGACGTGTGTGGGCTAGGGCTAAGGATATGTAGATTTTATCAGAAACACCATTTCTATGCGCGGGCTGCGTAATTCCGCAAAAGTTCTCGTTGCTCCTGCACCAAAGAAGGGGGTATCAGCATAACCAAACAGAGAGGACGAGGACCAAGCTGTGTCCTGAATGCACAGAATTAAATTTTGGCCGCAGACAGATTAAAGGATGACTGGGCTTTTTGCCAGTAGCTGTTGCATTCGCGGCAGGAAGGTCATTGAATGAAAACATGTAAAAGGCTGGGCATCATTCCAGCAGTATTTCTGCTTAGTGTGGATATAAATTTCGGTGTGGGTAGCGACCTTGCAGCCTTCGTTAGAATAAGCTCCGATACAGCAATAACTTGGGCTTAGGTCCGTGAAACACTGGGTGAATGACGCGCACATTACTTGCTCTATGGAAAGTTTCCAAAGTTTCCGGAACTTGCAGCCTCTCAGCAGCTATAACACATCCCTCTGCGTGCCTAGACCCATCGCAGTGCAAAGCCAATATACCGGAGCGGTGTTCCTGGGTACTGGAATTCCCATGGCACATAGTTCACCCACCCAGGCTGCTACTCATCCATCAAACTTTCGGCTGAGATAAACATCCTGTCAGGGCATGCATGCATTTTGAGCTGCAGCGACCGGGAGTTATTTGTGAGGATGGGAGTGCCCATGGGTCCGCTGCAGGCCCTGAATTATCTTAATTACTCGCGAAGCTGTAACGGGCGAACTCGCTAGAGATTAACAAACACCAGCCGGAGCCGGATCACGTTAAGTTGCAGGGAACTTTCATAACTGATATAGCAACAAAATCCCATCGAGGAGCGGTTGCCAAGCGATGCGATTGGTTCGGCGGAGAGGAAAATCGTATTTGGCGCTCCAACTCCGAGTTCCTGAGCAATTAAAGTCGAAATTCAATCTTGTGACGTTAATTGGATCCTCGGGTCCTCAATAAAGTCAAGGAGCTCCTCTATTCTTCGCTTCCAGTTGAATTTGCCGGTCCTGCACCACCCACTAGTGACTAGTCAGAGCCCGATTGCTTCCACGTCACGTCGAGTCTGGTTGCCGTGAACGATTCACTTAAAAAGTAATTTGAGAAAAGTGAGGTGCAAATTGGCCCTAAGTATAAATCGCTCAGCCTGAAAAGTGCATGACATGAATACGTCTAAATTTAGTCATATTTTCCTTACGAGTGCGGCTGGCTCCTCAGTCTGTCTCCTTGGAGGAAGACGTCTGATGGTGGTGCATACAAATACCAACAAAGGACTTCCTGCTGTGCCCTTGCAGCGGCAGCACACGCAGGCTACACGGAACACTGAAATTTACCCCGAGGATGATACCCTTGCAATCGAGTCACTATTTTGCGAATTGCGATCTATTCGCAGACTATCCTGGGAAACAAAACTTTTGTATTTCTGGGGGAGATGAATGATGCGAGCCAAGGGAAATTATCGCACTTTCTGGGCCGTTTGATTTATGTGTGGTGGCAAACAAAATTGGGTACATCGTGCCACCAAATTTGCAGATGACTTCCCAAATAGCGGAAAAATAACACTTATCCTGGTATCAAATAGAGAAGCTAACCCAGGACGGTATATGTACGTCTCTCGCGAAAGAGTGCTATGCCATTCCTTTTGAATTCAAGCCAATAAAGAAGTCGGTGGAATATTCTGAAGGCATAACGGTGAAAGATAATAAAAAGTGATGATATAATTATCATCGGATGTTCTTTTTTGAATAGTTGCAAATGTTTCCAACGCCGTCCTTTGAAAATTACCACAGAGCATCTTTTGTTTCTTGTAATTCGAAAATTTTTAAACGTATCAAGTTTTTTTTATTTATCAAAATATGATTTGTTTTCGAAATGTTTTGTTTAATTTAATCAGACGCCTTACCGGTCGGAAAATAAATGCTATGACGCTTGGCAGTCCGAGAATGAAAATTATTGGGCACGCAAAGCTAAATGACATCCATTCAATCAACTTGCATATACTAACGGCCGTGCTCCTAAAAATATCTTAAAATAGGTTTTATGTGGTCACTAGTTACTATAGTTGCATTGTGGCCTCTTTAAGACTACTAAACATTTTAATATAAGCTATTCATAAACCCATTAAAATTATTTTACAATTGGTATGGGATTAAAGTTTTCTACTTAGTTACTGCCTTTCATACTACAGCATATTTTAAATTACAAGCATTACAGAAAAATAATGTTAGCGGGTGGATTCTTGGCGCTGAAGTGTTCTGACTTCTTCCGTTCATGTAGATAGTTTGTAATTTAAACTAATGCTTTCAAAACGTCCAAAAACTCCCACTAGACTCGGTTGACAATTAATAATCGATACTAGCTCATAATATTAATTTCGAGTAAGAATATGGGCAGCAGTAGCCCTTCAAAGTTCAAAATATAAATATCTCTATAAAAACTCTATTCGCTGCAAACCTCAACTTTAAAACCATTGGCGTTCAGAACCATATTTAAAAAGCTTGGTAGAATAGAAGTAAACGGTGTAATTGTTGTTGAAAATTTAGAGAACTTTATTAAGTACTTTGTGTGTTACCAAAGTAAGGATTGATAAAAAAGAGAGTGTTTCGATAAAGAACACTAAACACTCTTTTTTATCAATGCTTACATTGGTAAGCTAAAAACACTTTAGGAAGTTTGCTACTTGTTGTGGAAGGAAACAAGTGTTTAAGAACTTTAATCATTGTCTCTCACTGGTTGGATATGCATAGTAGCCACTTGGATGAGAACCGCTTGAGGATACCGCTTAATATCCAGATTTTTGTAGTAGAATTTGGTATTTAAATAAAAAAACACATCATGCTTAATGAAACGTCCTACTGAACTCTCTATCTTAGCGTAGCAACTAAAATACCAAGTAAATACGTTGTCTCTTGTAGACGTATTTGGATGAGTTATACTCGTAGGTATGTAGATAGTTCTTCCGAGCAGTTTTGTCGACAATTTGAAGAAAAGAAATACTTGCAGTTCGTTCCTGCAAGTCCAATTGAGAATATTCTTTATTCGATGACGACAAACAAATTCACTATCTCCAAACTGTACTAGTTGTGTTATTCGTTTCTCAGAAACCAGTCTAGTTGATAACGGCGTAGTGAGTTGTATGGGGTGAGAAGGAATCTTCGAAATATGTAATAGAGTTTAAATCAGAAAAAGTGCTGAAGGATGACGTCAACATGACGTCAAATAGAGAATTGAAATGGTTCTATACAAAGTTACACAAACGAGCTTAAATACAATTAAACAAACTGGACTTAAAATATCATAATAGCCTTTCTTAAATAAACATTGAATGGTTCCTCGACAAGGGAAATGCAACCAATGGAAGTAATTTCCGCGGTGAGCCATATTTGCGCTGTCTGTAGTGACAACTCAGAGGATGTCGCTGCGGGCTTATAAGGTACACATTCACATCTGCCTAGGTTAAAGAAAACAATACTCGCAGACGGCATGTCACTTGCCGTGCAACCCAAATTAGGCCCTGATTACTACGCTACGATTACTTACTGGGAATAATGCACCCGTTCGCCACTGTAATCGTCTCTGCCGTTGCCTTTTACGTTAGCTTCATAGTGCGGTGCGGTAATTTGTGCCACCCTCAAAATTCAATTTGCACCCGAAGTTTCGTCATGCTGTGCACATTCCAAGCTGGCTAACCAGGAAATGTTCAACGTGCAAATTATTTCCCTCTCAGCACCCAAACAGTCTGCTTCAGGTGCAACTAATTTTCCGTGGCGGAGGAAGGTTAAATGGGAGCTCCTCCAGTTAGGCTCCCTGATAGACAATTTTCCAGGCAGCTACTTCTACCAGGGATAATAATTTTACGGCGCATTTAGTGGACTCCATTGCACAAAAGATTTCAAAAAGACAACAAGCCGAGCTGGCCAAGGTAGCCGGCGCAGCTGGGATTTTCCCGTAATTGCAAGTAAAGCTGCAGGAACACGTTCGTCCAACAGAGCACATCTTTCCGGTGCGGCCATTGAACACTTCCTTGTCGCAGCCAGGTTGGCTGCGGGCACATGACCTAATGTCATTTAATTAAAATTATTCCCGTGAGTTACGTAAGTCCCAGACAAGTCATTTTTCTTAATCCCCCTGCTGCAAGAACCCCATTAGACGTAATCCCACTCTGATTGCAGACGCGGGCCGGGGAAGCAGAAACTCCACCCCCTCCTGTAACGACCTCATCTGAATTGCAATCACGTCTCGATATTAATTTTATATGAAGAAATTCACGGTGGAGTGTGTGCATTTGAAATTGCATTCATTAGGGATGTGAGCTAGCTGCAGTTCTACCATTCCACCACCGCCGAAATATACGGGACCGCCAACCCGGACAGTGATCCCGATGCAGCAGATGAAACTCCGGAGCCCTATCAATATTTTCTCTGACAAGGTCGTGACATGATCGCAATCTGCGGGAATTGTCCTGAAGAAATTAAATTGACTGCATCATGCCGTCAAATCGAAATCGAAATCAGCGAGCTTCCGGCACTCGTGGACCGTTGGGACTCCTCCGGCACAGGTTGTTGCCAGTACATATCAGTCTCGCCGCGGAGGCTTGAAATTATGCAAAACAAAATCGCCGGTCCCGCGTGGTTTGCTGGCCTTTAACTAAAAGAACAGCCTTCCTAGTTAGGAAGCAATTGAAGTCAATTACCGTGGCCGGGGAGGTTACTCTGTGAAATGGAGAAATTCCTTGTGGGTACATTACGCCTGACTTTACAGTCCTCATCAGAGAATTTGCACAAAGCCCGGTTCAGATTTCTGCAGCACTCGCGCAGCCAATCTGCAGCAGGATCTGTACGAATACAATTTTTACGGTCATCGCAAAAATTCATTTGAGACCTTGCAATTCAGTGCACCATTTTTTGGCCATTCTTGCAGCAGATTGCTCGTTAGAGCTAACTTTTTTAAGCGCATCAGCAAACGAACGTTGGTACTGCGCAGTCAATAGGCCGCCACATACGGGACGGTTTTATGCATACAAGTACGCGCCCAAACATAAAATTTACCTTGTGTGGGCAACTGGCGTCCATCATATTCTCTTTGTTTGATATTTTGGACAAAAACTTAAAGAATGAATCATATGACCATGTCAAAATTTTGCTCGCAAATTAAAACCGACGCTGTGTGTGGGCACTGTGGTGTACAAACAATTGATTGTATGGCGCCCTAAAGAGTGAGATTAAGTCGTTGAAACAAGTAAACTACGCGCATAAAGTTGAATTGTATGGAGAAGGAGCAGTTTAGGCAAATTCGGCACCCAAAACGTGCATGAACTGAATCCCGATTTTATGACTTCACGATTTTATCGGCGCATTTACGTCTTATAGGATATTCGTTTCAGTTCGTAAGTTAGTGAAACGAATGGCTACCGTAAATGTATTTTAATACAATAATATCTACTTGTTCTTTTGCTACCTACAAGGTTTGGAATATTTATTGTATTTAAATTTTTGGACTACCTACCCTTAAATTAGAGATAAATACACTGAATGATCAGCAGTAAATCACAAAGCTAATTTTAATTAGCATTAAACATTTCAGGCAAACAAAAATTGATTTCAATGTTGTGAATTAAATTCGGCAATTTACAGCTCAGCAGTTTACTCACCTGAAAGTGTCGCCACAGACCGTAGATATTATCTCCAACTGATGCAATTTGTCTCATCGGCAGCTGGGCCAATCGGGCACACTAAATCTGATTTGAATTGGAGCTGTGATATGGGAAGAGATGTGGATCTGCGGTAATTGGAATGTCAAATTGAAAGCCAATTAACCAATTTGACAATGTGATAATTGATTGGCTCTTCTTTGCGCTGCTAGAGGTGACAATTTCAATCTCCTCGGACATAAACAGAGACGGCGAAAGTACATATATGGCTCAAAATCACCAAGGTTGCGAATTTCAAGATTGGTTTTATGCCAAAAAAAAATTTCAAGCTCTAGTGATGACTCTTGGTTTATACTGTTGCAAAAATTGTATATTAATAAACTTTGACAGGGCAGCGCACAGAATTCAAAATGTTATTGAATGCACTGAATATCTTACAGAAAACCATCAATTCGGGAACGATTTTCTAAGTTTGATAAAATGTACAAAAACAAAACAAAGCACATAACTTAAGGATTGTTTAATAACATGGGTATATTATGTATCCATAATATATAAACAATATGGAAAACAATAAATACAAAATCTTTTACAAGTAAAATACGTCAAAAAACGAGAACGCAACAGTCATTTCGGGAACGTACCATCATGTCCGGGAACGTTCCCGAAATGACGATTTCACATAAGCGTGCGCTTTGATTATTCAGCGGCCATCTTAAATGCGAGCTGACTTTGTAAATAGTAATATATTTGCGGTTAGGTACTTTGTTATTTCGGGTCGTAAAAAAGATTAACATGAATAATTAAATGTAAAAAACACGTTCCCGAAATGACGGACTATTGATTTACGCTCTACGAAAAATGAATTGAAAGGTATTTACCACTTAGATATTAATTTATTTGCCGATAAATATACTGACAGCCGGCTTTGTCATTGTTTGCTTCCTCTACTAACGTTTGAAGAATGGCTGCGTTCACTTAAAATTATTTTTCTTCGGTTATCGATGCGTTCACTGAAATGACTTATGCGCTATCGGACAAACTATTTTTGCAGTTTTTAATTAAAAAAAAAAATCTTTTAGTATCCTTTCCAAAACTAGATTTCGTATAAAAAATACGGTATATTAAGTAATGACAGGAGTTAAATACCTCAAATTTTTCATTAATATTTTGGACTTGTTGTTGAAGATCCTGCATTAGGACGCGTTCCCGAAATGACGTTCTCTGCATTTATATTGATTTAATTTAAAATGTACTTCTTTAATAAATTGTATTATTTGATGTTCACACAAAACAGGTTAGTTGTAGTATTTTATTAATTTTCTTTTCTCAATAAAGTCAAGATATATCTAAGACATTAAATTGCTAGCAAAGCCAATTCTGCACCTTGGTGATTTTGAGCCATGAGGAGCTCCAGTCGGACGACAAAATGTAAAATAACTTCGGGAAGAAAATATCCGACGATAGAAATCTCTGCGAGGGGCTGGTAGAAATTGAGATTATATTTACAACTGGCAAACATCCGTCCCCCGGGCGCCCCAAAGTGCTCGTCAGCGGATGTTGTTATTATTTACCTCGGACAAAAATAAGTGCAGGACTGTAAGTGGTGAACCCGGCCAAAAATGGAAAATTCCATGAATAGACAGTATCTAACTGGTTTTATTTCAGAGATCACCACTGACATGACGGTTTCAACGCTTTTCGGTGCCAAATAATATGATGATCGATAAGCGAAAGGCCATCGGGAAATTTTTAATGGTCGCAGGTAACTCATTGGACAGTGAGCATCTTCGCAAACTCTAACCGCTACTACCTACCGTCCCGCAGTGCACGGCCTATAGGGCGTTTGAATTTTTCTTCACAAAATTAACAAACAGCGCCAATTGGGATATAACAGCCATCTGCGGCGGATGACACCGAGAAGGTTCGCAAAATTGCTCAGTAGTTGCCATTTGGTCACTACAAATCACCACCCACCTGACAACGGTCATTTGTTATAACCTGTTGTTGCTGTCGGGAATGACATATGGTCAGACTCATGTGTGTTTACCGCTCATGCTGCCGGCAGCTATAAATTTTCTATTTGCTGGATGACGAATGACAAACCGCAGTCTGTGATGCAAAGTTATATATGCACATCTTCAATGGGAGAAATTCACTTTAATTGCAGCACTCGCCGTGGCCTCTGTCTGATGCATATCTACCTACATACCATATGCACATATATGCTTGCCTTGCCCAACGACTACTTTATAGTAATGTGATGGTATCATAAGAAAAAAATTCACAAACATCGACATTTTTCACTATCCACTTAATGTGGGATTGTAGGATGCTGGATTTGCTTCGAGTTTCACATAAATTTTTATTGAAAAATAACCTATATAACGAGATGAAGTACAACGTTGAGAACCGATAAGATGTTTTACTTAACAGCAGACACAATTGCTCCAGCGTAGTTTATCTGAAAACAAAAAGGGAATGTTTTTCTTTAAATCCATAAATATAGTTATCGTTAAGCGTAGTGGTTTTATAAGGGGTGTTTCTCTTTTTATCGGTAAAAAAATTACAAATTTGTAGAATTTTTTCTCAAGTGATTTTTTTATATAGAAACTTAAAATTTATACATACGATTTTACTAGTATTAAGGCGGATTTATAGTGTGTTGGCTTAAAAAATCGATTTTTGTAAAAATTGTTAGAATTCAGTAAACGGGCTTAAAATGTTTGGCAGGCATGTGGTTCTTATGGTGACTAGATTAAGATTTTTCACGATTTTAAGGACATAGTTGCGGACCCTCAACAATGAAGAAAAGCTGCAAATTGGTTTTTCCTTTTGAATCTCGCGCCACTTGTAGAGGTTATGGAATTTTAACTTAACTTTTTGATATGAGGTAACTCGAAGGGATGATACACTGGACGTGGTGAAACCGCTTTTATTTTTAGGGGGGCAGATTCAGCGCACTGCGGCGCCCTCATATCAGGGTTTTTTAAAACTGAAAATGCATTTTTGTACTTCTCACGTTAAATAAAAAGACGCAAATATTATCTTAACTGTATTTATTCGTATTTTGCTTCTCGATTGCCGTCATAACTCTACTTCAAGGGTTTGGGAAAAATACAAAAATTGTTTTATTGAATCTTTTAACACTTGTACATATTCTAGAATGTTTACAAAAAAACTATTTTCACACAAGCACTTAAGAAAAGTTAAACAAGACGAATCTATTTATCTTCGAACCTTTAAAAAGGGTTCAACATGAAATATAAAGGTTTCCTTCTAGTACACAAACTAACCATAAAATTAATAAATAATATGAATTTATGTTATTTTCACAAATGGATAAAAATTTCTTGAGAAATCGTGACAACGGCACGATTCTTATATCCCTCCTATTCCTATCCTATTTTTGGGAACGGGGTTCGAAACATTTTGCTGTGCCTATTAACTCCACCGATAGTTAGTAAAAGGAAAATTAACTCCACCGGCAGTTTGTAAAAGGGAAATTATAATAATATAAAAGAATTTTCCTAAAAGTTACGAACGTTAGGTGGCTCGAGAATTGCCCTATATCTCGAAAACGGGTCGAGATAGAATTTTTTCATCATTTTTCCGTTAATTAGTACAGCAAAATGTTTCGAACCCCGTTCCCAAAAATAGGGGCAAGGATATAAGACTCTCCCCGTGGCAACCGTTTTGGAAAACCTATAGTTTTGAGAAAAACATTTATATATAAGATTATGTATATCTATACATACATATGTATAAATTGGATTGGAAGGGCTTCTGTTGGAATTTACAACGTGTTCCTAACAGTCGTATCATTAAAACTAAATACCTATGTAAGTAAAACAAAGTAGATTTTTGGAAAATAGAAGAAAAGAAAGATGGTGATCTGTTTTGTAAACGAATCAAGTTTTCACAGTCATTTTTTCTAATCAATGTGCTTTAAAAACCAGTAGGTAATTTTTAATATAAAAACGGCGACTCTTCACATTACCGCCACAACGATCACAAAAATTTAGAAAACAAATTTGTGAGCGGTTCCAGTGTTCAAGTTTTTCCGGCAGCCCAAAAAAAGCTGTTTCGAGAAAAATGTAATTAAAAGTTTAAGTTGTCCTATAGATGGTCTACCTGCTCACACAAGAAATTCTATAACCTTGTTGTTTCATGGCAATTTTGGCATAATTTTTAGTTTGCATAATCTTGAAAGTAGGTAGGATAAAATACGGATAGATGCCTCTTGACAAATTGCGAGACTTAGGGACTACAAAGTAGGATACATAATTACCTTAAAAACCCGAAATGATATTCAAGTATGAATATATATGTATATTGCAAACTCGTTTTTATTAAAAGAAAATATTGAAGTGCACTCATTTTTGAGCATTTTCAATTTTATTATTTAGGAACAAATTTAAACTTGTATATTTGCTTGGTTATAAACATATTTACACGGCCTCCAATTCATACGTATTACATAAATAATTGAAAAAAACTAATAAGAAATAAGATTTTTTAATTATAAAATTAAGTAAAGGTGAAAATAATATGTGCTTTTGTATTACACACTACAACGTTTAACAAACTAAACAGGAATGCGATAAGGTCCACAAGAAAAGGAATCAGCTAAGCCTGAGATTTGACTTGGATGCTTGGCCTCGTCGAAGACTAAATCTTTAAGAGTAAGACGGGTCGGCGAAAGCGTCGTCAAGTATAAAACGTCTTAGGACTAATATCAAGGGTATTGATATCACAGTTGTCAGCGAAAAAAACAGTTTCAAAGAAGTCACCAAAGAGTTATCCTGTAATTGTAGTTATGATATGAACGTGATTAGATCATGAACTGTACTTTTTTTTTATCAATTACCGGATTAGCTATTTTTTCCTCAAGATTCAAGATTGAAGATATTTATTGAGACTAATATATACCAATCAATTTTTATGAAATGGAGGTATAAATGCCACTAGTTAAAGTCTAGTTGCCGGATACAATATTACCAGGCTTAAGGCATCACAAATGCCAGCGAAAGGCACAGTGTTAATTCTGGTTTTCATCTGCATACCAGTGGTAAAACCATCATCAAAACAGAAAAACAAGCTTGCGCCCGGCGTGTGTGCACATCAATCTCCTAGTATGGGATTTTTCTCATCAATATATTGCAGCAAGTTCTTGTCTTTAGTACTGGAACATCAGTACAGTTCACAGCATCAGCAGGAAGTCCACTTCAGCCTCCAGCCACGGCCAGTTGGTCCTTACGTGAAACATCTGCAAACCACAGAACAATTGAAACGCTCACACCGGCATCGCCATGTTGAACGCAGCAACCTCTGCCACTTCCGCACGTACGCCACAACCCCAAACGACCTTACCCGGCGAGCTCTCAGAGCGGACTCTCTTATTTCTTACTTTTAAACATTAATTTGACAGTGGAAAAATTAATTTGAAATTTCTTTTTCTCTGTCACGATTTAGGTGAATTTTTTAAAAAAAATTATAAAGTAATATCAATTGCCTAGGGAGTCTAATAACTCGATGGTGAATTCGCTGGGCTGTAGGCTGTCACCTCGGGGTCCCCGATTCGAGCTTGGCTCAGATCACAGTTGAGGTGCGCTTTTGCTGATAGCGTTAGGACAGCTACTGCGGGCTAATCGCCCAACATGGCGAGCATAAACGATTAAAGAAACTGAAGTAGAGCCTCAAAGTGGATAGGGCTCCTAACTGGAGTGAAATAGGAAATATTTGTTTACATCAGTTACTTAGTAACTGATGAAATAGATTTAAATGACGTGGTAAGCCCATTATATCTTTGAATTATTTAAAGACTAAACAAAATTTAAGTAAAATTTGGTATTCTGAGGTTTAGAATAAAAAATGGTTTCATTCTATTTGAAAATGTAAGTCCGTATATCATAGCCTTCTAGATCATAAACAAGAGATATAAAACAGTACATTACAGATTTACTTATTTACAAAGGTTATGTTGGTATGTATTTCCTAGCTCTAAAACTAAAAATCATGTAGTTAAACCACGTTAAAAGGAGATAAAAGAAGAAGACACAGTCCATAGTTCCCTATCTCAATTATAGCGCCATTAAAATACTTATTTGTTCATGGCCGATATTTGTCAAGCCTGGTGCAAGCCAGTTCGAAACAAAAGCTAGTGGCGACCGGATGACACCAACAATATGTAACTCCATATCAGATCCAGTGGCAGGTACCAGTGTGCGAATCCTCGAGATTTATTCGGGGTACATGCCAGTGATACTATCCCCGGGGAATAACGTAGTGCAGTCTGGGTCCCAGTCCAGCTTGGTACAAATTAAGGCGAGGTAAGAGGTCGGGTATAAAGAGCGTTTGTCTTCGATAATGGGTACCCCGCTGCATGCAGTCGCCGCGTCGCTGTAAAGTGACACCTCCCCAACTGGCGATATGAGCCGAAATTTACCATCCGAGGGGAGCCTTCTGAGTGCCAACAAGCCAGGGCTCGCCTACTTGGTATTCCACTCCTCGGCAGACTAATTCATTTCAGGAGGCAATTCAAGCAGATAATCTGCAATTGGCTTTAGATGATCTCCAGCGGCCCAGAGGTATGTAGGTCCCTACCATTTGGGCCGCATGTAATTTAGTCACGTACTCCGACTACCTGTAGATTGTGGCTGTTTTGACGGAGTATATAAAGCCAGTGGGAGTCATAGGTCGAGATTATCTCGTTGCCGGCTGTGAATTGGAAAAGATTAAAGCGAATAAATATAAATCCCGCGTATCAACCACCTACTATACTAATTATAATAAGATTTGATTATAGATCTCGCCGGGGTTCGTACGCTAATAACCAAATTTCTGCCAATCGGCAAACAGTTGTGGGAGGTGAGCAGGTATGAGCACTTATTCGTGCCGTGAATTCGTCCCGCTACATTTCCCCATAAATAATGACACTGGAGCCATTAAAAGTGTTTTCGGCAATTTTCATATCATTGAAAATTTATGAAAATTAGTTGCCTGGGCAGCCTCAACAAAATTGAAATGTTTCCAAACCTAATACCAGAGGACCTCCAGCAAATTGCCATTCGTGGCTCCGCTGCCAGCCAGCACCACACAGGCGGGCCCACATTTTAGTCAGGGAACATCTATGAGGTCCTTTGATCTCACGAAATTGAATTTGCGACGAAAATATATGTATATGAAAATTGCGCCCCCTAATGGGAGTTTAAAAGTGTCCACTAAAGGAATTAGGAAGATAGGAAGTTGCCGTCGCTGCGACGACCGATTCTCGCTGCGAGAAGGGTACAGTGACCGAACGACAAGGAAAATTGAAATTTCAATTTTTGATGACAATTACGTCTTGAGAGGTTTGGCAAACAGCATAAGGGTCATGGAGCGGTCGGGCTTGTCTTGAAGGACCCTTCCATCTTCCATGTATATTTAGCATAGGGCGAACTTAAGAAGAGTGTACGGGCATATTAATGAATGGGGAGCTCTTTAACTTCCTTGGAAAGTACAGCTTTGCTGAGATTTATGATATTTTTGTCTTCTTCCCTTCGTTTGCTGATTATTTAATTTTTATTAGTATTTCACGACAGAGTTTTCTTGAAACTGCAGCTGAGACGGTGTCAGGGTTTTTCGGAGTCACCATCCTTAAGCTGAAGGTATGTGTTATTCGGGTATGAGCACTCGGCTCTCGTGCCAGTTTGCGTTAGTAGCCGATCAGACAAATGCATTTCACTTATATTGCAATGTGCACTTTTTGCAGTAGTATTAATGACTTGTGTGTGAGGCTTGTGACTTCACAAAATTAAAGATTTGAGTTAAATTGCCGATTTACTTTTGGCGACCATACCAATGAAGGTGTCGGGGAATGAAAGGGTTGGCGGGGGGGCTGAAGTTGCTCGAGTGACTCATTATCATTATTATATACATATATTATTATGGAGAAAGTTGAACAGCGCGCCGTGATTAAGTTCCTAACTAAACAAGGAAAGACACCTCCAACAATTTTTCAAGAGATGTTAGCTGTTTATGGGGACTCCACGCCTGATAAAGCCATGACCTATAAGTGGCATATTGAGGACGATCCTCGGTCTGGATGGCCAGAAATCATCGAACGGGTAGAAAAACTTGTATTGGAATATGCTAGGTTGAAGAAGAAACAGCATCAGTGGCAACATGCCCAGAATGCACGCGTCGCTTCAAAAACGCGACCGCGATAAATATTCTCGCTATGGCGAGAAAAAAGAGGAAATTTTGGCCTGGATTGTTACTGGAGATAAAACATGGATTCACCATTATGAACTCGAATCAGAGCAGGAGTCAATGTAATGGCATAAAAAAGGCACACCTCCTAAAAATATAAAGTGTCACAATCGGCCGAAAGGATCATAGCGACCATCTTTTGGGATACAGAAGGTATTCTATTGATCGATTGCAAAGAACGTAGTGTCACCATAACGGGATTGTACTACGCTTCTTTACTAGATCGATTAAAGGAAGCCATCAAAGAAAAAAGAAGAGGAAATTGACAAAAGGTATGGTCGTTTTGCACGACAACGCGCGGCGTACAATTAAAGCCTTTTTCGTGTTCCAAATGTTCAAGACGTCCTTAGTCTCTTTTCTAGAAGACCCCTCAAGTGTGGAAGTTTGCCAATAACGAAATTATATCAGGCTACGTTGCAGCTTACATCACTCATCCGGACGAACTTACATTTGACACCAAGCACGTTTTCCTTCGATTGAACGACTTCACCTGAAGGCCTTGATCCAAGCAACCTGGCTGTTCCAAGTAGCTCTCCTCCCTCGGAGCCGGGTGGAAGTGTGTGTGTGTGTGAAATGGAGATAAGCTTTTAGTAAGCCCCTGGGTGTGCCCAGACTGAAACGTATCGTTTTGAGATGGAAATCAAATGAATTTGGTATTCAATTCAGTTATGAAAATTCATCCACATGGTCCCCGGGCACCCCTCTGAACGAAAGAAGCCATTTGGGCCTCATTCCCTTAAGAGCAAATTCGCAGGCTCGTCCGATGGGGAGATGCCCTCGTAAGGCATTCACCAGCTCCTGGGGGAGAAACTGGTCCTTTTTGGACAATTTGTTGTCCTTAACTCATCGGTCCACCCGCTCATGAATATTGCGTTGAACACTTTATCGGAGACAGTTTTTGTGCGCTGGCCGGGCTTATTGGCCCGTCAGGGGCTGGTCACTTCCATTGAAATATCGTGAGTGCAGATGAAGGTGAAGTGACTCACAAAGGTTGTCTATGAATTCAGACGCTTCGGACTAGTGTATTTCGTCTGACTACGGGCGCCTGGAGCTGCGAACAATAGGGCCCCCTAATTTGATCAGTGAATCGCTGCTCCACAGGCCCCAAAAATTTATAAAATCAAAAGCCAATTATTGCTACCATGGAAGCCGAAGTCGAAATCAGATGCAACACTAAAAGCAATTAATTTCATGGTCTGAGGATGTGAAATGAAATTAAGGAGCGAATCGATACGCTGTAACCCTCTGACAATCCTGGCGGGGCGGAGCAGGGACGGCTCTTGGGGTGCTCAATTTATGCACGGCAGCTTGTTTGCCTGCTTTCACATGTCAAGTGGAAATTTAATTGAAAATTTCGCAGATCCACGCAAACAAATGCAAACGGATGAAATTTCACCCGGCCCTGCAGTCACTCCGCTCCGGCACTTGGCAGTTTCTTAAAAAGCAGCCCCGATCGCTGGTTTTCAAACTGCCGGTATTTGACAGCGATAGGAGTGAAAATCTCTTCCTGAACTTTTTCCGATTGTGCAGCACTAGAGGTTTAGCTATTTTCCGAACTTGCCCTGCACTTCCTTGGCGCTGCTGGTATGTGTTTGTCTGCTTTATACTTCCGAAAATTGCAACTTCGCACATGCAGCGACGCGATTGCAGAGGAAGCTCTAATTTACTCGCAAACTTATGATGAATGCCCAATTTTTGGAAAGTTTTCAACTTTACTAATTTGAAGTTATACTTTGGGACATTCGTTATTCGTTTGAGCAAAAACTGGTGTATGTGATTTTCAATTAGGCGAAAACTCTATGTTAACATTTAGTTTATTATAATTTTTATAATTCAAGGAAAAGACTTTATTCGGATCTACCGAATTTGTTTCAGAAACATTCCCGCATATTGAACATTAAGAAGTGATTACTTTCAATGAGTAAATCTAAACATGAGTTGATAAAGGTTCTTTAATTCCACTCAGAAATAGACCCAACTAGAAGCTCCGTACCGTTAGTGGTCTCGTACGACTAGCCACAACTCGACTTTGTCGCAAAAAACAGTGACTTTTCTTTCGTTCGTTTCTCGAAAACGGTTAATGGAAATCTGTCTGTGGTCACATGTATGGAGTTAATGGACTCGTGCTACGAATTTACCCTTCAACGTTTTCAAGGACCAAAACAACTGTCCCCAGTGGCAGTCTACGCAAGTCTTATTAAATCCCATTTTCCCAGAACCCAATTGTCACCCTAAACCTTGGCCAAGATTCCTTAAGACGCTTCAGTCAGCACCGACTTACTAAGAAATGCCTTATGGTACGTGATCTATAAATAAATCAGTACTATTAAAATTGATCTAACTGGTCAATATCTGCAATAAACTGTAAAGTATAACTAATTGACAGTAGGAGGCTACGCATATTTTTGTTAGGCTGTGTAGGTAGCCACCGACTGTCAATTAGTTATACTTTACAGTTTATTACAGATATTGACCAGTTAGATCAATTTTAATAGTACTGATTTATTTATAGATTTCATTATGAATGTGTCTTGTTTACATATTGTTAGTTTTTTTTACAGTCAGTCGGGTTTTTTGGTTTTTTAAATCAACTTTTTAATTATATTTAGAACTGATTAGGCGGGATGTTATTGGAAAGGTGTAACTGAGATGACAGTCAATAGTAAAGGACTTTGAATAATCCCCACGTTATTGAAAACTCAAAATCTGTTCTGAACTCGACGAAAAGTTTCACTGATCCCTCTGAAACGGGAAGACCTTCGCCGAAGCAAATGTAGCTCTGCGGCAATACCCTGTCAAAATTGTTCAAATACCCTCGTGGTTGGCGCCTCGCCCCACCCGGGTCTTCGGACGAGCAATAAAGCTAATTTCGTTTCCCCCTCGCGCGAAGCGCTTTTATGATGAATTTACAATTAACATCCTGTTTACAGCGTCACGCCCGGAGCAGTTTTAGTTAGAAGGGAATCCTTATTGATTTTTATGGGACCGCCCGAAAGGGGATTAAGTAACTCGAAGATTCGAGGGTGTCCTTTCAACTCAAAAAATGTTTCCGGGGCGCTCCACGCTATCGAGGAGCTGTCTGACGAGACTCGGGGAAAAGGAAAGGAACGCGAATTACTAGTTGTAGTTCAGCCGCTTAACGTTATCAGCACCTAACGAGCTCAGCGTTTAACGAGTTGAAAACTGCTAGTTGGGCCGCGATGTCTGCAATTTTACCAGATTGTGCTGAAAATGAGCAGAGATTTCTCTGGCACTTTTGATTGGGGGAAATTGTCAAAGGCGAAAAGTGCAGGCAGGATTTCGCCTCATCATCACTCAAAAGCCCGCTTAAGCGTTTTCGCAACAGTGGATTCAGTTCTTTAGGAGTAGAAACAGAAAAATATGATTAACGCGAAAAGAGCTTCATTCGGGTTTTAGGTCGGTAATCTGCACTGGGAATAAGCTTAAAGGGTTCAGTTCTGCACAGGACTCTCTGCGGAAACGCGACTAGCCGCACTCATCGACTAATGGTATAGTAGGCGTGCAGGATAACTTGCGAGCAGAAAGCTCGGAATGATTTCTATAGCAACCAGCTTCGGGGATGCTTTCCTCTCGCTACACGCACCACCACCACTTCCCAGCTCGGAATTGTCTAGAATTGTCTCTACTGGCTTTGCAAGCTAAAAAAATCAAATTTACGCAACGGAGTGATCCCCAAAATGCCCCGAAGTATTTGTTTGTTCAGGGGCTCGAAAACCATGCCCCCGGGATTTGCTGGGCATCCTAATGTCGACCTGTTGTTGTTGCCATTCTCTTGATGAAACTTTGCTCGATAGGTCTTTTTGGATAGTTATGAGGGTTTCGAGAGGACCCGAACATGTGTTGCCGGCTACTGGATGATACTCACAAGTGATTTTTTATAACGGCTTCCCAAACATGAAAACACAGAAATTGAGGGGATGTTTGTCAAGACAACTTTTCCGATAGACGAAGAGTTAATACACGCAGCTCGACGCCCTTCAGCCATTCAGAAGCCGCTTAGACAATTCGCCTTCTGGGTTATATATGTGTGTGACTCTATTGGAAATCCGACCAACATTTTCAGTTGGCCAAAGGGTGGTTTTTAACAAAAGCCACTCAGCTAGGGATATGCGAATATATCAAAAGTACGAATCTAGAACAGACGTTTTGTGGAGTTTTCCCTGTGTTTGTCACATACTTACTGTGCCTCTTGTTTTTTTATGAGTGTGAAGCATTTAATTCTTACCAGGTACCATCGAGGCTGCATTCACCACCCAAAATGGTAGACATTCTTTATTCTTTAACGGTGTTAATACTGGCGGCATGCAGTTCAGCAAATGAATGTCCAAAGGCGATCAATAAATCAATATGGCAGGTTTAGGGCCGCATTCACCAACTGAGATAATTTTTTATCTAGGTTTAATTTGTTTCCGTTCCTCAACTTTAAATATAATTTAGAAAGTGTGTAGGCAAGTGACAGTAATAAATTAATCCTAGGTAAAAGATAATCTCAGTTGGTGAATACGGACCTTAAAACCCTGGACAGGCTAGAGCTATTGAACTAGTTCCTAACGTCAGAGTGACGTAGCCCGGAAAAAGCACGGAAAATGTAAGGAAATTATGAATAAAAGATGTAATTCGATTTTTCAATAGTCAGAGAGACTACAAAGATTTTAAGTAAAATGCCAGCAAAGTGTCAAAGGAGAAATTAGACAAGGTCAAAATAAATTGAGTGTGTCACGGCGAGTTGAAACAGTCTTAGATGCCAAAGCTGACGTGGTGAACAAGTTCATTTGCCGTAGTCTGCCTAGGTTGTAAGATATGTTCATGAAAGGTGGACCAAATTGTGATTTTTATTTACATTTAAAATAACTGTAATGCAAACTTGTGTAGACTAAATTAAATCGTCGCCATGCCTATTAATAGGTCCCTACTCATTTTACTATTACATATATTATATATAATGGCAACGAATAATAGCTAGAAGCTTATTAAATATGTACAAAGCAATCATAAAGAAATTGATCAATTATAGTTTGTTGGCATTAATGAGGGAACCAACTAGTCGTAACGTTCGGCTGGCAGATATAAAACATAATAAATATAAATTCTGGAATAAATGCAAATAGAGACTGAGGCTGTGGAGTCCTTCAAATGTTTAAGTGCTTAAGGCCAATTAAATCACGCCATTCCACGAATTAAAACGCTTTTAGATTTCGAATTTAAGATAATGTGGTGCGCGTTAAAAACTACTCAAAATTTCCGAGTGGCGCACTCATTATTTACCCCTCTTCTATCTGGCGGCGCCCGGAGCCTTTTATGTTTCGATTTGCATATTTCAACAGTCCTCAGTGTCTCGTTGCTGAGCACTAAAGATTTGCCGCTGTCATTTTAGCAATTCAAATCATCCAAATGTCAGCTTCCCAGGCGTCCGAAATGTCCCGCGAGCACCAGCGGAGCCCTACTCTGCCAGCTTGTGGCAGTTTGTTTGTTGTGAAAATTTTACGTGATGAATTTAAATGGAATTTCCATTCCAGCAGTTGTAGTTAGTTGTCCGTCAGTGTCACCATTTGACCCAGATCACTATGGCAGCATCACCGGATTTAACGTACAACTGACAACAGCGGTCGAGGCATCGCGTAATTTTTGCTATACGTCGCGCCCAATTTGGTCCTCTCTGTACTTGAATCACCGCAAATTGTGGTTGCCGCTGCAGCTTTTTTTTATACCTATTACAACAAAGCAATTAAGCAGAAATTTCTAGATGCCACTAATTTGGTTAAGCTAATAGGATTTAGCCAGTCCGATCGATTGCACTAGGCTCGTGTTCACTTAAATGAGATTTGGCCCGGCTGAAGTATGATGTAATTGGGATTAGCAGCTCGGCGTTGTCCTTTCAACTGGTCAAATCGATTTGGCAGCAAGCGGTCCAAATTAATTGGATTTGGTGCCAATTTTCCCTCACTGATCGTTTTATTTAATTAATTTAATTAGCAGGACACAACGTGATTTGATGCCTATATACATACATGCCTTTTTGGCACAATGATAATAAATTTTATGTAAACAAGCTTTTTTCTGCTTGAAATGCAGATGGGTCCCGCGAAAGGTTTATACCATCCTATCCTCTCATATCCATTAGTTATCCACAACTGAAACTCGATGCGATAATTACTTTCCATAAATTCAGTTATGTAAGACTCTTACTTACACTGAAATAAATAATTTTCTAAAATTAAGAATAGTAATTCTTATTTTCATGCAAATTCGATATTTCTTAAAATAAGCAATTTTGTTTTAAAAGAAGAAAAACTGACTTAATTTCAAACGAACTTCTCTTATTTAAAGATCCATAGCAGCGATAGGATCATGAAAATTGATCTTAAAGAAGAAGAACTAAATAGTCCCCTATTTCAATACACAATTTTCCTTCAATCAAGAAATTTGTTCTTTATCCAGGAACATTTTTGCTTAATTTGAAAGATTGATAACTTTCTTGTTTTAACATTCAAAGTTCTTAAATGAAGGCCATCTTTTCCTAATTTTAAGAACCCAAGTGCGCTTAATTTTATTTAAATATATTTTTCTTTTTCTTTATTCAAGATCTTTTGTTTCTTAGAATCAAGAAAAATTGTTAAAATAAAACAGTCATAGGTTTCAACAGCCGTGAGAACGTCGGACTATCACGTCGGAGTCCGTGGTTCGAATCTAGTTCGGATCACAATTACTAATTTATGCTGTTGGCTAAACAGAGCGGACGTAATAGGCAATAGCGCATTGGTAAGTGCGCTGGACTATCACCTCGGTTTAACGGTTCGAATCTAGTTCGGACCAAAATTTAGGTGCTCTGAAACAGAGCCTCGGATACCGGATAACAGAATTCGTTGGACAAGAAGTATTGAAGAAGTATTATTGCTATAACAATTTCAAGCGTCGTTTAATAGTATCAACAGAGCTTGCTTGTTTTATGCAATTTAGAGTAGTTTCATGAAATACGCTTCTTGAAATGATGGCCTGCATATCATTATATTAACACATTTTTTCTTGTTGCACTATATTTAAAAATTCTGTTATGAGAAATTTTCGATAATTTCAAGAACACTTTACATTGGCTCTAAATCATTGTCATATACTCCTTGAAACAAAAGCAACGTGGTTGATTTAACTGATTTTTTCTCCATGTAGTAAGTTCTAAAACGAATGGAATGAGAACTACTACTAATTTCTCCAACTTTCAGCAACCCACACCGACACTCTCCACAGTAAAGCTTAGTAACTTATGCGGTTTTTCCTTAAGTAAACTTCTTAGTTTATGTCGAAGAGGATTGTATTGTCAGTTGCAGTTTACCGCTAAGGTAAAAATAAGCATTGACTGGAATGGCTTGATTCCATTCAGTTGCCCAGTTACACTGATTATTATATTATGATTATCAGCTGGGATTTTAATGGAGTTAGTCGAACATGTGAAGCCGAGAATCACGGTTATCTGTACCTACCTATGTATAACAGAACATGAATTATTAGAACAATGGCAGTTCCCAAGTTATCTATTTCGACATCAACTCCCAAATTTAAACCGAAATACCAAATAAATAGAAAATTGTCTTTTGAAATTTGTTTGTTATTTTATGGCAACAACCACACAAGAACTCTTTTAATTTTCCCATAGTACTCCGCAGAGAGCGAAATAGACAAGTTTCCTCAAGCTAGCGGATCGTAAGATAAACGTACGATATGTTTTGTTAAAACACCAGCAAACATTGACAGCATAAAGGGTCATCCTATGCTTTCTTAACTATCTTAGGCGGCATTTTACTTTGATCATTCCCTAGGCAGCACGTGTCAAAACGAATTACTTCAGATGGGAGAAATGGGGTGTTTAATTTTCGCAGAGGGTGTCCATCTCTTTTTGGCGTATTACATTGCAAATTTGCTAAGGAATGAACGACACTCGTAGAGGGAGCCCATATTTGGCACTTGTTCCGATGGCAAGATGTATGCTCTTGCGAAGCTATTTTGCGGGTGTTGTGCTACACTATATTTCTAAACGTAAGTTAACTGTGGCCGACAATTACTGTCTTCGGTATATTCATGGACTAAGACGATTCGATCATATATCGCCTTATGGTGTGTCAATCCTTGGGTGCACGCTTCAAACTTATCTAAACTACAGAATCACTGTTTTATGTTTATTTTCATAATAATAATAATATGATGACTTAATATTTATCTGATAAAATTACTTTACTCCCATCCAATAGAATTAATAATTTGCTCATACCTAATTTCGCTTACCAGGTTACTGAGCGCCAATTCTTTGTGGTTGGTTTGGTCAGACTATGGAACTGCTTCCCTCGTGACCTTAAAGAAAGCAGCCGCAGTCGTAGCTTTTTGAAGAGCAGTAGAACTTTCTGCCCATTATTTGTTTAGTTTACTTCTCTTCTACTTCTCTCAAATTGTATGTAAGCTCTGCTATTATTCATCTTTTGCTTATTAACTTTCTTTTCTTACTTTCTCTACTCTAAGTCCTGCACATATTTATATTAAGTATTAAGTAATTATATTAGTATTAAGCTTAATTGTGTAGCTTTTTATACTGAATAAACGAATTGAAATTGATTTGAGGAGGAGTGGTGCGTCGTGAGTAGCGAAAATTGGAAGTATTGGCACAAAAAGGGTTCAATTTCCCGTGCGCTCAGTGTCTGCGAGAGGACCTCCAGATCGCCTATTCATTTGAATAGGATGGAAAATAATTGCCACCATACCCTCGAACTACGAATCCATGTTATTCGATACGTGCTCCGACGGCGGTGGCGGATGTTTGTGAATTATTACGTGATTAATGAAAACGGAGCGGGGCCATCACGGTCTTGAAAATATTTATTAAACAGGGCTAACCGCATGGAAAATTGTCGGCAACGATACGAAATTAAAACTTGCGAAATGTAAACTGGGACAGCAGCCATATCTACAAGCACTGCGGGTCCATTTGCCATGCACATTCGACTGGACGTCCTCAACGCCGACGAAGGCAAACAAAATATGAAACGATTTGGTCAGATTTAATTAGATTTTGTGTAAAACTAATGAGTTGGTCATGTTTCCTAGCCGGCCTAGTAACAAAGCAACTGACCGCAGCGCGCAAACCGACTCTGCAGCACATCACATCACCCTACCCTGCCTTTAGATTTATCACAATTTGTTTACAAAAAGCAATAATTCTCGCTTTAAACAGGTAGAATTATTAGGCGCGGCCAGCCAGGTGATAAATCATTTTAGATGAGTAGCTGATGAGGCAGCAGGTGATGAAGAGCTATGCCGACAAGCAACACCCATCCGCGGCAAACTCCTCCCGCGAGCTATTCCAATTTTAGATCTCACTTTAAAGTTTACCTCCGAATATCCAGCGCCGTTTGTCTTTACCGGGTCGTTGCGCCACCTCGCTCCTATGCCTGGGGCTCCCTATCAAACGTTTTGGGTACGTTCCAGAGCTCATTTATTTCACCCTGATAAAGTTCCACAAGTGCCAACGCGATATTACACCGCTTCCGACATTGCTGTAATTTGGCTAATAAACATGCTTATCAGGACAATTCCTTTTTGGTCGTGCTGGGCTCCATCCGCCGAGGGACTACCCAAAGGGACCTTGTGTTTTCGCTTTTTACGACCGCGAGTGTCTGGTGTCGAACACCGTCTGGCTGAATACTTTCCGATAAGAGATTAAGCGATATCCCCGGTGCTGGTCCGCTCTGGAGTAATTCTAGCAAATTTCGTTCTGTGCAAAAACTCATGATTTCGAACCCAAATTGAATTATTGAGAAAATAATAATATCCTGATTGTTCTCTGCCGTGGAGATTCTGCATTTACCGCAAATAAAATCCCCTCAATTGGCCGTTTCGTGGAGGCTGGTTCCGAAAGCTATTGTCACAGCAAAGCACAGATATGTAGCACATTTAACAGTCTTGTATACAATTAAATTGATGTATGTTACCTAACTTTTCAGGACTCCTCCTTACTACTATTCTGACTGGCGAAGGCCATACATTAATTATTTTAAATGTCTATATCGCATGTGCTGTTAAAAGTATAATACTAAAACTAATCCCAGAATTTTTGAATTTGGAAGCAATAAACGGAATCTGTCCTGCCGAAACTCTTGACAACGAAACAGGTCATGATTCAACTACTATTTCTAACTCTAAGCATATCTCAGCATTAAATATAAATACTTACTGTGATAACACCTGCGACACAGATTTAGAATATTTTACCGATTTGACTTAAAACATCTCTTTTAAAATATTTGACTTGTCTTCCGGCGCAATATCCAAGTATTGTTTTACACACTTTCACTGCTTTAAAATATGTACATGAATAGAATTGGCGAAGATTTCTCAGATTCTCTGATAATATCCCTGCCCTGGTGTTGTTCTGTATAATGACTCTCGTTGATCTTGTTACTTTTCTCTTTAATTTATCTTTACGTTGCTGTCACTTTCGTAATATTTGGAAACTTTCTTATGTGATCCCTATAAAAGGGCCTAATTGAGAAGTATAGTCCAATTGCTAATCTTTCGCGGACTCCTAAGCTTTTGAAGCTGTTGTTAATGACTATTTGATTTTTTATTACAACTATATTTTAGTATAAAACAACATGGCTTTGTGTAAGCTAGTTCGACGGCCACAAATCTCAAATTTCTGTTTAACTGAATTGGAAAATCACAATCAAGCCAAGGGGACTTTGTGTATCCGATTTTAGTAACTTTAATAAGTTTTCCCACAAAGTGCTAATTTTTAAACTGCTTCGGTTAGGCTTTATCAATGATTGTGTTGTGTGTTGTTCTTTTAAAGATAATTTTTCCTGTACCTTTTCTGATACTAATTCTGCTTTATCCGGCGTCCCTCTAGGTAGCGTTGTTATCCTTATTGACGTTGGCTTGATCATCGATAATAAATTTTTGATATAAATTGAAATTTTTTTATTGTGGTTTCGGCCGTCCCAAACTAGATCACGCTTCTATGTATAGTATGGATGTCACCCTATAAACGTATGTCCATGTGCAGAAATTGGTTGGAAAATTCTGAACGTTTTTGTTTAGTTAATATGACAAGTATAGGCTGGTTCTCATTCCGTAAAGCTACACCGATATAAATTCACTAAAATTAAAACGGCCAATGGGTTAAAATTTTATAACTACCTATAACAAAAATTACTATAATAGTATGTGATTAACAAATTACCCAGAAAAGATGTGCCAGGTAGCTTCTTATAAAAGCATCCCATTGCATCGCATAAATTATTTCGTGTGTAGTTTTTAATGTTTCATCCTAACCCCAAAAATTACATATATTCACGACCCGACCGCCATGGAAAGATCTTTACCGAAGCGAGTTGTCTCACAGGCTTATGGCGAACCTTCGTGCGTTCCCATCCGCCTCGTCGTGCAACCGCCCTCGCCTGATATATGGTCGCAATAAAATTTCTTCCCGGAATTCCTTTCATGGAGAATCGGGCGCCCCACTCCCAGCGGCTATGTAGAGAATTTCCTTCATTAGACCAAAATCATAAATTCCCGCTGGTCATGAAAACTAAGCTGGGCTGACATTGTTCGTCTACGGCCAGTGGCCAGATCAGCGCCACTTCAGACGTGAGAGCTTATAATCGACCCCGAAGCCTTTAAGTTATACTGAAAAGCCCCACGGCACAGCTGAGGCAATGGCCAAGTTTGGGGGATTCCGATAGGTATATCCGCACATCGAGGACTCGCCGTTCGAAAGTAGCAAAGGGGATCAATGGCAATGCTTGTTGACATGACATGGTGGAGATTTACTGGCCAGCCATATGGTCTGCACCGTCGTCGTCAGTCACCCTCCTTGGCCGGGCCGGGAACCAGGCGACCGCAGTGATGAACAGCAAACCTATTCTAGCCATTAGGGGTAATTCGGAACGGCAAGTTTATAGTTTGGTAATTTGGCGGCTTCGGGGTCTATTAACGCCGAGCGAAGGACTCCGTTATCCCCTCTGCTTGGCGGATTTATCCCGGGATGGATGCCTGAACCCGAACCGAGCTGTTAATTGAATTGAACATTCGCCCAAAAGCTCTATTGTTTACCCCACAGATTTGTGGAATTGCCGTTGTACGAACAAAATGTCTTCTCTCTTATTTATTCATTTGTCCCGGCTCCCTGAATCAACACGTGGTGAGGTTGCAAGGAATGCTCCATGTATCATTCTCATAGAGGCGTAGTATCATGGCGAAGAGTGCAATAAATCCACAGAAGTCAAACTTTGAGAACCTGTGTCACTTAACTATTTCGGGTAAGGGAGAACAAATCCTTCAGCAAGTGGTGTAAGCTACGAGGAAAAATTTCTTAGAAAAATCAAGGCGAGACAGGATTAACGTGGTCTACTTTCTGCGATTTTTTCACGCTTTAAGTTGACGTGAGTTGCAAGGGATTTCTCGGGTACAATCATTTATTTATTTGCTCCCACGAGAGAAATTCCTTGGTGGCGGAAATATTATAATAAATATTCTTAAAACAAAGCATTCGTCAGGATTTGCTCGTTATCTATTGTGCCCGATTTAAATTTGGAACGCCCATAGAGTCCTAAGTCGGACAATTAATCATTCACACCGAGCCAGGCTGTAAATTATTGACTCAATTCCTCCAGGATCCCGTGACGTAGTGCTCCTTCAAAAAGGCTTAAAGGATGATGTAGTCCCCATTGCACTGCCTTTGTTCCACCTGAGATCGCTGAACAAGACAAACCCCTCGAACGCGTTGTACATATATAGGTCTTTATGCTCCGCCCTGCTTTTCTAAATCCCACTTAAAGTAGGAAATATATTTTGATTTGCTCTTTGAACTTGCGGGCCTAGCCCGACTGCTATCGGCCACGTATTAAATCACGCGATAAAATCTGATAAAAGCAGAATTCTTCCATCCATCACTTTCCTATCGATGTGCAGCGGTGGAGGCGGTAGCTCTTCGAAAGGGCAGGAGTGCGTTGCTCCCGTGAGCCGGATCTCTAAAACTTGAGATTTACAGAGCTGAGATTGAATTACATTTTACTGCGTTGTTTTCTGTCCCGGACCATAGCATGGGATCAAATGCGATTTATTTTTGTCGTCCGATCAACCTGCAAAGAGAGCGGTTGGTCTGTTCGGCTCTTCACATATAATATGTAGTCCCGACGAATTTACCCCTAGAACTTTATTTGCTATTTATTGGGCTCCTATTCTACTGTCGCTTGTCGAGATGCACAGGAGTGCCCTTAGGCAATATACCGCAAATTTAATGATTCCATAGAAACAACCCGTCGAGGGTGTCTGAGCAGTATCAACTTTCGACATCTGCACTGAATCGACATAAGTCCCTTGACGATTCTTGAAGTCCTAATGAAGGGACAAACTAATGAATAACTAATAAAATGTATTAGTAACAATATACCTTCGCTTAGAATTAGAGCAGCATTATCTATTTACAGAACGCGCTGTTCCTCGGTGTTCACACTCAAATAAATATTTCTGGTTAAACCAACAATTTGAGCTTGTTGATTCCTCTGGTAATAGTTAAAATTGATTGGAACGTAGTCATGCCAGCCATTTTCCCATTAAATTGACCCAAAATTGATAAAATGTCAGGAATATGATTATAAAAAATTTCAATAGAATCTACATATTTCTTGATTTGTAAAGGAATTTCTAGTTAATTAAATTACCACATCTCTTTCAACTGACAAATGTTGTTACATATGTTACATGCTCGAAGTTTGATTAAACAGGATCGCAATATGACACGACTGCGTTTCTGTTAACTGTACATATATGCATAGTTCTTATGATGTGAAATCATATGGACTACTATTTCAGAGGTCCCAGGTTCGAATCCCACATGATTGAGATTGTTTTACTTTCTAAAAGATCAGGTTTTATGTATCTGTTACAACTTAACTACGAAGTATCACATTGCTAGTGTAACAAGGTAGAACTTAAGCATTTGGCGTTCGAATTCCATCGGGAACCACAGAAAAATTAGAAGACAAGACATGCATAAGTATGCTTCTATACATTCCCTTGAATTCACAAAGTTCTTTTTGGTTGGTACGAAATAAGGTCCCTGTCGTTTAATCATTGCCTCTATAATATTTTTAATAAGCTCTGTAGCTGAGATAACAAGAGCGTTTAAATATTTTTCAACTAGGCTTTTCAGGTTACGCTGGCCAGAAACCTTGTTAGGTGATAATCTTACGGATAAATAGTTAATTTAACGACGAAATTAGTTGTTCGAGGAATATATTTTCTCGAGTGCACGGCGTTGTACATATAAAAAAAAAGTCATTAAAAGCTAATTAAAGGAAGAAGAACAATAGATTTCACCTGAATAAATCCGGGTGGGCCCCCTGCCCGCCGGCCACTTCACTCCTTTCATAATCGTTGACTGACGAAATATGTGTGTGTCATGGAAGATGTGACTAATATTATGCCATGTTAATATGTTAGTTACAAAGCTATCTCCACTTCAGACTATTTAATCTTTTTAATTCGTTACTAAAATATGTTGCACATGTAGCGGCATAATCTAAGGTGATTTATTTTGCAATGATTCACTCTGATGTGTGTGAAATCAAATGAAACGGATTTTTAAAATAGAGACTTAAAACTAGTACATGAAACACTTTGTTAAAAAGTTTCACAATTTTTAGTTCAAACAGCAAATGCAATCGCGAATCAGGCCTTCGAGTGGAATCCGCAGGGGAAGAAAAAAGATGGAAGACCACGAACTACTTGGAGACGAACGGTAATTAAAGAAATAGAAGACAGCGGTAAAATTTTTTTTACGCAAAGAAAACAAATAGTACGGAACAGAATTCGTTGGGAGGCCATGAGGAAGCCCTATGGGAGTGAAGAAGGGGAAAATAATGAAATAACTTATAAGTAAGCATTAGGCCTTGACCACGCACTGCACATAGTGGGCGAGCGAGCGTTTTGATACACGCTACGAAATCAAGCCAATTTGAAGTGTGAATAATGCAATTTTGTTGTTGAATATCTACTTAGTCGATTATTGCTATTGAAAATTGATAATTGTGGATATCTAAAAAACTTGTTCATGTATCTTGTTAAAACTAATTTTCGTTTAAAATATTTATGAAGTATTTTTTTTAAAGATTTTTTAATCGCATGGTTGGAAAGTTAGAGAGGAGCCTAAATCTCGCGAACTATCCACCTAAGGATAAAAGTCTCTTAAGAACTTATATTGCATTTTTAGAGGCCAGTTCATACAATGGGGTCTTGCAAAAAAAAACAAATTTTCATCCCCCAGTTCTACATTATGTATGGGACGCCACCCCTACATGTTTTTCCGTAATTTTATAACATAACAAAATTTCATCATAATCGATGGAAAGAGTTATAAGGCTGCGACATACGGACAGACGGACGTGACGAAATTATAAAAATGTTCATAATATTTAGAATCACCAAAAAAAGTAAGGTAAATTTGTGTCCCACCAGAACATTGTAAGTAATAGTAAAAAAAGGATTCGAAAAATCAGCAATGCGCACAAGATAATTTTTATTTTTATCGTTCGTTCATACTTTTTTTCAAAAAACGCGTTTTGTGATAATGTTGATGATTCCAGCAGTGTCTATTTAATGAAGAGCACTGCCGGAGTATTATCACTTCAAAAAATGCAGAAGAGGCGAGGCCCTGTCAAGGAACTCCGGCAGATAGGCAAAACGCCGCAATTAGGGGTGGATTTTATGGGCATCTGGCAGACAGCCTTTTTGGTGCCGTTCGTGGCGGTGGTCTCGATTCTCGAATGGAAATTCGAAAAGAAAGATATACCATAAATCACCGTCTTAAGGGAACAATGGGTGATCCCTTTCTATTAATTCAAATCGAAGGTCCGGCAAACGGTAGAATTGCCGCAGTCTGAGGAGCTGAAATTGATTTCTCTGGAAAAGTTCCAGCTCCGTAGAGTCTTCGTCAACCTCCTCGAATCCCCGAGCCTTTTCAAATGTGTCTCTGCAGTTCGGTTTTATGGGGACTACGCGAGATAACGGTATAATTTGCTGTGTAAGATCCTGCGGCAGTACGGCCGGGCGGCGGCGGTTCCCCACGACGTTTTAAGTTTTAGCTCCCGTTCTCATTGCAGCCTTGTTATCTTGGCAAAGACGGGTCTCTTAAATTACGGGCAATCTGGGTCTGACTTGTTCAAACATTTGCCGCTGCCGGGGATGATATTAAGCGCAACCGCCACATTATCCGCAATTTTATGCGGGTGCATGCCTCCGAATGCTCCCCATTAGGTGAACCCCTAAAACTTTCGTGATATTCAAAAATTTTATGCAAATCATGACACAATAACTCCTCGATGCTGTTGTGCTCGCTCGCCCTGGTGAAGGGGTTGAGTGGGTCAGCGGCAGTGCCTGAGTGTTACAGATTAAATGCTGTTCCGTGCCACTCTATTCGGTAGGTAGGTAAAATTTACACCCTTCCCCGACCGCAATTGATTCAGAAAGGTTTTTCTTGTAAGGCGCACGGTGTACCTACTTTGTAGCTGCTCCCTCCGAGTATTCAGGGTTCAGAGAAATGCTGCAGTGACAGCGAAAGCTTGTCACCAAGCAACTGAGCTCTATTAAGGTGCATCGTTGGATAAAGTTGGATAAGTAGACTAGCAGCACAGTGCATGCTATCAATGGTGTTTTTGAAGCGATTCACGTAAGCACATAATTGTTATAATTAATTTCCAGTGCTCCCTTTTCCGTGCACAGTTCCTGCGGGCGGGAGCGGATCCCTTTTCGGGGTAAAATGCACAGCAGCTCTCGAAATTAAATCTTTGCAATTGGGGCTCCAAACGGGATGTTTGTTTGACGGCTTTTATTGTGATGCTGCGCACAGTGACTAATTAGTTTAGTTTATATGCATGAGGTACCTACGACTTTACATCTCTTTGATTGCTTCGGGTGTGACTTGTTGGGACGTACGCTTGTAGCAGATGTTTTTTGGGAAAAAATCGTTAAGTTCAGATTTCAGTTTTGTTTTAACACATCACCACAAAAAATTAAGATACCATTTTCTTGGCTATTCGTGATCTTCATACAAAATTAATCACAGGAAATACTTGTCTGTCACTTTGATAAAACTTTCAGCTTTGATATATGATATAAAGGAGATCAGGAAAATTAGGAACTTTGGATCTCATTTTTCTTAACGAAAATAATCTTTCTGACGGAATCTTTTAATTTAATATGTTCCATCCGGATGCATAAAAAACTGACTGCATATACAGAATAAAAAACCTTTTCTGAAATTTAAGCTAAGGTTGACTTCGTTAAGAGCTTTAGTAAGCGAAATAAGTTTTAGGCGATCAGTATGTGGAGGCAATTCAAGTCTATTATCCCAAGGAAGATAAAAACGTATGAACCTACGCTGTCGGGCTCGATAACGTTTAATGACAGGAGACCAAACAGAAATATTTTATTTTCTAATATGGGTCTAACGAACGTGCAGAATAGGACACGAGAGATGTAGGCATCATCGAACTCGTTACACAATCTCTTTACAAAACCTAAGGTTGCAGTAGCTTTGCCGGTGGTGTTCCGCAATATTCGCGCAGCCACTGAACCGATTTAAACACTTCAAATTTAACATGTAAAGGACCCCGCACAAATTGTTAGAAAAATGCCGTTCGATCAAATTTTTTGAACATTTGGGATAACGTTCTTCATACCATGCTGATCAAAAATACTCATGGAAATAACGGCAAAAAATCCTTAGTTTGGCCACCATTGGCCCTTAAAGTCTTAAATCCTATGCGTTGTGCGCTGTGTGTGCGCGCACGTTATAATCTTTTTACGTTTCGATTATCTGAATGTTATTAATATCAATATCTGCATTTAAAATACTTCCTAAAACCTAGAAGGGTATTTAATATGTTGTTTATGCCTGACATACCCCAAGTCCCAAACAATACAGGCTATGTTAACGCATGTACCTACATATGTAGGAATCATTTAACATCAATTTAAACGTATCGTGAGCGCGGGAATTATTACTTTTATTTGTATATAGAGTGTAAATACAAACACCTTAAACTAAGGTAAAAAATACTTAATTTCGTTATTATTCTGAAAGATTTACTATAATTAAAAGGAGGAAAGGAAAGAATGAGACTTTAAGGGTTAATGGTGGCCAAAGTAATGGTTTTTGGGTATTATGCCAATGAGAACATGCTCTAGTATAAAGAACGTTCTTCCATATTTTCAAAAAATTTTACCGAACAGCATTTTCCTAACTTTTGTGCGGGGTCCTTTAAATAATATTTATTTATGATGCCTATGATAAATGAGAATACCGACAAGATGTACATATTCATGCACCATTCACATCTTTTTATTAAATATAAATTCCTAAATATGTATTGTTATTTTTTATTTTAACAAAAAAAATCAATCCGTTTACGAATGTTAGAGTTATGAACGTTCACAGGGACTATTTTAGAAAATTTTTATTTCTCATCTTACACGTATAGCAAAGATATACCTTGTTTGCTGAGGAAAATTTGCTCTTTTATACAAAAAATGTAGATAAGATCTGCAAATGCATGAAAAAATGTGAAAAGCGTACATTTAACTATCCTCTCTGAATGAGCGCAACGCGAATAAATATTAATAATTTCCACAACAAGTCTGTGTAAGACCACTCTCTCTTAAAGACTGCAATAAAGTCTGGGTAATGATGTCAGTAGAAATACTAAAAAAAATATCATATATTTCGGTAGAAAACTGTAAACTAAAATCGAGCATTAATCATATCTTTTGCTGATGCGCTTCATGCGATAGGAAAGAAATCATCTGCGAACAACTGCACTTCATGCCAATATACAGTAAAGGCCGTATGGCCAAGGATGATTCACCCCTGAATCCAGGCTTCCGAAAAACCGGGATGACAGGCATGTCCTCCAAATTTTTTGTTCAAACTTTTGCACGTTCCGTAATCTTTTTGTAATTCACATGTCAAGTAGCTCTGCACTTGCAGAACACCCCCTATTAGTTCTTGTTATTGTCAGCTTTTATCTCCCTTGCGTGGCTGCTCGGCAACCCTTGGCAGTTGCAGAATTCCCAGTCCTCTGGCAGTAAAAAAGAAACTGAATCTGACACCCCGCTCTAACGCATTTCCATCCCGGAGGAAAATTTATCTTTACAAAACGTTGACAGGCTCAAAAGGGTTTCCATCCCTTCACCACGTTCTTTTGCTCGCACAGTACTGTTTGCGCCTGTGGAAAATTGAAAGGCGCTTTAAAGTTAAATGAGGTTCGATGGGAGGACCACCGCGGGAATGGAGTCTTTGTGCTCGGCCTTTTAATTAATTTTGGCTCAGTTCATTTACCTCGTGATTAGATTAACCGCGGATTAATTAGAGGCCCCCGGGGCGCGATGGCGTCAATCAGCCCGGATAACTGTCGATTAAACTGTTTGGGTACACTAAGAAAAAATTCAATTTCTTCTCGACAAAAATGGGGCAAGTCCCTAAATTGCCCGTTAATTAATTTGTTGGTAGCAATTGATCAAGGCATTCAAAGTGTCTCCTAAGTAAAAGTGCACCCTCAAAACGTTTTAAGTTACACAGTTTTCGTCTGCCCCCTCCCAACCATACTTCCTAGGCAAAATCAATTTACCGTCACTCGAGTTTTATGCGACATTACCTCATTTAATACGTCCCAAGGAATCTCCGAGCCGAAGAAATTCCTTATAATTCACCCCGGCACTCGAGCATCGACCACGGAATGGAGTTTTGTAACAACCCGACAGACAGACACATAACTCGGAAGAATGACCAGACTTGGCGTATTCATCATTTTGTATTGCCCCTGATAAAACAGGATTATGGGGTTATAAAAGTTTGCAAGTAAACAGCGGTTCGGATTTTTGCATTTCTGCCCGCATGCCTCAGGCCCATATTTCACGGCTACGACATCTATTGAGCAATAACAGATAATTACCTCAATTACCGGCCCGCCACTGGGCGGTCGGGGACTCCTCCAAGACTCTCAGATACATTTTTCATTTTATATCGACAATTGAGCGAGACTCTAATAAAAATGCCATAAAAGCCATTTAAGCCCTAACAAACGACAAGCTTCCGGGAGCCCGTAAAAATGGATGGTCGGGAGCGACTATTTTGTTGCAAATTGTGGTGCGGGGCACCCGGCGCAACTGCTTGGAAGGAATGTAAGCACGAATCCGGGCAGCAAATGTATTGAAGGGATTAGTCCGGCAGAACCACCAAAGTGGATTATCCCCGGCAAGACAAAGTGCCGCAATAAAAGCAACAATTGGGACCCGGCCATAAAAATACCTTCCTCAAAGGATTTATGCTCTTAATATACAGCGGCCAGGTGTAATTTAATCTGCGCGACTCGAGCGCTGGCAAGACCACAGAAATGCTCGTGGCGTCATCGTCATCAAGTTTATCGCAGTGTTCGCCGAAAATACTACCATTCTGAGGGTGGAGCCTTAACCAATCTTTCTTGGTGATGTTCTGGGCATCCTTCAGCCGACCGGATGGTTTCAGGGATTAGGCTAATCGACGTAGCTTTCTCAAATCTGTTCCCACCATTGGAACAAACGAGCGAAAGCAGTCCACTTTCTTGCCTTTGTAGCTTAGCGCGGCACTTTGATAATGGGATAGGGGATCATGGAGGTGGGGGAGTTAAGTTATTCTTAACATATTTTTTTTCAATTTCCTTAATAACGGTAGCAGAAAGTATATGAATATGTATACGCGTTTCTTGCATTGTTACGCCTTGTGGTCAGAGAAAAAACAACGTAGAATCGTGAAAAACAGTTTCCACTCAAAACGTTTTCTCTCTGATAGTGACATATGCCCTAGGGCCTAGATTACTACACAGACTACAGCAATTAAACTAGTTCATTACGGTATGTTTTACATTTGTGAACTAGGTCAACTGGCCGCGACACACTCAATTTATTTTGAACTAGTTCAATTTCTCGTTTGACTTTTTTTGGCGTTTTATAATAAAAACCTTGAATTTACCGTTAACTTCTCCCTGACTATTGACGAATCAAATTACATATTTTATTCATAACTTATTTTTCATTTTTCGTGATTTTCTTTCTAAAATAACATTGGAAAAGAAGTTTAATTTCATCACTAACAAATTTTTAGCAATATATTTTTCCACTACTGATGCCAACAGCAGCAAAAAGTATACAAACTCAATTTGAAGTAGTTCAATTGCACGAATCTTTGAATTAGTTCAGTGATAGACATTTTAAATAAGCTACGTCATTATGATGTAAGGAACTAGTTCAATAGCTCTATTCTGTTCATGACATTAAGAACGATTTTTTAGAATTGAAGACGCTTGGCACGTTTCAATTTAAATAAGCTTTCTTTTTTAAATATGTAATATTGGCTTTCAAAGAAACTCCATTTTGAATTCAAATATGTTAAGCTTCGAATCAAAAAAGTTTGTTATAAGATTTTAATTCGTTTTCGAAAAATTTTTGTATTTGATGTTGTCTTCTGATTGGCCTGTGGTTGCCGATGGAATTCGAGATGCTTGAACTTCTAGCTTGCTACACTAGCAGTACACCAATGTGATACTTACTAATTAAGTTATAACAGATATGTGTACATATAATCTGACCTTTTAGAAAGCAAACTAATCTCATTCATGTGGGGTTTGAACAGTAGTCCACAGCTCTCACCATTGATCTCCAGATACCCTCGTAGCAACCAAATCTAAACAATAGTCTAATGAGAAATCCTATTAGAAT
The DNA here is from genome assembly GCA_947538895.1 of Neoitamus cyanurus. Lineage (NCBI taxonomy): Eukaryota > Metazoa > Arthropoda > Insecta > Diptera > Asilidae > Neoitamus > Neoitamus cyanurus. The sequence continues at coordinate 458,751 of OX384541.1, forward strand.
CAAAAGCGTTTCAACTCCAAGTCGAAGGCGATAATAATAAGGCAGAAGGAAAAGGGCTACGTTTCAATTTAAGTTTGGTTTCAACGATCAAAACGAGTTCAACTTCATATCAAAGCAGTTTTCAACCATCGCGCCCAACAAAGTGTTTTCATCTTTTTAGGTTAAATAAAAACGTTACTATCTCTATCTATACATTTACACCATGATGTAATTCAAAAAGGAGTTTTTAGAATTACCGGTATGGAAACCAAAATTCTCCATTTCGTGAAAAACACGATGTTTTGGCTGGCTATATTTGAGATATGTACTTTTAAAAATTAATTAATGTAGTAGAGGAAACTCATGACTGATGGCTAGACTATTAAACAAATACAAATAGGTCCCCATCCCCAAATGTGTAACATATATTGTGGAATCGAGATTTGTTGTTACTTTTGCACTTTCATGTTGTCTTAAATTAGAACATTAAGTTTCATTTACGATAAGTTAAAATTTTCCAAGACATCACAAAACTATGATTGAATTGAAAAGAAATTGACTCAAAGTGGATCAGGGAACGCAAAGAGTTTTATCTTTGAGTAAACATGGAACTTCGTGCTATCCAAATGTCCATTGGCCTTGAAGCCGCTCCGCGAACGATCCACGACCCCAATTAATATTCCCAATGGAAAAAGCACCCTGAAGCTTAATTTACAGCAATACTGTCCATCGGGACGAACATTACATACCTAATTCCTGGGTGGTCTGTTTGGTCGCCTCAGGTCGGCTAATTGTTTTTTCAGTTTTTTACATAAAATATCCCCGGATTAATAGAATGCCGTTAATTTACTGGCGTCTACTCTCACCCTTACGGGCTGTCCCCGCTAACTAAAAGCAATTTCCTAGCTGTCATCTACAGTTGCTGGTCTTGCGGTCTGCCATCCCGCCTCTACTTCTTCCGGTGACATGGGTTTTATGTGCGAGGATGCTGAGGAAGGTATGATTACAATGGAGGGATTGAGGGATGTTATACCCGTTTCACACCATAAGGGATAATGCCTGATGAAGTTTCTTGAGGCGATCGTCTAAAAATTACTCCGTCTGTGGGTATTATCGTATGGGAAACCCCCAGAAAAGGAGCAGTTCCCCAGGTGTTTTTGGGAGGGTTCCCAACGCACTCTGGCAGGAATTCGCGTGATATGGAGGCGCTGCACCACTCCTTCAGATGGGGATGCATTCGACGTGCCTGGTGGGCCCGTGTTGATACAATCATAAGCTAAAGTTACCATTCATTAAGCTTTTTCAATTACTTTCAATCGAGCAGTTCTTGAAACACAATCGCGCTTAATCCGATTAGGTAAGCATCTCACTGCACACCACTGAACAAACAAGAGCCCGCCGCCAGGAAGCGGAGGGGGTCGACTGTTAGAACAGGGTCAGAGCCACCGCTTTTCTACAATAGAAATCAAAGTTCTGGGCCTTTCCGGCGCAGCCTCCGTCGCTCCTTGCGAGCCGGCACAAAAAGTGGGGTGCCGAGACGAGAAGTAATAGATCGATTTGAATACACTCGAAATGATGTTACAGCATCCCTTTGGAGGATCCATGGTGATGGCCTTTCAAGTGCTTTTAGATTTTGTTTACACAAAAAATACGAGCTGGGTTGGGGCTGTAGTTGGGACGGGGGAATCAGTGCTGAGTGATTTGGGAAACGCCGAATTCCTGTAACGGTGGTGTACTTTTGCTTGAATGCTGGGAGGCTGCGTTTACAAAAAGTATGAACGCATGTTCTCCGGGCGCACACATGTTTCCTCGCTGAATTACATCTGCCGGGAGGAATGTGCTGCTATACAATGTATGTATGTTCATTCATGTCGAAATACATAAAATCGAAATACGGAAGAATACTTCATTCTCAGGTGGCTGAATAGAACTCTTATTTGACAATAATTTCTTGGGAATCGCGAGGAGCCGATGGTACGAATGGACCTTCCAGAATCAGACTGCATTCTCTGTGATTAATCCTAGTGTGGCAGAACCATGACAAACCGATTAAAATTCATGATCAGTGATGAAATTTAAACACCACTTGGCTCTACTTGACTAACTTTGTGTAAGTCCGATAAACTTCGGAACTTGTGAACAGATTCCGGTGCGGTTTTCACCTTTATTCAGAGTTTTTTTAGAAGAAGGCCTTAGGTTACATATCATCACGGTTTGATATCCAGAGGCTAAGCATGAAGGAAAACCTGCAAAATTTAGAATTATTATCGATGGCTTTGATTTTGTTTTTAAATATGTACATATAATAGGTTTTGAGCCATTTTTGTCAGATTGATACAGTGAACAGTTTTGGGGAATTTTCAACTCTTTTTAGGATCTATAGGAAAAGGGAAAAACTGGAATTTAGAGCAAAATCGGGTGAAAATTTGGAGCCGATCTTGCTAAAAATTCGGGTAGAATTCTCAAGAAATTTAGTGGAGGTGAGTTTGAACTGGTCCTTATCCTAAAATATACCCATACCTCGCTTTGGGTTGGTTTGTGGAGGTAGGTCGTTTAGACCTGATTTTTAGAGAATATGGTTCTGCACAACTCTCCCAAATAACCTTTTTCAGTATGTGAAGTATCTTCGCTATATGGCCGTTAAGAAATGTGGCACAAAAAACATTTTCAATTAAAAGACCAAACATGTATAATGTATTCCTACCCCCACCAAAAGAGAGAAAAACGCGTTTAAAGTTTTGAAAGCCTCCGAAAGTACTCGCGGCGGGACCGACCTGGTCGTCATGAATTTGAAAACAACTCATTTTCTAGAGCTAATATGATAAAATGGTTTATTCTAGGGGCTTCATAATATCGAAATAAGAAAGAACAAAAATCGATTTTTTGAAGCCAACATACTAGAAATTTCCCTTAAGGGGGCTTTCCCGTTTTTTCATTAAAAGAATGGCGTTTTTTTGAGAATTCATTCTGAATAAACAGATTTTTAAAAAATTTTAATTTGGGTTGAAGTGATAATTCAACCTAAAATTCACTTTTGATCTAGATAGGTGAAAACAAACTCACTTTTTCTCCATGTTTACAACAGGGACTCTAACGAACTAAAGAATATGCAATAAAAATTAACTCATAGTGAGTACTCCCCTTATCTCTTTCCTTCTTTGGCATTTATCATCATAATAATCAACGGAGTAAAACGAGTTCTTTGAAAGGATAAAAAAGCTCGTCAGAAGATATAAATTGTTTCTTTATACATATGTAGATTACGCGGTCATTTCTCGGTGGTGTGTGATTGGCTGAATCGAGAGAGAACAATACCGCACCCGGGTGATTAAGTATTAGGTAACCAACGAATCACATGCATTGTATTGATTATTGAATAGTTTTCACCAAATTTTCCCATCCTTACAAATACTTGGTAATTTTCACTATCGTACATGCTTTCTCCAAACCTCTCTGTGACGCTTGCAATTTGTTGCCCTAAATTTTCAAATTGTTTACTTCGGCACGACTATACCCATTTTGTCTCTACTAAAATTTGACCAAATAAGTACAAAATAAAAAGTTCCCTGCTTGCTCTGCAATGGGGTAGCCGGAGCAGTCCCACTGAACCCTTTTGAGTTGAAAGTACACAGAAATAAAAGTAAACAACTGGAACTGAGTCAGTGGCATAAATTAAAAAGTCACTTTGCAACTTGTACGTCTTCATAAATATTTCAGCAGGGCGGCCGCGGTTGACTAAGTGTAGTGAAGGAGAACTCCGCACCGGACTGAGCTGAGTGGGTAAAAAGTTTCGCGAAAAACAAAGCTCAGCAATAAATAATCCACCCCCGGTGCCGTGTCAGTTGGAATTTGCATATCGGCCCCACCGTTTGTAATGCGGACGAAATTTATTGAACGAAATTTCCGTCACAGCCATAAATTCTTAGTCACCTCTGGTGCTCTGGAGCTCCTCTTCCTGTTCAGCATCTCCTCGCAGAGGGGCTGCGCAGAAGGTCAAATTTAGGCCAGCTACTGTCAGGCTGATGCCCTTAATATGTTTTGTAAATGCCAGCAAAGCTCGCCTAAGTCGAGCTCCCCATGGGTAGGAGCTGCCTCCTGTTTAAGTCTGTTTAAAAATCCCTGACTTCTGATTCCCAGCCAGCGGCTCTGAGCTTTTCAACGTTTGAGTGAAATTTCAGCGAAACGACGTCATCGTATTGTTCCGGAATTTACCCTGAAACAAGCTGCAAACTCGTTTCAATTAATTCCAAATATTTAAAAACATTTTCCTGTGGAGAGGTCGGACGAGGGCTGTAAAAAGCCGAAATCGATTTGATTTTTTTCGCACACAAGAACCCCGAAATCTTTGACCAAACCGAAAACGTTGGCCATTTGCAATAGCGCATTAGGAGACCCCACAATGGAGGCAACCCTTGCTTGGCCACTGTGGTCTGTTTTGGCTTTCGGTTTGCACCACACATGCACCCGACGAGAAATTCGAAATTCCCTCTCGGCCAAACCTCGTACAGAATGTCTGCCTGAAACGCTGCGGTGCAATCGAGACAATTTTCCAGACAAAGCGGAAATACTTACCCTCGGCACAGGCGACCGAACCGGGTTCGAACAAATTTGGAATTCGTTTGAACGTGGCAACCTTTCGGAAACTATGTGCAGTTTTACCGGAAATTGATTTCGATCAACTTTCCCACTCCACCAGCGACGGCAAATAAATTGAGCGACATTTTTCAAAACAATTTTCTGAAAACATTTTGTTCGAAAAGGAATTAGTGAGGAGTGACAAAAACATCGACAAGTGATATTCTAATGATTTTATCCACAAAAAGTGCAATCACTGCCACCATTTCTATGATTGTAACATTCTAGGGATTAATTCACAGGACGAGACACTGAAGCGCCCTGTAAATGTATTATAGTTAATTGTATAATTCCAATAAAATATTCATAAAAAGGGGTCCATTTAAACAAAGAGCTGGTAAATTGATCAATTTTCAAATAATGACTTCACCAAAGGCGGCGGCGCGGCAGCCAAACACTCGCAGAGTAAGCCTTTTAGCGGCGTCATTATCACATTAGCATAAATAACGATGGCAGCATATTCGACTCGTCGGAGCTCCCCGGTGAAAAAGTTGATCATTTTTCCAATTAACAAGTATAATAAATCGCTTTTTGCATCAAATTGGCGCAAGGGGCATATGCCGTTATTTGCTAGTACCCAATTTTCAATTATCAAAAATTTCATTTCGCAATTAAACGAGGGCGGTTAAGGCGCCATAAATATTTGATTTTTTTATAGACTGCGCAGTTTTTGTTGCCCGTCCAGCGTAAATCTTAATTACTCACCTGACCTCAAATCCGACGAGCATCGCAGATAGCTCCACAGACAATTAGTTACAATTTGCAGCGCCTGGATTTATGATTATGGCCCCATCAAATTAATTACGGGCTAAAGAGCAATGTTAAGTGCATTTACGTGCACTTTACCATTTATGGTCCCGCTGCAGACAGATGGGCTTTGGGCTGGTGTTGAGGGTATTCAGGACCGGACCCAGAAACCGTCCTGCAGGGCGTAAACCCAGGGCTCAATTAAATGCAGTTGGATTTGAAGGCTCTTCACTGGCTGTTTGCTGATTGTGTCCGGCAAAAGTGCCCGCAAATGAACGACCAAAAATAGAAAACTGCACACAGTTTGGAGCCTCCCGTGGAAATTGAATGTTTTTTATGTGCGTTCTGTGCATTATGCGATATAACAATCAGCGACTCAAAGGACCGCGTGTATTCCACGATTCCGTGATAAAACCGGGCGCTGCAATCAAAAGAAATTGCACATCGGGTGCAGTGGCGATGGAAGCAAATTGGAAATTTGGTAGAAAGAAATGACGCTTTGTCGCTAGTGTGTCGCACCGACAAATCCCGGCTGCAATAAAGCCACGTTCATGGTCGCTTTTTGTCGGGCTCGATTGCGAGGTTTTTGCTAGAAAATGTACAAAAATGAGCACAAAGCAGACCTTCCTCGTTCAGGCAATGAGTGCACGTGAAAGCAGATACATACATATTTCCCCGAAACCCGTGCGCGAAAATTCGCATTTTTAAAAGAGTTTCGTTCGAAATTCAAATAACCTTCTATTTGGCTGAAATGAACAAAGCGCACAAAAAGAGGACAAAGGACGATTTGAGTATTTCAACAGCAACATTATTCTTACTTTTAGTGGAACCGACCATATTCAATGCCAAATGGACGGTAGGCAAGGAGTTGAGGTGGGCACATTACCTGCATTCTGAAGTGGAATTTATCTAAATTTAAACTAAAATATTTTGTAAACAAAATTGTTTGATTCTTCCGTTGATTTTTGTTTGGTTGAGTGAGACATGGTTAGGTGATCAAATTCATGACGGCTTAGTTAGTGTACCGGGATAGAATTTATGCCGTAATGACAGAACTTTACTCCACTACCACGGAAATGGAGTTACATCCCAGCGGGAAATGTGGTCAGGCCTTCCGCCTTCCTAGAAACCCTAATGAAATCAATATTTTTTATGGGCATAAAGCACAGTTAATTCCACATAGGTTTGGTGGAAACATGTATTGCGAGCGGAGCGGACTTCTCCCGAGCTTTAATTGCAATAACAAAGAAAACTTCTTGCTCATTCCTGGTTGGGTTTTTGTAGTGTGAGATCGTGATGTCTAAAGTGAGCCTTAAGTCCAGTTCTAATTCAAAATCACGGCGATAGTTAAGTACCTACAATCACTCTAAATAGAAATACAATACCTAATTTAATTCACCTTAAACTTGACGGAAAGCAAAGAAAATAAAAATTCGGTCAAAAATTCCACATGTATACCTAGTCAAGTCATATGTACATCGAGGACTACTTCCAGATTAGCAAACTGGGAGCAGTATGAAAGTTTTTCGAAAGATTCCACACTGCTGCCAGAGAAGCTAGGTGGAAGCTTTAATAGTATTTTGTGCAACTAGGGTGGAAACTAGCCGATTGCCCACGATGGCAGGGTTAGACGCACGAGCTGTGGAATCCTGCTGCTCTGTTCAGCGATTAATCTACATGACACCATTAAAAAGACGGGAGCATGGGTAATTCGTTGGCCATAAATCGTCCTGTGACTACTAATATGAAGTAGAGGTCTAGGCCTTAAACATAAGCCAGGGACATATAAATTTATCAATGTGACAAGCGCAATAGATTTAATACGAAAACTTATCACGAATAAACATAATGCAGGATACTGTACGACCAGATTCAATAGTTTGCAGACCAAGAAGCAAACATCTTGATCTATAGGATGGAATACCCACTTGCCACCAAAGTTTTTGAACCGCGAGACGGGTAAATGCCTTCTGAACCGATTCAATCCGAGTAGCTCTGTTAGCTCTTAGCTATTGCACAAATGACCAATTGCTATTGGGCTTAGCTTTGCCATAAGGTATTTTTGGTAATAAATTCGAACAAACAATTAACTGTTTATATTCTTTCAAAATGTGCAATTAAATTTTCGCGTCGCAATACGTCAATCCAGTGGCGTAGCGTGGGTGTCAGCCGCCCGGGGCGGAAGAAAATTTTGCCGCCCTCTTATTTAGGTATTTCAATTTAAAAAGAATATAATATACAGAAATTCAAAAGAACTTTTCGGCAAGAACAGGCATCATTATTGTGTATTGTATTGAGTCGTTTGCCCTCGTTTTTGCCCTCAACGACTCAATACAATACACAATAATACGCCTAACTTTTTAGGCGCGTGGTGCTCGTGGGGCAGAAGGGCAAAAAGGTTTTTTCTCATTTATGTATTGTCATTAGTCCTACAAATAATTTTGTGAAAACCCTTAAAAATGTCTGCCATTTTGCGAAAAAATTGTTTCTCTATCTACATGATTTTTGGTACCGAAGTACACATGTTTATATTTTTAGAATTTTATTTCGCGAAATGGCAGTTGTTTGAAAAAAAACCGTTTTTTTCGACGAAAAAACTCGAACTAAATGGCTTATAACTTGTTTTCCTGATATACAATCGCTATAGTCAGGTGTACTTCGATGATAATTTAATAGTTAAGGTCCACTTAAAATTTGAAGTCAATCGGATGAAAACTGTTCGAGTTAAATTAAGGGGTTACATTAACGGGATACATAGGTCTTGAAGAAAAAAAAACAACTTTTTCAAAAAATTGTATTTTAAAACCAACAATTTTTTTTTATTTTAAATTTACACATAGAAAAGTTTAGCATTTAGCAAGTTGTAAAAAAATTTTCATTTCAAATTTTCCTCGTCCAGCCTTTTTTTGCGATAGGCAAGATTTCTCGAGAACGAATCGACTGATTTTGCTGAAACTTTGCACAATTTCTCGTGAATTTGTTTCGTGATTAACCGAAGGTTAATTCAATCAATCGGTTGACTCGGTCTTGTTTTAAACGAAAAAAATGTTTTAAAAACGATGAGAATCGGAAAAATTCTAAAAAGTTTGTGACGAAAATATATTCAAACTTATTTCTAAACTTTAAATTTCATTTTTTGCCTACCGCAAACAAAAGACTGGACGAGGAAAACTGCAGGAAAATTGAGAATTTTCTATATTTTTAGCTGAAAATTATTTTTTACAACTGCTTGAGATGCTAAACTTTTCTATGTGTAAATTTAAAATCAAATAGAGTTTTGATTTTTAAAATACAATTTTTTGAAAAAGTTGTTTTTTCTTTCCTTCAAGACCTATGTAACCCCTTAAGCTGGTAATAACCCCTTAATAAACTTTAGTTTGATTTTTCTCTTCCATTTGGCCGGTGACATGAATTTTTTTTTGTAATTGATTTATATGATGCTAAACTATCATCTAGCGAAATTTGAAGTAATTCTCCCGTTTTTTTAGTTTTCGCTCCAGCCTCCGTAAAGAAAGGGATTCCCCGATTTCGGCACAGTATAAGTAATGAATGCTCATTTCGATCTGTCCGAAACAAAAATATGAGATGGTTCAAATATTTACAAGATATTGGTTCACATATTTACAAGATATTATTATTATTTATTGTGTAATTTTGCCGCCCTCTAAAGTGCCGCCCGGGGCGCCCCCCCCAATCACACACAATGGCATGGTTTGCCCGTCGCACGACGGTGTGCAAAAGGCGTTCTTGTCGAAACATATTTAATTGCAACTTGTGGGGGTAACAAAAAACCAAAATAACAAATAAATTGATCTGAAATGTTAACACATTATTAGCTTCGTCCGTACCGCTTTTGAATTATATTATATCATATCATTATTATATAATATATTTTCAAATTTATAAAACTCAAAGTAAATTACGATATTCGATATTTTGACTTTAAATGGCCACAATTGTGACATCTTTTTTTAAAATTTAAACTGCTTGCAGAAATAGTGATTGTGAGAATAGTTTCAGTGATTAAAAGTCTTATTTTTATGTTGTTGATATCAAAGGTTTCCAGACTGAGAGATTCTCTACGCAAGGCGACCGGCACTTTCCAAAAAAGGCTATTTCGACTGCTTATATTATTTAGGAACTGTTTTTCTGTATATTTTATATTGTAACCTACATAAAAATACATTAAAGCAGAACTTATTTTATAATTATTTTTTAATTCTTTCACATAACCAAATTCAAAATATTACCAGATTTTTCAACCTCACCTCACATAACCAAATTCAAAATATTACCAAATTTTTCAACCTCAGTAAACAACACAACGATGAATGACACACCTACATATATCATATACTACCAAGTGACCAAGATCAACAAAAACTCCTCATTCCCAATATCATAGACATATCTCAGGAATCTCGATAGAAGAATTCGAAATTTGACCTTCACAAGCAAAACTCACGGCAACACATCCACTCGAATAGTGAGGGAGTGACATCCTTAACAGAAATTGTTCCACATGTCCTCCGGCCTGCTGAAATCGAAGTCGTGTGAGCAGGTCTCGATTCCCAGGAATCACTGCAAAAACGAGATCGAGTTGACATCCTTTGGCAGTTGAGTGAAGTTGATTTCATGGTTCAAGGGCCCTTCGAATCGAATGTGTCTCATATCCTTTTGATGTGCTAGCAAACGGTCGAGGGGCTTCCGCCGTTGCTGGCTTCCACCTCTATTGGAACCTTTAAAGTTCAAGCAGACAAAGTGGCTGTTTGGGAAGGAATTGGACCCTAAAAGGAACACCACGTGAAGTTGAACAACAAGATCTCACACGTTTTTGTTTTAACCTAACCGTCGCCGTCGTTTAACTTTTCTCAGGGAGCCACAAGTACACGAGACGAGTGATTAAATCGGCTCCACGAAGACCGGCAGTGGAGAGGGACAGGTTAATATACTAAGAAATAAAGAGCGCGCCGACTGCACTGGGGAAAAATCTGCAAAACTTCGCAACTTTCTGTGGTATGCCAATAATCGGGCGCACATGGTGCCGCCGTCTGCTGCCCATTAAAGCGGAAAATTTTTCTCTGGCGAACTTTACACATTGACGGAGGCGAAAAATTAGTTTACGATTGCCCCGACAGCCGTGCTCCACCGAGGTTCAAATCTGCATCAAACTTTGCTGTGGATTAAGGCAAGGGAAACTTTCAGAACACGTTGCAAGGAGACGTTCGACATCAAACAGCTCTCTGTAGAAATCGAGTTTAAATTGGCTTCCGCTCTCACCACCTCAAGAAGTTTACCCAGTGCACATTTGAGACATGTACTCGTAACGTTTATTAATTCTCCTTTTATTTAGTGAAGTCCGGTGCTGTGTGACAGGGCGCCGTGCAGGAAATTGCCGTCGTCGTTCATCGGGAAAAATTAATTTTGCTTTTGTAGAGCTAATCGGAACAGGTCTTCTTTATTAAAATAAGAAAACCTTCCGGAACCCGATCGTGTCTTTCTTTAAAACGGACAGAAAACAGCCCTTACCCACACTGTCACGTAAGGGCCATGCCGACCAATCCTTCAATTGAATTCTTGAAACATCCCCTGCCTTTCAAACTGCGCCAAGTCAGATTTCAAAACGCCGCTGTCATGACAATGGCAATGCCGAAGAATTTTCATTTAGCTAGTTGCAGGACTAACTACTCCCGTGGATCTGACAGTACTCCCGGGAGGCGCGGACGCGGGTATACCCGGTCGGAAGCAATAATTCTTTCGAAAAGAGGAAGTTTTATAGAAATTCCCAGAATTTTGTCAAACATCCAAAGATACTTCCGATGAGCCCAGCCCAACTTCGTACTGAAGCAGTTTTAATTGAAATTCTTCGGCCGTACACTTAAATGCGACAAAGTTACAATTTACTCCTTCTGGTAGGGAGCCAAAGGGCGGGGAGTTTGACGTTAATTGGACGTTCTGAGGTTTTCTGCCTTTAATGCCACAGAGAGCTTCTGATTTGTAAAGTTTTGTGATAACGCTCCTGCACAGAATCACACTGAATACAGTTTTCGGTATGTCGCCCAGTGACAAAAGGGCGTGCTTTGCATCAACACAATTTGAAGAGGAAAAGTGGGCGTGGAACTTAGCCTTTATAATGCAATGCATAAATTCAGGTGGTGAAACCGATAACATTGCTCCGCGTTGAGCTGCCAACCAGGAAATATCAATCTTTACTGAATTACCTATGCAAAGAACAAAAATCAACGGTAGGGGGTCAAATTTGCCCTGACAATTTTCCCCCTGTCATTTTTTTATATAGCATTTTCTGCACTTTTTTTCTTTTGCTGGGCTTAGCTGGCCTCCAACTTCTTTTGTAATGAACTGTAGCTGTAGTCTGCCGGCTAATTCCTGTTGCTTCTCGTGTACCGTCTCGCTCTAGCGAACAGTTCGGATAGCTTTATCCAAAGTCAGATTGGCCTCTGACTGTAAATTTTCAGAAATTCTTTTAACGCGGATACCGACAACAATGCGATCCCTGATCGTATGTTGTTGAAGCTTGTGATTGGAAGCCTGTTGGCAATTTTCACCGCTGCTACCATGTTATGTCCGAGGGTTTGTCCTTTTAATAAAACACGGGCTTCGCGAAGTAAAACCTTTGTTGGTGCGTAGCTGGAAGCAGACTGGCTTTTAGGCCTAGTGGTCTCCTAAAAGTATGTTACTGCCGGAGTGCCTGGTCCTGGTGATAGGTGAACTCTTGTTTTATTGCTGAATTGCTGAGTGTTGCCGTTTCCTTTCTTTACTAAGCAATTTAAATAAGCATTCGGATTCGGAGAAAGTAGAAAAATCGTTTCTTTCTTACTAATGGGTAATTTTCTTGCTTTTCTTGTCTCAAAAATTACAGTATTCCTGTGTCTGAAAAAAGAGTAACCTTTTAACCATTTTTAAAGCATTTATATATGATGAATAAATATGATAAATTTGCTTGTGGCAGACAGACACGAAGAATGTACCGAACATAAAAAAGAAGCCACATGATTAATTTAATCGTAGACAGTTGAGAAATTTACGATAATTCTAATCAGAGGGGACTACGTGTTATCTGTGCCGGCTAATATACGAGCATATTCTGGTTTTTGATCGCAGTATTTAGAGCGGGGATTATTATTGTATTACTAGCTGAGTTACTGCGGCGCGTGCCTGTACTCAATTTGACCTTACTTCAATGATCCTACTTACGCATTTAATTTATTGCAATCGACTATTTGTACAGAAGTTTTGTGTCTGTATGCATTACTTATTCACTTGAAAATATTGCTTTATTCTGATCAAATCTCCTCAATCTTTCTTATTAATCTAAGTGAAGAAATTATAAATGCTTTATTGAATTCGTAGTTTTCAATTCGGAAGGTTTCGTTCGCTCTTCTAGGTCTTTCATACCATATTCAGAAATTGTGATAAGCGCGAATTTCTTATATTTAATGGAAATTTATTTAATAAGAAATAGTAGATGCGAAAACAGCGAACTCTAGAAATTTATTCTATTGGCATTTTGGATCCGCCATTTTTAAATTAGTTATTTCTGCTTTAAAAATTCAAGATCCGCACCCTAGAACCTCTAAGTATTAACTTTCGTTTGAAGTTTGGATATTGCCACTTTGAATTTGGATACTGTGATGGCTGGTTCGAAATAAGCGACCCCGAAAACCTCTTACAGCTGATTTTCAAGACAATTCCTTGAAGTTTAAATAATTTAATTAACCAACAGGCATCTAGAAGCCATTTTGAGAGCTTGATCTTTATCAAAATAACAAATAGCCTATATGTTAAATTGGAGTATATATGTACATACTACCATGTGTGAAGAAATAAAGTCTTTCGAAGCAACCATCTAGGCGTGAATGAGTAACACACTTTTATTTTTATATATGTATGTATATCATAGATAATTGTATGTCGATAGATCAAATAGTTTCATGTGGTATACCTTTCAATTGAGCTTCATCATAAGGGTTTATTTTTACATGTTTTTATATGCAAACCCTTAATAAAAAAAAATTCATGTATTCGGAAATGTCCACTTTAAGGATTCTTATTCCTGATAAAATGATGCGAAGAGTTCAATGCCAATAACGACCAAAGAACACCGCCGTCGCACAGTGGGCCAAAACGAATTTTAGGTGACCAAAAATCGATTTTCGTCATGTCATAGATTTTAAAAATTTTAATGCCATTCGATAGCAAACTAAATGTATCACCTTATGGCAAAAGTTTTTTTCAATATTCACCCCCCCTCTATGTGTTTGGAATGGCTAAATTCAGAGAAAAATCTGAACAGCTCATTTTCCTTACAAAATGTTCGAGTTTTCTTTGATTTCAAAGTTATATTGTGAAAATGTTTGTATGGGGAGGTTGAATTGTTGATAATGAAATCACTTACTACATAGGAGGAGGTGTTATTAGGCCAATAACTTATGATAAAAGTCAAACAGTTTTTTTAATAATAGCATTTTAGTTGAAAAGGGCGATTTTTCGTTCAAATTTTTATTTCTTTTTGACTTTAAAAAAAATGTCCACAGATGGCCACGCTCTCCTTAATACCAATGAAACTATAAACCCTCCTTTATCATTTAAAACAAAAATTGGCTGCGACCACCTGCGACCTTGGGAGAAAATTGCATTTGAAGTAAAGTCTACCTTGCTTTCACGTGCATATTTCCACACAATGTTCCCATTTATGCAGGCATTTTATGACTTTTAAGGCTGCATAATGTTTGTTTGGGAAATAAATTACAGTTTTCCTAATGCACGTTTAGGATTAACGACATCATTTGTATTTAAAGAAGTTATATTATTACGTTTTATGACATTTTTAACTGACTTTGACTTACTCTGCATATGCGCCCTATTCAGTATGTGCTTAGTACTTTATAACATCCAGGTAAATACGTACGATGATTATTGACTTTGATTTTTATGACACCTAATTTGTTTTATTATAATTGCCTGACATAAGGGAGAATTGTAATTGTGTGTGTGTTTAAAAACATCAGTTGCAGGTAGGTGAAAGTAACGGAAATCTTAGCTACTTAAGAGGTTATTACCAGCTTAATTTTGGGTTTTCAATTTTTTTTTCTATTGGCTTAAATAATGCCTAAACATCCCTCGAATCAAAAGAAACTTTGTAGAAAGGTGTACTTAAATGTTGTAATGTCTCTAAACCAATTTGTCCGAAGCTACTCTTTCAATATTTTTTTTAACGCGTTTTTCTCGGAACCACTTTTAAAAATCTGCCAGCAGTAGAACTCGAACAGTTTTCATCCGATTGACTTCAAATTTTAACTGGACCTTTATTATTAAATTATCTATAGAAGTACACACGATTGTATATCAGGAAAAAAAGTTATAAGCCATTATAAAAAAGGATATTAGGAATAAATGAAAGAATGATGCATTAGAAAGTTGTGAGACTATTCGAATTTTTGTAAGATATACATATGTATGGTGCAGTGGGGAGAGGTTATAAAATGATACGTACAATAGCATAAACAAAAAGCCATTGAAATTAGAAAAACGAATGTGGGAAAAGAAATTCGAAGAAAAGAGTGAATAAAGGTGACATGTTGCTCCATGACACGGAAAATGAAGAAATAATTTATTTATTGTGGGAAAAGTGTTAGGAATTGGTGAAAGATATTTTGGGGTTGGGTTTATAAATGGATGCCTGATTATATGAGACTACCCGCACCCCGGTGGGGAATATGGGGGAGGGGATTTATAGGAGAGGGGGTGTGAAATAATTTTTTTTTTTTTTCAAATACACAGAAAAATATTGTTAAAAATAATGAAAACCAAAATGGGAAAAGATTTGCGAAAATTGAAAAAAAAATTTTTCGTCGAAAATACCAATATAAAATTTTTATTGTTTTGCATAAATTTGTAATTTCTTTTTTTATTTATTAAATATTGATCATGTAGATGACAAAATAATTAAAGAATAAATTAAAAATGTTGTGAAAACTTTTTAAATAACATTAATAATTCATTTATGGAGTACTTCAAATTTCTTTGATTTAGTTAGCGGCACCCTGTAAACCAATTAAATATTTTTTGTTGGCAGTTAAGGGGTAATAATGTCAAAATTAATTAGCCTAAATTTCATTATGATATCTTTAACACAACAAAAGTTACAGATTTTTGATAGCGACCAAGTCGTTTTGGCCCACTGTGCGTCGTCTTATTGCCTGCCCGTCTGATTTGCAGCGAGCGCTGCTCCTGGTCGTGATGAGCTCTTTCTATCGTAGTCCGATTAGTGATCAAATAAATTTCCAGACACCTTGGAAGCTTTTTCGCCCCAGCAAATATGGACAACGTAGAGCACCCAGCGCCATTATGTTCACTTGATACAGAACACACGGTGTAGGGGCTTTTTTCATATTTTCCTCGAACGGCGACATCTGGCTCCCGATGCGGGCCTAACCTGCTCCCAGCTGCGCTTTTGTCTGAGATGATTACTTGCTGACACCTTTTCAGGATTATCACCCAAGCGAATCAGGGATTTAGGAGTCACTGTACGTAAGGCGTTAATAGTTTTACGTGGGGCAGGGGTTGAGCAATGGGTGCATATAGAAATCACCGATCGATCGCGTCTTCTGTTTCTGTCCGGAACGACCCGATTTATTTTCATTACGGGAATCATCCCCGCAGTATAGTAGAGTTATCCATCTATAAAGCTACCTGAGCCACTTTGTTGCATGTCAGGAAGTTTACAAGATTCTTTCGAGGATGGTGTAAAAGCCACTTAGGCGGCTCACTTTTCAACCGGAACAGTGCATTTCTGTCATCGAAACAGTATGCAGTTCTCGAACTTGTCCGGCGGCCCAGCTAGCGCTCCAATCTATTTATCACCTTGGCAGGTCATAAGTTCTTGCCGACTTCATAATTTAAAAATATTCGCTCCCAGCTTTATAACTCTTCTGCACGTCCACGGTGAAATGAAAACGTTGATTTATACGCGGTGGAACTAGAAGCCCTCGCAGCGTTCGTCCGGGCCACCTTATAAATAGACCTCACTTAGGTGAGCGCTCGAGAGGAATATTTTGCGGTGGTAATTTTCGTGTCAATTTTTCACTTCATAACCAACCTTTCAACTTTTTGGTTTTGCGTGACGTCCTCCCTATTTGTCACGGCCAAATTTAAGCGCTGGGAAATTTCATCGCTAAGTGATGATATGAACTGCTGGTCAGCTTTCCAGAACCCCAAGAATTTTAGCATGCATGACTGCACGTATTAATGAAGGTGCACGAAAGCAACGAAAGCCATTTGTATTGAAAGTAGTTGTTCCTGACGTTTTTGGGATTTAGCAAAACTCTAGCAGGCTTTCCCAACCTTTTTTAATCGCGGACCATCAACGAATCCTGGATTAAAAAAAATATAATTCAGACTGACGAAAAAGCCACAGTTTTTTTGTAGTCAATGTTTCAATTCTACTAACTCTGATATTATTGAAATATCAGAACGCGAGTGTAGCGAAAATTATTTAGAGACAGCCGAATGATAATTACAGAGTTAAATTTTAAACAAATTAATGGATAACATAATTTTTTTCTTCTTTTTTTGATTAATAATATAATATTAAAAATCGGGCTTAACATTTTGAACATAACAATAAATGATTTCAAGAAAATTTTTGTTTTATATGACATTAGAAGTTAAAATTAAAGTTATTTGTGACTGACGGCCTTTGTTTTGCGCAGTCTCTCAATTTAGTTTGTGGACCCCAATTTTAGGAATGCATGAGCGATAACTCGAAAGAAAGGGCAATAAACAGGCATGCTTTTAAAAAGATAAATGTTTAAGACTAATTTTGTTTTTTTTAAATACCGCAAACAAAACATTTTTCTTCAAGTTGACAAATTTTCGAAACCTTTTTATAAAGCGTTTTTATTAATTCGCTTTCTTATCTGTCCGGGTGGAATCTTGCAATCAACATTTCGATTAGTTCTGATCCAAGGAACTTGGGAAGAAAAAGGTAGTTTGTCACCTTGCGGCATCCGCCATATTGGATTTAGAAGGATATTGAATATACTATATTGCATTATCACCGGCATAATATACATATGTGTGCAAAATTTCAAAGATTTACGCGTAATTAAAACTAGCCGAAATTTTGATTGCATGATTCCACCCGAACGGACAAGAAACTGAGTTAATAAAAACTATTGAATAAACCTTGATTTAATCGAAATAAAAATAGTATTGTGTGCAACTAGGGTGGAAACTAGCCGATTGCCCGCGATGGCAGTGTTGGACGTCTACTGCCATCAAGGGCAATCGGCTAGTTTTCACCCGAGTTTTCATCACAAGTGCGGCGGTGGGTTCGATAAGGAGGTGGAGGAAGGAGGAGCCCGTAGGGGCGGAATGGGGGGTGCAAATAAAAAAAAACAATTTTTGCTGTAATTATTTCTCAAAAAGATATACGTATCTTAAAGAAAAGTAGTAAGGAAAGGTTTTTATGATATCTAAGGTACAGATGTTCAAAGCAATATACTATTACATTACATAGTCTTAACTACTCTGGTGACCATGTGATATTTAC
This sequence comes from Neoitamus cyanurus, assembly GCA_947538895.1. Lineage (NCBI taxonomy): Eukaryota > Metazoa > Arthropoda > Insecta > Diptera > Asilidae > Neoitamus > Neoitamus cyanurus. Next base: position 476,686 of record OX384541.1, read on the forward strand.
TCATGCCCGGCTTAAATAATTTATTTAGGTACCTGAAAAGCATTAAAAAGATTTTTAACTCGTGCGAGTATATAAAAAAAAATGGGATTTCTTGAAGAAATATTCTCAGTGCATTTCCATTTCAGGTACCCGTGTGTTCTAATTCTCGCGTGCGTTTCCACCCGTAAACCCGTGCGGTATAGTAGTGGTTTCCCCGCACGTGTGATGAAAATTATTATTTATATAACTGCTATAAAATTGACACAATCATAACAACGGAAGCACATAAAATCTGAAATTTCACACAAATCTAACGAATTTGCGTGTGTGGTCGGCTTGGCCCGGCCCTTTCCCATTGAAGATTCCATTCATAAAGTCGGGGAGAGCACCCACTTATTATATAGGAATTTGTTCGGCCTGCGACATCTTTATATAGAGGGTCTCTCAGTAAGAACGTTCGACTTTTAAATGTAAATAAAACAAGCTGTGTGTGAGATATCTATTCCATTTTAATTTTATTTGATAAAATATTTTATGGCATTATGTATGGAATATAGCGCCGCTCAAATGTCCGCCGCGGCTTTGCTTTGTTTAAGGGCATGTACATGTTTACTTACCTTACCACGTCTACTTTTCGGTTCTAGGAAGAGACTTTAAAATTTATCCAAACACACTAAAACCCCACTTGCGCTCAAGAGATGACTTTCACAAAGCTCCGCCGGCTTCCAGTTTTATCCAAGGCGTGCAGTGATACTCTGAATGAGCTTCTTAGGAAATGGTGCCGTCATTGAATAATAATTCCGCCTGTTAGCAGCCCCCACCCCCTGCTGCACTTGCGGCACAGAGGTCGCCAAGCAAGTTTTAATAGTAGGAGTCTTCCTTGGCTTTACTGTTTTATTTCCATCACGTAGCTCTTCCGGAACATTCTGCGCTCGCATAATCTTCAGCCGGGGCCAGGCCAGTAGGTTTGTGTTCCATGGAAATTATTTCATACAGGCAGATGGTAGCTCCTGCGGGAGGGGGCCGGTGTGTTCATTTTCAATTTCTTGGGAGTTCGTGGAGAGAACATTATTATCTAGGAAAACAGTTTCCTTGGCATTTATGCAGATTGGCTCATTATATCGCTAGACACTTTCGGGGCTTCGGGTAGGCACCGATAGAACTTGTGCGGGCTGCAGCCTTTTTCGGCTTCAGTCAGTTCCCCTGGTGCGCCGGAATGGTGAAATTGCTTTCGAATTGTTTGTTAAACTAATCACCGCAGAAAGATCCTCCCCTGCTTGCGGGAAGAATTTGGACTGCAATCTGGCGGCAGAGAAATTATGTTATATTTAGTGGGCCCTTCACCAGCTGGGATGCAGTTTGTACAAGCTCACCGAGGAATTTTAAAGTTTCATCACAAAGGTGGAGATCAGTCAATGCTGGCATTGCTGGGATACTGGTAGATGGCTCCGCCGCAGCACTTGAGCCGAAAGCGACTTAATAAAGATGGACTTTATCCCTTCATTCACTCTCCATGCCATTCAATTTGTCATTCCCCACCATCCCCCGGGCTGCCATTAGGCGGACATAGAGCCCGGCCTGCGCCATCACCACCTCCCGGACTCCACTTAACAAATTGGTTTCCCTGTACAACTCGGAGAAGGAGCTGCTTTCGTTTGTCTTCGAGGAAAGTTTTTCAATTAATTTTCTGTTGTCCTGCCACAAAGGAGAACAGATAAAGTTTTCTTGCCTAGTCCTATCATATCCTCGGCGACTCCGCTGGAACTGGGTCGATCTGCCTTCGGCTGGCACTCATTTTTCCGCCGGCCGATAGGCAACTCTGGATGGGCCGGGACAGAGCCGGGTAATTGATTAGGAATCGATAAGCCCAGATTTAGGATAAAGGATGTGATTAACGAGCATCTCAATGACACTTTCGCACGCTATAGACCCTGGGATGCCCATTTCCACGGCGGCCCATTCTGCTGTTTTCCACAAAAACGTGACTTCATGGTTTACATGGCCACGGACTAGCCATCAGAGGTGCCACGTTTCCGAGCTTCGCCCACAGCCTTTGCCGCCTCCCTGGTTTTAATATTGATATTGGTCCGTTGCTGAAACTCGATCGAAAATTGGTTTTCACTTCGTCTCCGTCCATCACTAGACGTCGATATCGCTGCGCCCCATCCGGATTCTACCTCCAGCGGCCTAGGACTCAATTCGAAAACTAACAAGGGCACGTGCAGGGGCGTCACACCCTTCGATAGCACTCGATCCAACGGTGCAGGAAAACTGCTTTCCGATACGTCACTATCTCGGGTTTCCAATTGCTCAAACCCTCCCATAATGGTAATTACTGGGCACAAGGTGGTAGGGTCAGTTCCTTGGCAATCGGCAAATGATACGTACACTCCGGGTGTTCCCCGAGCGAAGAGTGCAACATCCTTATTTTCAAGAAATTGGGGACTCAATTTGTTTTATGGACCTGGGCTAGCACACATCTTGATGCAATGCCAGCAAGGTCGAGACATGGGGAATTTTCCCTAAGGGAGCGGCCCCGGCCAACACAAAAGGGGCAGCTGGGAATTAATGCTTTGCAGATTCTTTTCCTATTGAAAATGAGTGCCTCTGAGGGTGTACACACTAATTTACGAGAATGAGAAATGAATCACTCGAATTTGCACTCGAGATAGATTGCCCCACCAACATGATACTGCCAATTTTTCCGGGATGTAGCCATTAAGAAAATTTAAAAGTCAGTAAAAGTCGAACCGAACTCGGAGAGGAATTAAACAAAGAAAGTTCTCGGAAACCACGAAGAAGCAATCAGAGATAATCTCGTGACACGCCAATAAAGTCCTGTCCGCTATGGCCATAAAATCTCCCCGTTCCGGGTCCAAGTGTCAAACTTTCGGGCTGAAGTAACTTTCTCCGGCTAAGGAGAAGGGCGGTGGGGAGCAATTTACGACTGAAGCGATCCGACGGAGTTTTTATCGAGTCGCCTTTACGGCCCTCTGTCCTGCTTGTGTGCTGCAGACAATTTAATTGACATTCAGTCATATTAACTTTGCAGACTTCTCCAAGTTTTCTCTTATAGTTTTATGTGGTGGTCGGTCAAAGGGTAGGGTTAGATGGTGAAGGGAAACCTAGCTGTCGATTCACATCGCTCCCGGAGAAACAACACTCTAGTAGCCTGCGACTGGGGGAACGCATTGGAACGCTCTGCCACTTACAATATATTATATATTATATACCGTTTAAAATGCGCATGGCTTGAGAATGATACCCTAATATTGTTTTTTGAATAACCAAATTTTGTGAAAGATAAAAGAGACGATGTAATATATTTATCTTGAAAACATATTTTCAAAACCGGCTTTTTCCAAAACTTAAATACCACTAAACTATATGTTCATATTAGTCCAGGGAAATAAATAATAAAAAAACACCCTGTTGGGGACTGTGAATAATCCAGATGTCTGATAATTTACTCAGGATCTATAGGAACGAAACCTATGCCTTTCTTCAGAAGATTAGGTGTGTTTTTTATTAAGAATTAAAGACCCAATCATGTATGTTTTTACCTACTAGTAAAAAATAGAATATTTCATCAACAATTCGGAGTTGCCATATTATAGGAAATTGAAAAGCCTTTAATATGGCGGTTTTCAAAATGTCGATATGATTATTTGTTGCTTAGAAAAGTTAAAAAAACGGTCAAAATTGGTGATATTCAATTAACATTAAATATTCCAAAATGCAAAATTTCAGAGCGATCCATCGAAGAGTTTTTGCAAAATTGTAATTCCTATAGGCTCATGTTAATTGAACACCTGGTTTATTCACACTCCCGACAAAAATCTTTTTCCCTCAAAATTAAATCAACCATAAATTCGTACACAATACACCCCATACATCACTTTCACTAATTCTTAATACTTTTTTAACTGTAAACTGTAAAGTATTATTAAATTTAGTTTTCCTCATTTTACACCACCTCCTTATTGCACCCCCTCTCCTATATCTCCCAGCGGGGTGGGGGGTGGTCTCATATTTGGAAATTTGAATAACAGATTCGAAATCAGTGATCCCGAAAATCCCCAAGGGCGGATTTTCAGGGAAATCCCTTGAAGTTTAACTTTTCGGTCGCCATATTGATCCAGTATCTTGATTTCCAAAATTTTGATGGCAGATTCAAAATCAGTGACCCCAAAAATAGTATGAATTTTATTTAAACTTTAATATCACAGTAAAAGCAGGCGGCGCCCATTGTATTTACTTTTTCAACTGGGATGTATGTAACAAATCTGGTTCGACAGAAAAAACGATTCAGAAAAACTCGGATCACAATATTCTTTAACTATTACCACCAAGCATACAGTATATAGAGAACTCATCTCTAACAAAAATTTGTCGGCCGTGCTTATGAACATTTTGTCTTCGATTGGGTCCCACTGCGTTCATTTCGCCAGAAATGAATCCAAGAATTCATCCGACTTCAGAGCTCAGCACCGATGTTACGTTGGGACTCGATCTGCGGCCTGGCTGCTGTTGTGACTCGTCTGTATGCGTTCGAATATTTACATCTGAGCAAGCAGGTGTTTGTGCCCATTGCGCTCGTTCTTAATTGATGAATGCAATTTCGGTTGTGCGGGGCATGAACGACGACGTACTGATCGACCGATGTAATTGTTTTTAACCGCCTTCCGAAATATTTTCTTCAAATTTGAATGGGACTACCTCAGGACTATACCCTTTAAAAAAATATATAGATTTTTTTAAATTGGTCCACAGTTGACGAAAATATCGGTGAACATATAAAAAAAAATATACAGACGAACATAGAACCTCCTTCTTTTTTGGAAGTCGGTTAAAAACAATTTTAAATTATATGTAAGTCCACCTGATCTAAACTACGTTTCTTTTGAATTGAAATCTATGACTTTATTATTTTCAATTTTAGTAATGAAGAAGATTTACCACTTGCATAGCTTTCAATTAATCTTTCTGCTAACCATCTGCTATTTTTTCTTATTAAAATTAGAAGCAAGAAGTGTAAAATGTATTTTCTATGTTCAAAGCAGGTATTGAATTCGTCAAACCAAGTTTCGAAATTCTTATTTTTCTTATTATAGTTTCACAAATACATAAGTCGAACAATTTCTCTTTAATATTCTGCAAGGTACAAAATTGTTTGAAGTTTTCACTAAAAATTTTAGTGTGAAAAGAAATAACAGAAAAAAAATCATCAGTTGGTGCTTTAAGCTGCAGTCTCTGACAGGAATAGTTTTTATTTATTAAAAATGCTTCGCTTCTGTTAACAGTCAAATTGTGCTCTTTAACTAGCCTTTTACAATTTTCGCAATTATTTTTTTGTGATATTTTGAATATTATATATCCAGCAAAGTATCTAAGAGAATTGTGGTTCAGCTCATCTTCAACATCATTTGAAAACGGTACTGTTTTTTCAAAAATAGATGCATAATTTAGAATTGAAACATTTGGTGAATCCGAAAATTGTGAATTATTTTCGGCATTCAATGCCATATTATTAATTTCTTCCTGACATTCATTTAAAGGAGGTAATATAAAATTATCTTCATCAGGCTCGCATTTCGAAGAATTTGTTTGGGCTCAGATGTAAATATTCCAGATAAGTCACAACAGCAGCCAGGCCGCAGATCACGGGCCAGCGTAGGCACGGTTCCGAGCTCTGAAGTCGGGTGAAAAACCAACCCAACCCGTCTCTCTGTTGCCCTTCATGCCCCGCACAACCGAAATTGCATTCATCAATTAAGAACGAGCGCAATGGGCACAAGCACTTGCTTGCTCAGATGTAAATATTCCAACGCATACAGATGAGTCACAACAGCAGCCAGGCCGCAGATCGAGTCCCAGCGTAACATCGGTGCTGAGCTCTGAAGTCGGATGAATTCTTGGATTCATTTCTGGCGAAATGAACGCAGTGGGACCCAATCGAAGACAAAATGTTCAGAAGCACGGCCGACAAATTTTTGTTAGAGATGAGTTCTCTATATACTGTATGCTTGGTGCTATTACACTTACTAGGCGATACCCGGTATGTCAGCTAATTACTTTATATGTATCAGAAATATTTCAATCTAATTTTGCCAATGAATTTGTCGTCTCAGTTCTCATCAAAGCTGATTGAAACGCACATTTAACCCCCGAGGGAGATTTAATTTAAATTTTTGTAAAAGCAAGTGCGAGAACGGAAAGACATTTTTATGAAATAGAACGCCTGTCTGTGAACGAAGGGTGTGCGGCGTTTTCATCGCTTGATGCTTTGTTTTTGGTTCACCAAGGGATTTTCACCCTTTTTCTTGCCTCCACATCGTCCGCCTGGTCCGCATCTAGGATATGCCCTTCTAATTAAAAGCATAAATTAGCAACAAAGTTGCCGAGCTAGCTGGCAACATGCAGTGTGACGCGTTAGAAGCCTCCGCCATCCTACGGCATAATCTCCATGGATAAAAGTGGAAAGGAAAAAGGACAGCTCCTCCGCTCCGTAGACAATCAAAGTTTTAATTTGCAGTTAATTAAAGAAGATTGTCATTTCAGATGTGCCGGGTGACGCGTACAAAGGATCCGGCGCGAATGCGGCAATAAGTCGACTAAGAGGATCTTAGGGCGGATTTTCGCTTTTACGGCTGGCATTAGCTGCAGGCGTTTTGTGGTTTTCTTCAGACCGGAGAAGAGCAAGGAGCGAAAGAGCTCGTCTGAGCCAATTATGGACAGGTGTTATTCCGCCGACGCAACGTTACAATTGGCGCTGGTGGGGCACGTCCCCTAAGCTAAGCGGGCACTGTGAATTTTCAGCAGCGCGGATAAATCGGTAACTAAAAAGTGTATGTGCGTGCAGCGGCCAAATAGTAGCGGAAGGTCAGATAAAAAATGGATTTCTTGGATGCGCCTTTGATATCGAGAAAATAAAAAGTCGCAAAAGAGAGCAATATTGGGTGCATCCTCTTAATTTGCAAAGGCCGATGAAAGGTCACTTCTACATCTTGCACTAAGGCACCGCGTCGCACCAGAAATGTAACAAACTGCAATTTCTTTGTTCGCGGTAGCTAGTTCGCGCGTCCTCATTGAACTGCGTGTGTTACATCGTTAAGGCCGTTTTGCCGCGCTGCGGGACAACTGCAGTGCGCGCCTGCCCTTAGAGGGTGCTCGGTGCAGTCCCTTCGACTAATGAACTGCGAATTGTAAGTTCATAAGCTTTGAGGTGGTGGTTTATTGTTATTGCCACCTCGTCTCCGACCTTCTGCAATTTCGATTCTCCGAGACAACGTGGAAAAACCCAATGGGGGAAGACAATTAATCAATTAGTCCTGATATTCCCTCGGGGAGTGCAGACTGTAGGCAGTATGATTAATGACTCCAATCACATCCACTGAAGACATAACTAATCTCAGCACGTAGCTGCGTCTTATCAAGCTCATTAGAACTATGTAAATTTGCCGCATTAAAGCGCACTGGGTCGCCAGGGAACCACAGTTTGGGGGCTGTAACCTTTCGATTCTTCTGTGTCTCCCAGATATCTCGCAAAGACACGTTCTCATCCGGCTCCACCGGAATAATGGAATCACTTTCAGTTATACAGTAACGCTGACGCTGGGAGTTGTGGGAAAAATAGATCGACTGCCAGTACCAGAAGCCAGATTGTAACACCGGACGGGGGCACGTAATCACTCACAGCAGCCCTCAGAACAATCCACCGGCTCTACGCTCGGGGTAATTCATCACCTGCCAACGGGCTACATTTCATCTCATGTTCACATCATCGATGACAAGCTGCCCATGTGCAGGAAAAAGTTTTCTTTCCCTTCGGGTGGGTTGGCCACGTGTGCACCCATCTGTGGAATCAACACTATGGTCATGGTGGCCACCAGACGCTTTCTTTATTGTGGCCCCGTTAGGCATACAAGTTGCTGAAGGGTTTAATCAGTCCCGTGATCCGACGGACATTGCAGTCCTCCGATGCCCCCAGAGTTTGCTTAATGCGTGGGAGTGGTGTTCTTATTTGTAAAACATGGAAATCGACCAGTAGCTAACACCTGATCATGGCTGCTTGTCCTGCGCGTTCGAATAGTTTCTTACTTCACCTCTGGCTGGGACATAGCAATCGCTTACACATGCAAACCCGTAATGAAAGCCATAAAGATGATGTACACGGCACCTTAAAATACGGTAATTCTTGTTATTACATTACTCTACCCTATTTCAATGTCAAAGCCACTGATTCTAGCTAATTTAGGAGGTTCAAGATTGTTAGAGAAATCAAGTAAGTTGATTTTGTTCTCATTATGTTGTGTGAACATGAGAAGCGTGAACGATTAAAATATAAATATTGGATCTGCTTTTGTAAAATCAAATCCAACGGCAGTGCACACATATGAGTTTGCAATTCGAAAGAACAGAACTCCTAGGTAAAACGATACAAAAGAAAAGGTTTTACCGCAGGAGACGGGTTAAAGTGTTAAACTAAACTCTAACTTTTTTAAAGTATGTATTTATTGGCTCCCAGGCCCAAGGATAGTTTTGGGTTTTTTCGCTACGTGAACGAAGCAGGGTAGATAATTTCAAGTGCTGCACGCATCTCATCTGTATTTAAGGCGCCCACAGGCACAGCTATCCCTAAGCATTTTGCGCAGGGGCTGATGTAAAAATGAGTCACCGCCTTTGTTTTAACATAACGTGCCCAGCCAAGTTTATGACAAGTTCCCTGGATGGGGGTGCATTTTAATGTCCTTTTGAGGCATTCTTAGTTGAATTTTCGTGAGAGGCGGTTTGTTTTTTTAAAAATAATTAGAGTTGTGAGTTGATTAAAAGTGGAAATTTAGAAGTGTTTTTCAAGGACTAAAGAGAAGTCAAAGAATAAGGAAGACTGCAGTAGATTGTCTGGTGAGTAATCACTGAGTTTCTTTGTTATGTGTGAGTAATCACTGAGTATCTCTACTGTGTGAGAAATTATTTTAATGTTGCGTAAATCGTGTGTGCTTTGTCTGGTTAATGTTTGTTAGTAATCACTCAGTATTTCCGTGGTGTGAATAAGTATTTTCATTTTGTGCCACATATGTGTGCTTCGGTATATTTATTTGTGCCAACGACGACGAAACGGGTGTATGAGTTTGTATGTATGGTTATGTTCATTTGCACATGACAGAGTGCTCATCGTTGTTTTTTTTCCTTTAATTGCAGGCCTGACACAAGATGACCGCCTTGCCGCCCGAAAACGATGACAATTTTCAAAAAAAATAATAAAGTTTAAATTAATTAAATTGGGTGCTGGAGTTTTATTAATGAATAACGTCAGCATCTATTTTTCTTCCCCCTAAACCTAAAGTTTAGTGGTGTTCTTATTATAAGATCAAAAAAATGACTCAGTAAATTGTTGGCTGCTAAAAGACTATATCTTCGTTCAAATTGATCCGATTAAAAAGCACGGTTTCAAAGAGCAATTGTCCCATATGCATTCCTTACGTCAAGTATAGAGAGGAAGAAGAATGCAAATTTTAATTTTTCGAGCTATTTTTCAGATGTGGCCAAGTTTCGATCAAAACGGGCCAAGGCATTACCGAGGTCATCATGCAGTTACTTTTTCTGCTTAACAGAAAATGTTTCTCTTGAAAGCGACATTGCAAACGCTCTGCACAGGAGAGTGCGCCAAAACAGCTCGTTTATAAATCCTTTGAAATACTTTTGTACAGCTAGTTTGTTCTACTGGAAACAGTATGAATCGGGGAAAAATCTATGAAATTTTATCCTTCTGGCAGTCAATAGGTATTTTGCATTGCGAGGCCAAAAGTACATAAGTAACCAGTACATCTAGTAATTTGGGTCGGAATTATTATCAGAGGAGAAAAGTGAAACTCATTTATGTATAATATTATATATTTTATTTTTTCAACGCATAGGACCAAAATTTTTTGTTTAATATTTTTTGCATGCAGGGATTTACTGAAAGATGTATTAAATGTCATTGTATGAATTTTACCTAAAGACAAAAATTCATTCAGATGCTTTTAGCTTGAATCTCTTGTTAAAATAACTGAAATTTTTGTTAAATACTTATAAATGCTTCTGATTCGTTTAAAATTACAACTTCATATTGGATATTCTACTTTCAATCAACTGAGTTCCAGCGGAGGAGTTTCGTTCCGAACAATGATTAGAAATGGAAAAGCAATGCCTGTTTTATATGTTATTTTCGCTGATGTAATAAAGTCGGGAAGACAACTGGAACGGCTTCTTGTTTTTAATAATTCACGGTCCATTTGCTAAGTTTTGAATAACTCAACCTCAAACGTGTAGTGGATGCATCTAAACCATTTTGAAGTAAATGTGGTGGTTCAGTTTACCGCCAAGATGTGGTTTTTCAGCTTCGCCAAAAATCTTGCCGCCCGAAAACGATGACAATTTTCAAAAAAAATAATAAAGTTTAAATTAATTAAATTGGGTGCTGGAGTTTTATTAATGAATAACGTCAGCATCTATTTTTCTTCCCCCTAAACCTAAAGTTTAGTGGTGTTCTTATTATAAGATCAAAAAAATGACTCAGTAAATTGTTGGCTGCTAAAAGACTATATCTTCGTTCAAATTGATCCGATTAAAAAGCACGGTTTCAAAGAGCAATTGTCCCATATGCATTCCTTACGTCAAGTATAGAGAGGAAGAAGAATGCAAATTTTAATTTTTCGAGCTATTTTTCAGATGTGGCCAAGTTTCGATCAAAACGGGCCAAGGCATTACCGAGGTCATCATGCAGTTACTTTTTCTGCTTAACAGAAAATGTTTCTCTTGAAAGCGGCATTGCAAACGCTCTGCACAGGAGAGTGCGCCAAAACAGCTCGTTTATAAATCCTTTGAAATACTTTTGTACAGCTAGTTTGTTCTACTGGAAACAGTATGAATCGGGGAAAAATCTATGAAATTTTATCCTTCTGGCAGTCAATAGGTATTTTGCATTGCGAGGCCAAAAGTACATAAGTAACCAGTACATCTAGTAATTTGGGTCGGAATTATTATCAGAGGAGAAAAGTGAAACTCATTTATGTATAATATTATATATTTTATTTTTTCAACGCATAGGACCAAAATTTTTTGTTTAATATTTTTTGCATGCAGGGATTTACTGAAAGATGTATTAAATGTCATTGTATGAATTTTACCTAAAGACAAAAATTCATTCAGATGCTTTTAGCTTGAATCTCTTGTTAAAATAACTGAAATTTTTGTTAAATACTTATAAATGCTTCTGATTCGTTTAAAATTACAACTTCATATTGGATATTCTACTTTCAATCAACTGAGTTCCAGCGGAGGAGTTTCGTTCCGAACAATGATTAGAAATGGAAAAGCAATGCCTGTTTTATATGTTATTTTCGCTGATGTAATAAAGTCGGGAAGACAACTGGAACGGCTTCTTGTTTTTAATAATTCACGGTCCATTTGCTAAGTTTTGAATAACTCAACCTCAAACGTGTAGTGGATGCATCTAAACCATTTTGAAGTAAATGTGGTGGTTCAGTTTACCGCCAAGATGTGGTTTTTCAGCTTCGCCAAAAATCGATGCGGAACGACCGTGCTGAGTTCAATCGAAGCCATTTGATGCACTTTATTTTCACTTTAATGGGCGGAAGTGGGTATACATATATTATCGCCAAGTAAGACCAGCAGTGCAGTCAACGGAAAGCGTCCAAGGCATGCGGCGCCCCATGTGCAACGTTGCTGCAATATTTCCATCGTGCCAAGGGGAGCAACGGGCCGAGCTATGCAAAATGCTTGTAATTCCATAAAAGCGTCATAAATTCCACGAAAGGGATTGCGGCAGGTCCAGATTTTTATGACATTATTATAAGCTTTCTGGTGCATCCCGTGGCCGTGCTGTACTGTTGTGGAATTATTTCAGGTTTTTATTGGTCATAATGTACAGGGCTCTTACTTCACCGGTGGCGTTGTGGTGTGCCTGGCCTAAGACCCCCACGTTCAGTACCGGCTCTACAAATCATAGAAGGAGATCGTCTAAACGTCTCGTAAAGATTTGGGTGGCATTAATTGTTAACACCAGAAGACCAAAAAGGCGGAGCACCCTCACGATGGCCTAGCCAGTTTCGCCGACCCGGAGCTTTCGAGCAAACCACTCGTTCGGTGCTCGGTAAGTAATGATCCCATAAAAATTGAATAATGGCACCGTCGGGATGTGGACGTAATGGACGGGGGGCTATCGTGTTCCGCGGCAGAGAGCTTCCGAAGTTCAGGCCATGCAGGGCCGAGCTGGAGCTGCACGGATGACCGTAACTTCATCAGTCAAAGTAAGAAGACGGGTCCAAAGCGCCAATCGATTTAATGAAATTCTTCGCCGGGATGCACGTTCGGGGCCTTCCATTTAATGTCGCTCTGCTCCAAGCCGTCCCCCAAGCTTTTGGGAAATTTAATTCAACAAATTGCCATTTAATCACTTCGGAGGATCCGTAGCCGATCATCCGTCTGGGCAGCGTTCGGTTGAGGTGGGGCACAGAGCGAATATTCTTCTGATTACAGATGTAGCCCGGCAGTTTTTCCTTACTTGAGGGATAACGTGGATGCGAAATGAATCCCAGAGCTCGTGGCGAGCACATCTTCCATGTAGGAGCATTCTCGCCTTCACAATATCTCGTTCAAGTGGTAGGAGAGTCAGATATACATTCTAATCCCGTTTGAATGCGCCTTGACAGCGCCTTGTTTAATTAAGCTGAGTACGACGAGAGCAGAAACTCCGTGACCAAAGGCGCGGATTAAAGGATTCGGGAAAAGTACGCTCTTCAGAGTGAAAACGAGTCCTTGGTACATTTCGTGACATAAAGTGATCCGCATCACACTCCACTGGGACACCCGAACCGCTCCCAGGTCTGATTACCGCCGAGAAAAGCGATATTAATAAACCCAAATGGGAGCTCCAGGCTTCCCCATGACCCGCTGTGCACCGGTTGCATTCCGGGGGGTCCTCGGGTGCGTAATTAATTCGATGAGCAATAATCATAAATCCGGTGCTTACTAATTGTATCTAATTGTAGGCCATCTCTATTGTCGCCTGTGAAATTTGAATTTATGGAAGGTGAGCCCAGGAATTCCGCTCACCGCTCTAATTAAAGCCTGAGGGGTGATTGCGTCGGTCATAGCTGTGGTATCCTTAGTTGGAAAAGTATGTGGAAGATGGTTTGGTCTAAGATCAAAACCGTGGCTTGCTACCTTTGGTAGTTGTTATGTTTTGGGAGAACGCACTGCACTGGTGACTTTTAATTGTACAATTTGTTGTCTCTGTATAGAACGAACCACAACTTGCGGCGTTCCGCTTAATATTTCTAAAAATCTAAAGTTTGCCTTAATAGCTGGAGACATAGTGCTCATTTGTTGATAGTCGCTTACAGTTCGGGTGTACATTAATAAGGTCTGGTCAGTCAAGCTATAATTAGGATAGGTGTCATTGGTGCGCTATCAAACATGTCGTAATTGCTAATCCATTCAACGAATTGACAAACTCTAAAATTTATTTTAAAAGTCAAGTCAAAATTAAAAATTATCAGTCAACGATTCAGTAGGACAAGGACCGGTCAGTCAACAAATTGGAGTGAAAATATTGCATGCGCGATCGGTGCGGGTCGCAGCAGTTTGCGATGTAATTCTTTAACATAAATTCTTACTAATTGTATGTGAAAATATTATTGCATTTTTTTCATACTAGTTACTATTAAATCTAATATGTATCAGATAGATTTGAATAATAATCATAAATTTAAAATCAGGTATTCAGGATGGAAAACGGTTATTTTATATAAATATGTCCTACAGTAGTGTAATTTAAATATTATATAAATATAATTTAAGTATGATGTTAACTTATAATGTAAAATATTTTTCTAACGAATCACAATCATCATTTGAATCATCCTGGACATCGGTGTCACTACCGGGATGATAGATATGATAGATAGATAGAGTGACCGTTTGTTCAGGTTAATCTCTGTCTCCTTCTACACTACAAAAAATTAACTACTACTAGTCAGAGAATTTTAAAGCTTAAGTTCAAACTATAATACATTACCATATGTTCTGTCATTAATCAGTATATATTAAAAGTAGCTTGTAGCTTAGGTCATATTATGCACGAATTTTAATTTATAATTATTATTGCAAATAAAATGTAATGTTTATAAAAAGTTGAATAAATCGTTATGGAAAACATAAAAATAATATTAATACGTTCGAATATAATAACTAAGAATAATTGCGTTGAATAACTATAATACATCGCGGGTTTATGGGACCCGCACTGATCGTGCGCGCTATATTTAACTCTAATTTTCTGACTGACCGGCTGCTTTCCTACTGAATCGTTGACTGACAATTTTATTAAGATCATTTAACATCAACATAACTTGCAAAATAAATTTTAGCCTTTGTCAATTCGTTGAATGGAGTTAGGAATTACGACATGTTTGATAGCGCACCAATGACACCTATCCTAATTATAGCTTGACTGACCAGACCTTATTAATGTACACCCGAACTGTAATCGACTTTCAAAAAATTAGCTTTTGTCATTTCATCGGCTCTTTTTGGCATATCTTCGTTGCGACCTAATGCCCGTGTAGTGGTTCATTTGTTCGATTTGATAAAAAGTAAATTACTGGGTTAACAGACAACATGGGGAAATGTAATGCCTGGAAAACTTCGGCAGGAACCCCGACATTAATAATTGAAGCCAACTATTGGCAGTAAAATTTTACGACGGCATTAGCAAACCAAAGGACATAAACAGACGGCTAGTGGGAGTCTTTAATGCACTGCCGAGACACAGCTCGGTCGCCACATTGTCTGGCGAAAGGTTGTTGTGCTCAGCATCAGCGCAGCACTTTCATTTTTTACCATCCTTGTTTGTGCGGGACTGGTTCTTCTTAAGTGAAGTGAAGCTCTGTGCACAACATCACCGCAGGCAGCCCTAAAGACGTTTAACGCCCCTCTCTTATAGCCGACAATATGAACCTGAAGGAATTTGCATAAGAACTTTAAGAGCCTTCGTATGTTTCTGCGAGTCAGCGCTTTCTAGACGAAGCTAATCCATAACCACCTGATGCAGGATCTCGCAAGTAAAGGAGCGGAGAAGTGCCAATTTGGTGAGCGAGCTCGTCCCCAGGATGGCGGTGGATAGGATCATAGCTGGCGGGTAGACAGGATCATTTGCCTGAGAAAACAATATTTTACTTGCAGTGGAGGTAGTGGGTCGCTGGAAAAAGGGTTTATGGAAAAAGCGCACTGGTAGGGCGACAAAGCCATTTCGCTGATTGCGGGAATGGCATAAGATGGCTGAGGTCCTTAGTCAATTACTTCCACCCACGCCGTCATGCCGACAAACTAATCAATACGAAAGGAGGAGTTTTCGAGATGTCTTGATATTTTTTGGCTTGCGTCGGGATCCTTAAGAAGGTCGTCGATATAAAAGGCTTTTGAGTTCATGGCAACCGTAGAAGTCCCTTTAGATCAGAGGGCTTGCAACAATGATTCAAAAATAAAGAGCTCGACGAGCGATCGCAATCTTCTAATCTCAACAAATTCTTTGGAACTTTCTTTGAACCCTGCCAAGCCCGCCCCGGAACGAACCTCATTTACATATGACGCCGTGCTCTTTTCGGGGGTGGCTAAATCTCTTTCGCACCTCTCGTCGCAGCAGCTGCTCAATTCTACAAAGCGGATGACAAGCCAACGAAGTTCCATTGATTTGAAATGCAAATCCCGTCAAAGGAATAGAAATCCCTCAAAGATTCCGCCTCGGCTCCCAGCCGGTGAAAATTTTATTTGAGCGCAAAGTTAGCGCAAAACAAGCATCGTGTCGAGCTCGGTTTGCGCGAAAACAAAGTTCAGAAACGTTTCAACCGCCGCCGCCCGGTGGGCGGATGGTGCACCCAATGGGCTGCAGGAGTAGTCCAGGATCTCATAGTCAATTTATCCCACTCACTTCTTCCGGCATGGAGTGTGCTATGCTGTGCCGCTACTTACTCCCGCCGCCCATGTGCACTGTCTGGTACATCCTGACAACTCGGGATAAGGTGCTGGAATAATCTCGATAAGGCAGCGAGATGAGGAGGTGTAATTAACTCTTATGCTCGCTCGTGTTAAGAACAATTTCACCTTCGGCGGTTTGAGGAGAAACGCTCTACTGGAAATATCTTTCTAAGATAAGGCGACAAAACAGGGCGGGCGCACTAATGATTCACGTTGGCAAAATACTCCGCTCGAGGCAACAATTTGAAGATGCAACTTTATGAACTTATTAACTTGGAAGCTAGTGTCTACTGAGTGCTAATGAGCTGAGCTGGATAACTACGGTAATCTGTCGACGTTTTGTCAACCCCCTGCCTGGGACTAACATTAGCTACTCGAGTCTAATAAAAACTGGTCAAATGTAAGTGCAACTGCCGCAGAAAGAGTCATAAAATTTGTGTGATGTTTATGTACTTAGGTTTATTTAGAATTAATTCAGATTCTTAGATTGATTAAATCGGTAGATATGACAGGAGCATACTTCCAAGCCGCACAAAACGGATGGCATTTGTGAAACTAACTTCTTCATAAATTCGGTGTCGAAAGGAGAGGGCTCAAACTTGTCAAATTCAAAGTCTCCTCACTTCGTCAATTTAAAGTGAGAAAAAGTAAATAGAAGCACAGATTTCATACTCGTAGGCACAAAATAATTGTCAACCTCCTTTATATGTATGAATGGAGTCCCAAAAAATAACCACGCTATTAACATTTTAATGCGATTTTCATTCTCAATATACTTTTTGTTTAAAAACAAATTTAGACTATCGCATTTATCTATAAATGCTTGACTATATTTAGGTTTAGTATGCATTGAACGAATCGAAGGAGCTTACCACAAAAGCAAATGTTAGTAAATAAGTGTGTACTTAGTGGAGTATGTGCTTTCTAGTAGACTCGCTGTTGGATGAGTTACAGACTCACAACGTACACGCGCAGGCCTATGCCGATGACGTGAGTGCACTGGTTTGTGGCTACTCACTAAAGATAATTTGCCATAAAGTGCAGAGGACTTTGGATAGTATCCAGAACTGGTGCGAGAGGCACGGGTTATCAGTGAACCCTAGTAAAACGACACTTATATTGTTTACTAGGAAAAGAAAACTGAATAACCTTAAACTTCCAACACTAAAGGGTGTTACAATCCAACTCTCCACTGAGGTCAAGTATCTGGGAGTAATCCTAGACAGCAAGCTCACGTGGAGACCACATGTCGAACAAAAATCCGCCCGAGCATTAAATGCCTTCTGGCAATGCAGGCGGGCCTTTGGGAAGACATGGGGTCTGAGACCAGCGGTGGTCTACTGGCTATATACCGCTGTTATTAGACCCATCATAACTTATGCGTCTGTGGTCTGGTGGATCAGAACAGGAAAAACATCTACCTGTACGATCCTAAACAGACTACAGAGAGAGGCATGCATAGGGATCACTGGGGCCTTCAGCTCCACGCCTGGTGCGGCTCTCAACGCAATGCTCAACTTGCGACCATTGGACATCACAATCCAGGAAGAAGCAATGAAGGCAGTCTGTCGTTTAAAGAGACAAGGACTCTGGCACGACAACCACAGAAGCGGCCATGGTGATCTATCACGAAGGCTCCAGGAAAACTGTGACTCGTACAGTATGCCAACGGATGACATGCCACCGGTAACACTGTTCGATAGGGGATATCACGTTGAAATCCCGAATAGAGAGGACTGGGAAAACCCACACCATTTACTGGAGAGTTTCTCCCATGTCTTCTACACAGACGGCTCGAAAACCTCTACCGGTACGGGCGCCGGATGGTGTTTGAGCAAAGAAATCAAACACTCATATCCTCTCGGAGATTTTGCGTCAGTTTTCCAAGCGGAAATCATCGCTATTCTGAGTGCGACAAACTGGATAATTGATCAGAGATGGCGTGAAAGGAAGATCGGTGTTTGCTGCGACAGCAAAGCTGCGCTCGCAGCACTACGAAATCCAATCACCCGCTCGAAAATTGTCCTGGAATGTAAGAGACGACTGCAGTCGGTAGCTCGCTACAATGAAGTCTCTCTTATATGGGTTCCTAGTCATCAAGGCATCGAGGGTAACGAAAACTCTGATAGTCTAGCAAAGGAAGGCGCGAAAAGCAGCCCCTTTGGACCGGAACCACAGATTGGCGTGAATTCTGCAATAGTGAAAGACTGGATAACTCGACACATGGAGAAAATCCATGCGCAGAGATGGTCCATGTTACAAACCTGCAGACACACCAAACTCTTTATAGGTCGTCCCGATAAGGGCACTGCAGAAACTCTCTTGAAACTAAACAGGAGAGAATGCAGGAATCTTGTAGGGATTGTAACAGGGCATAGTACATGGGGCAAACATCTACATACCCTGGGTATCGTCAGTGATCCTACATGCGCGTCGTGCGGGGAGGATGAGGACAGCGTAGAGCACTTTCTCTGCGAGTGTCCCGCGTTCTCCCAAGCGCGGTGCGCTGTATTCGGCGCTGACGTATTGAGGATGGGAGAGATCTGTCCTCGACCCCTAGCCGAGGTTCTTCGGTTCATCAGAGCAACGAAGAAGTTCGGTTAGGGTGGGGGCAGAGTACAATGGACTGTTTGTCTGAGTGCTCGGGGCTTCGCTCCCCCCCTTTCTTACAATTATTATTATTATAGTGGAGTATTATTTCTTCTTAAAATTTATAACTGCATCATTTGGGGGAAAAAACAGAAAAATGAGGTAAGTAAAAAAAAACTCCGGAAAACCTTTCTCAAGTGCTTTGGAAATTGCAGCAGCGCAAATATGTAATCCATTTTTAATTTTATCGTCCTTCTAGCGTTCCACTTCTTTTAGTGCTACATTTAGTGAATGGGCAGGGGAGTAGTAACGTCAACGCCCTGGAAGCCTCCGGCTGCTTCCTGAGTCCCATGGAAATTTAAAGAAAATTCTATTAAAAAACTTCTCTCATATCCTGTCTATTAAAGCGCATCCTTATTAAGTCCTTAAGCAAACAAAAAACTCCATTAAACTTACTCGGAGTATCAACACCACCCTGGCAGTGTTCGCCTCGCTGCTCCCGCTGGCTGGCGCAATCCCTGTTCGCCTGTTTCGGGGAGCTCAACAAAGCATTTTCAAACTTGAGCAAAATTCACGGAAGCATGAAAGAGTCCTTTCAGAAGGGTAATAAGAGGATAATGAGAAGAAGTTTCCCCTAATTTGCAGGGAGCAGGATCGCAGCGTGTATGTGAGGTGTTGCTTTAAATTGAATTTTTTTATCATCGACACTCCTGAGGGTGCCTGGGTGCGTGAGACCCACGCCCCCGCCGAGGTGAGCTTGCCACCCTGCAAACTCTTTGCACATCTGATGAAAAGTGGCACTCGAGCGTTTTTTCGTGAAGGGCGTTCTTAACGAGATTTCAGGGAGCTGTTAATTACTTCTTTTATTAGAGGTGCGATGGAACAAAAAGGTAAGGCTATCGATTTTTTACCCACCGTCCAGATGAAATCTCCGCGGAATTAATTAGCCCAGATCCGGCCGCAACCCTCGGCTTGATTAGATTTTTCAAACCGTGTTTGCCCTCTTTCCCTTGCAAAACACAGTCTACCATAGTGGTGTCTAACAATTTTATGCGAAAAATTAATGCATGAGCAATATAGCCCAAAAACGGTAAGAAGTCTCCAGATTTCATCTAGCAAATGCACCGCTGCTGTCTGTTCGGCTTGGCGGAACTTTCGCAAATTCCTTCCTGAATAGTTTCCCGGACGTAGTTTGACACCGCCTCGTTGGGCAAAAACGCGCTCCATTCCGGCAGACGGCGAAAAACATACTCTGCACACGATGGCATCACATCAGATCGCTATCGCGGAATTGGCACAATACTTGGAGCAGGTCCAGGAGTATCCTGGGCTCGCTTGAAATATTGAGTGGAGATAATAATGCGCCGACACTTTATGAAGATTTCGTTTTGGGGTGAACCTCCTCTTAACAGCACTGCCTCGTTTCTAGTGAACGCCCACCGCTCCTACAAATGGAGCTGGCTCGTCTGGGATGCCTGCACGGCCGATGGGCTCGCTGGATTGCTTAAGATGTCTTAGCAATAAATAGCAAGCGTTGCCCAGGGACCCGATCTCGAGTATTATGGGAACAATAATAGGGCTGAAGTTGGCGCCAGCCGGGTTTATTTGCGGAGCGGCAGGCTTAGCTCTCCACGGATGTGTGTGGAGCAGGAGCTGCTCCTAATAGAGCGGACACAAGACCCATCGTGCGAGCAGATTTTGTCGGCACTTCACTTATTGCCCAGCACTTGCTAATTGAATGGGGCGTGTGATTGATGGGTCTACCCCAGCCCAACAGGGAAGGGCACTCACGCGCTAAGTTGGCAAATTTTTCCGCAATTCGGCGGGGTTGCCGGTACTTGTAAGGGGTTTCACCTGCTTCCGAGTGGAGCCTAAGTAGAGCAAACAATTTAATTGCTTGTGCAAATAAGAGCCGTGAGCCTCAGCAAGTCGGCGGAGTGATATGCAACAGTTTGCGGGGTTAAAGACGCCGCTGCCTCTCAGGCCATTTTTTTCGTGACACGGAGCGTACATTGCTGTCGTCGTCGGCGTACAAGGAACATCAAACGGCGCTCGTCATTTAGATGAAGCATCGGCCCTGAACTTCGCTTTTGATGATGACAACCGGGGAAATTGAGGGCTTCTCGAGTGGACGCAGCAATGACGGCTTTGTCTTGGCTTAATCTCTCCCTTTTTTTTAGACCTTTGCGACAGCAAATATGCTGGTGATATACTTTGTCTTCATTGAGGAAGCTTACCTCAGTTTTAACCATGCACATCAATCGCATATTTGTGCTTTTCGATTTTATGACACAACCCCTATTTTACCAAAATCGTGTGCTTCTGAGTCAAATTTCACTGGTTTTTTAATTTTGTTCTGTGCCAAAAAAGTGAGAAAAATGATTCCTATGTTTGTAGGTACATATACATAGATTGCGAGTTTGAAAACGAAAATATTCCAATAGTTAATGTAATGCAATATTTATTGTGTCTTGTCAGTAAATGAATGTATGTATGCATTCAGTTGCACTAATAATTACATATCTTAGATATTTATTACATCAAGTCAACACTTCACAAAAGCTATGCTCGTGTGTGATATGTTGTGACAGTTTAATAGAGTACATGTATTGCAATCTTAATCTGTAGTGGAAGATAGGTATTAAATTTTTTCTATTAATTAATTTGCAATCCATTTTTAATTCATTTATAATAAAAAGTGAAAAGTAAGCTAACCCTATATTTACATTATTCCAATTGTTGAGAACATAGTCTTTCAGGATCTTTTTGTAATTGTGATCATTACGATTACTTTTAGTTAAGCTAGGCAAAGTATTGTGGTCCATGGCACCTGCAATAGACGCGTGTCTCTGGGTAAAATTCTTTTTGCATCTGTATACAGTTAGAGGAAAATTTTTAATTGTAACGCAAGATATTCCGAAAACTTTTTCTTAGTATAGTATAGTTTGTAGTATTTCTGAGCATTAGGAAAATATTTTGAGAAATTGCCTGTCCGCTCAAAATCATATTTCTATA
This sequence comes from Neoitamus cyanurus, assembly GCA_947538895.1. Classification (NCBI taxonomy): domain Eukaryota; kingdom Metazoa; phylum Arthropoda; class Insecta; order Diptera; family Asilidae; genus Neoitamus; species Neoitamus cyanurus. The sequence continues at coordinate 498,310 of OX384541.1, forward strand.
TATGTATTTTGTAAAACGCGAATAGAAAAGATACCAACAGTTATTGGTTGACAAATAGCGTAGTGAGTAAATTTTTCAAGCCTTGCCCATCAAGTTTACAACAAAAAACCCGTCAAATACGAGTTCGGCGCATTCGGTAATAGTTTCGAACATAGTCAAAAAATAGTTACGCAACCGTAACTAATTGGCAAGATTACGGAATCATCCGAAAACTGCCGTCTGAGCTCCCAGCCACTTTGGAAACTTTTTCATTTAGTCTAACACTCTTATCCACCCCGTAGTGCATTATCTCTCAATTTCGTTCTATTAAAACTCCCGGCATTCCTGCTTTGCGCTAAGTGCAAGCCTGGATATTGTGATAAGCAGTGAATGGCAGCGAATGGGGTGCAAACCCTCTTTCTGTCTGAATGTTGAAAGCAAAGAGTGCGTACCTACCGCCTTCAAAAATGGAAAACTGTCCAAATCTCCCCCAAAAGCCGCTCACAGTCCACAAGGACAAATATCTGCACAAGGGCGGCACTAAAGCTCCCCGGGAAATTGAAAATCGTCGATCAATACCTTCAATAAATTTCTCCGAAAGGGTGGCAGGCTGCAGCCGACCTCTGCTGAATTTCACATTCATCCAATTGCCTTATTTCCCCTGGGACGACGTTATTCCGAGAATTTGTTCTTAATATGCAATTACTCCTGCCCTGCCCTGCCCTGCCAAGGGAGGCACAACCCCTTCTCCCTTATGCGAACTTGCTTTTGTCGTAATAGAGCAAATTTGGAAAAATGGCAAAGCGCTCCGGGGCAATCTTTCAGCAAAGAAACAGGGTAGACGAGTGGTGGATTTAATGTGCGTTTTTCCTGTAACAGGGTTGCGTCATTAAACGCGTTTTAATCGAAATAGGGTGTCAGGACTGTCGCGTACTGCAGACATGCTACTCCCGTGAATCGCTGGCCACTGAATTTAATTGGTTCCGCACTGTGTAAAATACTGGCTTCATTACTGCACCATTTACTTAGCGTCCTGTCCTGTCGCATCCGTTGATCCCGCGGTGTCTGTTTACCCCGGCGTTAACCAAACGCTACCTACCGTTTTCCAATTTTCAGTTTTTAATTGAAATTCCGATTTTAATTGAATTTTGAAATTAATTTTTGCTTTTTCGCTCAATATTTAAAAAACAAGTGTATCTGATGTAGTGGATCGCTCCGACGGGGCCGGGTCAAATGCACTGAAACATGTCAGATACACTGGAAGTCACGGATGAGAAGCCGAGCCCCGCAGCTGACTTCTGGCAAGGGCTTCAGCATATCGACCCTGCAACCCTGCTATATTGCGTGTGCAGTGGACCGAGTCCATTTACTGAAAAAAATTATTTAACAATTTTAAATCCAACAATTTGCCTTAAAACGCACTTTAAACCCCTAGCCGTGGGCAGAGCACCTAGAACAGTGAAATAATCAAATTTGCAAGTGCAACTGTATTATCTGTTCTACCAACTCCAATAGGCCCACTCGAGGGGGTCGTGGTGGAAGCCGCGCTCTGTCAGTAAACAGGATGTTTGGGATTATGATGAAATCGTGCTCTAGCCTACTACTGGGGAATTTGACGAACTTTGTAAGGTAAATGTGACGAATCACATACACATCCCGTTCGGGACGAGACCCATCCCACGACCAACGGTGGATAGTATGTATTCAATTTAGTCTTACGAGACGGATCTTGTTGGGTGTAGACACCCAACACATTGTGTAGAAAACCAACACAATTCAGTTTAGAACGAATTATACGCACTTGCCGGTACTCGGCTTGTGCTGTTAATTTGCACTGCGTTCCCCGCACTATGCCATAAATACGCCGCACATCAGAAACACCAGGGCTTCCTAGGTAGTAATTTGCTCCAGCGCGGTAATGAATAGTGCTGTAAATTCGAGTTACTAAAACCACACTTCCTTCCACCTGTTGTCTAATAAATAAAACATAAATTTCAATTACACGGCAAGTGGGGATCCAATAGCCTTCTCGGGGCTGCGGATCAGGACGCGGTGCTCTGCCGTGCCTTGCCTGCTGCCGCCGCCGGAGTAGGAGGAGAAAAAGGCTTTCACAACTTTCATATATTTGCATGAATATTTTGTGAGGGCAGGCACCCATGCGATGGCGCTGGAGCCAGCCGAAGCTCGCTGGCGTCCCGGGTGGGCCATGTGTCAGGTGTCTTATTTCGCACATGAATTTCCATTTCGACCGTCTCACCCGTCGCGTTTTCGAACGCCCCGCTCCACAAATTGTCATAATTTCACCGTTTAATACTCGTAGCAACTTTTTAGAAGTGGAATGTATTGTTTCCCGATAATTTGCATAACGAAACGTTTTATTGAGTTAGAGGCAAACTTGCAAATTGGAGAAGTCCCGGAGCAAACATGGCCCATGTGTCTGAATCTAGAGAGGCTCTGCCAGGTGCCGCTTCACCGAACGTTTTAATTTGCACATGTCAGCCGTCAGCACAAATCGAAAATTAAATTGTACGCAGAGCTGCCGTCACATGTAGGCTTCGTGGATTAGACGAGTTGTCCTAACTCCTAAGTTTCGGGTCTATTTATGGGACTGCTCCAGTAACTTTGCTTGGGAGGGCCCCAATTCGTAATTAAAATGTCGTTCTCAATTAAGTGGGGGAGAACTCCGATATTTAAATTTCCAGCTGTTTTCGGCAATCCAATGATAAAAGACGTTTCTTGGTTAAGTCCCTAATACTTGCGCAAATATGGCAGTTCCTGGAACAATTTAAAAGTAAATCGTAATTCGAGAATGAAAAATATTTTTAAGAAGACAAGCAAATTCGAAGAAACGTAACAAAGATGCCAATGCGAAGACGATAATTAGTGATCGCACTTAAAGTGCAAATAAGACAATGATAGACTTTCCATACTATATTTTGAACCTTTGCATAGGCCCTAGGATAGTTTTTTCAGCACTTGACGTATTATGCGTAATCGTGTTTTATTTTTATTTTTAATTCTAGAAAAAGGAAATACATAAAACAGTCCAGGCCGCAGGTGAATTATTATGACAAGTCCACCTCGCTGATATTTTGCATACGCTTTAAGCCCCCCTCAATGTCCCAAATACATAAAATTCTATATTTTTGTGTGTGTAAGGTGCAAAAATTGTTTTTAATTTTTCTCGGCTTCTAGTAAACCCACGACAAAAGTGATGGTACCAGCGTAGCTCCCCATGACTTTTGTCGTAACTGCAACGGTGCGTAGTGCACTCCTTTTAATATCAATAATACGTGGTAATAATTTCAGGATAATGGGTTGAACCAAAGATTATATAAATCTGAAGATGTAGCGAAGTGGCTAAAATCCACATATATTTATGTATGTATAGAGAACCATGTGAAATGGCTAATTTAGAAATATAACCTTGGTTATTACCCTTTACAACATTTCGAACAGAGCAATATTACATGATATTTTCTGCTATCATTATTATTAACTTGTCTATTTTGCATTCCGTCGCACCCCATACATATGGGTTTCTTCGACATTTTCAATTCTTTATTGTCAAAGAGAGCAGAATTATTTTTTGGTGTAGTCGATGATAGTCCCGCGCCGAGGAAAAAAAAGAGTTGTTATTATGAGTTTAAATTCGCGCAAAATAATCCGCTTCAAAAAATGTTATTTGCAAATAAATAGTAGCAAAACATCTTTAACAATTCCCAGATAAACAAATTGGTCAATAATGCCTTGAATCCGAAAATTTGGGCCTGTGCCAATTTCTGACATGGCTGCCCATACAAGCACAGCTCCTCCACCACCTTTTACGGTAGGTTTAGTACATTTGTTGCTAAATTTCTCATTTGTTCGGCGCCTTACATAACTTCTTCCATATGAGCCAAGCCTGTCGAATTTAGATTCGCCGGTTAATATGACTAGAACATCCTTCACGAATGCAATTAATGTGTTCCTTGGCAAACACTAAATGAGCTCGACCATTTATTTTCACACCTTCAGCATGGCAGAGCCGTAAAATAATTCCTTATTTTTATCACGTTACTCTCTTGTTTTCTGTTCCTTATAAGTTTCTGGTAACCAGATAATTAATTTTTCAGCACACGTGCGGGGTAAGTGGTACCTTACCGCACGGGTTTCCATGCGGTAAATCATCAATTAACCACGGTGCGCTAAGGAGCCGATTGCCCACGATGGCTATAAACGAACTCGCTTCGCTCGTGCGTCTACTAACACCGCCATCGTGGGCAATCGGCTCCTTAGCGCACCGTGGTTAATTTATGAGTCACCGAATGGAAACATGTGCGGTAACGTACCTACTGCTTACCCCGCACTCGTGCTGAAAAATAGCATACGTAACTCGGGCGGTAAGTAGCCGAGTGCCCATGATGGCTGTTAACGCACTCGCTTCGCTCGTGCGTCAACACCGCCATCGTGGGCAATCGGCTACTTACCGCCCTTGTATCGTAATATACTATTTCCTCACACGTGCGCGGAAACCACTACTATTCCGCACGGGTTTGCGTTTGGAAACACGCCGATTGCCCACTGTAAAACCTGTTGGGAATAACCCATTGGTAATTTTAAAGAACGCAAGGGAGACTTCGAATAACGCACGGGTACCTGAAATGGAAATGCACTCAGAATATTTTCTTTCTTCTTCAATTTAATTCTTCAAGAAATCCTTCATGGGAGCCGTATACCTGAGTGCATTTGTGTCGCTCGATTAACGCAATGAGAAGGAGTGAGTACGTGTCCCACACTGATCACTGGACAGGAGTATGCATTTCTCGCTTGCACTTGCAATAGCAATGATGAGCTCTAGAAATCTACCTGAGAAGCACTCGACTTGACGGTTAAGACCACACACGGGCAAACCCTGCTCCTGTGACTCTCGAGTGCTCCTCAGGTAGCTGTTTTGACTCCCGAGTGCCCACCTCATTGCTACTGCAAGTGCAAGTGAGAAATGCATACTCCTGTCGTGAAAAATTACTTGTGCGGCACACAGGACATAGACGATGCTCCGAGTGCAAGCGAGAAATATTTTTTTGGTTGCGAGAAATATTTTTTTGGTGCATCCTGCAAGTGCAAGCGAGAAATGCATGCTCCTGTCCTGAATCAGTGATGGTGAACATGTACTCACTCCTATTTGCGTTAATAGGGCGACCCGAAATGACCCGAAATGCGAAAGGTTTATGGAGGTTTTTATGGAGGTATACTGCTCCCTTGAAGTCAAACTCTGCCCAGCTATGGTTAAGACTCGTGCACTCAGAATATTTCTTCAAGAAATCCCTTTTTTTTTATATACTCGCACGTGTTAAACATCCTTTTAATGCTTTTCAGGTACCTAAATAAATTATTTAAGCCGGGCATGAGTGTAATAGTATATTGCTTTGAACATCTGTAACTTAGTTAGATATCATAAAAACCTTTCGTATATCTTTTTGAGAGATAATTACAGCAAAAATTGTTTTATTTATTTGCAGGGGGCTCCGCCCCCCGCACCCCCCGTTCCGCTCCCACGGACTAGTTGCACAAAATACTATTTTTCATCGTGAAAACGCATTAAATAAAATCAATAACAAACACAAACTAAATATTTGTACTAATGTTAGAACTTATGCACTGTATTGATTAGATAAATAGATTGACTGAAAAATTCAGTGTGCACCTTGCACCCACTTTCGATAAAATGATTTGTTCGTTTGTTTTAGCGCTCAGCGCTTCGCCGAGCGTTCATAAACTCACCCATAGGTTTTGTAAGTGTAGGAATATGTATTAAGCCAAGTCGATTCCAATCACTTCCACTAGACGATAAACAACATAGCGACAGTCGCGGTTCTTTTAATTTTAATGAAAGCTCAAATAATAGTGTAAACTATGATAAATCCAGAGACGTAAATTGTAAAGTAAACATTACCTTGAAGAATTGCATTTATCGATACTCGATTATGATGAATGTCATTGTTTCAATAAATTTTTATTTTAAATAATTGGCACTAGCCTCGAGTTATCCTTGATGACCTGGCACCTGTGCACACCGCACACCGCACACTTCAGCACTGGGTTTAAGTAATTATAATATGTAGTCTAATTTTAGTTATAGCATCTCAAAAACGAATTAGGTTAATATTAAAATAGTATTACGATATAAATGTCCTGAAAAACATTTTAGATAGTAACAGTTATGGTTGCCTCCCATTGTCAGTCGTAATTCTACAGTGCTCCAAATTGAGTAGCGACTCACAGTCGTCTCTCGAGTGTAAAGAGTTAATATACATAACATATGATCTATGATATACCATATATAACGTATAACGCGTGCAGAAATTATAGATAGTGACAGATCTAACCTAGGCACACAAAAAATTGTATGTCAGTGGTGGGGGTCATCCCAATCGTTTTCGAGTCACAGGGGGATTAATAAATCGAGAATTATTATATTATTTTCATCTTTTTATATAATTGACGCAGCGATATCCAACTCACTCCACGGAACTACAAACTTTATGTGCTTTCCAAAAATGTCACCCATGTTGATCTATCTCTTCCATTTTGCAGGTACAGTCTCTTGCGAAAGTGAAAAATGCTCTAAAATTTCCTAAATCCATGTTTCTCCCACATTTTCTCCGAAATTCTTGTAATTAATTTTTATTTTTATTAAATTGGCCATCTTATTGCCTTTGCAAAGGTGTACAATATGTCCAGATAGGGATAGAATGTACAAATTTATACACAAAAAACCTCTTGCGGAATATTAAATAATCTGAATACAAAATTTGTTTTTTTTAAATTGATCACACTCTAGTTAAATTATCATTTTGAATATGTGATCGGTTCCTACTTCCTCATACCTTAATTTTCACCTACTTAAATAGAAAATAAGTAGATAATATGTGCCAATCAATAGCCGAATTTTCTGTATTATGGGATCAACAAATGAATTCGTTAATAAAAGGTTAGAAATTCGTATTTTCGTCTACATATTCCTGTCGTCCTATTAGTATCCCAAATTTTAGGTATGCTAAGCTAAAGTTAAAACACAGAAATGTTCTAATTAATTAGATGGCCTGGTACATTTTTCTCTACTGTTTTAGATGATATCAGTATACATGCATAGACCAAAACCTCTTCAAATGTATTAGATGCATATCAGCGCGACTAGTCTAGTGGTAAGCGTGTTAGACTGCCGATATAAAAGTCCCAGGTAAAAATCCCGCTCGGACCACATGTTTCAATCAATCAGCTGGAATAGCGATATAAAGGAAAATAGATCCTGTGGAGAGGCTTTGCGTGGAGTCCTATGCTCGCAACGGGAGTGAAGTAGGAAATATTAGTATTATACCTCTTTCATATTGAAGTTTACATATTGTTTCAGGTATTTTTCTAGTTGGGAATGGTCATTTCACCCAATTATATGTTTATTTACCAATTCCTAAATGGAGATTTTGTATATAATAAATGTAATAAATCTTAAGAGCTTAATTATTCGTTGATTTAGAAAATTGCTTATTCTAACATATGGATCATGATCGACAATATGATATAAAAAAATGTTTCGGTTGGAATTTGCATCTCAAGATATTACATTCAATAGTGAGCCAAGGACAGCAACTATCCGTTGTGCTCTACTTTCTCTATAAATTTCAATACTATTTATTCTAAATCCATGAATTTCTGAAATAAGTGCATTGAGCGTGACGTTCATAGAAGGAGATTATGCACGTTTTATGCATTTACGATAGATAAGATGAGGCTTAGCATTAAGACCACAAATACGTAGAAGAGTATACTTCTTCCCTTCGCCGTTTTGCATGTTATTGTATTGTATTGTACAAAACATTCCAATTGCATTTCGTCGTATCACTGAATATTGCACAAGAAAGCTATCTGCTTCTGAGATGCAAGTGGGCGATAGCGCCACTTTACTTACGAGTTGTAATAAAAGCTATCTCGGCTGATTGCGACGTATCAATAGAAAGACCGATCCGCAGTTGGCGGAGAGCTTTAGTTTGTAGTGAGTCGCGCTTAGGTGCGGAGTTTATTTGTTTCTCGTAGTCATGAAGTTCAATCTTTGCACGGCAGTTGTTGTTGTTGCGGTGATTTCCGCATGCGCAACAACCTGTTATTCTGCTCGAATTCTTGGATTCTTTCCAAGTATGAGCAAGTCCCACCTCATTGTGCACACGTCCGTGGTTCGACCTCTTGTGGAAAGGGGTCACGATGTTACTGTGGTTACTACACTGCCACTAAGTCAGCCTAATCCAGGTTTTCGCCACATTAAACTGCCACCAACGGAAGTTCCCCAGGAAATGCTCAAGGGGATGATGCAAGCCCCGCAACCGGCCTTCATGCCCACCAAAATTTTCGGCTTCATAAAATTCATGCTTCAATCAAGTGACCAAGTCTTGCGTGAGCCCCAGATGCAGAAACTTATGAAAGAGGAGACCTTTGACCTGGTGATCTTTGGCTACTTTATGAACAACTTTCAGCTAGGCATTGCTGCGCACTTCAAGTGCCCCGTTATAGTCAGCTGGATGTCGCAGTCCATGACGTTCACAGATGAAATGATCGGCAATACAATAGACCTCGCCTATGTACCCCATTTTATGTTTGGAGCAAACCAACCCATGAACTATTGGGAAAGGGTCACAAACGCCTTCGGTGGAGCTTTTGACTTTGTTTCTTCGCATTTGTTGCGATACTTCATGAAGATGTACTACGTGTAAGTATTCCCTGCAACGACAATCCATTTTTGTTTTACTTTTAAGTCTCGCAGAGAACACAGTTTAAACGGGTAGCATTACAATTAATTTTTTTAGATCTCATTTTCCTCCGGAAAAATACCCTTCTTACGACGAAATGATGCGGAATATTTCGTTGGTATTAACTAACCACCACTTCAGCGAAGGACCCATCCGCCCTAATGTCCCCGCCTTGATTCACATTGGGGGTATCCAGGCCAAGGAACAACCAGATGCACTGCCGCAGGTCTGAAGAACACATACTTTTATTTTTATTACGTTATTTGTCTATATCTACCGTGTTGTAGGATATCAAAAAATTCCTTGATAGTGCCTCCGAAGAAGGTGCTGTCTACTTCAGTTTCGGATCGAATGTGCAAATGTCTCTATTGCGCCGCGAACTTAACGCAATTTTTTTCAAGGTGCTGTCTACTTTGAAGCAGAAAGTGCTCTGGAAATGGGAAACCGATGACGTTCCCGGAAAAGCGTCGAATATCCTTTATAAGAAGTGGTTCCCACAGGATGACATCTTGGCACACCCCAACGTAAAATTGTTTATCACACATGGAGGTAAGGGTGGTTTGGCCGAAGCACAATACCGCGGTGTGCCAATGTTGGCCTTCCCATTCTTCGCCGATCAGCAGCGCAACGTCCAAGGCATGGAGCTAGAGGGTTTCGGACTTACCATGGATTTCTCGAACGTCACAGAAGAAGCTTTCAGACACGCCGTGCACGATGTGCTTCTTAACTCGAAGTATAGGGATAATGTTAAAAAGTTCTCGCAGTTGTACAGGGACCGCCCTCTGTCAGCCAAGGATGAAGCTGCTTTTTGGATCGAGTACGTGATCCGCCACAGAGGCGCCAAGCACTTGCAGTCGCCTTATGTCCACATGAACTTCTGGCAACGGTGGAATCTTGATGTTTTAGGCTTGATCTTTGCTGTCGTTTACGTTGCCCTCAAGATTTTAGTCTGTTTAACCAAATTTATTTTTAGCAAAATTTTTAAAAGGAAAGAAAAGAAGGAATAAGCCCATTCCACCACATTTCTTACCTTCTACACAGTTTGACGTAAAATATGCCTAGCTGTGAACTTAAAGGGTCCTTTTTATGTTAAATTTTCAGAACAAAATACAAAAAAGATTGTTTAGTGCTAAAAAGTATTATATTATAACCTATATCTAATTTTATATTTATTAAGCCAACGGGACGATATCTTCAAAAAATTGGTGCTTTGCAGTTTTTCCTAGTTGACCCAGAAAATCAGCTAATCCTTCAACCACTAATTAAATGAAGTTCAGTAAACAAAAAATCGTAAGGATATTTCCTCTTCCATTTTTTTCACATATGAAAATTCACTTACGAATTGTGAAAAATGTTTCTGACTGCATTCAATTTTCGGTGGAATTAATATGATCATGGGACTCTTAATTAGCCGAATTATAATGAAGAGAAATACTATATCATACTGCAACAAAGCCCTTTTAGGCTAATTACTTAAGTCTAACAAATTTGTACTTGGTGTTATAACCAAGTCAATAAAGGGTTCCAGGCGACAGACAGCAGGCACCATACCGATGAGATCGGCCTGCTTCCCGGATCGAAACATTCATCAATTTTTGTACAATTTTTGTTTTTACAACGAGCAACATCCACAAAAATTTTTGCGTTTCTTTAAAAATATGGAAAAATAACAAGAGTTTTGTTTTTAGCTTAACCTTATCCATTTAAATTCTAACAAGGTTTCCGAAATCTACACTGACGAAGTGGCGGATAAAAGGCAGTTATTTCGAAAACATTCATTTTACGTAAGAACTTTTGCCCGCCATATTGAAGTTCAAAATGTCGATCGCAGAATTTAAATCAGCGTCTCCAAAAACCTGTATACATTCAATTACACGGAAATCCGTTCAAGTTGAGAATTTTCAGTCGCCATACAGGATCCGCCATCTTGAATGTCCAAATATCGATGGCAGTTTCCACACCAGCGACTCGGAAAACCCCATTTAGAGATTAGGTTTAACTAGGGTCTTAAGCTACATAACGATATCAAATATTGGAAGTATGACTTATAGTTTCCCGTTATTTGCGTTGCAGAATGTTTATGCAAAGTTTAAAAAGTATTTTCCCCATCCAAAGATTTACACTCCCTGGGGATGAATATTGAGAAATGCTGAAATGAGTTTTCTATTATTTATGTTGTAGAGTGTTTGTGCAAAGTTTCAACCAAATCGGATCAAAAAAGCATTTCTTCTCATACAACGATTACCCCTTGGGGGTTGAATTTAGAGAAATGCTGAAAGTGTTTCATTCTTTGAGTTGTGGAATATTTATGCAACATTTCAAGTAAATCGGATGATAACAAATATTTTTGCACATACAAAGAGTTTCACTTCCTTTTACCCCCTTAGTGTTGATGTTCTAAAAATCTTTTCTTAGTGCACCTCTATATCCTCTAAGGAATATAATTTTGTGGAATGTTGTGGAATCGATTCCATAACGGTAATGGGAAGAGCACTGCGCTTCGAGGGATTAACAATACGCACACTCCAATCACAAATTCTGCTTAAATCATCATTTATGCCACAGAAGCAGTCCTCGATTAAGTATTGAGATTGAACGCGTCAAGTATATCATCCACATAAAGATGAACCGATTCATCACTAACAACATCAAGAAAGGTATTAATGTGAAGACAAAAAAGAAGCGGACCAATGATTGAACCCTGAGGTACTTCAAAGAACAAAAGAATAGAATCAAAAACTACATTATTAAGTTTAACGTGCTGACTGCGACCATGCATAGGTAACATCTTAAGAGTTTTATGACATGGGCTGAAAACAAATACGATTTGGAAAATTTATTTAAGAGTTACTGGAATCCTACAGCGTCAGAATAGTGGTTCTGTGGTTATTGTCCAAAGCTTCGTGTTGTTTGGCGTGAATTTGATGTCGCTGCGTTGAGTAGATCAAAACAATGAAATATTAATGTACATACCGAATTTGTGAATCACGCTGAATGAAACACCTTGCCATACAATTTTTTAGTTTGCTAAGTGAGATCTATCACCCAGCTCATTTAGGCCCATGTTATACGACATAGCCTGTATTTAGAAATAGGCTTTTCATGAATGTGGTTGGAGTTAATTTTGAAGCTATAACTGCGCCCGGAGTCAGCTTGCTTTGGTGTTTCGTAGTACCTACGCCTTATGAAAACGGTTTAAGCACTTCACCCTATAAATTAGGCAGAGTGTAGGTATGTATACATGTATCCCCTCATTTACCAAGTTCAAATGACTGCATATACGAGAAGAGTGCGGGGATTTAAAAGCTCTGTAAAATAACTCCACTTTCACATTGAATGGATACATTTATTCAAGTCGCCCTAAAAAGTGAAGTAAAAGTTCCGACACGGTTAACGATAGAATTATTAAATCATCCCGACAATTATCCAAACAATCAAGATTTCCCCTTCCATCGCAGTGCCCGGCAATCCCACTTTTGCGAAAATTCTCCGCCATAGCACGACGAACTTCATGCTCGATTTCCGCAATAATTACATAACACCTGGGGCTAAATGGTCTCAATTTAGTGCCACAAAGGGAAAATGTACGACTTTCCGGCGAAAGTCATTAATAAATCGTGCACGCGGTCAGGCCCAGACGGGGCGCGCGGAGATGTAGCTCCCGAAATTATAATGAGAAATGAACCACTGCCAGCAGGAGCAAGATTTCCTCGGGGACTCGCGCTGATGGAAATATTCTACGGATCCTTGCTGGATGCTGGCCGAGGTTAATCGCTCTGAGATTTATTAAAGTGGCGATTATGTCCGTGAAGTGTCACTCCCACGGCACGTGAATGCTCTGCCGCATTAAAGGGCTCTAGAGGGTCCATTAAGTGATAAAAGCGCGCCCGTCCTCCTTTTTGTATTCACACCCTACTAATCTGTAGAGAGCGCGTTTATCTCCAGACCAAACAGGGCTCACCACTTTAATGTGTAAAAAGTGCAAGTTTTCACGCCAACCCCAGGCAATTCTTCCCATGAGCAGTTCGCCCCTGCAGGCGCGCACAATGTAAACAAATCGCCTTACAAGTGCACGTGACTCGGTGTATTCAGTATTGCACCGGTGTAAATAGACGCGCTTCGCGAGGAACATATTGAGACCTTACCCCCGCCCGCCGGGCCTGACAGCAACAGCAAAAAGGCGGTCAAGATAGCAACATGCTAGGGTAAGAAATGAAATCCTCAGCATATCCTGTTCCTCGGAGATAAGGCTGTGGTAATGGACACGCAACGTGAGTCACACTTGCACCCAGCGGGCATGATCGCTACCGGCACTTAAAACCGCAAAGAGGACAACTTCCATTGAGGACTGGCTGTCGCTGCGAAGCGCTTTCTACTGTGCAACAGTACATCGGAGAACAATAGTCAACAGCCAGTCGTGCCTCCAGTGGGAACCTGCGCATGCCAGTCGAGTCGTCCCCAGCATTATCCTGCTAAAACGCATGTGACCACGAAGCCTGGGGGGAAAGTCCAGGACAAATCCTTCGGTAACAGTCCCTGACTGCCTGAACCAAGCAGAATTCAGTTCTTCGCGAAAACTTGGACGTTCCGGCAGCTAACGAGCGTACCTCCCCAGCCAATTGAGACTTCGTTGGCAAGGTCCTTTAGTTTCCAGGTGCGGTATTGACTCCTTGTGCGTGTTGCGTGTGCGAGAGCGAAAATTAAGAACTTCGTCACATCAGGATCGGATTAAGTTGTTGAGCTCGGGGTTGATTGGTGCCGCACGCTACATGCCCGCTGAGCAGTGTCCCGTCCCGCGGACTAATCGCTACCGAAGTGCCGAAATTCACAGTGCGTCCCAAAGTGCGTGAGAATTGCTTTCGTCGCAAAAAAATATTCGAGTGCCAAGCAAGGATACACCCCCGACTGGATACCTCGCACGACACCCACATACCCGTCGCTGTGCTGACATGGCAGCCTGAAGTATGACTCGTGGATTGTTTGGACGGCAGCTTAAATTTCATTTTAATAATAAAAAGCAATAAATCAAAAGTTATGGAGCGTCCCGGCCTGCAATAGAATAGGAAGGCACTGCTCAACGGTTTGTCCTGCCGGGCCGACGGCACGGACTCCCGTGGGTCCCGATGCCTGCTTCTGGTGCTGCTGGACGGCACTTTTAGCGCGTGATAAGCGAAATTCGAGATCGCTTTCACATAGCCGCTCGCTTCTCCGCCCCCGGAGTTGTTTATTTTTTTTTAATTCCCTGGTCCTGAAAAGTATCCGGGAAATGTCCTCTTCGGCTAATGTACGACCCGTCGACAGGACAATCCGGCGTTATGTTTGGAGCCTAATTAAAAATTCTTTTGATGTCCTTCGCCTAAATGCCTCATCAATTATTTCCCGGCGAATTAGACCCGCTCCGGATTTTGGGTGATTCCCTGGATTTCATTTATTTGCACCGCACCATCAGTGATTTATGGCCGATGGCTGTGCGCTACTCAAAAAGTATGTTTTGCGACTGAAAAGATTACTCGGTGGACAAGTTCAGCAAACGACAGGATATCCTTTCGCTGGTGTAGAACTTTATTAATGTTTGAAGTTGTTTTTCTTTGAGGAATAAACGTTCCTTTCACAATTTCAATATATGTATGTGAATTTCAAAATACTGCTACTTCATTACACTACTAACCTATATGCAGACATCCTGGTAAGAAGGACGATTCCAAGTAGCTGTGTTAAGTACCCTCCTTTTTTTTATTTCTAGAATATGGCGACACATGAAAAGGCAGATGGTGCTATCCCTCCAATGTATGTCTTGGCGGTACTCACAAAATTCAATACTAAAAAATTCATAAAAACCCACATAGGACATGCTTCAATTCGTCCCGTACCAAAACCTAAACATATATTGAGTTACAAATCAATTCTAAGCTATAGTTGAGGTTTTCGTCCAGCACTTTGTGAATGCACACAGTGTATGCCTATGTATGCCAAGTAACAAACCCACATGCGGTTTTTTTTGACAAACGGTAAAAAGTTAGGAGTAAACGGTTATCTTCATATATTTCAAAAACTTGTCGGTTTAAGTCGACCGGTACAATTTTTCATTGAAAGTACTTATGGATGACAGATATTTTTCTCAGGCATGCAAAATGAACCACAGGATCTAAACGCTGGGTCACAATATCCGCCTTCCGAGATCTACATCTCTACCTACAAAGTGCTACATTCACACAATTTTCTAAATTTTTGAAATCATCCTTTGAAAAATACTAAAAACATGTTTTTCGTCTTCCCTTTTCACGTATCTAATGGAGGTACTCCAAACGATATTTACATCTTCTATAGTGCCAATATTTTTTACTCTGATAAAAACTCCTCAATCTTTCTTATTAATCAAAGCTAAGAAATTCTAAATGCCTTATAGAATTCGTAATTTTGAAATTCTAAATTTCAACAGAATATTCAATAGCAGCTATTATAGAAATTTTTTTTTATTATATGTCATTGAAATCGACAAGTTTCTTTCGCTCTTCATATTCAGAAATTGCGATAAGCCCGTATTTCTTTTAATTAATGGAAATCCATGAAATTACAAACTCTTGAACTCTTGAACTTAATTAAAATCTTTTTAAAAAGAATTAAAACCGACTTTAAAAATATAAACTATAAGCAATAAAAAGTTGAAAATAATTGTTTGTGGAGTCGGTGCCAAACCATACGATACACGTCTGTGTGGTGCTGTGTCGAGTAGCTTGCGCGTTCGGGTTGTAAAGTCCATCACGCTCGTCCCACGCGGCGCGTCGATTTCGTAGCATGTAGCAAAACGCTCGCTCGGTCACTATGAGCGGTGCATGGTCAAAGCCTAATACTTACTTATAAATTACTCTCTAGCTTCGGCGAAAAAATTCAATTTCAAAGAGGACGTATTGCTTTTATTTTTATAATCCTGACGAAAGAAAACAATAGGTCTTGCTACTTAATACATATATGCTATAACGGAACCTCAAGTTGATACGTGTACGACACATACATATGTACTTGCCCAGTTTTTAAGGGCGAAAAAGCATGAAAAAAAAGTAATTTTTATTGTATAAAAAATAATGCAACTTCCATTTGTTTGAATAAAAGACAACTAATCCGACCAGGGATATGAGAAGCCAACTTCGATTACTAGTATTTTAACCAAATATGATATCTACATATGTCCAGAACAATGTATAGCATGGATTAAACTCATTTTGTTATAATCTTTATAAAAGTAAGTGCACTGATGGTCAAAATAATAGAATCAAGTTCTTTCGCAATAACTTTATTGCGTTAACATCGTTTCATGTGGTTCTCAAAATTATATGATATACGACTGACCTCTGTTCACAATAATTATCTACGATCTCCCACGATTTAAAAAGCAGAATTTGGTGTTGCAGCAAGATGAAACGGTTCTCAGATAAATACAAAACTGCACATTCTCCTTGCATTATCATCTTTCTTCTGATAAGTAGCTACATACATATGGAGATACATATTATACACACCGACTTTCGTAAAGTGTAGAAATGATAACAAAAAAAAAAAAAACGAGAAGTTTTTAAACTCCAACTAAGTCCAAGACTCGGTAATTGGCCATGTAACTTACTAAAGAAGCTGATTAGAAATAACTATGGGGTATTTTTAAAACGCTAGAGAGATTAACCCATTTTCCAATAGAATACATAATTTTAATGAGTAGCTTACATATGTTCCGTCACATATTCAAAAGTTTCGAAAACAAAGTAGACATATTCATCTACTCGCAACTGAGATAGTAAAGTACTTTTTGTGTTGCTCTAGCAGGCAGCTAGGTGTAAGAAATCCTAGATAATATTTGGAGTGTGACGCGCTGCAGCTTGATGTTGTTTTGAACCATTTGTCCTCATTTTGAAGTCACCTATGTAGACCAGATCTTTGCAACCAAGTTGATTTTGAGGAAATTAAAACTATTCTTTCCGCAGACTTGCTTTATCGGTCACACACTTCACTTGAAGGCCCAATAAGAATGACCTGCTTATTAGGGTCGAAAGTGTTGCCCGTCGTCGCCTGTGCCTGCTATTCACAGTATGAGCCCATAAACACATGCAGCACTCGACCTGTTCGCCTCGTTGAAGAATTTCACGTCCCAGATCCTGAGCAGCTCCACGACCCACTCTGCCGTCTTGTTTAATTGAACTTTTTTAATTAGTTGCCCTCAAAGTTTCTCCGAAGAAACCCCACATCAGTGGGCAATTCACCTCGTTTTAATCACCTCCAATCGATCATCACTTCGGCGCTCGTTACTAACTCAAAAGACAAATTGCACCATTCCCGGGATTTCCCACAGGCACAAGTTCCGGTACATCGCCTCTACTCGGGCGAAGTGTGGGCAAGGGGCTTTTACACAATTCACAGATTTCGCCACACCTAATTAATTATGAACCTAGGCTTATCGATTAACCATTTGGTAACATGCAAGCCGTAATTATCTCTTCGACCCGGATCGAAGGATCCGAGACTTTCAAGCCGACTCCCACGGGCTACCGTTCGATTGAGAGAACTTCTTCACCCTTCACCCCTTGTTGCCTGCACAACCACTAGGTATGCCTCGACTCGATCCCTCAAGGAGTTTTCCTTTCTTCGGTGCAGATCTGCCGGGGGTTGAATGAATGCTCATCAACGCATGGAATTTAAATCACAGCGAGTTTACTTAACAATTCAATGAACTGCCTAAATGTTTAAATTGCCGCCAGCGGCGCCCTCGCCTCGCCTTTTTCTGGTTTTAGTTTAAACTGCGGAATCTGCAAGGAGTTCCGTGGGTCCAACTCCCCCTTCATGCAAAGCCACTACTTTCGTCTTCCGTTGTGGAAGACAAGACTCGAAGTCGGCCACCCTTGTCGAAAGCCTTCTTATGCAAAAGCGCCTACGGCTGGAGGCGAGTCAGTTCGGCCATTTTAACGAGATGAACGCCTTTCGAGAGAGCTAATTAAGCGATGAGATTGCGAGGTTGCTGCATTAGGAGTCGCAACCGAGAGCAGTTGCGAATGGAGCTTGGAGCTCCAGTCTGCGTCTTAAACCGGTTCGTTTTTAAAGTTCCCTCGTGCAATTGAATGGAAGGCGCTTTTGTAATTTGTCTAATAAACTCAAATTAGTCATTAACAGCCGTTTAATGCGCTCGTGAATCGTGACTCGACCACAATCAGGACATTTACAGGCGTCTCCTGTAGCAGTTTTATGGCGCAATTATCCACAAGGAGCGCAATTTTCCTTACACAATTTCCCTGGAAGAGAGCAGGTCTCCCAATAAAGATTACAGTCGGTTTTACGTACTGACAGTTTTGTTAATCACCTTCAAAACGAGCGATAACACCTGTTTTACTACCTACATTATGAAAGGACAGAGCCGAGTTATTAAAGCTTCTAGAGTGTACTTCATCCTTCTTTCATGAAAGAAACGATCGGTGGAAAAGTCGGTAAAGAGTGAGGGAGAACTCGGTTTCATCATATTCATAAAAATAAATTAACTACGACTTGCTGCTCTTTTTTTATATTGGGGTCCATACGTCCAAACGAAACCCTTTTGATGGGACTCACACGTCTACGCGTATGTGTCTGTTCTGTCAAAAAGCTGTCAATTTTTAGTTTTGGCTTTTTTCTTCTTAATTAAAAATGTTCGTACGCCATATTTTTGTTATCGATTTCGAACATTTTGTAAAAACCTATACCAAAGTGCAAGACTTTTACTAGATTAAGGGGTCATTCAGTTTATAAGCACATTTTTGTTGATTTTTGACCCCCTCTCCCCTATATAAGACAAAATAAGAATTTTACTTTTCAATAAAAATCATGTTTTTCTGAACATTTGTATTTGCATATATCTCATAGGCAATTTAAATTAACTTTGCATGCAACACCGAACAAAATAGCTGCTGTCTTGCTGGTAAACACATCATGAAAAGTATTGTGTATATACTATACAACGATTTAATCAGTATCATCGACAATAAACGATAGAGAAATTTGGCCCGACGATATCGTCTAGTGTGAAAACGTATCCAGATATTCCCCTATATTTTCTTCCCCTAATGTATCGTGTCGTTATCGCCTATTGTGAAAACACTAATTGACTCACTCACATGCATTTATGTTTAATAGATTGGACTGATATATCCGACTTATTTTCACATCGTATATAATAAAAAACTAATTGTTCTCTTTAAATTTTGTTGGGCCGTAAGGATGTATAATAACCTGTTGCAACATTCTAATCGACTTCATTGTACGTGACTGCGTCGTGAAAATTCTTTCTGTCCCTTAATCTCAGGCATATTTCATGTGTGTATTCATCTGTATATACACAGAAGAAAAGTGATAGAAAGTTCGTAAATTTGCCACGGAACCCTGACTGCTCCGATAATCCAAGTGGCATGCATTCTTATCAACTACTTAACGATTCTGATGTGATTTGCAGTTTGTAGTAAATTAAAGAAAAAGGTTCGCGCCACCTCATGATATTTTCTGTCCTAGCGCTAACCGCGCTATGCCTGTATCAAAAACCAGTGAGTGGTTGAGTTGAGACAATGTTTAGCAAAAGGATACAATTAATACGTGCCAGCTCCCATTTTCCATGCACCCTTCGTAGTAATGAAATTTAAAACTCATTAAAGCCCTGAAAGCGTAAACATTACCCAGCTTCAATTGTCACTTTTTAATATACCCCGCCCAGCATAGAAGTCCACCGCAATTAGCTTCACAGTTCAGGAAAACCAGGAAAATCTTGCCCGCATACTTTGCAAGACTGTTGAAAAATGCGCGGCACATACCGGGGAGCAGTGTCAGCTCATGGAAATAGGTACCATTCCACGCTACATAAGTGAACCCCCTGCGTGCTAGTGAAAACGACCAGTGGGGACCAATGATGGTCAGTGCAGTGCCCCAGAGATTACTTCTGGTAAACATTTGTGCTTGATGTCAGCGATGTCCCAGCCCATTTTCGCCGAGGGAAGAGGCGACAATCCGCAATGAAATAATTCGGCCAGGCCGGCGGTAACCGCAGGCTCATATCCTTTGTCCTAAGCAACAACAAGATAAGCATCCCCCCATCATCCCCCAAGCCCCACATGTGCTTTTGTGTGTGTGCCGTGATAATTGCTGTGAAGAACGACTCGGACGGAACGAGCAGCCACACCAACCGGAAATCACAAGGAACGGACACGTCGAGAAGGACATCACCGGACCTAATTAGCTCACCGAATGAGATGGACAACTTCTGGATATACTTCTGGAGCTCCCTAGTCACTTGGTGCCCGTACTTCGCCGACGGATATCTCAATGTTTTCATCAGCCACAAAGAGGTCATGAAATTAATGGGTAAGTGTGTAGGCCTACGTCGTAACACATGCCTGAGTGCAAGCATGTAACAAACCATTGCACAACGTCGCCTTGATTCAACAGCTCACTTTCCAGCGATCCACCAATTTACTGCCCAAGAGAAACTGGCTTGCTGCTCTGTGGCCGGCCACCCAATTCAGTTTAATTGCTTGGCTGTGGTGCCAAAATTAACATGCATTGGTGCGTCTGAGGCAAGCAACAGCTAGTTTCAATAAGATATTTCTAAAGGGATGAAGCAGCGATGGAATACCATGGTTTTGATCGTTTCAATCGGATCAGATTTTTCGATTCGGTTCCTCCCTACCTACCACACAACACTCAACAGGCCGCGAGAGACTTGTTCTATGAAGTGTCTATATTTTGCAATAAAATTAAAATGGCATCATTTTTCTCAATTTTTTTTAAAATATTTTTAAATGACTTTATCTTCACGAAAAGTTATTTGATTGATCTAGTCTTTCTAGTTTCAAAAGCCGTTCTATAATTTATTTATTATTATTTTTATTATTCATAGAAAGGAAATGTGGGAAATGTTTGGAAGGTTAGGTTAGGTTAGGTTGACGTGGCTGCCTAAAGGCACACTTAGGCCGAGAAAAGCCCATTGTGATACCGAATTGGGGGCAACTCCTGCGTCTTACCACAAAACCATTTAGAGACTTTAATGAAACTTTCGAGATCCCTGATGTTCATTGATACCAGACCTGACGGATCATCAAAAAAAAACGTGTCCAAATGTTGTCTCTTGCGAATTGCATGAATAATGTTTGCAAGTTCTAGGACAGGCCGTCATACCAACACACCATAGACTAGAATAGGTCTAATCACGATCACGAAGAGCCAGTGGATGATCCGAGGTTCTAAACCCCATCTTTGGTCGATTACACACTCTACAAGTGTAGAGTGCTGTTGTAGCCTTCCGCATCCTTTCCTGAATGTTGGTTCTCCAGTCCGGCTTCCTGTCTATAACGAGGAAAATAATTCATAGAAAGGAAATGTGAGAAATTTTTGGAAACCAAGCAAATAAATTTTCCGATTTTTCGTCTCTACACAATAATATGTAAATAGCACAAATGTTGTGTGTGTGTGGAATGGATGTTTTAGAAAGTAGAAGAACAGCTTCAAAGCGTTCAAAAAGAAGTTTTTTTTAATAGACATTATTTGCGAAGAGATGGTCATATAAAAATGACCATAAATGTGGAGAGAAATGTGTGAGATTATTTTTTCAAAGTGTATTTAATCTATGAGCTCATGATATATGTAAGTTTCGTCAATGAACGCTCATAAATTAACCGGGCTCAAAAGTGGCATTCCCCACAGTTTGACTGCTCAGCGGCAGATACCTTTATGTATACACAAGACTTAAATTGCTGAAGATATTATAAAAAAGTCCATTCTATTGGGAAAAAAATATGAAATGTAAGTGAAGTATCCCTGCTGTGTGCGGGATCCTCCTAAATTTGCGTTTACATATTGCATAAAAAAATTATTTGGTGACGAGTACAGAAACAGTACAAAAGCACACAAATTTCCACGAAGGTAGTTTATTTTTGGCAGCGGCAGTAAATAAAGCGGGTAATTTAATATGCTTTCACTTTGCTCCGCTGGTATCGCGTACTTGGCGTCTGTTCGGGCGGCATAATTGCATTACCATCCATAATTGACGAGTGCAAAGCGCTATCAATAATTAAATGAGTTCATTTAATTCGCAAACATTTCATTTTCCATCCGAGTAATCCTTTTGTGCTTTTTAAACAATTTCGAAATTAACACAGTTTTCTTAGCACGCCGACGCAGTTAGCATGATTACCCCCTATAGGAGTAGATATCCCGTTGGGTGTCAGGACAGAATGATTGTCGAATTCCCATCTTCACACGTCTTCTCGTGCACTGACATTTCGGGGAGTGGGGATGTGATCTCTAACACCACTCCTTCGACGTCCCATTCAATTAAATTCCCATCAAGCAATCCGGAGTGGAAATAAGGTCGCCCGGTCTCTGGCGAAATTAAATATTCAGTTGCCATAGAGGGGCGACCGGCTGAGCTCATCCATGTCGAAGTCTTTTTCGTGTTCTTACACCGAAAATTCGAAATCCAATTACCGAACATGAGAAAGCACCCGGAGATTTTTCAGAGAATTTTCAGTGGAAATATTTTCAGCTAAGCTTATTTGCGAGCACCTGCACTGGGTGCGAATTACACCCAGAGGTAGTGGTGGAACACAAGACGGGCGGCCTAAATTTCCCCCATCGCCATATTTGCTTAATTAAATAGAAATGAACCCAGACATGTGAACAAATTACTTATACCGGACGTTGATTCTTGAACTGTGCTTACACCGGCATATCCTTCTTGTTGCCGAAATTTTGTAGGAAGTTGCTAAACAGAGGCACAATGAAGTCCAGAGTAGCACTGCTTCTAAGCAAAAAACTGTGCAGCAATATTAAGTGTTATATGATTTATTTGAAATATTGTATATAAGAGGTTTAAGGTCGCTGAATAAATATAATATATAAATATAATATAAAAAATGGTCGTCGCTATTGAACGGATCTCAAAATCTAAAAGATCATTTCTACAAAAAACTTCCTACTAAGTAATGAGGCATTCTCCCCGTCCGTCCCAGGCAGTCTGCAGCATCTAGCGCCATTATGCCCAATGCTACGCAAAAATGGTTGTATATCGACTACGGACACTCGACAATTTTGGGAGTGCTAGTCAAAATAGACTAACCCATCCGCAAGCCCCGCTTTTGCATTAAATTCGCAACTTTCATCCTCTCTAGGGGGGAATGGGAGGATGGCCCCATCAAACGACCAGAGTCGGCGTTTGTCTATAGTCTATACCAACGGTTCTAAGTTGGATGGTAGACTGGGGGGTTGTCTTTTTGGATGGTCTACTCCTAAAGCTGAAAGCACAATGCAAGGCGAACTCAACGCGATTTCAGCGCTAGAAAGTTGAACAATTTCCAAGTTTGACAGCTCTAACGTCGAGAACGTGTTGAGCTCGCATTGTATTGTGCTTTCAGGATATGGCTTTCCCTCCGTCTACTAGACTATTGTTCTGTCTTTCGAGCGGGGGTTATAGTCGTGAAGGAAATAGAACAACACAGTCCTCTATGGGAGTATCTGCATTTGTACTGATGGCCAGGGAACAAGAAAATCTCTTACCGGTTTGTACATCACTTCAAGATCGTCCAGGACTGTCGTTCATCCCTAAATGAAAGATTAAACCTGGAACTCATATGGGTTCCGGGACATACAGACATTATGGGTAACTGCAAAGTCACGAACTTGCTCGCCGCGGCATGACTCTACCAGAACTTGGCATTACCGCCCAGTACGGCACCGCCTGAAACCTGCAAGCAGAACATTAGGAAAGCAGCTGCAAACAACACATGGCATGCCTAGGACAGCTATTTCATAACTCGGCGAATCTGGTAAACTTTTAACGAGGCTATATCCAATCAGCTACTGGCTCTCGGGCGAGACTTTATGAGTATGGCTGTGGCTGTCATCACGGGTCACTTTCTCGTAGGTAGTAAAGCCAGAAGACTATAAGCTCCTTCGCAGGACCACTGCATATGTGGGGAGGAGAACGTTGAATACCTCCTCTGGCCCTCGATATATGCAGGGTTCGAAACTTGGGCAGTACACATTTTAACGTCCTAACCAAACTGAGGTTCGCTGAGATATATGACCTCATACGGTTCATCAAGGACACTGAATGGTTCAACTTGGGTTAATAGGGGATTCCCTATGTGTGGTGTCAAAATGGGCAGCCCATAACTCCTTCCGCTTTTGACCAAGCATTTGAAGCTTTCCACGAATGAAGATTCTCCCATCTTGAACTTGTATGTATATGACTAAATTTAACACAACGCTCAAACCCAAAATGTGCCAGGCAGCACAAAAAAAACGAACTTTTTATCAGGTCTCCCGCGGACTAGGACTATACTCTTTTACAGACAGAACAAATTTTTCGTTGCAAAACGGATGCTCTTTGTACCACTGAATTCATATGGACGAAAGTGAAGCTGTTATAGCTAACCGTGCCAATTTATTTGAAGCCAATTCGTTTAATTTTTTTACAGGCCTTGAAGCAGACTTGTTCTACGTACACGAAGGTGCCATCAACACATACGCAATGCAATTCACAGTGCCTGTACCAGCGGACGTATACGACCTGGAGTTCTCCTGGCAGAGTCTGACGACATATCCAGTGAGTAGCCACCGAACGAGCAGTCAATTAAAATTAGACCGAGTAACTCAATTTTCCAGCTCCCGTATGTGATCTCCATTGAGTACGAAGTAGACCAGGAGGCCTTAAACGTACCACAACTGAGCATACCACCTAAGGGCTATGTTCCTCAAACAGTGGAAACATTCACGGTGCACCTCCCTTGCACCGGGAATGCCTCGGAACAAGTGTCACTTACGATCAACACCTTCGTAAAGGGACCGCCCAGAACCAACGACACAAAATTAAGATTTAAGAGGAATAAGATTTGCCTAAAGGGTTTGTAGCCATACGATAGTTTGACAAGGGAGCATCTTTAATGTAAGATTGGCTTTATCCCGCAGGTCTATATCCAGCCCCAAATCAATCTCCCGCCCCCGCCCAGGCGCCCTCGCAGGGCCCGGCGCTCCTGGGAGCCGCAGCATGTGCAATGGGTCTGGTGTTGGTCGTGGGACTGATTGCGAGTGCCATGTATGTCCGAGCCAGGAAACAAATTCGTCAGGACTCGCTACAGTAAGTGCATACATTAAAAATCTGTCTAGTGTCGTCTGCAACAAATCCATCTCCCGCCCGCCCCGCCACAATGATGGCACAGACGACGGAGCCCTAGCTCCGTACCTGGGGCGCCACGCCATGCCACGTTGTTTCACCGAGTTTCGATTTGTCCTTCGAAACGTTCCAGGATATTTGAAGTATAAAATATGTTTTGTTGATTTTCCTCTCATTTTGCACCGTACGTGAACGGAAATTTAAAATTCAAATATTTTGCTCGACACAGCGACATGTCGCTGCCACAAGGCCCTGGTCGGCCATCTCGGAACCATGCAAAGTTCCAGGGCTCGCAAAAGTTTATAATGTGAGAAAAATTGCGGTTGGGGCGCGGGTGGTTGTGTTTTGTCGGCTCCTCCAGCCAGCTGCCCATGTAATCCACGTCGGGAGGGATTTGAGCATGTTGTCGGTGTCGTGACACCTTTGAGATTGCGATTTTCTCCTGTCTGTTGCAGCACGAGCTTCACGACGGCAGCGTACGGGAGCCATCAGAATGTGTTTATACGACTTGATCCCCTTGGACGACCCCCCAGTGTCAACAGCGGATCCTATGCGACAATAGCTAGCCTGAACAAATTCCCGCTGACGGAGTCTAAAAAGTCCTGTAAGAACTGCTGCCACCACCTGTCGTAAGTCTCACTGAAAATATTTTCGTTATTGGCAGGGTTCCGGGGCTCGCCAACACCATCACCCTACGCCACCGCCTTGCTGCCCGCAGGAGACCAAATCGCTGAAACTATCTACGCGAAGCCGGAGTCGATCTGCCCTTCGAGGATATCGTACTACGCCTCGTCCCAGCTCACACAGGTATGTAGGTAATGGACGTTTTTGTGCAAGGGTTCCCTAACAGCCAGCTTAAAAACAATCGCCGCTTTGAAGAGCGAGACTGCTGGTCACTTTTCTCGGAGATTACACAGGGGACAGAGGGAGACTTTCTTATAACGAAAATTGATTACTGTTCTCTAATTGACTTGACATGGTTAATGAGAGGTGAAACATCTGGTCAGGGCCCCCAGGGGGCTTCTGGTAGTGCAGTAGTATTCAATTCCCTTCACGTCGGAACGCCCAAACACAATGCCCTCCTAACCTAATATACAGTTTTCGCGGCCAACCCTTCATCAACAACTTCTTTGGAAGGGGGGCTGGACAACGTTAGAGAGCAGGGTAGGCTGGATACATGTCAGAGATTACTTTGAGGAAAGCGCGATATCCCGCGGCCTTTTCGTTTATTGTCCAACGTGATTAATCGACTTTTAATTGACACTCGCAATGGCGGCTGTCATGTAGGTAGGTACGACCGCAGATCCTGTCTTAGGAGAAACCTAATTAAATTTTAAAGGCTTTAGGTGTGATCTAAGAAGGTTTTGCTTGTTTGTATTGCATTTTGGTTGATTAACAAAACAGCCTTTATTTTTTTTTTTTTTAAATTACTGTTGTAAAATCCAGAGATTTGAATGATGTTTTAAATTTGATTTCGTATAGATTCCATCTATTATACTGTATTGTCTTACATTTCGATAAAGGCACTGTGTTAAACGCAAGTTCATTAGCTTTTCCTGAGTATAAGTTGAAGTCGCTTGGTTGCATTTAATTTAATTTAACACATAACACGTTTTGCAAATCGTAACAATGGGTGATATCTATGTTGTGCCTATCTATATCGCGTTCGCCCCTTGTAAAACGTTTTTCTTCAACATGAGCGAAATAATCTCTTTCAAGCCCTTGGTTTGCAGTTATATTTATTTGACTCATTCGGTATAGTGTACATTTATCACATTGATCCTTTTTAAGAACATGAAAAGAAATATTTAAGTGAAACTTCTCAGTATACAGAGAACACATTTTCGGTAAATGGCTTTCTAGATATTTTTTTGAGGTTTTTCTCTACAATAGTGGGATTCAACATGAAGAAAACTGTTTATATGTTCCATTACTTCCTCAATATTTGCTTCATATATTGTCTTTCTTCCATAATTTTTTCTTCTTGAACTCCAGATAGCTCATCCAAGCAATGCGTAAAATAATAACATACCTGAAACCTCGTCGCGAGATGATTCGTTTCCACTCTCCAATTGCAATCTGTTCTAGGAATATCAACTTGACGATTCGTGTGTTTTATACTTTTCGTTTCTTCCGTTGTCGGGTTTCTTGTTGTTTATAATAATTTTGTTATTAAAATAATAACGACAAAATAAATTTGTTTATAACTAATTACCGGCAAATAAAACT
Source organism: Neoitamus cyanurus (assembly GCA_947538895.1). Taxonomy (NCBI): domain Eukaryota; kingdom Metazoa; phylum Arthropoda; class Insecta; order Diptera; family Asilidae; genus Neoitamus; species Neoitamus cyanurus. Next base: position 525,466 of record OX384541.1, read on the forward strand.
CCTAGTCGGAGTTCAATTCGCACAAGTTGCTTCGCTAAGTTCATACACATATGAATGTATTGCAAATTTTTACAAATAACAAATTTTGAGCTTCTTCTGTGTATAATCAAAAGAAATATTTATGTATATTAGTAGCTCGAAATATGGAATGCAGGTAAATTAAGTTTTGCGATTCCAAAAAAAAGTAAAACTTTTCATAAGTTCAAATTTTCCTGAGGTGTGCCTGCAGTCAGTCTTACAAAGCGATAACAATTGAACGCGATATCTATTTTAGAAAATAGAAAAAAGGCAAAGATGTTTGTGGCACATGAACTTTCCTGTATTTAATCATTTTCGTTATATAGCTTTTAAAAATTATTAATTTAAAAGTAATATCGGCATCAAAATAAAACTAACTCCGGTGATTTCTTCTTCTGATACATACGCGTATTAATACCCAACAAATTGGTAGTCATTAATTATTGTTCTCGGCGTTTTTAGTGTGCCATACCCAAGAGGCCACCCGTTCCGCTACCTGGTATAACACGGAAGCTAAAGTTTTAAATAACAACACTTTTTGATATATATCTTCCTTCCATTGCATGTAGTAGGTGTAGGTATGTACATATGTGCGTCTGAAGTGGACCAATAATTAGTAAATGATGTAACTTTAACCTTTTTGTGCTAACGTTACAATTCTTTAGAGCCTGCAGCTCGTTTTGGAAACATTAAAGAATGAATGAATTTTTCTCAGCACGAACTTATGCTTTCTTTAACGCCTATTTATGTTTCAATTCCGTAACCGCGCCGCGGTAAAAATACGTGTGCAATTGAGACATTTCAGTCACACCGGCCACCCACCCGGAAACAATCCTCGTTCCCATAAAGTAACTCTATCATGAAAAAGGACACGATAGCGATCGCCAGCGGGAAAAAGTTGTCGCAACGCCGGATCTACGAAGGCTTTGTCCCAGATAGTTGCATTTTCTTTCTTCGCTGCTTCAGCAGCCTTCGCCCTCATTACTCTTTGCGCTTAAGCTTGATCCGTTTTCTAGTAATCAGGGATTCCGTCACATTATCCGGGTGCCATCGTTTCGCAAGGAGAAGTACTCTTCAAGCAGCAAACCAGAAACTGTGTTGCACTCTACGTACTATACAACACACCAGTGTGCGGCTTCTGTTCCCCTCTCCCCTCAGATTTCCATCGCTCTACTCAAGTTAGCCCTGAAACTAACCAAAACTTTCATAACGACGTAAGGCGACACTTTTACTTCACCTTTGGGAATTGTGTCACAGTAAAACAGCCGTTAAGCCCCCCATCACAAATCTTGCCGTGCGAAGCGGGTGTTGCTTCGTCCCAGCGCGACACGAGAACTACCATCGGAAAGGGAAGCGAACTCTTTTGTTATTTTGAAGCTTCAGCCCTCGTTAAATTAATTTACCTAATGTCCCTACCGCCCCCACCCCGCAATTCATAAACCAGTCAGCCCCTCATGAGCGTACTTTTAACGTAAGCAGCGAACGGCTGTTACGTGCCATGCACAATGCTTGTTCAAATTATCGTTGTGGCAGCGGTAGTACGTACCCCTTCCCGACCCCCACGCGCAAGTCGGATTCCATCCGTGCCCACTCCCAGGGCGGAAGGTTGCTTCTTCAGTCAGAAGCTACTTAAAGTTGTCGACACATAAGTACTCCTCCCCGGCACGGATAGTTCGAGTTCGAGCAACTCCAATTGCATTAGGGGAGCAAACATGGAATTTTTGGAGAGGAAAATGATAATTCAGGCCTACCGCCCTGCCCCGGAGGCGGCCCTGCTTATCGCACGACGTGTTCTACGAGGCGGCTGAATATCCGGTAACATAACAGATGGGGCCTCTGGGGCCATTTTACCCGCTTTTTATAGCTTTGCTTTTAGGGCAGGCATAATAACTGTGAAATTTTCAAATTAGCTGGCTCACAGTTAATCGATGTTGTTTCAGGTCTATAGCATGTCAACCCCAAAGAGCCACCAGAGCAATCCCGTCGACCCAAAGGATAAGCTGCGGCGGATACCTAGCGTTCAGCCAGGGACACTTATCGGTCAGCATCTCCTTCGGGAAGGCACCTATGGCCGCATTTATGTGGGAAAACTAGGTGAAACCTGCGAGGTGCTTATCAAGACTGTGGTGGACGGGGCGTCCTTAACGCAGGTTGCCTACCTGCTATCAGAAGCGTCCACCCTGATAGGTATCAGCCACCCCAACATTCTCGCCCCGGTGGTGGCCAACGCAGAGCTTCCTGGGCCACCCGAAATTGCCTACCCGTACCTCACGAAGGGTAACCTGAAAATGTAAGCGAAACTTTTTTCAACAGGACATGCCCCAGCGCTCATGGCTCTTTTTATAGATTCCTACAAAAATCCAGGGAGACCAGCTCGCCCCTGAGCACCCGCCTTCTCGTTGAGTTCGGACTGCATGTGGCGAAGGGCTTAGCACATTTGCACTCGTTGGGAATAATTCACAAGGACATCGCAACGAGGAACTGTTTGTAAGTGAAAACATTTCGAAGAACGCTCGCTGGAGCGAATAATTTACGAACCTTCCTCAACCCTCCTTCCAATTTCAGCCTGGACGAGGACTCAAACGTGAAAATATGTGACAGCGCCTTGTCACGCGACCTGTTTCCGGATGACTATCACTGCCTGGGCGATAACGAGAATCGGCCCATTAAGTGGATGGCCTTGGAAACCCTTCAGAAAAAGTACTACTCAGTTACTAGTGATATTTGGAGCCTAGGCGTGCTATTCTGGGAGCTGGCGACACTCGCCACCACCCCGTTCGAGGAGGTTGACCCGTTCGAGGTGGGCGCGTACTTGAGAGACGGGTATCGATTGGGACAACCCATCAACTGCCCGGATGAATTGTGAGTAGCATGAGCATCGGCATTTTCCACCAGAGTAAACAATTTTTTCAGTTATTTTTGGGCCTTTATTTTTTGCTCTCGTTCCCATGTCGCACCCAGTCGGAGTGTAGGGCTCTGCTCGACATAAAAAAAACTTCCGGCTTTTAGGTCAGTTAGCAATTGAAGGAACAAACTGAATAAGTTAGCAGGCTAAGGGCTTTTAAGGGTAGTGCTGAGAGCTAGGGTCGCAACAGGTTGAAGTTAATGTTTCGTAATATCCTTAAGAGCTCGCCTTACTTAAAATACTAATTCTGCTCCTTAAACGAGCAGCCAAAGAACCTTTTGGATTCTAACCACTGCCCATATAGACCACTTGTAGTTAACCACTTGTAGCAACAAGTTATATATATAACCCAATGCTGTTGACACTTTCTAGAACAAATTTTTGCCTCAAGTATGTTATCGTTGCAAGTATTCAATTTAACTCGGTTAATATTATATTCGGTTTCGGCAAACAGGAAGACACACTCGGTGTCATTTTCACATTGGAATTCTAAACATTGCTGACGTCAACGTTATTTGCGCAAGGATGGTACATACAGGAAGTAATCATTTTGAAAACAAACAAAAAACTCTTGAGAAAATAATTTCAAAGTAGTAAATTTATTACAAATTGTATACACAAGATAAACATTTTTGGACAAGTACATATACTAATAAAACATAGGTAATTAAGGAAGGAAAAAAGAAATAGAAAGAAAAGAAAAAAATGAGCATAGTTAGGTTATTAAGTTCAGATAAGCTACATTCCGGTAAAATTCAATGTGAGTTCCAAGATAAAGTTCTATATTGCAGATCCCTCTTGTCTGATAAGCAGCACAGTCTTATAAAAGGTAGATTAATTGTAACTAACCTTGTCGAATTTTATAACTCTCCCAATACCGAATTGGCTTCCCTACTAATCTCGTTCATTGGATTATGTTATATCTTGTAAATCGTTCGGTAAGTTTCGTCTTCTTCTGATGCAATTCATGATTTTTCTGGCGTTCCGCAGGGAAGCCATCTTGAACCGTTGGTTTTCATTCCTTTTTTATCAAAGATTTATTCCCTCTTTCCAAAAGGCTCGCATTCTGGCGTATGCTGACGATTAAAAGATTTTCATGTCAAGATGCTAATGACATTCACAATAATCTTATTATATTTACTGAATGGTGCTCTAGGAATCACATGATTTTAAATGTTTCCAAGTGTGGTTTTTTTTAGTTTTCATAGGAAATCTTTTTTCATATATTTTTGTCACTTAATTAATGATAAACTTTTAACTACTACAACAACTAGATAATGTTGTAGACTTTGTCGTCAGTATTGATGTCAAGTTCAGTTTTGAGCTTCAGATCTAGCAAACCTGTTTGTTTTCAAAGTTTTATTTTGTGCATTCGTTCGTGGATGCCTTTCTCGAATACACACAAACGTCCAGCGGATTGAGTCTGTGCAAAAATGTTTTCTCCGTCTCCCGTGGACGGCTCCTTTAAATCTTTCTCCTATATGAAAAGATATTCAAACTCTTGGATATGCGCTCGGAAAGAAAAATTGATTACGGGTGTGATTATCATGCATGACCTGTTAACTAGCGATATATGTATATCTCCTCAATTTGTGATGCCGCTTCTGTAAAGCTTATAGCAATTTATTGTTAAACCGAGTAGTGCAACTAGGGGCTCGTTGTATCAATTTTTGGACAACTGTATTTACAGGGTGGGTCATAATGTATAGCTCAATGGAAAAGTACCATAGATTTTACAAATGGCGTCGTATGTCAATTCTGTTTTAACATTTCTGAAGCAAACAGAATTAGAATTTCTGTCAACAAACAATGGATCGCTATACTCCGGAAGAACGCGAATCATCACGATGGCGTTTACCGGTCATCTGATGTCGCATTTTGGCGATATATTATTATTTAGTAAGAATACATTTTTCAACAAAGCATATAGGCCATTATAAAATGGAAAGAAAGGAACATTCTTCATAAGCAAAACTAGAGCTATTTAATATATGCTCAAGTAAAACAAGAACGGCGATAGCGGACAAACCGAGAAACTCCAAGAATTTAATGTACAAGTATAATGCTATTTCAAAAAATTGCTAATTATATCGTTTGAACCATTCTTCGGATACAGATTTAGGCCTTTTAGGTCCTCTGAAATTCCGAATTAAATTGAACATGATTACGGTATGATGTCTGCAAGACTTGTGCATCTATGATTAAAAGAAGCATGCATTGCCAGAACAAAGCCACACACAAATGTGGAAAAACGAATGGCCTTTGCGAATTAAAAAAAAAAACACTTTTTTCAACGTGATGAATCCAAATTCAGTTACCTTTCATCTGATGGAAGATATGTTCTTCGTGTCAAAGGGCCAGGAATTTAATCTTTTATGCATCATACAAAATAAAGTACGGAGAGTCACCTAAGCTCCGTTAGTGATTTATTACTACTTTTTAATAAAAATCTTACCGACTTTTGATTTATTTATTTACAATCAAACGAGAGCAGCTCCACAGACTACATTTCAAGTAGTTAATTTTTTTTAAATTAAGCTACCAATATAAAAAATTAAAAGAAAACTGAAACCATTCAAAACATTATTATAATATACTTAACCAAATCATAAATAAATTCACAAAATTTAATTCAATTGGAAATCAGGCACTGATTTGAAAGCTACTCTGTCCAGCGATAAATCTACGTGACTATATACATATGTACACAATACCATTTAATTTAACAGACGCGAGCAATGAGTATGATTAGTTAGCGCAGTAGGTTTAATACGAAATCTGTAGTAAAGTAAGGTATGCAATATTTCACAAAATGAGACTAATTTATGGTTGTCTTTTTCTAAATTGGTATTTATTCAACGTAATAAAAGATTTTTACTTTTGTATTGTCTAATAGGGTCCAAGGTATCTCTATTAATCCAGAATCGTTAATACCGCAAAATTATCGAATTCGTGAATTCATGTTCTGTTTAATCTGGCTTACCTAAATTAATTGCCATTTTGATTATAATTATTTCAATTTCTTGAACTAAGTTATCGCAAATAATCTCAATTGTCTTTTTAGCTACACCGTTATGTCTTGCTGTTGGCTGGCAGATCCAAAGCAGCGTCCACCGTTTCCTCAACTGATCGCATACTTGCAAGACTTCCACGAAGACCTCGGGAAATACATTTAGAGCCATCAGCACGTTCATCGACGGATTCCTAAAACAAATCTTTGTTTCTCAAAGTGATAGAGATAAAAAAAACTATTAGAGCCCGAACGCAGCAGTTCCCTGGCCGACACCGCGGCACCGGAAGGGTCCAGCATAAACTGAATTCGCGTAATTTAAGGACCCATGGACTTTACATTGTTACTCTTGTAATATTGTTAGTTAATAGTTGTAAATTTTTTATATTTATTTTTGTTAACAAAGCTATATGATTGGATATTATATTTACGTAGTGGGGATCGCGAGCACGATTCATGTACATAGACAGAGCGGCGACGTAGGCCTGCCGACTATATTTAAGAGCGAACCAAGGCAATTGCCGCCTTCGTCCTTTTGGCGGTTTTACGTTCGACTGAATTCGCTGGCGGAAAATGATTGGAAAGCAAATTTAGTTCAAGAGTAGAGAGGATATCTTTGCGGAGTATTTTTTTAAAGTGACGATTTTTTGAGTAAGGCCCCGCCGGTGCGTCTCAAAAATAAAATTTAATGCAAAAGAGTACAACTTTTCGAGGCAACCATTCGTCAAACCTAATCGGCCACTTCGGAAGTCCTTCAAGGGCCGAACTTCCCCTTGCTACTCTTCTCTACATGGCCCTTTATCCAGTCCAATTTATGTCTTCAGTTTTACCTCAGAGCAGTTGAAATTTCGATGAATTTGTAAAATACGAGGTGATATCGCTTAAGTTGTTTTGGAATCAAACAGGGTGTTAATAAATATTCGATTCTAAGGAAATACCATTTGCTGGCATTTTCCGGAAGATGAAACCTTTTCTGTTACTTGTCAATTGTTTGTTTTACCGCATAGGTGACTCCCTAGAGGCGAAATGATATTATATGTAGTTTAGAAAATTCAAATGTAGTCAATATTTTTCTGTAAGTAAATGAACAGTCAGCGTAGTAAGGAAAGGAAAGGGCTAAAACAGATAGCAAAACAACAGAAGATTAGAGATTTAGATAGGCGATTTATTTTCAGCTCTGTACGTTCAGATGTTCACGAGATCTTAAAAAAATAATAAAATGTTCGAAAATTTACGAATCCTTGTTGTGAAACTCCTGATGGTGCAGGAGTCTACATTTTGCGGACGCAGTGGGAGCATGCGTGATAAAATTTGCTGACGAGAACATTTACACCTTGTATTTCCCTTTTAATTAAAACTGAATTGTTGTCTTCTCGAATTTCAATTTAAAATTTCGAAAGACAGTGGTAACTTCTTGTTGCAGAGTCGCCTTAGCGGTAAACAATTACGGCTTAGTTCGGTAATAAGGAAATGGTAAAATCTTATTAAATTTCTATGAATGTCAAATATAAATGTTTGAAGCTGTCGTTTAAATGTTCAAAGTATTAAATTTTACGAAGAATTACACAGAGGAAAACGGGGCATTTTAAGATGAATTTCTACGAGAGATCTTACGGAGCACTGAATTCCTACCAGGAGCTATTAGTCGGCACTTTTGGTTGCAGCGCAGTACAATCTTTCTTTCACCAATGCACAACTAATTCAGGAATGCAGACAACTAAATTAATGTGGAAATTAAGCCAATGTTCGAAATAAACTGATTTACAGAAATATAACTTTTCCACCAGCTGCTCACCAAAACTGCCTGCTGATCCAACAAGGCCTCCTTTTGTGCTGATAGAAATTGAAGAACCAAAATGCAAATGTTGTTTACTACTTCTCTAACTTTATAACTTTTTAGACTAACTACTTGTATGTATGACCTTGTGTATGTAAATATGCGCAATCGTATGTATATTGCATTTCTGTATTTCTTGAATCAAAACAGACGAAGACTAATGGTTGCATGAACATTACAAGAAGATGAAAATCAAACGTTTATTACACAATAAAACAATTTTAATAGAACATCGCTTGTTTTCTTCATTAACACCTTCCCTTGAAAATTGCGAAAGTGTTTCATAAGTACGGTAATTATTTTAAAGTGAAGAACCGAAGATACCTTTTAATGTTTTCTTTTCTTATATAAATTAGAATATAATATTTAAGTGATTATAACATAAAATTGGTCAACAAATGCGAAATTTAAGAAAAAGCCAAGTGTCCAACATACAAATGATGAACCTGCTACCAGCTAGTTTTCTAAGTCCGGCTTGCGGTAAGTCCTACGATTTTTTGGGCAAAACAGTTCATTTTTTCGAGGTTTCCTAGATGTTTTAAATAACATTTTTTTGTGATTTTGAAGAAATATGATTTGTTGAGTCAGAAATAGAGCAGAAGTATCTCAAATGTCCATTATAACAATCGAAACTTGGAGTAACCCCATAATACCTTGAGCACTCTTCGTATTTTAATTAAAAGTCATAATGGCTCCAACACTTCCTCAGAAAATTGATTTGCTAGGGGTTATCATGGTTACCCATGAACATGGGAACTGGCTCCCATCAACTCGCCATTCGCCGCGGAGCAAGGAACAGATATGTAAGCTTTCACCTGGGAATCAATAAAGGTGGCCTGTAACTAAATCACTCCTGCGGCGCACTAGAAACTTTAATAAAAGCCGGAAATGCCCCTGGGTTTAATTAAAATTCCGGATATATCTGGACGAGCAGTGTCAACGTTTAATAAAACAAAATAACGAGGGGCACACAAGAGGAGCAAAACAAACAAAACCCCGTCCTAGCGGAGGTCCGGCAGTTGCTCCCCGAGGGCAAGTCAAACAGTTTAATTAAACGGCCATTAAGTCGACAATTAACGGGAAACAATAGAAGAGGCGGAAGCGAACAAGAGCCGACAGAGCGTCGGTTGTCCTGCTGCAGGGCAGCTCCACCGCTTGTCAAAAAAATATGGCCACCTTCACCTTGGCCATATGCTCGACGCGACGCACGGTCCGATTATTTGGGAAGTAGAAATATTGTGTAGAGTGGGTCCGGATGTGCCCCGGAGTAAGAAGCGGCAACATCAAGCCCACGGAATAGGCTTTCTCAGCTGCCTGAGCTTAATGATAAACTTGAGACGGCGACGACCCTTCGCGCGCCGTCAGAAACTAAAAAGCCCCACCAATTGCACAAAGGGAATTCGGAGGAAACGCGTGGTACATATTATAACGGCATTTGTTTTGCTCGGTCGCCACCTCGTGACCTCCCAGAGGGGCCAGTGCTCAATAATGTTTTGCATTGCAGATTGAACGGCTTTTTCCAAGTGAGAAGCTAGGGCTACAACAAGGTGAAGCCTTGTATTATGTTAGTTAATAAATTATTTCGGCGCAGCAACTACGGAAGGAGTTCTCTTTATTCCCTTTGAACCTGTAGGCTAGACGGCGAGGAGGTAAAAAGATTAAAAAGTGTATTATTCAGGCACAGGCGAGATTATTGTTGGAATCGCTTCGTTTTAGGGTGTAGTTCAACCCCCTAAGTTTGCTTACAAATTGTTGGTGTGCTTGATTTTATAATTAACTATTAGTGACAAAAATAGTGTTTTTTTCTCTATTTCCTTTAATATCTCCGTTCCTATTGACTTTTAGTATAGCATATGCATTGAGAAAGTTGTTCCTTATGAAATTTCCTGAAATATGAGCCCTGACAGATGTCGCTAAGTGCAATTGTTAACTTGCAAATAGCCCCGAAAGTTAAAACAACACATTTTTTTCACTATTTTTTTACTAAAAAATGACCGCACACAGATGGCTGAAAATTCTCAAAAATGATGTGTATATGGACCGAAACATCCATGAATAATTTTAGCGTCCTCGGTCAATTACTTCTCGAGTAATTAACGATCACTTTTTTTTTTTTTCCTTAATTGCAATTTGCGCCATTTTTTTCACAAACGGGTTTCGCTGGTCGGACCGAGCCAGAAAAATCACAAATCCATTCAACTTTAGTATCCCGTTGGAATTTTTGGTAAAAATTAATTCTAACCGATTTTTGTTTTTAAGGAAAGCTCGGAGCACTCCAAGTGCTCCCAAATACATTGCATGTATATCTATATATACAGAATCGGTATAAAATCGGTTAGAATTAATTTTTTCCAAAAATTCCAACGGGATACTAAAGTTGAATGGATTTGTGATTTTTCTGGCTCGGTCCGACCAGCGAAACCCGTTTGTGAAAAAAATGGCGCAAGTTGCAATTAAGGAAAAAAAAAAAAAGTGATCGTTAATTACTCGAGAAGTAATTGACCGAGGACGCTAAAATTATTCATGGATGTTTCGGTCCATATACACATCATTTTTGAGAATTTTCAGCCATCTGTGTGCGGTCATTTTTTAGTAAAAAAATAGCGAAAAAAATGTGTTGTTTTAACTTTCGGGGCTATTTGCAAGTTAACAATTGCACTTAGCGACATCTGTCAGGGCTCATATTTTAGGAAATTTCATAAGGAACAACTTTCTCAATGCATATGCTATACTAAAAGTCAATAGGAACGGAGATATTAAAGGAAATAGAGAAAAAAACACTATTTTTGTCACTAATAGTTAATTATAAAATCAAGCACACCAACAATTTGTAAGCAAACTTAGGGGGTTGAACTACACCCTAAAACGAAGCGATTCCAATAATAATCTCGCCTGTGCCTGAAAAATACACCCAAAATTCCTCGCCGTCTAGCCTACTGGCCGCCATCTTATTTCTCCAATAATGGGAGTAATCACCGCCTTTTAGACACCAATACCTCGAGACAATAACGAATTTGACTTTTGATTTCTTGCTCCAGTTCCAGTAGATGTTTGCACAAATTTCGATTTGCAGATCATCGTATTTCAACTAAAATGGATTGTTTTTTTAATGGTGAAATCAGTTTCTATTGCATTAGGCATTTGGAGAAATCGACATTCATCTTTGCATTTTTATAGCTATAGGCACATATATGTACTTAAAACAATATCTTATAAAGCGTTGTACTACAACGATTAAATTGATGGTCCCGAACACTGCGCTGAAGTGCATGTTGAGCCACGCAGCCCTAGCGGAGGGTATGTTATGGCAACAATTTCCCTTCCTTTCCTAGCTGCACAATTACCGTACGGTGCGGCGCGGGTCGGAGAGCGATTTAGGGCTGATGACCAATAGTGCGCTAAAAAACAACAAGGCTAAGTGCTTCGGATAAAAGTGCCATCGAGAAATTGCTCAATTGCTCGTGCCGAGTTCGCTTCGTATTTATGCGTGGAAGGGCTGGGCAATGGGCGCAGGGACGTCGTAGTTATGTTTAATTTTTCCTCAAACAATATGGTGCTTGGCAATATGCACGCGACGAGCAAGGAGCAACCTATGAGGGACCGAGGCACGGACGAGTGTTTGCGCTGCGATTGAATCTGACTGCCCATTAAATGACAACAAAGGGACGAAATGAACAAACGTAGACTCAAAGTATCGAAGACGCAATAGATTTCTGATTATGCCTCATTAGGACACTAGCGTGGAAGGAATTCGGTGTCGTGCTTATAGTGGCAATTTAAGGCTGGGCAGATGGAATTTAATGTTGGGGAATCAACGATAAGTTAAGCTATGTAGAACTCGTTTAAAACTAGCGACTTCATTCAAATCAAGAAATACGTGCAATCTAGTAGAGAGCATATCAACTACTTGTAGTAGCTCACTCACACGGCTAGTGAAGCGCTAAGAGCCTAAGAGCCACCGAGCTTGGTTGCTCTAGATACTGATACAAGTTTGAATTTTATTGTACTAAATATGTAAAGCGTTGAATCCATCATTGATTGTAACTGCAGAAAAGTAGGCTGTATTCATCATCAATTAATGTTATTACGTTAATGATAGTCGTGCAGTTAAGGTTTAGGCACATTACTTTAAAGTAGATAACAGACACAGTTCGCCTTACACAATCCACCATGTTTGTTTTTTTCTTTGTGCCTAATACCGTCCACCACTGACACCATGCATTTGTGTCGTAAGTTATTTTTTTTATTTATTTATTTACTTATATATTTTCCTGTTTTCAGTCTGAATTCAGCGTGAAACTCGATCGAAATCGAATTTCAGTTTATTTGTATATTATCAGATCGTTGTCAGTTTTTTTTACCACTTATGATTTTCCGAATCTTGTTCTTCTTCAAGTTTATTTTCCGACTGTCTATTAACCTAGAGAAATTAATCTAATATTTAGGCTGTTTTCTGTTTTGTTCATTCGGGAACTCGGTACACTCCATCTTTTGTATACACTTTCTCCCACTTTATGGGCTGCAATCGGAAGCATTAATGACACATTATGCGACTTTCCGCCTCTCTACGGGCTTGACCTTTTGTCTAATTCAGATTTTGTGCTCTACAGCTTTTGTATGGATATATTTTTAATTACGGGGTAGCCAAAACGAAATAAATGAGAAAAACCAATTATTGTCCTAACTTTGTAACCTTTTTCGCGCTATAATTTAAACGTATTAACTTTACGAAAAAATTTGATATGATTAAATTTGGAGAGAATTTCGAGATCTAAAAAATTGTTGTAAATTTTTCATCTAGCATGTCTAGAAGATGAGATATTTACAAAAAACTATTTTCCTAATATTATTAACATATCACACTTGTGCACAAGTTCTGCCCAGGCACAAAATAATTCTGCGTATGGTCGCTGTGAATACTAACATTTAAAACACATTTCATGCTGTTACTCACTCAGCCAGGTTTTTGAAGGTATCTTTTGGACTATAGAGGCCTTTTATTTAACCTTCGCTGTAAAGTCCCAGAATTCACAAAATCAGATGCTTTGTACCCTAGACACATTCGACAACTGAAAGTTTAAGCGTTCAAAATTAAAAGGGGATATTTCCTATCGGACGTTTATTACTTAAAAGCACACATCAGGATGGAAATCTTTGAAACTGGTATAACGGTTGCCTCCGATGAACTTACCGAATATTCGATAAGAATCCTTGCGCCATCTGTGCGCAACTAGCAACACCTGCCACATTTGTAAATGTTGCAATGGAGAAAAACATTCTCAAAAGCTGCTTCAGCTCCCATGGATTATCATTATTGAGTCAACTAGTTCACATTTCCAACCCTTCGTTTCACTAGAAAAACTTGGAATATCCTAGAAAATGAACACCTGAAATTATACAGACAAGGTTTTTTGGCTGGGTAACTTTTTCCGTCTTTCCGCAGCTTGCGTGCGCTTTTATCGTCAATTAACGCATGGGCTACTCTTTTCAAGAGACATGGCGGCACTGCTACGTAAACATTTGCTTAAGTTTTCATGGTCCATGGTGTTGACTATAGGCGTTACACTAATTCGAAAGCCCTTCGTAAATCGAGAAATATTCCCATTGTCCATTTTTTGTAAAATATCAAAAACCCTAAAACCAGTGTAACAAAATCTAAACAGAATTGAGCTTGCCTCACTTTCAAAATTGACGACTAATTTGCAGTGGTGACCACGTTGCGTTGAATGGCTGTAGATGAAAGGGCCCTCATACATCGAAAGCAAAACCTCTTTTACAATTTCAAGCTGTAAACTGTGTGTAAGTGGTCTAAAAGGTGAATAGTATATTGTGCAACAAGTGCGGTAAGTAGCCGATTGCGCACGCTGGCAGCAATAAACGCACGAGCGAAGCGAGTCCGTTTAGCTGCAGCTTAAGCAATCGGCTACGCACCGCCCGAGTTGCACATTCTATTTTTCCGCACGCATGAGGGATAAGTACCACTAAAACGCACGCCTTTGCGTGCGGTAAGTTGCTTATTTCCCACTGCTTGCTTTCGACGGTCAAAAAAACACGCTGCAGAAAATAAAACACGCACCTCGGTACCCAAGGCAAGAGATACGGAGATCCCTGTGTGCCGCACAAGTAATTTTTCACGTCAGGAGTATGCATTTCTCACTTGCACTTGCAGGAGCAATGAGGAGATGCAGAAATATTTCTCGCTTGCACTTGCAGTAGCGTAAAGGTTTCGTTACGACAAAATCTTTATTGCCAATGGTCCTTTTTATAAGTGTTTAGGAGTGAAATTTTTGTCCTCAACAATTTCCAGGTAATCAGCAACATTCTTTAAATATGCACGCAGAACCTTCCTCATTACTTTGCTGCAATATTTCTTTATTTTCACTAAGCAAAACTCGTTACAAGCGATAGTCTTGTTGTAATTATTGCTTAAATAATAATTTTTTCTGTTGTGGGGGGCTCTGCCCCCACAACCCCCTTTCCCTTTTCGCGCCCTTTCCTCGACCCCCCTCTTCCGACGGTCGCATGCCTCACTAGTGCGGAAATAGTATATTACGATACAAGGGCGGTAAGTAGCCGATTGCCCACGATGGCGGTGTTGACGCACGAGCGAAGCGAGTGCGTTAACAGCCATCATGGGCACTCGGCTACTTACCGCCCGAGTTACGTATGCTATTTTTCAGCACGAGTGCGGGGTAAGCAGTAGGTACGTTACCGCACATGTTTCCATTCGGTGACTCATCAATTAACCACGGTGCGCTAATGCCCGTTCTCCAATGGGAATGCCGTCAACCAACCAGTTGGCTGACAAAATGCGTTCGTACATAATTCTATCAATGTAGATGTGAACAGTCAGAAAGCTCTGTTTGTTGTGATCGGTGAAATGCAAAGAAACGAACTAAGTTTTATTTTATTTATTTTTAACAATTAGCTAATTTAGCAGAACTAGCTGCTTAATGAATTCCATTTCTTCGTTTCTACACACTTTTACACAATATTTACTTGAGCTTAAGCTCAGTTTTGCTTGAACTTTGACACCTCTCAAGTACTAAATACGTATCTAGGGCCCGAACCACTGCTAAAAAGTGCTGAATTAAATGCGGCAACTCATATGGTTTAACTAACACAAAGGAAAAGTTAGAGCATGTCGACCAAAACACGAGCGAGAAGGGACACGCATTTTATAATGAGAAGGAAAAGGCAGCAGCATGGTTCGTGGTCGGTTTGTCGATGGCATGCCCATTGGAGAGCAGGCATAAGGAGCCGATTGCCCACGATGGCGGTGTTAGACGCACGAGCGAAGCGAGTTCGTTTATAGCCATCGTGGGCAATCGGCTCCTTAGCGCACCGTGGTTAATTGATGACTTACCGCATGGAAACCCGTGCGGTAAGGTACCACTTACCCCGCACGTGTGCTGAAAAAATATTAACCCTGGAAATGCACACCTCAGTCACGAATCGTAACGACATTATCAGGTACTTCCACTGAGAAAAAAAAGTTCTCATATTGAGCAAAACCAAGCTTATATTATTCTTTCGTACTCTGTCGGCTTGGTTGGGCTTGCCGCTTATTTCATTTTCGTTCTGATTTGAAATTTGCTCGAAAGAATATTTCTACGTTTTTCTGATTACCTGCGTTTTTCTGGTCCACTGGTTTTTTGGATTTTATATTGATATTGAATAGACTTGCTAATTTTTTATTTTGATTTTTGTTTCTTGTTTTTTGTTTTATTGCCATTGAAAGGCTTGATTTTCGTTTATTTAGTAACAAAAAAAATGCCGTGGAAAAAAGCGGAATGTGCAATTCCTTACTGATTTGTTTCCCGAAAGACGATTTTCCCGTTTTCCGAAGCAAGGGCATAGAAATACAAACTAAGCACGGAATGGCTATATCGTATATGAACCCTGTACATGAGCGACCACCTAATGGGACCTACCTAGAGGAGAACAGCAACAGCGTGTATGAGGGAAGCTGAATAAAACAGCTGATCCGACTGTCAAATTTAATCTGTGCTACCTCGAAGTTTTAGTGGATTAAACCGGAAAAGTACAAGTTTTCGAGTGTATATTTATAATTGTGGCAACAGCCCGCGAGGATTATATAAAGAACTATTTTACGCGTTGTTTAAGTGCAGTTAGCAGTGCGAAAAAACTAAACTGTACGAGAATTTACGATATGAAGTGCTCTGTGGTGGGTTGTCGCAACAACAAGAGTTATACGCGGGGGAAATAGTTTTTTAGGTAAGTGGATGGATAGAAATGCATGATAAACATTCTATTTCATCAAACCGCAGTAAAAGGAGTTACATTAACTTCAGAAAATTAAGAAAATGGCCTTTTTTTTAAATTTCGCTGGTTTTGTTTACCTCCCACAAAAGCATTAGGCCAAGCGGTGAATGGCAGCGTGTAAATAGATGTTAAGGAGGCCATAGACATTATGGAAGGAACTTCGGAAAATTTTGAATTGTAAGCCCCCTCCTGATTATGGCTTCATATTTACGCCTGTACTGCGTGACTATTACGAACACAGCCAATTCTAACACATCAGGAAATGTGGTACGCTAAATCTGGCTTACAGTCGCTCCGTGCTTAGTTTGTATTTCTATGAGCAAGGGACGGAGAAATATGATTATTGGATTTGGATGAAAGCTATAGGGAATGAATTGTGCGGAATTCTTTCTGGTTTTAAGCCACCTTTACTTTGCAGTATTCATTTTAATAGTAGTTTTATTGGCAACAACTATTTAAAAACAAATTCCGTTCTTACTTTATCTCTAAGGGATGATGGAAATGATGTTGCTTTAGAATGTAATAACAGTATTTAGAAGAATTTAAAAACAATAAAAAAAAATTTGATTTCGAGAACTAAAAATTAGAAATAATCAAAATAATATAATATGTGCCTATTTTACAAAATATTAATAATCTAAAAACAATATTTATAACAACACTAGCTAAAGAAAATTCTTTAAAATTAAACCGGATATAAATAATCATTATTACCCAACCCAATTCGCACGATGAACCTTTCCCAGAATTCCCACTGGGCCTGTCTCACGCTCCCTGCTTGTAGCGGCCTACTACATACACATTGTATAGCTACGCGATCTAGAATGCATCGCGCGTCGTACACAGCTAGCTAATTGCTGTTATGAAATGCGTTGCTGCACTGTAGCGGCTGCGAATGCGTTGCCGGAGCCGCTAGAGCAAAAACTCCGGCCGCTAGAGCTCATTTCTTGTGTGTTCGCTTTTCAGCATTGCCGTTGGACATCTGGGTTATTTGCCTGTGTTCGTAGTAGACAGTTACCGTAGCGGACAAAAGCTTTTGAACCTCAGGCGCAGCAGCTTCAACCAAAGCGCTTTATTTCCTTGCTACATATATATGAATTTAGGGCAACGTCACAGCTGTTATATGTACATCGCGAAGGTGTGGCTGCGTGTGCTCTGCTGGTCTGTGCTTATATGTAGTAAATTTCGAGCTTTTATAAAATTAGGTTTAGCTCACTTTGTTCCTAATAAAGCACAGTTTCAGCTTCGCATCCTAAATGATACAACATACGGGACTTGTTGTTGTCTTATCATAGATTAAAAAATGCAAAGAATAAAGCACATAAATTATTGAATTCTGAATCTAATAAAGATAATATTAAAAATTTTAGGAAACTAAGCATAGTTAAGGCGACATAGATTTTCTTATGTGTGTCGGTTACTGCAAGCGGATCTCGACCAGTGGTATGTAGCAAATTACCTTACACTCAACATAACAAAAAGTTAGGACGATTTATAGGTGTGCCAATCCTGTATTATGTGATTATAGTATCAATAACGTCTCTTTATCGAGAGTGTTCAATTTAGGTGCTGTTCTTGACGATAAGCTCACGTTTTCAAAACATATACAGTTTATAGTGAGCAAAGCATTTAAAGAGGACGCGAGCATTCTAGTGCTAAGCATGTTGGACTGCCAATCTAAAAGGCCCAGATTCGAATACCACTATAAACGACAGATGAAACCCACATCAATTGGGATAGTTACTGCGGGCTAATCACCCAGAATAGCGAACATGAACGATTAAAGCAACTGAAGCAGAGCTCCTAACTGGAGTGAAGTAGGAAATATTTTGTTTAAGCATTTCAAGCATTAGGTTTCATAAAACGCAACACATCAGATTTTCATCATACCTTTTTTAAATTAAACTTTTATCCTTTTCCTTACTCAGATCCACAATGGAATATGCTTCAGCAATATGGTCTCCTCACTACTGCGCTCATATTAAGAGAATTGAGTCTGTGTAGAGATATTTCACTAGATTATGTTTCAAAAGTTTGAATGTCTAACGATCATATGAAACCAGATGTATGTATGTTCCTAAACCATCATATGAAACCAGATGTATGTATGTTCCTAAACTTACAGAAATAAGAACAAAGGCGGATTTACACTCGGGTTCTACTGATTAGAAATGTTCTGTGATGTCACATAAACTGTCCGACATTTTTAACGTTAGTTAAAACGTTAAGTTCAAGAAATACACCCACAAGGCTGTATCCGGTTTTTCGTGGGACTAATTTTCGTAACTTTTTTGAATTTAACATGTCCGGAAATTTAACATGTCCGGCTTGCAAATATTTCCTAATTAGTGCAAATTTGATCAGTAGTTGAAAAACAAAAACGATATCCGCTATTTTTCTATGTTCATGAAAAGCGGGCGGGTAACTGAATCATGTTAAATATATTTTCATAAAAAGGAAGATAAACCAAATCCTGTTATTGAAGGCCCTTTTGAGTTAGAGCACAGTGGCGCAAGAACAGGTATCTAAATGGCGTTCTCGTATTTCGATAACTATGTCTGCAATATCACAGCTGATAAGCAAAAGTATCCATACAGAATATAGAAACAGAGCCGGAAAAGCATTTATAGAAATTCACGCGAAATCGCACAATTGTACCTTGAAGTGCACCATTTCCTGCAGTGCCCCCGCTCTAATGGCCTTCCCAATGCATTAGGCGTGAATAGTGGAAATTAATCAATCATTTGATTGTACTCGAGAGCTGCAGCCGAGTCAAAAATAGCACTCACCATGGAGTCGCACAAAGGATCACTTTGCCGTCACCTCTTTGTGCGTCGTCCCACTCTACCCGTCTGCCCGTAGGAGCTTACAGCATTCATGCTCTTCTGGGCGTAATTTCCGGAGTGCTGCAAGTGTACAGTGCCAATAAACTTCTCCTGCATCCCCTTGCAGCTCAGCTGCTGCAGAACAAGGGAGGTGCACCCATACCACGCTGCTCACTCGCGAGTTCGGGAAGCAACCGAGCTCAAACCATCGCTTGCTGAAGTCGCTGCTGCATTATTCATGACTCGTCACACAAATTCCCTACCAGTCTGCGAGGGATGAAACTTTCGCCCTAATGAAAGTCCCTAAATTAATTGAAGTGTGTTTGCATTTGCAGGGGCTTCATTGTTCCATGGCTGAGGGGATGTTTTTTCAGGCGCATCCTCGCGGGGCGGAAAGGGACGCCTGGCCCCTGAAACAAAGCGCCGATCTTTATGCAAATCATTTCCCTTGCTTTCTACGTGGGCAAATTTAATTGAGAGAAATGGTGTAAGCGCGAAGCTTTCACTGAAAAACATTTTACGGAACGATATAGAAGTTCACTGCTATAGTGAAAAATCGTGGGAAGTAGGGCAATGAATAAAAGGTGCCCTTGATGAAACTCCTGTGGTGTGGAGTATGTATGTTGTTATGCATATGCATTTAAATATTCTGCACTGAACCCCAACTCGACTATTAAAGGAATCGGAAAAAAGCCCAACCAATGTGTATGTAGATATTTTTTTCTGAATTTTAATTTTTTCAAACATGTAGGAATTTTTGCAAGTGAAGTGGCGAAATTTAAAAAAGATAGGAAAGCGACAGGGATCTGTGTGTTTTTGGGTATACTCATTTTACTGTGCTAGCAGGTGCTGACCCAAGCAAAAAATGGGAACTGCACGCCCTTCCAGGATACAGGGATTTCAATTTGTTCATAGATGTAGGAATTTTTGCAACCGACTGGCAAAATTAAAAACAAAAATTGAAATGCAGGACATGTGTGTGTTTTTGGGTCTAATTATTTTACTGTGCTGCGTCAGGTAAACATTTTGTACTTACTCTGGACTATTCAAACAGCCAATGTCGCTCAGCAGGCAGCCAAGTGACAAACATAAAATTCCGCAGGCAGGCAAATTACAAAGTAAAAAGTTGGCGTCAAATTCATGATAACAATGATGGTTCGTGCCAATACTATGGCGGTCGAAGTCCAAATTAAGAAGAGGCCAAAATGTCTGGCATGAACGCCGTCTCAGTAGTGTGTGTGTGTGTGCGTGTGTTCATGCAACACACAATCGTGCTTCTAAAACGCTGAGACGCCGGACTGGACGCTGCATTTTGGTTCCGGCTACAGAGCCTCATCTCAGGCTTCGTTTAAGGCTCTTTCTTTATGGCCAAGGACAGCCCAACGAATCGAATCCGCGCACACGCACGCTGTGTGCGAGTATAATAGCGTTGTGTCAGTTGTGTTCTAAATTGCATCGCGCAAATATAATTGATTGGTTGAAATATTGGACGCTCGGTGTTCAATTCCGCGCACCGAACTGTGGGAAATCTCCTTTCTATTTCCTGGGGATCACACATGAGTTCCTTTTCACGCAGGAATGGCCGCTGGAGGGCCACCGGAATTCAGCGGGATGACAACACGCACCCAAGAAGAGTACGGAGCAGCCGGTAAATCCAAATTCTCAATAATTTCAGGTCGCGGTAATTCGGAGAAAGAAGAGGAACTATTATATAGCAGTGGCTCCTGTGCTTTAATGTACATATGTTAGGTATCTGCCGAAAATATGATTCCTTTTCTAAGGATATTGATGAGGGGGTTATGACAAATAAGGCCCAAGTAGCGCGGCGGATTGTGGCCGGTAGGTACAGATTAAATAGAACTCAAACCTATTTGTTGAAAATTTGTTTATCGACCTTGTACCGTTTTCGTAGGAAAACGGGAAATGTTCCTTGTGATTATTACAAGGCTGCCCTACGTCCCCGTACACTGTAAATTGACCGGACTAATACGTGGCATACTCATGCATATTATGGCGATTAAAACTTTTACAACTTTTTGAATCGTTATATATCAGAAACGATGGCTCTTAGGAAAAAAAGTATTGATACAAATTTTATAGATAATTTTATGGTCTACAATTTTTGTCTGGGGTAATTTTATGATAAAACTTACCGTTTTGTGAAAATCGCGAAAAACTCATTTTTTTTACCTTTAACCTTGAGTAAAATTTTTGCCATACACGGGAATGATGGGGAACTTTAAATTTTATTTATAATTATGTTTTGCACAATTTTATTAACTTTCAGCTTGTTGGGAATTTATGTACCTTCACTCTTGCTTTTTTGTCTAAATTGACCGGACTATAATAAAGCCATAGTTCGTTCGGTGTTGAGGAAGATCAAGAAAATCATGTTGTGTCAGGGAGTGTGCAGGAACTGATATTTTGAAAAAAAGTCAAAACAGTTCCGGAGATATTCCGTCGATGTTCCAACGGTTGGAGGGAAATACGTTTGAGCCTATCGAAATATGTAGGTAAAATTAAATTGTTTTGCCAGGGAAGGCCATGGAGCGCGAAACTTAGAAATGTCCGTTAAACAGCGTCAATGTGATTGATCTGAATCTCATAGAAGGAAAACCAAACTGGGCTATCATGTTCAAGGATAGGTCTAACAAATGTCCAGTAGAGGAGTCGACAGTCGCTTAGCCCATCTTTGTATAAAACCCAAAGTAGCGTTGCTTTTATTCACAACAGAATCGATGTGATCCTCAAATGTAAATCACGAATTAGGTATAACACCCAAATCTCTAGCTTCGTCAAATCTGTTAACAGACAGGAGAGGAAAGAATACTTTTTACGTGAAAAAGTCATAACGGTGCATTTAGAAATATTTTAAGGAAGTTCATTAATAATGCACCACTTCTGAAAAGTTTCCGCAAATCAGAGTTAAGAAAAAACCAGTCATTGTCACTTTGAGAAAAAGTTTCACATCGTCAGCATAACGAAGGATTCTCGAATGGCTAGAGATAAGGGAAACATCATTGATGTAAATAATAAATCAAAATGAACTTAATTGACTGCCTTGTGGTACCCCAGTCGTATTACTCAGCAAATGTTATTCAAATGACATCAAAAAAGGCTTGCAGTGAAAGTGGAGTATTTCACAGACCATCGCAATAGGTCTATAATTAGAGATGTCATTTTTGTTGCCTTTTTTATGAATAGGAAAGATCATAGATATTTTCTAAAGCTTGGGGAAGATAACATAACAGAGAGATAAATTAAATAAATGACAAGGAACAGAAGCAAGAACGGTATTACATCATTTTAAGAAACAGGACTTTTGTTGGTACTTTGAAATCATTATATGTCTTTAGACTGTCTTCTTCGACCTTAATATCAGTCAAATCGTTTGTTATAACATAACATTATAACAATGTAGTATATATCACTAATTTGTCAAATGTAACAACTAACACTTTTACCGAAATTTCTATTAAATCATTGCAAGATTAGTCAGAGCAAAAATAATTTTTTTCGGCGATGGTAACACAAATACATATCAATTTCGGATTAAGACAACGGCGTGGAGTAATTTTTTTTAATTGAAAGAGAAGGTGTCAGTTGCTCCGCGCACATACTTCATAATACAGCTTCCGCCGCTGTCG
Organism: Neoitamus cyanurus; assembly: GCA_947538895.1. Lineage (NCBI taxonomy): Eukaryota > Metazoa > Arthropoda > Insecta > Diptera > Asilidae > Neoitamus > Neoitamus cyanurus. Next base: position 547,994 of record OX384541.1, read on the forward strand.
ATGTCATGTCAATTGATGTGGAGTCAATTGTACTTAAAATTTTCAAATATTTTTTATATTTACGCCAAGAGTTTAACGGTTCAAGGACTTCTGGGAATATGCAAAAATCGTATGGGAACAATAGTCACTTACTTGCAAGGGCAGATCAAAAGGTTAAATATCTAAAACTGTGACGTATTCTATATCAACAACCACGTATCGATTTAGTCGTACTCAATATTATAATACTTACTTTAGGCAAGAAACAGAATTGTGCCGTTTCGGTCAACAGTAGCTTTGTCCAATGGGCCTTCGTACAGGGCGCTTTTCTTAGATTTGTGCCTGTAACTGCTTTTTAATCCGAACAAAACCAATTCATTTGCCTGGCAGCCAGAGCCTTAGACAAATCCACCCCGGCGTATGTGCATGAAAGAGATACATACATACATATCTTCATATTCCCTTACTTCTTTTTACAGCTAAATACGTCTTCGCCGTTTTTGCCAAGGTGAAACCGCAAGAGGCAGTGCAGGATAATCAACCCCGGAGTAAGTGTATGGAAGAGATAATCTCATATATGTATGTACCCTTACTGTTTTGCAGCTAAATGTGTCTTCCGAGTTCTTGCCAAAGCGAAACCCATGTAGGAACCATTTACTGTAAACCCTGCGCACCTAACATGACTCCACCGAAAGTGCATCGGCTACCCTACGTACGGCGGCCGGTGATTACTCACTCCGTTAATGCGAAGCATATGTATGTTTCACAAAGTTATAATGTACCCACGCCACGGGCTAATTGAGTAGCCGTACTCATTTGTTCTGCCCGCTAAGTGTGCTAAGTAAACAAATAGCACGTGAAGCAACGGCCGCGCAAGCGCCATGTACAAAGCACTGGGCGAGTTCATGCTGCGCAATGAAATCGGGTTAAGAAATGGTCACAATTCTTGCAACCCGACACACTCTCTACGTCCGGGTAATCGCGGACGGTTAGTAAAAGTGAAGAAAGTGCTTAAATGTTAAGAGTGTGGCCGTCTTTAAGTGTTTTAATAAACAAGGGATTGTTAAACTGAACTTGGTTTTATTCACTTAGTGTCTGCATTCGCTGCGGCCCTAAACTAACTTTCCCACAGGAGTACTTAAGTCCGGCAGCCGGCATCGACGTTCGACGGAATTCACGGCAAACCGGTCACAGCATCCTCATTGAGCATCCTTCAGCTGAACATTCGTAGCACGGAAGAGTGAGAGAAAGCATTATGAGTCGTAAGCGTGATGCCGGAACCACAATGCTCGTCGACGCCTGCGTCTCAGCGTTCAGCACGATTGTGTGTTGCATGTATGTACACACACACACACTACATTGACCGGCATTCACGCTAGAATTTGACCAATTCTAATTTGGACGCCGCACCGTTCGGCCACCATAGCATTGGCATGAACAATCATAAACTTCACAAAGTGGTGTAATACTGAAACACACAAAACAACCAACATCATTCAGCAGGCAACCAAGTGACAAACATAAACTTCCGCAGGCAAGCAAATGACAAAGTAAAATTTATTCGTCAAGTTTATGATAATACTCTGGCGGCCGGCCGGTGACAAAATTAGAATAAATCCTAATCGACCGCTGACCTCGTCTCACTAGATGTGTGTGCACATGCAACACACTACGATGCTTCACGCTAAGACGCCGGACTCGACGCTGCATTCTGATTACGGCTTAGAGCCGCCACACATGGGATGGTTTTATGCGTACAAACACGCTTAAAAACATAAGTTTAACCGTGAATGAGCAACTTGCCATACAATCATAAGATTGTCGCAAAACCGTCCCAAATATCCTTTGTTTGATATTTCTGTCGGTTTTACGTTAAAAATAATAAATCGCTCTGTTATAGGAACTTGGAGTAGGTAATTTTTCGTAGATTGTATTTTCAATTATAGGAAAACATACCGTGCTCGCGGAGAGTGAAATCTGGCAATGATTTGTACAAACATTTAAAGAATGAAATATATGACCATGTCGAAATTTTGCTCGCAAATGAAAACCGCCGCCGTTTGTGGGCACTGCTGTGGCGTACAAACAATTGATTGCCCCAACATTGTCAGAAAGTTTGTACGCATAAAACCGTTGCCGTGTGTGGCGGTCCATCAATATTCTTCGCGAACAAAAAACTTGTTTGTGGTGTAGGACAAGTTTGAATCGCGCGCCAACGTCGACGAAAATGGTTGAAAGGGTAGGTAGCTTCTCGTGTCACGACTCACGGTCCACCTAAGCTTCATGTTTTTCTCTACCGCTTTACCTACTTTGTTTTATTCTCATCAAAATCAGCGCCCTCCTACATAAAACAGCCGCACAATGAGCACCTCGCCCAATCGTGCTGGGCACTGAACGGCGCTGCGGGCAGCATAGCATACCATCACCTCATCTCTGAACGCACAATCGCAGGAGTTTCGTGTAATCGGGTAAGGAAGGGCTGAGCACGAAAGCGTACTCGTGTCTTTTCGGCTTCCCCTACCAGCCGAATTCTCCAGTAAAGTCGCAGAGCTACTGGCCTTCGGGTCGCCTCGGCTATTTTCAGGTGTGGTTCAGTAAAACAGGGGAAACTTCGACCAATAGGAAACTTTTAACAGCGAAGCGCAACTCAGCTCGCGAAATAGCGGGAGGGCGCATTAGTGGATACACACTATGTGAGGGGAAGTCACTCTGAGCGTCCCCGGTATGATTTGTTCTGCGATGTTGGTTTGATCCTATGACTTTATATCTGTTACTATTCTTCAAGAATTATTGCCAAGAAATACTTTGGACTTGTTAATGAATAATTGACTACTGAAGTAAGATTATAGGCCTTGCTTGTAAATATTTGTCGAAATCGCTGACAGTACGAACAGAGTCTGACTTTCGTTTCCAAGTTTAATCCAAGAAAACAGTCAGCAAGGAATTGCTGGAGCGTAAAACCCAGACGGCCGGCAGTTTAATTTATTTTCCTTTTTGCAGGGGTTTTGTTTGCCAACAAATTTGGCTGCAGTAAGAAATTTTTTTGGATGGAATTTAGGCTGAGTCCACACCATGGCCAGCTAAATATAAAGTTTCATGTAAGGTGCGGTTCCACCGCCTTCAGTAGGATCTTTGTAAATTGAAACTAGAGAATTATGCTGTGTAGGGTAATTAATACTATTGCGCGGTTGCTGTAGAGCTGCCGTAAAAATGCTCACGTTTCCGTACATCTGTGTTGTTTTCTCGAGCAATGATATGTTGTCTGTCAAAGAGTATACCAACCTATGCACTAAGATTATCTAAATGATTTTCGGATACGGAAAGTATGAGGCGTTACACCTCTGACACATGACACGAAACAATGAGCATTTAATAGGAATGATCATTGATTTTGTCATTTGCCAGCACAGATGAAGTTCGAAGAAGCATCTTCATTTCCTACCCAAAAAAGCTTAGGGAACTTCATTTTTTAACCAAGTATAGGCACACTGCATCTAAGCTAGAATCAAACTGCCCTAAAAAGAGACACTTGCTTTCAGTTGTTCAATTTTAACAAACCTTCTTTGCATATATGTATGTATATGTTTTATCCTCTGAAACGGAAATAGGTTTAGTTTCCTAGATTTACGCCTACAGTGAACATTCAAGTGAAGTTTCATCCACCAAGTGATCATTCAAACCACTCTGTGTGTCGAATCCTGAGGGATTTATCATAGAAAAACTAAGTATAAAGCAGTTCCATGCCGAACAAAAATTAGAAACGATTTTCCCTGTGAGCGATGCATCCACCAAGCTCTATCATGAAAGTTTCACACACTCATGAATTATTCTCATTCTCATTCAGGCATGGGAAAAAAAAGAATGCGGCTCAGCGCTCGCAAATAATTACATCCTCTTTCCCTTTTGGTTGCGTATGCGCACGGCAGAGTCCTTTTTCTCCTGCCTGAATAATGCGCTCTTTGAATGAGAGTGAGAATAATTCATGAGTGTGTGAGACTTTCATGATAGAGCTGGGTGGATGCATCGATCACAGGGAAAAGCGTTTTAAATTTTTGTTCGGCATTCTTTATGCTTAGTTTTTCTATGGTAATACCCTCGGGACTCGACACACAGAGTGACTTGAATGATTATTTGGTAGATGAAACTTCACTTGAATGCTCGGCATGGAACTCCTTTATGCTTAATTTTTCTATGATGTTATTCACAACGAACCCGTCGCGCCTCGCAAGGATGGGTTCAACAGCGTCGGCAGGGTATAGTGTTCGGCGTTCGCATTATCGACATGTTTCTTTCATCTCTTCGGGCCAACAAACCGCACCCGTCAAAAGTTTACAAAAGCTGCATTAATATACGAAATACCCTTTTGCCAAGTTCACAAATCGACGTAGCGTTCAGAGTTCTCATTGTTCTCATCTTACGCTGGGTAAGATTGAGACTCATTTATTTGTCAGTTAAGCCAAGACTGGAATGCAGCGTCTAGTCCGGCGTCAGCGTCCGAAGAAATTCACGAAACGGCCTTCCCACAATACAGCGTCCTCACTAAGCGTGATTCAACGGAGAATTTCATACCACGCGAAATAGAAAATGCACTGTGCGGCCTACTCTGGCCTACTACTAAATTCCGCAAGCAGGCAAATGACAAACTAATATTCTTCGTCAAGTTTATGGCAATGCTGCGGCCACCGGCCGGCGTCAAAATTAGAATAGATTCGATTTGAGCGTTGACGCTGAGTCACTAGTTAGCACTAGCATATTTGCATGTAAATCTGGGCTTGCGCAGCATCAGCAAGGTGTAGCGATGGAATCCAATCGGTAGACTTCTTCTTCCATCGTTGCCGTGAAGATTAATTTTACAGTCATCCGTGAAGAGAACGGCCCCAATTGTTCCAGTGACCACTTTTGGTCTTCCCTTATAAAACAAAGTCGCACTTACCGATGAACTGCAGTTAACTCCGGTCCACGGGTAGGCCGAAAAGTTGTCAGATCTTCTTCTTGATATCTTCGCCTAACTGTCCGTTCGCGTATCATCATGTAGGCGCCGCGGCGCTTGAACGCTAGTGGCGGTGGCGGTCCCGCAAGGACGTTCACACCAAAACACGATCGTCTCTGTCTGAGCTAGTCCGAGTTCCTCCTGATCGTAGTCCTCTGACAAAGGCACCGGCTTCCTGGTTTTTTTAGTAATTGCGTGTCTAAGCGCTGATCTGTTCAAATTGAGGCGTGTTGCTACAACATTGGCTTGTTTTGGCGTGCTGTCCATTTCCGGTATTTTTTTTCTTTACATTAGCAAGCTACGGTAACAGGTTGATTTCCAACTCAGGACACAGAAACCCCCCGAATTGTAATATGGCGAAATTTTATTTAATACTTATGTAAACTTAGGAAAACATTTCCTGGAAAACACTAAGTAGAGTTTTTATAATCGAATGTATATTTCGTTTTTAATAAGTCAAGAGTTTATTCTTCGTATCTATTATAAAATTAACTGTTTTTAACTAATAACTCATCTGTTTTAATTATGGCACAGAAATGTGCGCATTGTTAGGTGCGCCGATTTTTAGCAGCCTAAATGCTGTCTGTTGGACTCATACCACGGACGGACGTTCCGCACGCCATTCCAAAAATTGTTTCTCAATACCGGTTTTCTCCATCTACCAGTATGCCTACATTATCTGTAATAATACCTTTAAATTGGAAAGGACTATTTACATAAAATTTGGGCTACTTGTATAAAGATATCTTAAAGCCTATTTTAGTTATATCATTCCGCGAGAATATAAATAATTTTTAAGACTAGGTTTTTGTCTGTTGAATTTTCGCCTTTCTAACTCTTCAACGGAGGGTCTGACTTTGAACCTTTGCACTATTAAACTAGAGGTGAGTATAGGGTATAAAGATGCGTGTGGTAAACAAGCCACTACGGGCAACTGTAAGATATCTTGGATGAATCTTAAGGCTTGGCTTGGTGTGCCACTGACTCTGGCGCTGCGGTACAACAGTTAGACATGGTTAGACATTGCACGACTCCATTAGTTGCCTAAACCGGACACCACATAAGGTGATTATCGACCGATCCATGTTTGTTGTATTTTGCTCTTCCTTCAGAATTTTGCTATTTATAATTTCAAAAATTCTGACTTTGTAACACTAAATCATTGGTTCTCGATTTGTAACTGGAGTTCAGTTCTCCATGAACGTGACATTGACAAAGCTGTTTGCGCATTTTACGACATTTTATCTCGATGTTTTTTGCGCTGTGTCCCAGTCTCAAAATCCTGTGGGGCTCGAGCTAATCCTCCCTGGTTTGACGCTGGTATAAAGCAACTAAAATATGTAAAAAACAAAGCCTGGAAGAAATTTTGCCTCTGTAGGGACGATGTCGATTACGCTTCCTACTGTTCTCTACGCCACGAATTTTGAACGGAACAGGAATCTTCTTGCAATACTTATCTAAGTAATATGAAGCACTCCTTGTGTGAGCACCCTAAACGTTTCTGGAATTTAGTTTACTCGAAAAATGATTCTGATGGATACCCTTGGTCATTAAGCTTCTGTGATATTACTACCGACGATCCTCAGCTGATTTCTATTCTCTTTGGTAACTTCTTTGAAGCTGCTTTTTTAGCTGAAAACTGTGATATCGATACCTGTGATATTAGTCCTAAGCCGTTTTCACACTTAACGACGTCTTGTGGACCTGATGGTATTCCTGCCTCTTTTGTTAAACGTTGTAGTTTGCCTTTGTCCCTATCCTTAATTATTTATTTAATTTATCAACTTCCTGTGGTATCTTTCTGAAACACTGGAGACTCTGTCATCATTCCGGTACACAAAAAGAATTTCAGGTACGACATATCCACCATAGAGCAATTGCCAAATTGTGTTGTATAGGTAAAATTTTTGAGTCGTTGGTCTGTGATGCCTTTTATTTTCATTGTAAGCTTTTTTTTACATTCATTCCAGCACGGCTCCTCAAAGGAAAGTTTAATACCATCTGTTGGAATTTTCAAACTATTGCTTGACTAACATTGAAAAGGGAAAACAGATAGATTGCATTTACACCGACTTTAGCAAAGCTTTCAACAGAATAAATCATAGAATTTTGCTTTATAAACTATCTTATCTCGGATTACCATCCATTTTTGTTAACTGGCTTTGCCCCGATCTCAGCGGGTCTCATTTCGTGGTGTATTATCTAGGGACATTTTAAATATCTCTGGCGAACCTCAAGGTAGTCACGAACTTGATGAAACGAATGACCATTCCCATTATGGATAGGATAGGGATAGGTTTTGTATGTAATCGCAAGTTTACATGGGCTTCCGTACGGAACGGTATGCACATTATGGTTTGGCCTTTATGGGCAATACTATGTTGCCGTGAGTAACCAATAAAGTGCCAAGCAAAACGATTGGAGACAAGCTGCCTACCATAAAGCCCAACGAATTCTACCTCAATAACTGTAACCGCAGAGAATCCATAAACATAAATCAATCGCCTATGGTATATTAGAATTAGAGCAGAAAAGTTCTCTCTCTGTCAAAGAAGAAACTTCACCTTTAAAGGTAAAACGATGAGAGCACTACTAGGGCCGAGCCAAAACGGCCTGTTATGCAGTCCGTCAGACCGTCACAGCTCCAGCGTTCGCGGCTCGCCGTGAGATTTGTTCACAGTGAAATCGGAAGACATGAGGAAAGCCGTAAGCGAGCAAATAGGTAACCCCGCCAGGTACTCAGGCCGCTTTAGCAGCCAAAAAGCAAGAAATATTAACTCGGTTCGTTTTCGAGCAGAATTCGCTTCTTGGTAGTTGCGAAAAACGCCGCAATTGTCACCAATATTACGAGAGTGAGACATGTGGCGATGATTCGTAAGTGGCAGGTCTTGGCTGTGTTTGAGGCGCGCAATCGCACTACAAGTACGACGAAATTTACTGGACTCGTAAAAATTAATTTCCCGTCGTTGCTCTTCTTCTTATTTCTCGGCGTCTTTTGCGTTTCGTCGTCGGACCTGATTCTCGTGCGGAGAATTTCAAATTTCTTGCGGAGCGAGCACTGCAGTGCGCGATTTTCTGGGCGCACAGTTAGCCGGGGCCGGGGCATTTTGCAACGCGAATTGCAGCAACTGCAAAATTGCTCACCTTCATGTAAAACACGAAAATGCTTTCGACGAGCTTCGCGTCTCGTGAGCAGGCCGTTTGCTGGCACTTGGCGGGCAATACACTAGCTAGCCGCAGCGGTATCGGCACAATTGTACCGAGAGGTGTAGGTATTGATTCGAGACTCGTTCGTCAGTTCGTGCGATGACGGCGAGTAGCAATAGAAACCGCGCCGCGCGATGACAACTCGTTTGTATGGGTTTATGTACCTGGCGGCCGTCGCGTCGGCTTGCTCGCCGTGATAAATTCCCTGGCTAATGTTAAATTTATTCTGCAACCTTGTGTCGAAATGTTTTTGTTTGTTGAAATATTTCGTGCACTGTTGCCAGCGTTCGTTCGCTGTGAGCGACACACTTTTTTCATAAATGCTTGATGCTGCTGCATACTTTAATGTCAGAGGCGAACTGCGATCCAACAGAATAAAACTAAATTGTTCAAGACAGCCTAAATTGCCTGATTTATAATATGATGTCCATCGATTTTTAAAATGGAGCAATACCAAAAGTGGTATGAAATCGTGGACTTTAGCTTCTCTTTACTCCGCAATTTTTAAAGTAATTTATAAGTATGATATACTCTCCACTCCATGGGGAAGGTACGTTGTTGCATTGCAACAATTTTATGGATGACGTAGATAATCGCATAAGCACATGTAAATTTGACTACCATATCTAAATAGTTTTTCCTTGTTAAAACACACATGTTGACAACTCAGGTATTATATTATTGGCTGCCATCTCTAGTAAATTGATTTCTCTTCGACAAATGGTTCAGATAATATAATAATTTGTTTCCTCTGAAATATGAATTTGACCTGGAAACGCTGAAGCAGAATTAGGAAACTAATTAATAGTTAAAATGCCTTAATTCCTTTCAAAATCGGATAAAAATTACCTGAGATATTGCGGCAACCGTTTTGAGAAATCACGTAACACACGTTTTAAATTTGCGTCGTCGAGCCATTAGAATATAAGAATGTGTATATATGGTGCAGATGTGGCCAAATTATTGTGAAATGTGATTTGCAATGCAGAATTACATCCGTTTGTCCAGTTGACATGTCACGAAGGTTATAAGTACCAACTGCGTTTTTTCCATCCTGCTCCTGCTCCAATACGTGGCTTACAACAACAAAAAATTAACCAATCTCCCTATCAGGCTCTAAGTTTAGATTTGCATTTCAGTTCTTTAATATTCCAGCAGATTGCGCATTTTTATTTGAAATGTTTGTATCATTAATTTTTGTAGTCACCGCTAAAGAGGTTTATGTACCTTTTTTAATGTCAGTGGCAGTGTTTTTATGTAAACAAATCTACATTTAGTGGTATTTAATGGAAACCCATAAGGCAGTGGCATACCGTGGTTGTGAACCGCCCAGGGCGGAAGAAAATTTTTCCGCCCTCTTATTTAGGTATTTCAATTTAAAAGACTATAATATACAGTAATTCTAAAGAACTTTTCGGCAAGAACAGTCATCATCATTTTACAATATAATAATCCCATTTATTACAAAAATTCTTACACGTATCCCCTTACATTGACATAACACTTATGATTATACCTTGACGATCAACAAGATTAAGTTATTAGCGAATTGAATATAAAACGCAAATCGACTTTCAATTAGAACTAGAACGATACTGTTAATATTTATATTTTTATTGCAAAATAATATACTTGTTAGAATTAAAAACAAAACTTCTGTTTTTAACTAAAACATTATTCGTCTCCTTTTTTTAAGAGCAAAGTCTTTTATTGCACTATCAATGTCTATAGCATCACATCTTACTCAATAGGCAAGGTAGCCAGATTGGTTAGCCTTAAAGTACACATTGTTGATCTTAAATAATTTTTGATCAATTTCATTTTGAAAAACTTCCCTCACAGCTAGCATTGCTTATGGCAATTGTGAAGAATATTCGGAGCATTATTATAATATTGTGCGGAGTTTCTTCCAGCTTGGATTTCACAATAAATTTTTATAATTCAAGTGAGTCCGCATTAATTAATTTATTTTCGTTGCCTATGGCAGCAATTCGAAGCCGTTCCAGCTTGAAGTCCTGCTCGTCAAATTCGGCAGATGCGTAGTCTAGATTACATTTACTGTCGTCCGAATCTAGTAATATAGCCGGCGTTAGATAAGCAAACTTATCCGCCAAATTCTGTAGCTGCTTGAAACGCTCACGAATTTCTACAATGATTCTATCCAACGAAGAAAACAGCTTCCGTCTCAACTTATTTAAAGATAAGGGATTCCCCGATTTCGTCCAAGTATAAGTAATGAAAAATTTCGTGCTCATTTCAATCGGTCCGAATCGTAGGTGCGACAAAAATATGAAATGGTTCAAATATTCACAAGATATTATTATTATTTATTGTGAAATTTTGCCGCCCCTAAAGGTGTCACCCCTGCCGCCCCACTACGCTATGCCACTTCCATAAGGTGTAAATTAAAATCAAATTTATATCCCGGGTGGACACTAAAGTTTTCGATATACTGCTCCAAAGCAAATGTATGTAAATCCTGAATGTAAACTCAGCTCACTGCCTTTAAATATCAGTAAATTTAATTTCTGTTGTCTCATCCACCATTAAATCTGAAATAGCATTATTTTATCAATTTGAATGTTTTTAAGCGTGGTGTTCCCCCAGTGGGACTAGTCCAATCATAACGAATTCGGCGGCGATAAATATACGACAACCAACAGTCCAGATTTTTACTAATATCGGACGGGGAAAACAAAATCTTTACTATTGCTTTTCGACATGATCATAAAAATCTACTAATAATCTTTTTTAAAAGGACAAAAAAGCTCTACATCTGCTTTCTTCCATGTTTATCTTCCAATAATGTTCCACAGAAACATACGGGAATAAAACAGGACAAGGCTTTCTTCGTCCCAATTACATGCGCTGGTTAAAAATATAAGAATAGGAATATGGGAGGCAAGCTTCTACAAATTGCTCTTCATGCTTTGTATGCTTCTATTGACCGCTGGGTCTTTTGAGCTTGTTTCGCAACTAGCGAATCTTCGAACTTCGTTCAACTAATGAGCTTTATTAGAGCAGTGCTATATTCGCACGACATTTTAAATCATCTTATATCCTTTTTTCAATACATGTGTGGTTGGTGTTACGAAATAAAACTTTATTTGTTGCACAGAAAATAGGCAAGACACCAAGCAACTCTAAAAATTAATAAAAAGAATATCATCCTTAGAGGAAAAACTTCAGTAACATACGGAAATTTGCTATTTACTACATAGGTGTCTAACCAATTTCATTATACATTAAAGCTGAAGTTGCAAATGTATTGTATATGTTATCCCAGCGGGAAAAGAAGCGCTCAAAGATGCAAACTGAAGCAACTCCTGGGAAGCATGTAGTGATTCCCTTTCCGTTGGACACTCCATGTCTTTTTAACGTTGCATGTCCGCAGGAGGAAGCAGTAAAAAGCTTTTTTTACTGCTCCCAGCTTGCTGCTTTGGAATGCAAGTGGAATCAGGTTCATACTGCTCCCAGCTTGTTCAACTTACTGAACATTTTGTTCAACTTACCTTCTCTTTTATGAAAACACAAAACTGATTTTATTATAAAAACCACGCAAAAACGCACCAAAATCACTCAATAGAACGCAAAAATACGCACCTTACTTTACTGCACATAAGATAAAACAGGAATGAGAAAGATTTCGCTTTGTTTTTCTATGAGTCATGACTTGAAAGCAAAAGGGAGAAGGTTCGGTCCCAGCGATCAATTGGGTTGATGCCTACCTGCATTCCCCGGAATCAACAGGGAAGCAACATATTTTTCGGTCGCAGGCAAGCTCCGTTAGGTGATGCCTACCTGCATTCCCCGGAATCAACAGGGAAGCAACATATTTTTCGGTCGCAGGCAAGCTCAGTTAGGTGATGCCTCCCTGCATTCCCCGGAATCAACAGGGAAGCAACATATTTTTCTCTCATAAAATTTGCTGATTCCAAACCTGCTTCCCTAGGAATGCCTGACTAAATTTCCCGCTGGGATTATCGAAACTCACACAACTTTTCACCTAACAACTTGAGAGCTTTAAGTTTTAAAAGTTATAGCCACCCAGTGGGACAAAAAAGCATACTGTAAGCCATGCGGAAGCATTCTTTGGAAGCTTGGAATTGCTTCCTTTCCGTATCCCATCCCATTTCGTTTTTACCATTGCATGTCCTTGGGAGGAAGCAAAGGCGAAAGCTTTTCTTCCTTAGTGCGTCCGGAGAATCTGTTTAGGAATTTAAGCAACTTGTCTTCCAGATTGCTTTCTGAGAAGCTGTTTCGATAATATTGATTCTTATGCATAAAAACTGAGCATATGCTCAACCTTAATTTTTATATAGAAAAATGGAGCTGAATCTCAATTTGGGTGAGATAAATCTCTGGCACTCACTGCCAACACACCATTCACGTGAAAGTATTGCCGCAAACCGAAAATCACATGCGATATGGATGACTCAACGAGCATTTCTAAAAATATAGCTTTTCGTTTCGTGCCGCGCTACGCACAAAAGGGAAACAATGCGCAAATCTTCCTCATAGCATGCAAAGGATGCAGTGTGGAAGACTACCACGCTGCTTCCTCGAGAAGATGCTTCCGATTTTCCCACTGGGCAGTTGTACCATTAATTAAAAAAATTCATCCTATTAAGATGTTGGTGTACCGCATTGTTGTAAGTAAATAATGTCCTTCTCATCAGCAGTTATCAGTTGCTTCAATAGAGAATTGTTTTCCTCACGTTGTTTAATGAACATTTCGAATGTTTCTTGCTTACGTATTCCATGTTCCTTCAGGTGGTTGTGAACCGTGATCTATGGGTTCAATGTTCTCCCAAACTCTGATATCGTGGAGCTCAGCGGACCACCATGACTGAAAGCTTCGTTGAGATCCAAATACCCTGAACGGAATTTCTTGAAACATCGTTGACACTGACGTTCTTGTAGAGCATTGTTATTGTAAACTTTGCATAACTTTTCACAAGTTTATGAATGTTCTTCCTTTACGGGAGTAGAGAGGTGAATGCTTTAAATTTTTTTAATTTATTAATATAGTTATTTCAAGACTAGTTGATGCCATCACTTCGACAGATGCGCTACGCTTCCTGTGCGTTTGTGCAATATTATTCAATCAAATTAGAAACAAATAAAAATCATTACTTTTGAATTCTGCAATGTCCAGATGAAGTTTTGCAACTCATATTCTATTGACTCGACATTTATAAAATAGCTTTATGTAAACTAAAAAATGAAATTCAAAACTTTTTGTAATGGTTTCTTTTGATTTTCTAATGCTGAAAAGGGCTATAATTTTGTAATGATTGATATCATTTATACCTCGATGGGTAGAGCTAATTAGAAGCTACATTTCACTTTTTATTTTGTCGAGATATTTTAAATTGAAAAGTGTGTATCTTGCAAACCTGAAGCCAAATTTTTTGGAATGGCAGAATAACATTCTTATTAAGGATAATTGTCATATTTAAAAGGTAAGAAAGATTTACATTCAGTCCTAGAGTTTCTAATTGATTCATCTACGTGTGACTTGTCTAGAGTGTGTATATTAAGTAATACATATTACAATTTCGAGAAAGTTCAATAAAACCTCAATGATTATTTTTACTACCTCTGGAAGCATTAAAAGAACAGGTCATCGACAATATCGGCTCATAGAAGTCATAGTTTGAGCGATGGTGTATTAAGTGAACAAACTCATAGTTCCTCAGGGAGTGGGTTGGTATAGAAATCTTAAAGGCAGCAAGCAATTCCGGAGAGCTGATAAAGCATTCCAAATAATCAAAAGCTAGAACAGTTCTAGACGTTTTCCGTCTCAGTTCCAAGGTTTCAAGGGAAATGAGTTTCAGCGTAAGTAGGGAGGCAATAGAAGATTATTATCCCAAGGAAGAGCAAACCGTAGAAGCCTACATTGAACAGATTCAATGTGTTTAATGTGGTACTCATAAAATGGAGACCAAACAGAGCTAACATATTCGACGATCGGTCTAACAAAAGTGTAGTATAGAAGTCTAGTATAGTAAGGCTAGTCCAATAGGCCATTGCAAAAAGTGAACCCCATAATCGGACTAAACGTAATTTTCAGTAAAGGTTCCTTATGCTCGGAGAAGCCTAACTAAAATAGGTTGCCTCACCACCTCCAGTCCATTCACCGCGGTCCCCCTCCTCCTCCTCCATTACCTATTTTGGGCCTTATTTATTATGTCGTATTTGGTAGAAGCAAATAAGAGTACTTTTCTTACTATGTAGCTTTTTTGACCAACAGCACCTACCCATATTTCTATATAACTATTCAGGGGGGCATTTCGGAGGGGTGAATTGGGGTTTTGGTTAGTAGAGGGCGTTGAGAGAATAGTGATGATTCGGGTTCTGTTGGGAGTACGGGTGGAGACAAAACTGGTGGATCGTGGCCGCGATCACCGCTCTATTATAGAAAATGTCGAAATTCTAATATTATCAACCGACTTGCGATATATTGTTTTTACGTTATCCAGCATTGGTGAAGTATCGGTATTGGTAATGAGGATTATACATTTACTAAAGTTGGGTACCCACCTGAGATGAGGCAGAGGCAAACAAGCGCACGAGGCTGGTTTCCGACTCTAGTGGGAATGGGTGCACACGCCTCGGGCGCACGTCCCGGACACACGCACACCTCTGAAAAGTCAGCTTGCCTCGCCGCAGATGTGTACCCGGTTTAATTAATAGTTTAGGTATTCCTGTTCAATACATTCTTTGATTTCGCTAGTGAGAGCCTTAAAACACATAAAGAAGAATAAAAAAATTGACAGATAGGACAAAGATCACTCTTATTGGTATGTATAGCTTTGTTAATACTACCTACCAATTTTTCCCTCATCTTTTACTTTGTGTTATATGGCACTTAAATGGTATCACATACAAACCTACTGTTCAGCCTTTTATCTAGTAAGCACACAAACTGTTGAGCTAACCAAAAAGAATCGCGGCCATAAATTTCCTCGAGAAGCCTCCAAGAGCTGGCCGCGCAACAAATGTGAAGAGCCTCATCAAGCAATTTGTGAAGAATGGCTTCCCGATCGATTAAATAATTAAACGCCCTGGTCACAGGGTGCCGCGACTTGTAAATGGCCTGAACAACAAAAACGCCTCTAGCAAGCATCAGCAAAACTTGCGGCCCCGCACAGCATTAGCAAGGGTTGCCATCTACGGCAGCGATGGTAGTCCGTGATAGCTGCAAGTTCACAGCAGCTCTCCAAATTTCCCATAATCTTCTTTGCTCGCGTTTCTTCACCTCTCGCATCCACGGGACGTGTGTTTCTGGCATAAATCGATACGAGCCCGGATCCGGGAATCGACACACCACTCCCGTTCCAAGCCGTATGTGTGCGTGCTTCCCTCGGCTTCAAACATGCTGCCGAACATTCTAAGGATAATGAGCACCACCACAGTCGTCGGGCCTCTTTCCGCAGGACTCCTTCTGCAGAAATATAAAATGCGCACTGTCTCTCATTGCCAGGCAACGACAAAGGCCGGCGCCAAAGGACATTTTGATGAAAGGCTTCCCTTTTCTTCGGTGATGCACTCCCCTCAGGCTTTTGTCGAGCGCACACACACCCACTTGCACATGAGGTTTTAATGCCCGCTCGAGTGGGATCAAGCGCTGCTGCGGAAACTCGGAGTCCCTCCAGAAAGCGAACCCTTCAAATTTACCGTACGTTTTTGCAGCTCAGCTTTGAGCCCAAGCGAGGAATTCGCTTGTGGTCTCGTTTTATACAAAATGGCTGCTAATTCCGTCCGGTTTTCGAAAAACTCCGGAGAAATCAAGCAAAAGGCACAAAATCAAACTGTTAGCGTGGACAAATTCATTGTATGGAAGAAGATGAACTTCATGGACACAACATTTGGATAGCGGAATGGGAAGATTGAGGACCTCGGCGCTTTCTGAAGTAATATCAATTTTTATGTACAAAAAGGACAGTACCCAAAAGTAGCAGTATCGAGTGTCAGGCAAGTACTGTGTTTCCATGAGCAGGATTGAGTTTCATGGAAATGAGGGTAACCTTGTGCGTTCCTATGTACCTGGATTAATTTTAGAGATATTACAATAAAAATGGAGTTATATGTATACGAAAATTAAAAAATTTTATAACAACTAAACTTCATCCTTGTCCAAAAAACTCGACCGGACGCTAGTTTTCAATACAAAAGTAAACAATTACGACACCAACAGATTTGTTTAACTCTGTTTGCCGGTTTTGCGGTGGGATACTTTAAATGATGCGGTTGGCGGTGGAGTATTATGCGCCGTATGACGTCAGTTATCATACTATGCGAGCTGCAGGGCACTTCTCACCTCCATGGTCTGAAATTACTCTATGTGGTTTTGCGCCTTTCACACAAATATATATATTTACATTGTGCCGACATATATTCCTCCAAACATGGCGCCTACAATTTACGAATTACTTTCTACATTTATTGACGATCTTCTGAGATTCAGAGGAGTCTCTCGGAGGATGCCATCACTACTTCACTTCTACATTGGCTGGACCGCCATTTGTTTCGTCTGTTCTGGACTGCATTGGTGCTTCTGGGCTTTCACAATACAACACTGTGACTAATAATCATAGGAAATATCTAGATCGTGTTTTTTCATCCGATCCTGCTGGTACTTTGGTCAGGCAATGTTCTTCCCTACTCTATATTGTACTCTTTTGATCCGGTATTGGTTACTTCATCTGCCTTATGTAATGATAGGTATAATTTTTAAAAAGCTGACTTTTTTTAAATTTGCAATTGGCTCTATTCTTATGACGAGCGGTACATCGATAAGGCGGCGAAAACTTTTTACGACACAATAACTAAATGTTGAATAACATGGCACTTTCAGTTTTTCTTTCTTTTAGCTTTTGATTCCGCGTATTCCGGTCGACAAACTCAAAATAATGATTTGATTTACATATGTGAAAAACTACCGAATTTGTTTCCGAATTCAAAGCTGAAATTTTGTTATATTTTAAATAATTTACATTGCTGCCCATGACAGGAGATTTTATTAAACCAATAAATCACTGGAAAAATTGGACAGTTTTTTTAATAATATTATTTAATTTAATTTAGCTATTTAATAAATATTTTTACTTCTTGTTGGGTTTTACAAAATGACCGTATTTAGCTGCCCTATTGTTGATATGATGAAAAACCACAAGCCTTCTTCATTAGTTCACAAATAGCTGGGGGTGCGCACTCGACCCTTTCAAAGAAAAAAAGCCGTCGAATTATAACCTACCTTATGATAATAAGACATTTTCTTCACTTAGTCTTAGTAGGAATATTATACTTTTGGAGGCTACACAAGTAGGTTTCACACATAACTAATCACCATTACCTTTATTAGTTCAGGTAAATGTTATAAGTAGCGCGATAGGTAATAATTGCTTTATTGCCGTGCATTTAATTACTTTATTGTGGTATATTTTATTACATTATGAGTTTTAAAAATGGACTTCGATTAATTATATTGACACACTTGCAAGGCTTACCGTAAAATGTAGTTAATATCCATATCCATACATTACATCCGATATTACTAGAGTGGACATCGAAATTATCAAGAAGCTTAAAACAATATTAAATGTTCTGGTTTTCCTGCTAATGCTGAAAAATTTGGTGTATATGTATGTATATGAAGAAGAAACACGAAAGTTGTTAAATGAGAAATATCCATGGAGACAATTAACGGCTACAGTGCATAAGGTTTTACGTCACGGAAAAGACATCATGCTTTATCATCTGCTGCTTATTGGAGAATTGTCGGAAGAAACACAGGAAGTTAAAAATAAGGATTATAGGTATATAGTAGTATATTGCATAATATTGGCTCAATAAGACTTTTATTTTCTAAGTCATGAAATAATAGTTAATAAAGTATTATACATATATTTTTGTATAAAGTTTCAATACATAACAGTGGGACTTTCATCCAAGTTAAGCCGCCATGTTGGCAATGGATTTTATTGAATATTATGTGAATATGACATTTTTCCTAAACTGAAGTGTCGTTAAAGGGCTCCCTATCCTTATACCCCGGCAAAAAAGTTTTATGTTTTAAGACATTTTACAAAAATTTACTGTATTAAGGGATCTACCCTCTTTATAAATCGATTTTTTTTTTATTGCATTTTCGTAAAGTATATATATATACAGAAATATCATATTGAAATTTTATAAAGATCGGAGCAGTGTAACTGTATTTTTGTCTCAAAATTAGTCGAGTTTAAAATTTTGATATAGCAACATCTCTGCGCACTGATGCCTCCAAGGAAGCCAGAACATATCGCAGGAACGCTACTTTGGATAAAAATGTGCATTTTGAGGAAGAATCAGGCATAGTGTATGGTCCAGGCATCGCTGATTAGGCTTATGCGAAATTTTTTACGATGTCATTAACAAAACTATAATCGCGTTTTTCGCAAAATAACGTTTTTCGACACCGCGTTGATGAAATCTCGGAAACTACCGAACCGGTTCTCACCAAATTTTTACCAAACATTCTTTATGACTACAGCTATATCGCACCGAGGGGGTTTTTCAAAATTTTGATTTGAAAAATTTTTTTTGGTCAAAAACGGTGAAAAAAAAACATGTTTTTTTCGTAGTTTTTCAAAAAATGTCCGCCATTTTGTCAATTTTGACAAAATCAAAAATCGCTTCTGATGCGCTATAGCTATTAATATATTGAACCTAAAACTCCTTGCTTTTTTTTCCGACCATGCATCTCGGAGATTTATTTCATCAACACCGCACACCTCTCTCGTTTTTTGGATCATTTTTCGACCAGCAGTTCCATGCTTAAAATTTCACAAAAATGAATAAAAAATTTTTTTTAATAAAGTTCGAGAGTGTATTTATTGAGTGTAATACTTTTTTTTTATCAATTTTCATCATTTCAACCTATCGAAAAATGTATTGCAAGTAACCTTTTTTTTCCCTCCGAAAAGAGGGTAGATCCCTTAACTATTATTTGATCACTTGCAAAATAAAATTCTTTCAATAACTCTTATTAAGCCAATTTAAAAAAAAAGTCTTTGATAAAACTGATTGGGTCAATTTAAAATAAATCTCTTCTCGAACCTTATTTATTTATAAAACGATACGTAAAATAAAATTGAATCTTAACTCTCAATAAAACAGTCCAAAAATAAGTGTTAAACTTTGACTTAAATAAATTATTTGGTCTAATAACTCTTCTGTTAAGACTTTATGATATGTATATCTTCTAACTTTTTCGGTCCCTGGTTTTCAGGAGCTTCCGTGGATGGAAACACCATAGGCGCTAGAAATTGCTGAACGTTGATAGAGCATGTCCTACATTGAAAGCAGGTTCGTAAATATAGAATCTAGATGCATAACCATAAATATTGTTCATTCTTATCTATTTCAGCTTTCTTTTCCTCGTTGTGTCTTGTTTCTGTGATTTTGATTCGACAATAATTTTTGGGACTTTTGATGATGACTTTTCGAGCAACACCTGAAAAACTACATAATCTCCTAAAATATTCAACAGAAATCTTCAGCGCGTTCTAGTTTATTTAATGGGTTCTTGCTGCTTGATTTTGCTTTTAGCGGTTTCACTCGACAACACGACATTACGCTGGCCTGACGGTTTGTTTGAAAATGAGCTAAAAGCCGCAGAGCTGAATCGAAGGCAATTGATCCACAAAGAGGAAGTCAGTGCGGGCATAGGCAACAAAGAGGTATCTCGTTCAGCCCTGAGCGTTGCTTCCGCGTTTGCTCGCCGCCACGATTAATTAACCTCCTCCAGCAAATTAAATAGTCTGCATCAACTCAGCTATCGTCGGCGGCGGCTTTTTTCCGTTAATCGCGGGCGCTCGTCACAGCGTGAACATCTTTCTCTATCGAGAGCTCATTTTCGTCTTTTACTAATAAACCGCCCGAGCGTAACGACCGCTCTAAAAATAGAAGAGCGGTGCGGTTATCAAGGAGGCCCATTTCAGGGAGCAATTTGTTTTTAATTATAATTACGGGCACACCACAGCCACAAAGGTAAGTGCTCGCATAGCACAGCGGATCCATACACAGTAGTGCGCCACACAAATGAAGAAGTGGAGAACTTTCACCCACACACAGGTGTAAGTAATGACGATGTGACGTCAAGCAATTGCAACGTAATCAAACGATGCGGAGAACTCCACTTTGCCGGGCGCCAAACAAAAGCAGTATAAAAGCGTGCAGCGTTGCCGGTTTTCATCCTCACTCGGCACGGCTCTTCCACCCCGTAGCCCAAAAGCACAAAAAGAAGAAGAGCGCTTTCTACTGTAGTACAGCAACGGCGTGTAGGGGTGTGCGTGTTATTTTTCTATGCCGCCGTTCGTGTGTGCGCCCCACAGTGTGTGCAAGAGCCCGTCGCGTACCTTTATGACACTGGGGGGAGAGTTGGAGCATGAAGCAAACGAGAATAAAAAAATGTGGCCGCTGTTGCCAGTGCGACTTGGGGCCACGACGAGCTACTGTTGCCGTGCTGAAATTAAAGCTGAGCCAGAGCCGAGCCTTGAATGACTCGCGATGTGGGAAATCGGAACCAGACGAACGAGGCAATATGGAAAACTTTTGTCGATGGCGATGGCGGTTTCCTAGTGGTACGTACATATGTACATATATCGGAGTCAAATGTTGTCGTTCTGCTGTGCCTTCAATGCGCCGCGACGTGCTGCTCGCTTTGTCGGTTTATCTCGTGTGCGCGAGATAAATGTCGTTTTGATTAGAGCTTAATTATGCCACACTCAGCCGTCCCGGCCGACTTATCTCTTCATACATACATAGGTGCACGCACAAACACTAGAAGATTGGCCCGTTCCGAGAGTGGATTAATTGCGTCCGGCCAAATTTAAATGGACTGCTTCTGCTGTGTATACGCATCCATACATTGATTCCAACCTGATTATTTCAAAAGCCAGTCTCGGGATTCTATCCTGAAAGCTTGCATACTTTTAATTTTACTTGTAATTTTATTACAACTTCTGAGATGGTAAATTCCATCTGTTTTGCCGAGTATGAATGATATCGTGGTAAATATTGGAGTTTGATCGTGGACGGCAATAATTTCTGTTAATTCGAAAGTTAACAATAAGTGTATCGTGTTCTTCACCGTCATGACTGCCAGGGACTCCTGCTTCTTCAGAAGGTAGTCGGTTTTCCTCAGTTTCCAATCCAAGCAATATAAAGGATTATTATTCTAAAGACAATATACCCTCCCCTTCTACCAGCGCGAACCCAGAGGAGTTTCATACACTGCCGGCTATATCTTATATCTTAGCTCAAAACTTCCAAAGCATAGAATGCTATCTAGGTAGAAACCGCGACCTCAACCTCCTATCCATCTGTTATTTATTTATCTATCTGTTGTGGCGTGTTTTTGTCATTAATTTAAACGACAAAGTCAAAACAGGTTAAATCGTAATCGCGGCCAATTTTGGTCTCTATAACGAGAGCTGACATAACCTGAGAATTTGGTTTACAATAACGTCATTGAGGCAGATCGCGCCATCTTGATAAAAACACATGCTACTTACATTCACCCATGCACGCCGGACGAATATGCAAACTAAAAGGTATACGTAACTTGCGAAGACGAGACTTTCTTCAGAAGTTTACCGTGGCATTTTCGTAAACGTCTGTTTCCACATGACAGCTACCAAATATGATTGACTAAAGATGGAAATGATGAGCGTTTCAAAATTAAAGTTCTTCTTGAGGCATCGTTTATAAAAATGTGTAGTTAAGGATTTTAGAAATCACTGGGCTTAATTCTTTTGTATCGAAATCTGGAAACTCAAAACGATCGATGGATCCAACTTGGCGACATACCGGTGAGATATCAGCTTTTCTTTCAATAGAAAGCGTAATAGGAAGCGATTAAAGTGTGTGGTGAACGGAAAACTTTGTAAATAGTCTAGAGATACGTTATTAGAAATACCTTCCCATAAGCTTACAGTTAAAAGGCGTATCTCTGGGAAATGTTAAATCGTTGCAGCTTTTCGCTTTACAGTTTACGCTTTTGACGTGACAACCTAAAATTATAAGGAAATTTTTATACTAGCATCACAACCAACCAATACATTGGAAAATACTGTGATTTCTCATAACCGATATTTCCATATCTCCCAAATTCTGACGTGGAAACGTAACACGTTGACTGGCGAGCGAAAAGTTGTTTATCACGCAGCGCCGCAATTGTGCCTAACATAAAGATTCATTAACTATAGCATATAGAACGTACAATTTCCACACAAATCTTATAGGGAGATTGTACGTCTTTTGCTAGATTGATTTGATTTATTGAAAACTTGTAGCCCATAGACCGAATTTTTGTTCTAAATGGGACTTCTGATTAGTCTTTAATAAAGACTCTTTATTCTGTTTTTAACATTTTTTGGTGCTTAGACCTTTCGCAAAGCTCGGGTGATAAGATTGACATAATAATATATAGTAAATAATCATAAAGTACCGGCGAAGAATCGTAGAAGTGAATTAACATAAGAAGAAGAGTATTTGAACTAAGTAGTCTACCTACGAGCTCTGAACCAAATAGAAACAATCAAAAAGTGAAAATATTAGCGACTGCAGTACTCTGTCGCTATAGCTCGTTCCATTCCATTTGCCACCAATTTTCGTATTTTGTCTACAAAATCTCCTTTCCAACTGCCTAATCACCTTTTCAATCGAAGACGGCTCGATTGCTGTACAAATATTTGCCTCGCCCAGAGCCGATAATGAAAAAGAACAGCCGCAACCGCCATCTTGCCACAGCCAGGCAGCGGCCCGATAAACGGAAAAATAACGACGAAGTGACCACCACCGGCGGCGCGACGCTGTCAGAGTCCAAAGCGATTTGTTATCAGGGCCTGGGATTATTGTTGGCTGGCAGCGACACACCCGGGCAGCCCTCGGATGGTTTAGGCCAGATTTCCTGCAGGTAGAATTCCAGGGCCAATTAACTGCTCGAAATAAATCTCGAAGGTGTCAGATTGGAAGTCGGTGGAGTCCACGGGTTCTTGCCAGTGTGGTAGGCTGGAGCTCATCTCGTTGACCTTCTTCACTTTGGTGGCTTAATTGTCTTCGGAGGCACGCATTGTCATTTCTATTGCTACTGCTTTCAACTGGACGGGCAGCGACTGGCCGTTATAGTTTTTATGTAAAATGGATTGATCTGGTACAGTGTATGGGAAGTTTTTGAGGTTATTGCCACTCAAACTTTCCACCTTAGAATAATTATAGAGAGACAGGATGGGGCATTACGTGTAAAAGACGTGCACGTGAGTGAGGCTTTTTCCCCACCAAATAATTCGAACGGGTCGAAACTTATATATCATTCGATGCCCAAACAATTCCAGCAATTCGCGGGAAAAACATTTTTCAAGAAAAGTAAATCATGCAAAAACTCTTTTGATTCAATAGGGTGTTAGATATATGAAAATCGTGGTGAATTAAAGAATTAGGTAATAAGTTTCGTGAGGTCAAAGCCACAACACAATAACAAATTGTGTCGTGTAGAAAATTCGTCGTTCGGGCTACATATGGCCCCATTTTCACTTCCTTCATTAGTTACGGCGGCACTGAGCACGCAACTACGAACATGTAGTTTACTAACATATCGCGAAATTGCTTCAACAAAATTTGCTTATGTCATATCCTGTCTCTATCTATTTATTATCTAAGCTTTCTACGCAAAAGCATTATCTGCTCCCGATGCTGCAGTGGCGCTTTTTCCTTAGATGATCAACTTCTGCTGGTTGGAGTATGGCGATCTGGCCGATTGCTCCAAGCGCATAAATTTTCTCAATTAGAGCCGATAGAGAAACGTTGAAATCGTAAAAGGAATCCGGGCAGCCAGCGAGCGCAGTGGTAGCGGAGCAGCGTTCTGAATAAACATTCACAAAGTGCCCATTAATGGAGCTCCCCAATCAGATCCAATCAGCAGACGCCAATTACGAGCTCAACCACTTTTGAGTCCACTCGAGAGCTCTGGGCCTACGTGCCTAGGAGCCCTGACCGGCCGTGGATCGAGACACTCCACGCACTTATGGCTAGGAATGTCGCGCTCGGACCAGTTAAGGAGCCGAGGAATGTACACACGCGCAAATTGGTCCGTCTAGCCGTAGTTCGCAGCCCAACCGCGACCACTAGGGCCCCTTCCTGCGATGGCCGTGCTGCTTCTTTTGCACTGGCTAGAGCGACACGACAAGACTGCGACATGCTCTTGACACCCGACGTAGAAATCCAATAAAATCGAACTTTGCATATAAATCGGTCGCTCCAGCGGTCTTAAGACAATTTTCCATTGCGGCTTAAAGACTGCGTGGGAATTTAGCCAGTCGCGGTTCCAGGCCTTCAGTCGTTATAGTGGCGTCATAATGAGTTCGATTTGCACTCGACACCTGCAGACCTTTTGCCGTGAGCCACCTCCAGACATTTTGCCGAAAACCACGGAGGTGCCATTGACGCTTCTATACTAAGAGGCCGTCAGGTTTGGCACTTTTTGAGTAGTGACGATAGTGTCCACGATAAGGGGACAACAAACGAGAGCTTGCACATTGATTATGTTTACGTTATTATAGTGAATGGATAGATTTTTGACCATATAAAAATACTTGTCGCAATTGCCGGATAGTGCAGAAAGGGGGTATAAATTAGTATAAGTTTTAATTGTTTTGTTGTGAAATAATGAGAACATCTTCAGTGTAATGAATGAGAACATCTTCAGTAAATTGAATGTTTTGGACAAAAAAAAATTTCAGCTTATAGAATATTTCGTAAAAGGGTAATATTCAGTCAGCACGTATTTTGTAAAAGGGTAAGATTTGGTTCATTGATTTAAACAGTACCTGCATTTTAGGCGTAGGTACCGTACCTGCATTTAACGTTTTAGGCGTAGGCATAATCGCTTTCCTACGAAAGACACGAACAAAATATTTCAACCAAATAACTTAAATTATTATATGTTCAATATTGTATACATCTACACCGTGCATACACTCCGCGACACATGATTGACCTCACCCTCATTTTCTCAAGTTTCCAGACAAATAATTATTTCTGAGAATTCTGACCATAATTAACTATTAATGTCGGAAATTCCTAATTACTGTATACAACAATTCTCCGTATTCGATGCGTTGTGCATTTTGCACGAATTTTTACCTGAAAAGTGGTATAAAAACGTGCGACACATGATTGACCTCACCAGTTTTAAATTGTGTTTCGTGCAAGTTGGATCCTTGTTTTTGAAAAATAGTTGTTGAGAAGTCATTGTTACTTGAAATAGAGTAAAGAAGTTAACAAAATGAGTGGTGGTAAAAGACTGACTCAAGAAGAAATCGGGAAAATTAAAGCGCTGAAAGACGAAGGATATTCTAATAGAGAAATATCCAGAAAAATTAATAGAAGCGCTCGGGTAGTGAACAACTTCTTAAAAGATCCCGAAAATTATGGAAGAAACCAAAAAGGACGAACCAAAAAGCCAATAACGGAACCAGAGAGGCGGAGAATCCTGGGAATAGCTTCAAATTCATCTTCAACTGCGAGGCAAATTAAGGAAGCTGCTGGAACAAGTGCAAGTATAAGAACAGTACAACGCTTATTAAAGACGCCACCATTACTACAACGTCGTTGTCTAAAAAAGAAGCCACTATTGACCAGCAGACATAAGCAAAATAGACTTAAATTTGCTAGGAATCACATGGATTGGACAAATGAGTGGAGGCGTGTTATTTTTACGGATGAAAAGCGCTTCACATTAGACGGACCAGATGGATACGCATTTTATTTTCATGATATAAGGAAGGAAGAAAGATTTTTAGCACGTCGTCATCGGCGGCAAGGAGGTCTAATGATTTGGAGAGCCATTTCATAAAATGGACCCGTTGATTTGGTTTTTATTAGTGGACGACAAACTGCTAATGACTACAAAACTGTCCTTAAAAACGTTAAACTTAAAATTATAGAAAAGATGGAAGGTCACAATTGGGTATTTCAGCACGATCATGCAGCCATCCACACTGCGAGGGTTGTTAATCAATGGTTTACGGAAGAAAATATAAGAGTTCTTTAGTGGCCATCATTATCTCCCGACCTCAATATTATAGAAAACTTATGGGGATGGATCACTAGGAAAATCTATGGGTCTGGATGTCAATTTGATAGCGTAGAATCTTTAAAAACAGCAGTAATCGCAGCGTGGAATAATGTACCAATAGAATTAATTCACTATTTGTATAATTCTTTACCAAATAGAGTATTTGAGGTAATAAATAAAAATGGTGGTAATACTCATTACTAAATAAATGTAAAAAGTATTTAATTTGGTTCTTCTTTTCACTCAAAATCATTTCCCTAAAAACTCGTTTGAAATCCTTTGCAAAAACAAAAAAAAAAAAAGGGTGAGGTCAATCATGTGTCGCACGTTTTTATACCACTTTTCAGGTAAAAATTCGTGAAAAATGCACAACGCATTGAATACGGAGAATTGTTGTATACAGTAATTAGGAATTTCCGACGTTAATAGTTAATTATGGTCAGAATTCTTATAAATGATTATTTGTCTGGAAACTTGAGAAAATGAGGGTGAGGTCAATCATGTGTCGCGGAGTGTATATTAGCACCATCGGGTAGCTTGGTAAAATTAACTTTAAACACTTTTAATGGATCATGTGTAAGGAATTCCACAATGACCGTTTATGGGAATTATAGCCCAAGAGTTACCTACTATTAAAAAATAATCGAAAAAGAAATAATTAGAAGATTCAAGCTGCTGTTATATCCGACAGGTTTCATAAATAAGAAATATACACCATTTATTAATATTCGCCTCCTCACTCTTTTTTATGCGTGCTGAAATAGTTCATATAAACAGAAGCTAATTATTGTGCGGGACAGCAGAACGGTATGGGAAATTTCAGAATAAGATATTTAATTTTTATCCATAAACACCCGTTAGAAATATCCGTGTAACTTTTCCTGCCATTGTGTATTGTTCTAATCTCCTTATGTGCATATGTTACGCCTTTATTAGCTTTTTAACAGAACTGAAGCTTAATTTTGCTCGAACTTTACATTTGACATTGAATTTCGGCCTAATTTTTCACGTCTCTATAGTTAAAACGTTAACACGACACTGTTAACATAGTAATTACTCGAAAATAACTCACCCAAGCAATATCACGATACGATTCAAAAACCTTGCTGTCAGTAGAAAAGCCGGCAACTGGTGTCCCCTTAGTGTGACGTCACTAATGAGAAATGTCGGCCCGTTAGTATAGAGACGGCAATGGAGCTGCCCTGCTGCAAAGTTGAACTGCTGACGACTGCAACCAATGAAGCCCACCTGTCGAAATTTCTTGCCTTGCAATAGTTTCGAAACAAATGGTTGCTGTTTTCTGTTTTCCCAAGCAGTCTGGCTCCAGTTCACACTACCTGCGAGTAGTTGTGGGTCGGGGAGATATTTCCAGCACCTTGCTACTTATAAGGATTTCTACCAAGCGACGTAGTTAGGGGCACAGTGGTCCTAGAAAAATAAGTAAAACTTTTTCATCACCTCGTCAGCCCGCCGCTTCGCCTCCAACACTCTGTACACTTTGAATTATTCATTGGGAGCAGAAGTTTCCTCGTAAATCCTCGGGCCAAGTGGCACCGAGATTGCCAGGCGCTGGGGCTCTTTTCGGAATTTAATTAAAGCGAATGAAACGTTTTCCAATTAGCCGCCGTAAGTGATCCCATTAACTTCTGAGTGGTGAAGCCCGTATCCGAGCGGGCGTTCTACCCGGGTATAGCACCCAAAATTCCAAGGGAAGGGGGTAGTTCGTTAAGAGATGTCTAGAAAACATATAAAAGGGGGAAGTACACTTGGTGGTGAGGGAGTTTTTATCCACACACCCTGGGTCTCCGGTCTGACAAGAATTTTACGATGTTGTCGCAGCGGATTACCATGATAATCGGCTTTGAAAGTTACTTCGGGATGCATTGGTGAGTTTGCTGAAGTGTTTGTTTTTGTGTCGCATTCTCATGCTGAAAGACGCCTAGTGAGCGTTCAAAGCCGAAATATGAAGCTGCTATAAATAACTACTTTAAAGGGCGCACAAGTCTTGTGTTCGTGTCTACAATTTGGATGGATAAGAACCAGTAAATATGAATGCTGTGTTTACTTGACAAATCGTAATAACTCAGTAACCGAAGCTGGTACCTATGGTATACTTAGCTAATTTGTAAATATAACTTCCATCTTCCATTCTCAGCTCTATTATATGTAAAAATGTATTCCAGAATTAAAGAAGTATCTACTGTTGCATTTTTTTTTCTTTAGTTCGATGAATGTACTTAAAAAAATGATGCACATGGAAATGCAGCGAATAATTAAAGAAGTATTTTGATTTGTGTATCAACCTCTGCGAATCTTAATATTCGTACTACCCATAAAAATGCCGACACAAGTGCTAGTACTTGCGTACTTTGACTTGCGGAGACAATTCAATAATTACTCTAGAGTTCTTTATTGACAGTGCACTAATCCCATGAAATGCAGCATCTTCAAGAATTTTGAAATTTTATCAATAGTACCTAATAGTCCAAGAGCTGACTGCAAAAAAGCTGGCCTATCAGGTAACAGGATGAAATGTATTTTAAATGTTAGTACCTACTCGCAGCGAGAGTAAGAAAACTTCTGGTGTGCCTGGGCAGATCATGGCCCAAGAGGGGTATATTAATAATAGTAGTAGTTTTTTGTAAATATCTCATCTTCTAGGCGATCTCGAAATTCTCGAAAGTTATATCGCAAAAAAGTTAAGAAATTAGGACCTCAATTGGTTTTACGCATTTATCTCGTTTTGCGTAACACGTAATTAAAAATATATTCATACAAAAGCTGTGGAGCAGAAAATTGTTAATTGCTTTCATATGTAAAATTTTTCGCTGCGAGAAAAGGTTAAGCCTGTAGAGAGGTTGACAAAGTTGCAAAAAGTGGTCATGTTTCCGATTTGAGCCCATTTAAGCGTTTTTTTTATATATTATAAAAAAAACATTTCGAGTAGAAGCTTGAAATTGGACTCAAATGAAAGCTGAGATCCTCTACTTTAAGAAAAAAATTGGTGGATTTTTACAACCATCATCAGAACACCGAAAATGGGGGTGGGGGTGCTAAGGATAAGGAGGGGGAGGCGACTCATACTATTTAAGATTGTGAGAGGAAATACATATTATTGACCAACTCAGTGCACTCCATTTTTTGCAGTCAATTCTCCACCTAAATATACTTCTAATTTTGCAGGATATGCTTAGGACATCGAAATAAAGGATAATAAAGGTTGTTCCTCCAATCAGGGATTTTATGTACATCATTATATATGTATGTCAGCTGATACGTAAAGTATCCATTGTCCTTTTTCTGCCTATTCAAAAATGGGTCCTTACACTGTAAATCCAAGTGGGTTATTTGAACTCACCAATATGTTATTTTGATTTAGGTTCTCTTTACCCGTTTTCGTCCGAGTTTTTTCAGAATGTATTTAATCTGTGTTTAAAATATTTTCATGTGTGCAAAATAAAGGACTTTTTTTAAATAAGGGGTGGATAGGGTGGACCCACGCTAGGTAGGTACCAATGCCCATAAGGAACCTTTTCTTAAAGTGCCGTCCACTCATTCGATTCAATGGACTCCACTTTTGCGGTCGCCTCTTATTATAATAATACCAGAGTTCTTATTCCATTTAATAGGATTATATTGAAGGAAAATAATACAAACAACTTAGAGTGTGTAATTTGTCCCAATATGAGTTATTTTAACACACTTTTCTGAAAAAAACGCATAGAATACCATGAAAGTAAGTAGGTATTTAAAACCAGGAAATTATTTAGGAGTCTAAAGGGTTTTTGTGACATTCTCTTGGGATTTAAAACTTTTGCAGTACATATATGTAGCAAGACATACCTGATCGCAGAAACGCAACAGGCTTTTTCGTCTCTAAATATTGCAATAAACAGTGTTTATTCACGAAAATCACATTTTCGCTGATTAAATAATTCCAAATGTTGTATTAGGTACTTGATCCCGCAGGACGAAGTGAATTTGATGAAAAGTGGTCGCAACTGTTAAAGGAAAAGTTCGGCAATTTTTCGATTGGACGCACTTTCAAGCAAATTATCCCCTTAATTGAATCGACTGTGAGAAATAAGTTCTTGCATGCCTTCGTACGCACCCTACATGAAGTACTCAAGTTCACCAAGAGTGCTCGTAATTTGCAAGCCACGCAAAATCGACTCTTACCAGAGTGTGAACTTCGCGGCAACTTACAGTCACATTTCAGCGATTTGCAGGGGATCGCATGCCTTCGCTTGTTGTGCAGCCAGCTCGAATGTAGCGCAATTAACACTCCTACCTCATTACAATGCAAAAAGCGCCATCTCACCTGTATACAGGTCTTGGGCTAGGGGTCAGGCGAAGCTTCCGTAATATGCGCGCTTCTCCAAGAGCCCTTGCGTGGAGATGCAATTGTCGCAAATTGCGACCACGAATAATTTGCAAGACAAGACGAGAATTGGGAGCGGAATTCCGTGAATGCCGGGCGCTATCGTTGATTAAGCGACTGCAGGCTGCCTTCTACGGGCAAGTAGCTGGAGACGTCGCTGGCCACGTCTCGCACGGAACGAATCTTCAAGCAGGGGAAACATCCGGCCCCAGTTCTTTGGTCTTAGGCACATCCAGAAAAACTTGAATTTCCTGCCCATCAAACAGTGACTGCCTCCACTTTTTCATTCGCAAGTCGTTCGCCCGATTTGTGGTTCTCCTCGGGCTACCCAGGTCGGCCGATCACCGCGAACGCGAAATGTGGCCACCACCATCGACCAGGGCACAAACAAAGCGGACATCCTTGAGCCGCTCGGTCGTAAATAGCCGCCGCCGGAGCGCAATGAGCACTCACTGGCCGCCGCCGTCCACACTGGCCCATCCGAGCGTATTTATAGAAATTGAGTGATTACGATCGCCTCTAGTGCGCCTTTCGAAAGCCGCGGCGCGGCGGGCTATTTCGGGACGGGACGGACTGCCCGATAAATTATTTATAAGCCTTCGGCGTTGTGCAGCGATTTTTCAAAACAACGCGCCTCGAGCTCCCCGCCCGATCTGCATACGCCTGGGTCGATATTCGGCGCTCGCTGAAGATTACTTATCGGCGATCGCGCCAGATCTCGGCGGCGATCAGCACTTGGCCCAGCTCAGTACCCCGACCGCGGTGAGGTGTGAGATCACATAAGTCTTGAAAAAGCATCACGCGATGCTAATTTAATGCCAGTCAAATCAACACATTCTGGGATTGATAAAGCGACAAATTATGCCGCCAGGTCGCGGGAATGACCGGCCGCTTTCCAAGGGAATTACCGAGGCTCGTAGCATTTTAATGGCGGTCAGCGACGCCCAGACCTCGATAACCCGCGCTCTGCTGATTTAATAGCGAAATCATCAACGACCGAGTGACCACTTACAGGGTGCTTAGAATAGGATGAGAGACCGAATAGTTGTTGTTAGCTGTCCTAAACTGACTTGCGATATCTAATCCCACCTTTTCTATGATTAGTTACGGTTCCTAAGTCTTTTAAATTATTTTTATAAATTAAGCTAAGCATGAGTTTACTCATCTATATTCCAACAAAAACTCACAATCCACAATAAGTAAAGAAATAGCGAAAAAATTAAAATAAAACCGTTAAGAGTTCAGATCATTCTCTGATAAAACGTAGAACCCAGCAAATGATTCTGAGCGAATTTTAAGGAGATACCGGCTATACATATGAAAACTAAACGCTGTTGTTATTATACACCAGTTGCATGCTTAAGAAACCACTAAACTGATTTCTTTTAATTTGGCCTGTATGCACATCAAATATTATTATATGAGAACCAAAATACTGATAAATTAAAAAAATTTCCTGAAAAGGAAAAACATTGGATTAAAAGATAACATAGCGGCGGCATGGTATGATGATGTCTGTAATTTTTGTATTAATTATATTTTTCAAACACCAATCAAATCATGGTGACGATCTTAAATGAATTGCATCTCTAGTTTTTTAGTGGAAATCTGTCTATCTATCTTAAGTCAAAAGCGAGACTTCTGTTCAATATGTTTATGGCCATAAGAACGCGAAGACTGTATGGTGTGATGCATCACAGAGAAATTTATTATATGAAAGATCCTGACTAGATCGTTAAAGGGTTACATCCAGTTGTAATTAAAAAACAAACCTTTGTTTTTATTTTAACATATTTTTATAGAATGAACTTTTAAGCACATTTTCGTACAAGTCCTATGCAAACAATTTCATTTGCATTTCATTTCAACTGAATGCGCTAGATCGTACAGGTACAAGGGATAACCATTCAAATTTCAATATTATGTAAAATATTATTTGAACCCAATTGAACATTTGTGGGGACATTTACAAAATCGAAACAAACCTTTACGGATAAGGAGCAGTTATGGATTTCTGTTCAACAAACGTGATGCGACATACCCGTAGAAACGTGTCGTAAGCTTATTGCCTCCATGCCCATGAAGAGCTGTACTTAAAAATAAAGTGGATATACTGGCTACTAATTACTAGAGGTACAATTTATAAAAAAAAATCATAAAATCAAAGAGTAATACGAGTTGTTTGCATTAGGTGTGGAATGTACCTATTTCATTGTCCAGACGATTTGTGGAAAACTGACCAGAATTATGTAATTTTTTATGTTCCTTATGAAATATTTATTCAAATTTATGCAATACCAAAATGTAGAATACGTATTTAAAAAATATTAATTTGTTTTGTCTTACTCTCCAAAATTGAAAATTTGCGTTTGTACCTATTTTATTGACCGTATGTATAAGATTCCTTCTTTCAAGGCTCCACTCAGAAAAGGAATGAATTTGAGCCTTTCTGAAATATCTAGGGCTCGTTATCGACAGGAAGCTAGACTGAGGGCTGATGTAGCCAACATTCAGGAAAGGGTGCGGAGACTACAACAAGCCTCTACTCCTGTAGGAATGCAATCGGCAAAAGAAGGGGTCCTGAACTTCGGATTGTCCACTGGCTCTTCTTGGCAGTAATCAGACATATGTATATTCTGGTCTATTATGTATTGCTATGGTGCCCTGCCCTAGAGAAGGTTTGCCATCAGCACGCATTGGAGAAGGTTCAAAGAATAGCCTCTCTGTTTGTTAGCACGCGTAACTTGGACTACTTTGACTATGGTGCTGGTTGTAGATGTCTTCTTTCTAAATTGGCTTTCAAGATCGCCAAGCAATAAGGTGGAGCGGAGCAAACAGCTATTGCTAGCTTTGGAATTAAATACCGTTGTGCGTTTTTCTGCCCGTATTGTGTATATTTCATGCAAGCTGGAAATGTCAGTTTTATTGCTTCCTTAAAAGTACCCTGTAAAACAATTTGTTTGTGTCAAATAAACTAATTTACCGCAAACGATATGCCTATACCTAAATTTCAGTTTACTTTTTAATAAATTTATTTGGCTTATAAATGCACGTTTTCTGATTTTACTACTAAACTTTTAGTTGCGTTGCCACTTTCTATATTTAAACTATTTCTTACAAAGCGCGTGCGACCTTTTTGTCTCGCTGATATGTACATGCATCCGCCTTCATTAGATTGCATGGCGCTTTTCATTCATTCCAGTTGCTACTCACCCTATCAACGGTAAAATTTTAGTACAAAAGGCAAAGCAACCTTACTTCCCGCAAAACAAAACCGAAACCCTAATAAGCAGCAAAGCGGGTTTTATAGGAAATAAACAGCAGGCGCAACAACAAAGTGAACACAACCCTCTCGTCGAATCCTCGAAATTTCGTCCAAATCCCCAACGGGAGCTTTCACCCTTTGGGGATTTCGACGACTCACACACAAAGGCATCGCCCGTTCGCATCCCGGCCCAGAGACGAGTCCGCACACCAAGAGGCGCGGGCGAGGCAAATCGTAAAACAAACAAATCAGAACGACAAATAGAAACATTTTCCGCAAGGGCTGAAAGTCAGTGGGCCGGAGGGGCGCCCAGCGTAGCACCGATCGATGGGATGCGGGGACACTACACAGGACCCAGAACTTTTCCACAGGTGCTGCACCCCGCCAATATTCATGAAGTTCGGCGTAGTTTCATGCAAATGATGAAGGTCCTCGAACCACTCGCTTCCAGCCACACAAATGGGCACAGCTTTTGAGAACCCCTATAAGGATATGTGTGTGTGCACCCGCAGAGAGTGTTTGCCAGAAAACGGAGTCGCCGGGTTGATGTGATTTATGGCCGCAGAGGTGGATGTGCATGATCGGATTTTTCACGCTCAGTGACGTTGAAAATCTGGTTCGTAGGGATTGAGATGTAATTTTGCACTAATTTAAGGATTTCGCCAACGCGGAGGATGGGTCACCGTGATGGTCATTAATTGCACTTCGTTTGGGGGGAACATTTCTCGAACGGAAATTTACCGTAAAGGAATTATTAAGGTGCAAATTGAGAATTATGACGCCCTGGTGAAAGTCTACTGCTTTTGCCCTGCCTTTCGAATTGGGAGTTTCTAAGGTGTATTTCGTTTATAAAACTATAATATAAATAGTTGCTTATTTTACAGCTTTTCAACCCATTGAGCTCAACTCTTCTCCCTTGAGGAGTTTTCTACTTATTAATTTATTTAATCTACGACAAACAACCAAGAGGTTACAATACATAATAATATAGAGTAAATTATATAAAATAAAAAACATTTTGGCATAACCCTTAATACTACTAAAATTATGGCGCTAGAAATGTAATCTAAATATTTCCTTGAGTGATGACTTAAATGATTCTCTCTCTCAACTCAAATCCAACATTTCGTAAACCTGATTAAATTTAAGAATGCAGATACTCAAAGCCTCACGCGACCCATAGTTATGTAGTTCTATGGAACTCTTCATATATAAAATAGTTTCTAGGCTAGTAGGCCTCAATAGCCGTAACGTAGTATAAATATATAGACTGCTCAAATGCTCAGGTGAAACAATATCATAGCACAAAATATCTAATGAGCACAACTTGATGTATTTGCCTCCTGAACTTGAGAGATTCTAGACCGGTGCAACACACATCTACATTTATAAGTGGTGTGACACGCCTAAGCTTATAGAAAACAAATCTAGTAAACCTTGAATGAATATATAGAAATATGCAGTTAATATCAATATTCTGTTTAGGGTTCCAAACAGCCGATGCGAATTCAAGGTTCAACCTAACCAAAGATACAAAGAGTTATATAATTGTGTATGGATCATTAAATGACCTTAAATGTCTTTTTTAAAACCCCAGACTCATGTTAGCTTTGGAAATTGAATATTCGTAATGCAGGTAAAACGATAAAGAGCTTTCAAAAATAACACCCAGATCCTTAAATTCAGACTGACGTGCTACTACGGTATTATCAATATAATAGGTATTTGTAACGGAATTGTGGATACGATAGAAAGACATATACATACATATTTATATTTCGCTGGATTAAGCGAGAATGCATTATCAAAGCACCATCTTGTTAAATTACTCAATTCGTTTTGTAAAGTGCATACGTCCTCATCAAAAAACGTCAAAAATGTTGAAAGTTTGTTTTCAGTTTTTATACTCAGCATTTGTCGTTTACTTTTGCTTAGGTTTTTGTGTTCCAACAAAATTTGAACGGATTGCTTTGCTTTCTACGAGATGATTGCAGAAAATACTGAATTTTGAAATTCAATTGCCATTTGGAATTAGATGTAAAATATGGCTTATGTTAAATCGTCACGCTTAAATGAAAAGAAATATTTAAATCCACTTACCTTCATATGCCATCCATCACCTCGCGCTTTTAAGACTCATAAAATGACAGATTAGCAACAATTATGACGTTTAATACATGGTATAGACTTACTTCTGTAAAAAATGTATGTTATCATTAGACTGCGGATTTTATGCAACTTTATTATTTATACCTATTGCAGAGACTCTCATGATGCGACTTTGAAAAATGCATGATGTCAAAATCAACTGGTCTTAACCGACTTAAAGAATAGTTTCCGTTCAAATGTTATTTATATACATATATACACACATATACATATGTGTATTTCATTAAATTGCATATAATCCGCAGTCTAGTTATCATATTAAAAAAAATATTAAGTTAAGAACTTAAACCCGATTACGAAAAGCTCTAAACGAATTTATTAAATTGACCAGACTATAGGCTCTTTTGAAACCAAAGACAAATTATTTTGCATATTCGTCACTTCTGAGGCTACCTCAACGTAATTACGAAGTTTCACGCAAATAGATGAATGTCACTCAGTGGCGGACTAACAGGGGGGCGGAAGGGGCGGCCCATATGCCTCGGCATTCCCCTGATCAAATCCTAAACAAGACTTTAAAAATGTGCTTAGTACCTACATAATTTCATCAAGATCAAAACACTACAGCCATCTAGAATTTTAACGCGGTACTAATATACTTTTAAAAACATTGGCCTCATTTAAAATATATTAAATTTCATTACGTTGATACTGATACTTAATAGTTTATTAGTGTGTTCTGTTATTTTCGCGAACGGATAAGCCTTTCTTCAAATTGTAAAGTAATAAACGCGATCTTATCCGTTCAAAGTAATTTCATTAAAAAGTGTAATAGTGTTTTTGATTTTTGTTGTGGTATAAAAGTAAATGAGTTCAGAGTTGAGTTAGTGCATTTTCGAGTATAAAAAAATGCAATGACATGGACATCAACATCGAGAAACGGGGAAGAAGGAAGGTAAAAAGAACGATGCCGGGTGAATCAGCTCATGATGCTGGATTATCAATTCAAGAAGAAATACGTCGGTCGGTCAATGTATGAATGCATAGACCGATTTATACAAGAATTGTCGACACAATACGGGGCCATGAAACAAATCAATAATATTTTCCAAATTATTGAAACAAAGTTTATGCTAGAAGCTTCAGATGACGCTCTGGCTGTAGCAGTTGACAATCTGATACAAATTTATGGTGAATTTCACAAGGAGCAAGTTTCCTAAGAAATAAAAAGGTACCGCAGGCATGTAAAAGCCACCGATACGAGTATGGACGTTGCTGCCAAATGGAGAGCCCAAAAAATCCTTCAATTTATAATAAAATAGGACTTCAGTGAAACGTTACCCTGTATATCGCTTATACTTCAATACTTCTTGACCATTTGCATCTCGGTTGCATCATGCGAGAGGAGTTTTTCGAAACTTGAACTAATTAAAAATTATCTTCGATCTACAATGGGTCAAGAGCAACTGGTTAATCTAGCCGAAAGAAAAATTTCAAAAGAAATCGAGTTCACAGAAGTTATTGAGGAGTTCAGTAAATTGAAGGCACGAAAACACATATAACACGCTACAAAAAATAAAAAAAACTATCTTTGATTTATTTTATCTAATTTTTTTTTTGTCGATCGATTTGTATTTTATTTTCCTCACCCATATCCATTCCATATTGTAGGTATGTATGTTTATTTAGCCTAAATAATTTAAGTCGAATTTAAATTTCACTTGCCAGATTTTAACGAAATAAACACTTATTTATACATGCAAATGTGAACTGAATAAATAGCTTGTAAAACTACATTTCTTTTAAAGCTGGGAATCGAAAAAAAATCGAATGGAATATTGTTCAGTAGGTCTGTCGCTATCGTCCCTACCAAAATTAATTAATTTCATTGAAAAAAAAAATGGCGGACTGTAGAAAAAACATTACGAAAATCTTGTTTTTTTTCGTTAAAAATCGTTTAAAAAATATAAGAAAACATTTTCGAAAATAAGCAATTTTGGTATGGACGATAACTATTAATGAGTAGAAGAACATATATAAATTTCAAAGCAATCGGTTGAATAGTTTTTTGTTTCGGCCCATGGCAGTTTTAGAAAATGATGTTTCGTGAAAAATGCGTTTAAAGTTTCAAGAGCAGAATTTTCGTGGAAAGTTTATATTTACACTAATCAATTTATCATATCAATTTTACAATATTTTTACGATGATTGTGCTCTAATTTAACTCCTGAATCGTAAGCAATAACCTCGAAAACCAAATTACATGAGATTTCACTTCATATTTTCAACGTATGAACAGCTTAGTCCACCATATTGGATCGCCATTTTGAATTTTGAAAATCTGACCTCAGATTCGTTATCAGCGATCCCAAAAACCCCCCGAGTAACCAGTTTCAGTCAAATTAATAGAAATTCGAATTTTTTGTCCGCCATATTGGAGGCGCCATTTTGAATTTTGAAAATTTGACCTCTGATTCGTAATCAGCGACATCGAAAACCCCCATATGGGTAATTTGGGATTTTTGGCCACGAAATCGGGATTCTGCCCCACTGTGTGACGGGCTTAGTCCGCCACTGGTGTCACTCTTAAAGCATCAATATGGCAACGTATGCGTTTTCAAGAGGTATCTACAAAATGTCTCCCTAAATTTAAATAACCTCGAAGGACCTAATCATTCCCTTCGTGTTAAATTTTGCTCTTCATCGTTTACGACACTTTTTTGATTCTCTCTGATTCGCGGTGACCAAATAGCAGATATCGTATTTTGATTTTAATGGTCTGAATTCGCAGAAATCTATTTTCAGGTCGGGCAGAAACCGCAAAAGAAGGCACAGGCGGTTATTATGCCAAGAAAAACTAGTCCAAAAGACGGTAAGCGAATGCTGGCCTTGTGTACAAAGCTCTCTCCGCGCAGCCCGACCCCGCGATGCAAACAGCCTGACCGGCAAACACATCTTCTGTGCGGCTCTTATCAGCGGAGTCGCGGCAATTGACGCTTAACACTTCTGATGCCAAGTGGGTGCATGCCGCCACAGTCGGCTTCTGTGCTGTGCAGCGGCTTATCGAACGGCGAGATTTCGAGAAATCGTGCATTAAATTTGTACCGGCGCGGCGCTTCGTGACGTCTCGGCGCATTCGTGCATTGCATTTCGCAAATCCCAAGAGGAGAGGAATCCGCCGCGCCGTAAAGAGGGGCACTGATGGCGACTGCTGTTTGGCAGCGCATTCGGTGGAGCTGTGCGGTGGGCTGCTGCACAGCTCCACCGAATGGTGGTGGCGGGGACGATGCTCTATCGCGCTTGAGGGTACAGGGGACGATTCCCTGGTAATCGACAGCAAAGCGTGTGCTGGGCCTGGAACGACTAGAGCAAAAAAATCCACAACTGTCACATTGCAGCGCCGACTTGGTGCGTGAAGAACGTTAAACTGCTGCAAAATGTTCCGCAGACGGCGGCCGCATTAAATCAATTTCTAATTAAAATACAATTTAGATGGATGGCGATGGGAATTTGCTGGCCATTAATTACTCTATGGATGTCCCAGCACCCTCGTGACATATACCACCATAGTGGACTTATAATGGTACGGCAGGCACAAGTGGCAGACGGTTATAAAGCAGGAGAGTTTGGCACTGCGAGAGGAAACTCGATGTTGACATGGCGTTAAAACAAGGGCATTTGCTTGGGACGACTTTGGGATTTTTTTGGCGTCAACAGGCCAGCCGAGAAGAGTTCCACCCAGATAAAGGCCCAAAATAAGAGTTTCAAGTTCCCGAATTTCAATCAAAAATCGCTTGAACATCTTACACACTGAGGAATTAACATATTTAATACTTCATCGCTTCACTCAGGAACAAGGTTAATCTGAAAAGCATCACACTAATGTTAGTGCAACGTTTTATACATAACTGAAATACATTTTCGAAGATCTTATATTATGTTTTGGCACTTTTTTAGGCCGTTTATTTTTTGGAAATGCTATTGTTATGTTATAACGAAGTTATCCTCTCACCCCTCTCGACGTAAATGCATTGCTAGATCTAAGTATATCCATTTTGTAATATTTTTAACCATTGATAGAACCTTATTATTGTCAAAAATTTTTAAAATTGAATTTTTTTTCATGGGGATCGATAGTTGGCATCTCGCTTCAAAAACAATTGCTTAGTTCACTTATAAAAATCGCAACAACAAATAGTTACAAGTTATTATTCGAAAAAGTATCTAGCCGACTTGGATGAAATTTGGTATGTGGTTTTTTCTTAGTAAGAGGTACTCTGAACCTTTCAAGATGCACAGTCAAAATGGTCGAAAAATATTCATGAAAGGACGTTTTTTATTTATTCTATTTTCGTTAAGTATTCCTATTTGGCAACAATAATAATGCATATCACAATTTCTGAGGTATTCTATTTTGTATGAAATTTCATTACGAAACTTATTGGTCTGTTCATCTTTTCTCTAAAATCAATAATTCTCTAGTTATTTTGAAGATAATATAAAAACGACGATTTTTTGTTTTAATATTTTCACATTTTGATTTGTCATAACTTTTCCACAACTTTTGCAACATGTCATGATATTCCGGAGGCTTCACAAAAACATTAGAGGTCCTATTTGAAACATCTTACACACCCCTTTGTAAAACAGATCCCGCCTGGACTGTTAGCTATTCTATAATTATAATTTCTCTTCTAGAGTTGCATAGCATAGTTGCATAGTAAGTAATTAATCACAGTGTACAAACTTTTGAAATTAACATATGGAATATTCAGATTTTAAAATGGTTTTGTTATAGGTAATTTTGACAAATTATCGCAGATTTTCCTTTACTGCTTAGCCTCCAGATAGCAAATCGTGATGATACTCGTATGTAGGTTCGCATAGATATCTGTTCACGGGTTCCGAAGTTCATCGCAATTGCAAACACAGAAATCGTATTTGATAGAAGTAGAGATTGCACTGAAATAATAAAAA
This sequence comes from Neoitamus cyanurus, assembly GCA_947538895.1. NCBI lineage: Eukaryota > Metazoa > Arthropoda > Insecta > Diptera > Asilidae > Neoitamus > Neoitamus cyanurus. The sequence goes on from OX384541.1 coordinate 589,028, forward strand.
CCATCAGTCAAAAGGTTTATTCTTCTTATTACAGTAATTCTTTTTAACTAGAAACTTGTCTGTATGAGTTGTGCCTCAGAAGTTTGAACATTGTGAGGTGGACCTTTTTTGCCCCCAAGTGTATTTTGCCAACCAAAATTAATGTAAAATCCATCCTATTTTGAAAAAGTAATAGTACAGTATGGAACATTTCTAAAAACAGCATAGTAGGTACCTACTCTTTTAAATATATGTTTGGCAACCCCGCTCAGGAATATTGTTGGATTTCACCAGCTCAAAAGTGCCAGTATTTTTTCACCGAGACGAGTGAAGGGAAAATTAATAATTTTCTTAATCACTAATTTCTTCCCCGCACCAATAGGCCTGATATAGTCTAGCACTTCTCTAATTTTACAATTATGCAGACGCAATCAATCAGCCGCAGCGATTAGCACGATTAGCTACAAAAAGGAGTCCCTTTTCGTGCTGCTTGTTTCCTTGTCCGCATCCTTCCTGCCCGCACCCTAAGACGCGCTCAAATACCCGTTTAAATGGAAATCCGCAGACCAAACAATCTGCAAAAGGGGGAGAAACCGCCTGATGCACAGGCCAGCCAGACACAGCGCTTCGCTAATGTCTCCGTCCTCCCGATGCGACACCGTCTCGTCGCTCAGAGCAAGGCCCTAGACGGGGACACTGGGATAGGCACAACCAAGTGTCGGAGTCAAGAGTGTCAAAACATTTGACAAATGACAAACGACGTGTAAACACGACTGCACATATCTTCCAACCTTTACGAGCACAAAACAAAGCCGTGCACGGCCAGCAGGATGGCTACAGTTTTCCGAAGAATTCTGTGCCTCTGAAAATTGTTCGCTTTCAAATTCATTTTATAGCGCCCGAAAGATTAATCGGCAGACTCATTTTGTCGGCTGCGAAACGACGGTGAAGTTTGCAGATCGTTCGAATCGTCTGCAATCAGGCAAGACGAGTTGCGATTTGATCGCAGCCTGCGATAAGTCGCGTACCCTATTCCATAGTCCCTCACCGCAAGGCGCAAGTTTCAATTAAAAGCACCCAGACCGGACCGGCCAGAAAAAATAAGTTATGCATGCACCGCCTTTCTGGTATCTCGTAGCGGTTTCACCCTATTCTAAAAATAACTAGGATGCATAGCTTTCCTTAATAGCTAAAATAATTGGATGCATAATTTTCTGTAGAACATAATTTTGTAGAGGCTTGTTAGAAATAACATATGAATTTCTCAAAACATGTAAGTTATTCATTTGGCTTGTTGGACAAACTGAAATTTGTGGAAACGCCCATCTTTTGGTAACCAAGCATTTGCAAAATGTGTAAGGTGCTGAAGGACCTATATCATGATGTGCTATATATGAGTTAACTTCGCTTGAAGAAGAGCGTTGAGTGACATCTCTTTGGAGGGGGCACAAAATTGAAAAACTTTTATCCGAACCTTTTTTCTATTTGGCCAATATTTTTCGAGATATTAAAGAAAATATTATTATTAATGCTATTTTAAACAAGGATAGTATATCAAATGCTGTTGCTTCTTCCGCACATACAAAATGTGGCTACAATATAATATGTAATAAAATTACAACCATGAACAATAGCACTTACCTACAGCTAACAATAAATGTAATATAAAATAAGTATTATAATTGAAACCAACAAAATAAGAAGAACAAGGAAAATATATTTACATAAAGGGAAGCCAAAATCTATACAAAAGGATAATGGGCGCTGAGGCTTCACAAGAAGAAGAGAGAAAGTAAAAGAAAAATTTTTCGTTCACATGTTAATCACAATAGTAATAATTATAAGTAGGTAATAATAATTTTATTTGGTTCCAACTAAAGCTTAAACATCCTGTCCAGTACAGAAATGTAGTAAACAATGGAAGGGTTACTGAACTATAATTAAAATAAGCTAACATACATATTCACTACTACATACGTTACAATAAAACAGAGTTACGCATAGAATAAATAAAATGATCAATAAATACAAGAGCAAAAGAAGAATAGATATTATGAATAATAATATAATATATAATATATATATATATAATATAATAAATAAATATCAATTCATCCAACACTGGCTTCGATAAGATTGCTTAAAAACTACTAATAGCCAAAAAGCAGAATTTGGATTTTAATAGTGCATGTGAATGGGCACACCTCGGAGAGGTATATACAGACATCGGGAATTACTCAAATTACTATCCTCGATCCAGTTTTGATCTTGATAACATATATGTATATATGGTATCAATGCTCTTCCGGATAATAAAAGTTCACATTCGCTGATGACACTAAGATCTTCAGGCTAATTAATGATTCTTTGAGCTGTCTTAATCTCCAGTCAGAAATACACAAATTAATCTCTTGGTGTCACAATCAGCTTTCTCTGCACGTTTACAAGCAAACTACATTGATTTGGGATTATTGAATGAACGAGGTATTTATCGAACTAGTATCAGAAATAAACTCTCTCGAAGCAAATCATAATTTGACTTGCGTGTAAATATGTATATGTACATATATTGTAGTAGTTGACTAATAAAGCATTTAAAACAATGCGGTTTATTATAAGTTGCTCTAGATCCGTTTTGTGAGATCTATATTAGAGTACGCTTCAATCATCTGGAACCCTTGTTACTTTTTACATATAAATAAAAGGGTAATTTTGATTTGCTTAACTCATTTTTGATTGATTGCACCGACTGGTCATCATTTTATCAGTGTTATATGTTTACAGTGCAATAATAGTATATTACGATACAAGGGCGGTAAGTAGCCGATTGCCCACGATGGCGGTGTTGACGCACGAGCGAAGCGAGTGCGTTAACAGCCATCATGGGCACTCGGCTACTTACCGCCCGAGTTACGTATGCTATTTTTCAGCACGAGTGCGGGGTAAGCAGTAGGTACGTTACCGCACATGTTTCCATTCGGTGACTCATAAATTAACCACGGTGCGCTAAGGAGCCGATTGCCCACGATGGCGGTGTTAGACGCACGAGCGAAGCGAGTTCGTTTATAGCCATCGTGGGCAATCGGCTCCTTAGCGCACCGTGGTTAATTGATGATTTACCGCATGGAAACCCGTGCGGTAAGGTACCACTTACCCCGCACGTGTGCTGAAAATAAATTAATTAATAAATACTTTGAGCCTTTTAAGGAATCAACGGAACCATTATTGGCGTATACATATATAAAATCTCTAACTCTGAAACTGATTAGCTCCTCTATTCGTACTTACGGAGGAAATTTAACAATTACTCTAAAGGTTGCGACACAATCAATGCGTGCGTCGCGTCGCGGCATTGCGTGCGTTGACATTTATGAAGCGACGCATACGACGCTAGGTAAGTTACAACAGAATATTGAACGCGGTATATACGCATTTTACGTTGTAAAAATTTTTCAGTTAAAAATGTTGAAAAGTGTCGATTTACTTGCAGTTTTCCTCGTCAAGCTTTTTTTCTTTGCGGTAGGCAAGATTTCTCGAGAACGAATCGACCGATTTTGGTGAAACTTGGCACAGTTTCTCTTTATAGTATTGTTTCGTGATTAACCGAAGGGATTTTCAATCGGTTGACTCGTTCTTGTTTTATACGAAAAAAATGTTTTAAAAACGATGAGAATCGGAAAAATGCTAAAAAATTTGTGACGAAAATATATTCTAACTTATTTCAAAACTTCAAATTTCATTTTTTTTCAATTTCTGGACGAGGAAAACTGCAGGAAAATCGACACTTTTCAATATTTTTAGCTGAAAAATTTTTTACTACTTCTCGAAATGCCAAACTTTTCTATATGTAAATTTCAAATAAAACAGAGTTTTGGTTTTTAAAGTACAATTTTTTGAAAAACTTGTTTTTCTTTCCTTCAAGACCTATGTAACCCCGTCCAACTTCACTTAACCATTAATTCAACAGTTATGTACATATATCTGCTTTTTTACCAAAGGTTGTCACTATGCTTCAACAATGTATAAATATGTTTAAAAGCGTTAAAACTAAAAGATGTGTGTATGTATGTAGGTACATAGGTTACTACAAGGAAGGATCACGTATCAATGTGCGGGATTCGCCCGGATGGATGCTTGTCAGCATCGCTGCAATTGGGATAAATTACTTCTTAATTGGCCGCAATCGGGAGTTTGATTTAGGTTCTAAAAATAGCAGACGACTTGCAGCCCATTGAACCGTGCTCATGTTGGTTCGTAGCAGGTTACTTAAAGCTTATCTCCCGCTAATGCCGCTGCCGTCGTTGGAGCTAATTTCACGCTCCCAATAGTAGCGCGAGCCTAGATGCTTGCAGTGGAAAAGCCGCGCGGGGAGAGTGCCAACTGTCAGACAAGTTGCCATATATCATGTCAACGGGACCGTCAATTAATAGGAAAACGGGCGGTTGTCGTCAGCGTTGGCATGACAGCACGAACCTCTCATAATCAAATCAAAACATTAGCGCACATACACAGGGCCCGTACAGCAATCAGAGGTGGTTGAGGCTCCCAGCGAAGTCCCCCCCGTTCACTGCCAGTACGTGGCTGCTGCTTTCGTCCACGCACGCCAGCGACTTTCCGCAGCACAAAATTATTCATGAGGCGGTCGTGTAGCCAAGTCGCTCATTAAGACCCGATAATGACGGCAATTTTCGTGGCCGTCTCCCTCGCGCGAGTTCCCCAAAAGTCGTTTTACCCGCTCCCACACTGGCGTATCCTTAGCACTTGGATTTAACAGCCGGAGCTGCTCCAAGTTCTTGGCGCGGATTCTTGTCCAGAAACAAGGCAAATAATTACGAAGCCGGGTAGACGCATCAAGAGGCAGACCCAGGCCGTGTGCGTTTTATTGGCATTTCTAGTCGTGCTAAGCCGCCGGGGCTTTAATGTCTTTCAGCGCTCGCTCACGTCGTGATTTCATCTCGATGTGATTTAAGGCGATCCGTTAATGTCGAGTGTGACGAAAAATAAACCTCGCCTCCGGCCGCGCGGCTCCGCGGCAATCTCCTTGCCCACTGGCTAATCCAGTTCGAGGTGATTTGTTAATTCGCTCGGCCGAAGGGGAAAGCAAATAAAAAGCGAACCCAAGTATATTGACGCCGGATTACGCAAGCGGCTAAATTTGAATATGTTTTTTACCTGGCCGAGGGCGCGATGGGAATTTTTCGTCTTAAAATGGCGGCGGCCTCGACGGCTTTATTGCTGGGCCAACATTTAGCCAAACAGTTGAAGAGCCGCGGGGTCATAAAAGCCCGTGGCCCATGGGGCCGGCCCGCGTTCGAGACAAAAGAGGCACAAACGAGATTTATGTCGACGCTCGACGAAGTCCATGGTGTGGGTGGGTCTGAAAACGGATGCAGATGCAGCGACTTCAGCACCGTTCCCGTCCACTCGTTCTCCGTGTTGTTCTTAACCGCTGAGAAGGCGGGTTGTTTAAGATAAACTAACGTCTGGTTCGACAGATTGTTGGCCCGGAAGGTCAGCAATGCTAGATCTTTTATGGGGCATTTAATGGCCTTTTCATAAAAACTTTTGGTAAGACCTCGCACTTCCTATGCAGGTTGCCAGGCTTAGGCCTCTCTAGACTTTGTAGAAAAATAAAGGTTCAGCAGAGGAACTATAATACATACATACTACACATGTATATATGTATACTAAGTATAATTGAAAAGCACTTACAGAACGCAAGCACTCTGTACCTATATAGATCAGATAGCTAACAAGACTGAGAAGACTTGGGTTACCTGAACTGAGGGAAAGTGGTGCAATGGAGGTGATAATGACGAAGACAAAGCAAGTAAAGGACATTATATTAAAATATAAGACTGTTGACTTTATTAACGGAAGAAACTAGTCAGTGGCAATCTGGTTTTTGTTCAAATCACAGCTGCGAAACGGCACTCTTAAAAATTACAACAAATTTGAAAAGGTGGGATTATTAGTTCTGATTGATTTTTCTAAGGCCTTCGACACTATTAACCATCAAAAGCTATTTGCTGAAACTTGTGGAATTTTTCAAGTTTTTAGTATCTGCTGTCAAACTTATTTCTAGCTATCTGACAAGTCCCAGTCAAAGAGTGTTGGTTAATGGTAACTTCTCTCGTTCATCCTTGTTGACAATGGGTGTACTACAAAGTTCTATCACTAAGCATGTAACATATAGAGGACTGTGAACAAAAATTTGTCGACGGCATTTCTATTCCTCCTTGCCTCAACGAGGATCCCATAAACGTTAATTCTCTCATAAGAGCGCAGAATGAACGATGAAAGTTTATTTCCCTTTAAGTGAGAACTATTTGCGGACCAGCGGCAAAGAATATCTATCAACTGGATATTCTTTGCCAGCGGTGCACTATGCAAATGCACATGGCTGGCTAGCTCCTAGGTTGAGCACTAGGTGTAGCAGGTCGCTGCTATTTCTCCTACTCTGCGCTTTGCGGACCGCGTATTCCCTTCAAGTAAATGTGCGCGCTCTGCTAATGACGATTCTGACCATTCCGAGTTCGTCGCCAAAACCAACGGCTGCTTCATCGTGAATTTTTACTTCGCTTTCGATTGTGCTTCCGAGTTGTGAACAGCAAATGTTTTCAGAGCGATATTTCGCGGTTGGTGTTGAATTTCAAAAATAATAATTTAAATTGACAATTTGGCTACTTTCAAGGAGTCTCTTTATGATATTTTAATAAATTTTACAGGTCTTACAGTTGAGGGCTTGACTTGTCAGCAATTTTTATTTTACAGTAGGTGTGTGTATTGTAGAGACATAAAAAACGATATGGTAAACATCGATACAGAGATTATTCTTCCGCTCGACTTTTTAAATTCCCAAAAGATGAGTTTACCTCGACTTTGTTGGATATCTAAATGTAAATTTCTTTTAGACCTTGATAAAGCTAGCATTTGTACATATGCATATAGGTAAACGATATTTGAAATCGGGAGCTATTCCCACGCTTTATTTAAATGCAGGTAATAGTCCTGAACGTTTTTCTATCATGGAAAATGACCCTTATGAATCTCGAGAACAAAATTTTGAAAAGACCGCTCTCATTCTTAAAAGTGAAAGAGAAACCACAGTTAATTAATTATCAAATTTTATAAATTCCAAACAAATATTTGTGTGTCAAAATGTAAACAATTGGCCCCAAAGATTAGAAGAAACAATTACTGAAACCGATACTACCGTTGATAACTTTTTTTTGAGAGAAAAACCAAACGAAGAAGAATTTTGTAACAATTGTTTCAAAAAGGAGAAATATTAAATTTATTATCAACGATAATACACAGAAATGAAAAAGTGCATTAAAATGAAAACCAAATAAATAAATATAAAATATAAAAATACATATATATATAAATATAAAAAAATTATGATAAATTTTCACAGAGTGTGTATTTCTATTGCCGCTACAACAACAAATAATGAAAAATCAAGATGGAGAATTTCAAAATGACTGCCATGCAAATTAGAAAAAAAATTGTCGATTATGTTATAACGCCTCTTTTGTTTCTTTTACAAAAGCATTTAAAAAGTACATAGTGTTATATCATGTACGATGGTACGAAACCATTCGTGTGCTAGTCCGACTCGCACTTGACTGGAAACTTCAGCGCCACCTACCGTGCGCATTTCTTGATGTACAGCATTGCTTCAATGACATTAATTGTAGACCGCAACGTCCTCTACATTTTTTGTTTTTCCCGTAAAATGCACACGTTTCGCGAAATATGCATCCAAAATTTTTTTGGAAGTTTTTTTGAGTTTTCAAAAAAAACGCACCATAGTAGCACGTGCCAATCGCGAACGTAGCTTAAGTACATTATTCTTCAACGAATAAAACAACAATTCCGACTATTGGACTTTTTTCATCACTCCATTGACAGATTGACTGTACTATTAAAGGTATTAAGGAATTAATTGGAATTGCTGGTTTTGTCGGAAAACAAGGGAAATAATTTTTTTTAAATAGCAGAAGCGATGAGGATGAAGAGCAAAAAGCAAAGTTTTTTGGAACTTGAATCGTGCTAAACGGAAGAGCGACGGCTATCTGAGTAGTTTGTCATTTTTGGTCATATTCCATGTGAGGTAGCAAATTATTTTGCGGAATTTTATTTACCTATTATTCCCACTTTTAGAAAGAGAAGAAAAGACCTTGTGGGTAACTATCGACGTCTGTGATACTTAAGCTTTTTGAGAGTATTGTCTGCGACCATCTCACGTTCGACTGTATACCGCGAATTACTTTCAAACAGCATATGGATTTGTTAAGGTCCGTTCCACATCAACTAACCTTGTTACCTTAATTTCCTTTATATCTGAGAGAGTACAATACAAACCGACTGCATTTATACAGATTTTTCGAAAGCCTTTGACAAAGTCTTCCATAGATTGCGGCTGCTTAACCTTTAAAAACTTTATTTTTCTCTATTCTTGGTCAGTTGGATAACATCCTATTTGAATGACAGTAGTTTCAGGGTATCCTTTAGAAATGCTTTACCAAATGCGTTTCTTACGAGGTCTCGCGTTCCCCAAGGCAGTCACCTTCGCCCCTTGTTGTTTGTTTATGGCATAGTATCTGTAATAAGATACTCCAAAACTTTAATGAAACTTTTTATCTATCTTATGTTTTGGCAAACCAATATCCATATACTTCAGGATGAGCCTATGAGGAGCAAAAACGCTTGGTTCAAAGAAAATCTTTAATAGCGTCCCGTGGTGTGGCAAAATCCCCTTCCTGTGGTCAAACACAACTCACTCCCGAGCCCTAGCCTGTCCTGATTGATGATGGCCCAGGTAATGACAATGATATCCATCCCATAGGGAAGCCGCACTCAGTCGAAATGGGAACGATTCCTGCCTCCGCACCGAAGCCCACTCCACAGCACAACACAATTGCTCTTATTCCCTTTTTATGTCTTCAGGTCCGCCCACACCTCGGCGGTTAAAACGATCAACGTTCGCCGCTCACCTGCACGATGGCTCAGATATGGATAGCCAGCAGTATCGATAACCTGCCAAGATATACGGTACCGACTTAGGTGTGCGTGTTGCGTGCGTGTGTGGGGAGCTCGACTATAATGCCGAAGCTCGGCTGATACATCATTCTGCCCACACCCGTCCATGGTGCTCGTTTTAATGCGCTCAAGCCGGATTCAGGAGACTTCTTTTTGGCGGCTCTCCTCAAGCCAAGACGGTTGCTGCCAAAGGACCAACAAAACTCTCGAGGAGCATGTCGTGCGTCTATTACGGCCGTGATGAAGACATTTCTGGAAGACACTGGACACCCTCTGCGCTTAAGCGTGTGTTTTGGACTCTTTTCGTGAACGAAGTTCCCTTCGTTCGGATTCGCTGGAGCTCGGGCGGCCTTCGGCATGTCCTGCAAGGGGAGAAAAAGGAAACCACGCTAGGGACGTCGACGCTTGCGTTGGGCTAAGTGCATGGTTCCGTGAACGTTTCGCTGCAAGCAGTCTGCCAGGCCGAGCACTCCTTTCTCTCCGAAGGATTCGAGGGCCCCTAGATTATTTTTCTTTCAGAAACTTTTCAAGCCGAGTCCTTGCCGAGCTTCGCTAAATCCTATGTTGCGAGGGTCCTCTAACTCTATACAAACCGTTACTTATATAGAATTTTCCGATTTTTGCTCTTCATATTTTTAGGCAGCGCAGAGTCCCCTGCCTCTCAGTTAGGTGAGCTTTTCACCCGGGAGCTTTGTGGGTGTATGTGCAGGTTATCGATTTACGATTTCTATCCATGCCGTCAGATGATTGCCTACGAGCCATGCCTTTGTCCTTCTTGTCCTCTTTGGAGGTTATTTTCGGCGGGGTTCGGGCGCAACAGGATGTTCCCGGGGGATTGCTTGACACCACCACTTGCAGAACGTCAAATTGCAAGGTGCGTGGGTTCTCCGCCTTCGTACGAAACCACAAGCGTGGATCCGCCACGTGACCCTGCCACATGCGAGCAAATTAGGAGCGTTTAATTGGCTGAATTAGCCCGATGTGACCGGTAATATGGGAGCAGGCAGCAGGACAAAACGTTACGGAATGTCTCCAAACTCCAAGAAACTTGCGACGCGGTGCAGTGATGGTTGTGTACCTCGTGCTTTTATTGCGCAGGGATGGAAGCTAATAAAGATTTTATTGAGGTCAACAACAGTAGAATAAGTGAACCAACTACCCCTGGGGGATAGGTGTGCAATCGACCTGCATGGAATGACAGGTCAATTTTTACTTTTATCAAGGACCGCGAAGGGAAAAGTTTCATTAATCTCGACATGTACGCACGTTTACTGGCATGGGTAGAAAAAGGGGTGGGGTTAGAAATGTCAAATTTCAGGCCAAAGGCGTACGAGCAAATTAGACCCACTAGCAGCACACATTAAAGGTAGCACATCAAGAGGAGGTAATCAACAAATGGCTGCTTGGGTCTATTGTACTTCTTATGTATGTATGTAGATACCTAAAGTGTGTTTGAAGTTCTGTATGAATTTGTATTGCACTCTTATTACTAAAACGTATGTTTCTACAATTTTCTCTTAAACAAGTTTCCGGTGCGTTCCACCTTCATGAGAAAAGGAGAAAAGATGTTAATTAAAAAAGAAAGAGAATTATAAAGCAATCATTCCATACTTTTACTTTTTACTTTCAAAAATAGGGAGAAACACATGTGACAAGGAATGTTTAGTTCCCGTCTGCCACACTTTAACTTAAACCCCCTATGAGTGATGCACCCTTTCTAAAAAGATTACTATGTTTCTTCCAAATGCAATAAACTTAATGTTTCCAAGGGTTGTCGGATTTTCAACTCATTTTATCCCAAGTGGTGCATGCATACACCTTGGTGAGTCAAAAAATTTAATTTTTTGAAAACATTATTTTAATATTCTGCTACCTCATAATTTTATAGGGTACTTCATCTATCGGGGATAAATATGATCTTACCTACCTTATTTAAAATTCTTACTTACACTGACGATGCCAAATTATTTCGTAGTATTAATAAACTTAACGACTGTTTGCTGCTTAACCATGATTTAAATAACTTTTTCGAACGGTGCAAAATAAATTATTTACCTTTAAACGCAAGTATATGTGCGTACACATATGTATATCTTTTTCCTCTAAACAAAATTCTACACAATTTCGTTACTAATGGATGGGGGTGAGTTATCTCGACTTGATTCAGTGAAGTATCTGGGGGTACCATTTAACTCTAAATTTAAATTTGGGAATCACATTAATAATACTATTAATAAAGCTAGCTCTTTACTGGGGTTAATAAAAAGATGGTCGAGGGAGTTCAACGATCCTTATGTTACGAAACTCCCGTATATTACCTTTGTCCGTCCTGTCTTAGAATATGCTAGTCCTGTTTGGTCTCCTTTTTATTGCTTGCATTCTGACCGTATTGGCTCATATTCCAAAGAAGAAAGCAAAAGCTCAGTCAGTGGAAAAATCATAGTTTTAATTTAAAATAGTCTTCATATTTTAAAGAATTCAAATTTACAAAAATCGGGCCGGCAAACATTCAAACATTTTCTATCTAATTTATGGACATATTTTTTAATTTGTTTATTGAGGAGAGATAAAAAGATGAAAATTGATATAACTACCATGGTTACCGTCGCAGTTCATTTCACCAAACGGCCTTCGAGGAATTCCCTCCAGACACCACAATTGATTATATTTTACAATAAACTTTTAACAAATGAAACTTAACGCTTTACACTGCATTTTATATACATTTTTGTTATTTGCAAATTTACAAAGTTTGCCTGATGATGTATACCTATAGCACCTTAATGGGAGGTTTCCTATCTCACATGTTTTTTGGAATTTTTTTTCTTCGGATAAGAAAAATATATCAAATAAGGGCTTTTGCACTACTTCTACTTATCCAAACTAAGATAAGCTCTATGAATATTTCGGCTAATAAATACTGGACAATTTGCTTCATACATAGATATATGGTAAGGGCAAATGCACTTCGTCAGTTTACTTCAAATGCAGTCATCTTGAACCAATTTTTGAGTTAAATGATAAGGTTGATTATTATATATTAAAAAGATTATGAATCAACATTGGCTGAAAATGGCCAGCTCTTGGTAAAAAATAATTCACCTTTGCAACAACAACGGAAAAGGCATATTGCAATTTACCATTTCTCCAAAAGACAGGTAAGTTTAGTGCTACAGGTGACAGAATAGTGAAGGAACCAGCTGTGAGTGAGGGCTTGAAAATATTCGTCTTTAAGAGTTCCGCAGCCAACAACGAATCCTTATATTATCGGTCCGTCCGTCTCTCTGTCATGCTATCTGTATGCCACAGTCAAAGATGGGTTGCTTACGTTTGTATACCCATTAAGATGAAATCTGTACGGTCGTAGATTGATGACCCTAAACAGAATTATTGAGAGTTTTGGAAAAATGATTTGGTTTACCTCTCCCATAGAATTAAAACAGTCAACATTTTTCTTTTACTTACCTCATTAATTGAGATATCTTAAGATAGGTCTCCTAAAATACAAGAAAAAGTGTGTCACGAGACAGTCAAAACGTGCCCCTCCCTCCCCCCACCGCTCTAATTTCTAAACCATCTGAAAAAAATTCCTGAATGTACTTTCGGTGGAAAAATTGTGAAGATTTTTTAATTACATGTTTACACGCGAGTCTGACTCGTACTTACCTGATTTTTTTTGCACTTCTCCTAAGTGTGTGCTTTCGTGAATATGTGAACTAAATATTATGTTAAAATCTCCAGAAGTGATAAATTTAGCATTTTTAATGTCAACATGTGGACTTCCAATCACGTTCTTCTCGAACCTCCTTTTTTTATAATAACTGAGGGGAACGTAAACCCGAGCATTCATTACTGATTCCAACAATATTTTTCCTAAATGTTTCTAATCGTCGAATGTGTTTTTATTTTTTTATTTTCAAAATTACTATTCAGAGAACTTGATTAGAGAAAATTGTTGTGAAAACAAACTTTTTGCTGAAAATTAAAAAAAAACGGCTACACTTAACAGTTACATACACTTGTGGGTTTTCAGAAAAGCACTCGCTTTTTGTATTCAGATCAACTACACGGAAGAAATTGTTGGCACCGCCGTTAAGCAAAACATGTCTTATATGTATTGATCATTTATCATATTGATTTATTTATCATCAACAGGTTGATCACACCATCTGATCTTAACAGAAAAAAATGAACGATGATTTAAATGATTCCTATTAATTAAGTAACGATTTTTCAATTACATCTTTGCTACAATGAAAGTCTACTGAGGAAAATATAGTATTGCAGATTTTGGACATGGCCGAACCGATTCTAAACTGCCGTAATTAGTTCTGAGGAATGTAGAGTATAGAAAGTCCTGTCCTCTAGTAGTTTTGGGGCGTGAGTTAAAAAGATTTCATAGCTTGGGAGAGCCTATAACGCCAGTAACAATATCGTGCATAAAAGTAACGCTATTTATTTAATATTACAATTAAAGCAGGCGGGACCCATTATATTTACCAATTCAACTGGGATGTCGGATGTAATATTAAAGTTTAAACAAAATTCTTAGTTGGTGCCTACCTACTTAGAGTATTAATATGACCTCGTTTTTTATAGTCGTGTTTTTGTTTTGTTTTTTTTAAATAAAACTTTTCTAAAATTTTCCGCCACCTAAATCCGCCCATGACTGTAGATATTGTGTTATATGAAGATCTCATTGCTTTTGCTGTAGCACCAAAATGTTGTTTAGGGTTTATTTTAATTTACCTTTTATTATATCTTTTGCTTTAATGCTATTTTCACTTTAGCACGTTCAAACCATTGATAGTCCCAACGAAAGCACTGAAGAAATTCCCAAGATAATAAGTGCTCCTCATGCTTAAAAAGTTCACTTTAAAGACAAGCGCTTTAAAACTGAAAAAAAGGTTACACAGTAAAAAAACACAGAGATGCTTTAAATGTTCACATTTATTTTAAATAAATTTCATTAATCTTTGAATCGTTTAAACAATTGCATTCGTTGAGGATAATAATTAAATTGATCACTAACTTTTACTTAAAATTTCTTGAAGAAATAAATAAATGTAAAACAAGGTCTCAAGAACAAATGTACCGTTAAATATTTGCCTCATATCTTTTTGTAATTTTTTCATTTATGTATTTTTACGTACACTAGCTGTTAGCTCCAAGTAACAGACATTTAACTAAGTTACATTAGCCTAACTTAAGACGCTGCAACGGTTGAAGCCAACGGGCGGGGATTTGGTTACAATTTGATTAAAACTACGCGGTGTGTCATAAATAAGGGGAAATTTACAATGTTAACCTTAAGTTACGGCCTAGGCTAGATTAATAATAACTTGATCTTAAAAAGGGTTTCTTCTGTTTATACAGTGTCTAGTTCTATGTGCCTCTATGAAGTCATCGTCGCGCTTTCTCTATGCCTCGCCTCACGCGCTCTAAAAATACTAGCAGTCTAAATAAAAAATAATAACAGTTACATGTACACTTATAGTTTCTCTACTTACAGCTATTCACAGAAGAATGGGAAAAGTAGGTACCAGTGGTCGTCTTGAGGAGAATAACTCTATGGAAGTTGAGTCTTGGCCTCAATTAGCTTGTGACAGGTTCAGAAAGTTTTAATTTTGGGTGTGATTTTCTTTGAACTTATTTTAATTAAAAACGAACTTGGAACCGCACAAGTTGAACTGGGATGAAGGTCTGCTGAAGAAAACTGAACCCAAACTATTTTACTGATTCCTACAGATATTGCATTGATAGCTAACCAAGGGGGACAGGGGTACAACAGCAGAAGGGGTGGAACTAAAATTAGTACGAAACATGACCGAACGCGAAAATACGTTAGGGTCCCAAAATAAAATAACAAAACTCGTCAAAACGAAAACTCAAAGAAAAAGAAAGTAACATTAAAATATTAGGTTTCTGGAACACTACTACGTTTTAGCGGCCGGATTGCCCGGCGCCTCCTACTTTGCACTTTTACGGCTATGTGCATAGCAATTAGACGTTACTAGTTACGGGACAAGCCCGGGGACGCGTCCTCGACGTTCTTCGAGGAGCTCTACATTCCGGTTTGTAGTCACCGAAGGTTGTCTCTCAGTTTCAATTATTTGCTCGCCATTGATCCCTCCTCTATCGATTGCTCCACAAGTTGTCGCGATTCTGTAAAAGAAAAAAAGAAATCTTCTAGTTACTCTCGCGATAGCTTCATGCAAATTCTTCGGTGGTCTCTACACCAAGTTTGTCTCCGATTATCTCGATTCGATCAACCCTCCAAGCCCTTTTGGCGAATTTACATTAAGGAAATCATATTTTTCTCACACAATTATAATCTTCCGAGCCCGAGTTCCGTGGTTCAACTTCGGATCATTGCAGGTTGTATTCTCTTGCAAATCCTGACATATTTTTTTAAGCCTTCTATTTTCCAATCTTTTTATGGGGCCAAATTAGGTATGCAAACTGAAGAAAGGAGATATTGTACCAGGGAAACGGAAAAAAATTTTTTTTAACTAAATTGTTTTTAGTTTCAACAAAGAAAGTGTTAATAATGAAGTTGCAAACTTTTAATTAAATCAAGCAAGTGCGAGTTTGTCTTGCCCACTAAATGTTTTAAAAGCCTCTCCCGCTAAAATTTTTAAAAGTCTGACATGACAATATCATTTTGATCTAAATTACTAAATCAAATCAACAATTTCCATTCCCACAACTCCTGAAAAAGTAAAGTTGACAGGAGAGTAAAAAATAAAAATAAAAACAATCGATTTAGACCCACTTCGGACGAGCATCAATAGATTTACCGCCTTTTGCCTAAAAAATGTCTACAGACTTGCAATTTTTCACAGGTCCGTATATTCAAAGCATACCTAATTCTGTGTTAGGCATAGGAATATTTGTAGATTTTTTGATCTCATACGTTCCGCAAAAGAGAAAGGGTAAACATATTTTATGAACCCACATTTCCCGCTTCCCAAAAACAGGAAAAAATTATTTTTGAACTGACGACCACTTCCAAATGTTGAGTTGGTAGTAGTAATTACTAGTTTCTATTTCTAAACAACTGTTTTATTTGTTGGAATTGCCTTAAAACTCGATAACAAACATAATACTTATATACATATACATATAACACTTAGGCTATGGACCACCACACAGCATTGCACACAGCAAAGATTGTGGAAAATCTTCTTGTAGCACTGTGACCCTGGGGCGAGGTGTAGGATGACAAACAAACCAAACACTCGTCTAATTGCTTTATTTTTTGTTACTTTTAATCGTTCGCGCACAACCTACGGGACACCGTACCCTTGCTATTCGAATTACTTATTTCTTGTACGATTAGCTCCAACTCAACTCGAGCTTCTTCAGCGCTCTCCTTGTTACCTAGGTCAGGATTGCTGATTCGGAAAGTATGTTATGTTCTTCCGCCTAAGCGGCTGAATTTCGTTACTGGATTCTGGGCTATCCGATCTTTCGGAATCCCTAACACGATCACGTTCGGAGAAAACCTGAACCTCTTGTCTTCCCAACTCACAAAAGTCGTTCTCTCGTCATATGAGAATTGCCCGATAAAACCAGAAAACAAACCTGGGATATGGAATTAAGAAGATAACAAAGTCAAAAAGGTGGCTCCGAGACAGCCTACAAGGAAGCTCTAACCCTATATAACAAAGAATTAAGAAAATCCAAGAGGGGAACATGGAGAGGATTTATGAATTTATTTATTTCTACATCAACAGGTACAAGAATACACCCTTTTACGCTTTTTTTAAAATAGTAATAATATGCAGCAAAAACTTAATTTACAAATAACCTTCTCTATATTTTCAACCTAACACAATTAAAATCCAGGAAAGAAAACGAGACATTATAATTCTGCGACATAGTTGATACTGGTTTAAAAGACCCATAATTGGTCCTGTGATAATTTAGGTAAACGAAATGTTGTCCTCTAGTCAGGCCAGGACGCGAATTAATGTTAATAAGGCTTCAAATACTAAGTGAGTTTAAAGCGCCAGTAACAATATCATACATACATGTGACACTTAATGCTTCTCTCATCTCTGCGTTTAGAGAGAGAAGTCATATCTAAAAGTTAAGATAGAAAACCATAAGGAGGAAGATTACAGGATCACTCTACCGTGGAGTCGTGAGATCGCGATGAGTAAAGCGTAGGAACCGCTTTTGTAGTGCCTCGATGCGGTCGATATGGACTTGATAGTGCGGCATCCAAATTACTGACGCATATTCCAATATAGGGCGGCCGAAGGCGCAGAACAGAATTATGAGGAAAGCGTATGTATATGGGTAGCACGCCCCTGCCTGGACTATATTGTGAACAAAAAACACTGGCTGCTGCAGTGCTCCTCCATTATCTTCTCAGATCATAATGAATCAAATGCCAAGTACAGCACGCAACCAGCGAACGGTCATTAGGACAGGGCCGGAAGAGCTTAAACGTTGCAAAGGATACCGAAGCAGCCTGTCTACCTCCATGGAACAGCGTGAAGAATCTTTAAATCTCCGCTAAAGAAAGCCACAGCAAGGCGGCAGAAAAAATCTTAGTCCGAAATTATAATTCTCTGCTCAGTCGTCCGTTCGCCCGCTCAACCGCCCCTGCTCCAAGGAGCTGAACTCTGCAAACAAGAGTGTAATTTTGTGGCATTATCTCCCCACTCCAACCACCCCGGCTGATTTTCAATATTTAAAAAAGTTCCGAATCCTGCGATGAATTTTTTATACTCGTGCTTCGTGTTCCTTTCCACCCCCACCCAGCCGCACAAACACATGCTCACATCTGGTTAGCTTCCTGCCGCAGCAGCGATCAATGAAAACTTTCTGGCATTATTCCACGGAGGAAGCCCGATTCTCGAATTGTCCGCGCGGTGGGCGAAAGGGTACAAGCAGGTTGAAGTGCTCGCAACGAGATGTTCTCGGTTGTCTTCGGGCACAAAGAAACGGAGAAAAGCTCTCGAAAGCTGGCAGCAATGTATTTGCTGGTGCAACAGTGTCTTTAGTTTTTTCCAAAGACTTAAAAAAATGTTTAAGGCAAAGCTCAATACGAGTGCAGGGTGATTACGATCAGACCAATTTGCATTTATCGATTGATTACGGCAAATTGCGAATTTATGGTCTTCTGGAGGCTCATCCAGGAGACGGAGACGGTCGAATGGGAGGCAAAAATCGTGCTTGGGAGAATTTGGGTCCAGGTGGGTTACGGGAAAGTTTCATCCTGTGAAACAACGAGGAGGATTTCCGCCGACATGTTTTCCCACTTGTGCGAGGAAAACGTTTGAATAATTCATCTAACTTTGGTGAAGTACACCAATAGCTTTCAGCAAATGTTAAACAAAAGATTTAATTCACACAACTTTCTTCACAAAAGTAAAACATAAATCAAATAATAATTCACCGTCGCGTCGTCGTTTCTGCGTTTGCCTCTAATCCTGCTTGAAATTCTAGTTCTTCGAGGTTTCCTGTCAAATCAGTCAAGAGGAAGTAAAACAAAATTGCATAGCCTTGCTACGAAATGACGTAAGCAGGTTGACGAGCCATTGACAGCGCGACTTATACATGTGTATTACACTTAAGTCAGACCTATCTTAGAATAAGTTTGTTGCATTTTGTCGCCTTAAGTTATCGCACCCATATTGATAACGCGCAGCCCATTTGTCCGTTCCGCATTCCGGGGCCTCTCCTGGAACAAACACTAAATTTGCCAAGTAAGGTGGCTTAAACTTGTAAAACTTGACACCTTGGTGCATCGATGCAGCATCTCCGCAACTATTTTTTCAATGGAGTATAACCTTACAAAGCAATGCTAATTCTTCCGTGGTACTCTCAAATTTCTTCTGCATTCCAAACACCGCACACATCTCACATCTACAACCTATGCATAGAAAGTTTGGGAATTTCAATTGGTTGCCGAGCAACAAATTAGGAACATTTGCCCATTTGTCCGTTCCGCATTCCGGGGCCTCTCCTGGAACAAACACTAAATTTGCCAAGTAAGGTGGCTTAAACTTGTAAAACTTGACACCTTGGTGCATCGATGCAGCATCTCCGCAACTATTTTTTCAATGGAGTATAACCTTACAAAGCAATGCTAATTCTTCCGTGGTACTCTCAAATTTCTTCTGCATTCCAAACACCGCACACATCTCACATCTACAACCTATGCATAGAAAGTTTGGGAATTTCAATTGGTTGCCGAGCAACAAATTAGGAACATTTGCCCATTTGTCCGTTCCGCATTCCGGGGCCTCTCCTGGAACAAACACTAAATTTGCCAAGTAAGGTGGCTTAAACTTGTAAAACTTGACACCTTGGTGCATCGATGCAGCATCTCCGCAACTATTTTTTCAATGGAGTATAACCTTACAAAGCAATGCTAATTCTTCCGTGGTACTCTCAAATTTCTTCTGCATTCCAAACACCGCACACATCTCACATCTACAACCCATGCATAGAAAGTTTGGGAATTTCAATTGGTTGCCGAGCAACAAATTAGGAACAAAATGGGATGCAAGAACATTTTTTAACTTTAATAAAATGTTTGAAATTATTCGCTCTTTTGGCTTTGGGTGAGCAGAACTCCTCAAACTATAGTGATAACCAGCCGTAAGTTTGGATGCTTTGAACTTCTCTGGAAACTAATTATGTTAATGTTATATTAAATAGCTAGTACCTCAACAAACAGTATAAAACTTGGCAACCTCCTACTACAGAAGCTAACAGCAGGCGACTTCTGCTGCGGTCCCTTACCCAAGAAAGACGAAAAAGAGAAACGCCAAAGTTATTAGAGCCCCGGTCAGATCTACAACTTCCTGTGGACGGGGCAAAAAGCCTAGTTGCAAAATCAAGTTTCAGATTGTGAGCAGGTCGTGCTGAGTGTATGCAGCGCTGACCATAATTAGAGACTTCGCGGTAGTACCAAGGCAGCAGCACAGCGGGCATGTACCTAGCGAGGTGAGTGAACTGCCAGCCAGCCAACCATCGACTGGCCCGCGGCTGCCACAAAGCGCGAAATTACTTAATAGGTGCAAAACATAACAGCTAATCCTAAACGGACGATACAATTAACTGCCTCTTAGACGGGTATAATCAGCCTACACGATGTTCAGTTTAAGACCCACACTCCGACCCTCCACCCGCCCAAGTGCAAGAATTCAAAAGAATGTAGAAATTGCCAATCACCTTACGCATCGGCAGTGTCTTCAATAATCGCATTTGGGCCCCTCGCCGACCACCCCTCCGGATCTAACGGCGAGGCCAAGAAAAGAAGCCAAATCCACTTTTCTTTTGCCTTTCACTTCTCGGCCCTAGCGACGGAGCCCGTTGACAGCAGAGCCGCAAGAACACTTCAAAACATCCGAGTTGGATTGTTGCCGCCCGCACTACCCATTGGGGGCCCGGCAGGTATTGGCTAGCTGCCGCGATATGACTGCCGCTGAGCAAATATCGAGCAGAGCCGCATGATTTATGGCGGAAAGTTGGCCGGCTCCGATTGCGTTTGACGACTCGTTAAAGCGAGGTTTGAAAAACAGTAATTTACGTCCTTTCAGGAAAAATGGCGAACGGGACGAGGATTTATAAAAATAATAAAATAAAAGTTGGTACTCACCCTGCTCAAGCTGAAGTTGCACTCATGGCGGGGGATGTTGGCGTTGCAGCCATCGAAACCGCCGAATACACAGCGCTCGAGGGTAGCAATGTCGTCACCGAAGGGCTCTCGTTGGGTTGAGGCGATGTGCTCGTTTCTGGCGAAGTGGTAGTCGATGGTGATGACGCTGACGAAAGCTTTATTAAACTGTCTTCCGCCACAGAATTGGTGGTACCAGTGGCGCCCGCGCTACTAGTGCTATTGGTACCCGATTGTTTCAATGCGCCGGCGGCTGCGGAGAGGGCACGCAGGTTCAAAGTGGCAGCAAGCTGCTCCAGATTGCTCTTTTTAGAGCCTATCAACTTTGAGGAGTCTGTTGTTGCAATGGTGGTGATTGTCACACTTGCCGAAGTAGCTGAACAGACAGAGTGATCACTTGCGGAGACAGGGGTGACTGAGTTTGTTAATTGCGTACTCGAAATAACTTTTGGTGGCTCTTGGGCCTTCTGGGGACCGTTCAAAGCTGTGCTCTCTGTAGTTGTCGTCGTTGTTATCGACAGGCTTGTCGGTAGCGATACCGTTGGTTTCTGTGGGGACGTCGTTTTGGTTATGCTCGCCAGCATGGGTATAGGTTGATGGCTCCTGAAAGCTAAGGCAGAAGGGTTGGGGATATTCCGGACAGAGGCATTCTGTTGGCGGACGGTCGGGTTCGCTCGCATTTTACTGATCTCATTCAATTTCGGCATGATCGGTCGCTGATTTTTAATGGCGATCTTCTCACAGTTTGTGGCCGAATCAGAAAGCATTTTTAGGTTCTGCAGCCCGTTATTAGTCTCCGGCTCCTTCGGAGTACTTAGACTAGGACTCTTCGACTTTTTCAATGTTGTCACAGTTGATACCTGTGCCGTGGACGCTGCTGATTGTGGGATTTCAATGGAGCTCGTTGTACTCACCGTGGAGATTTGAGATCCACTAGCTTGGGGAGAAGAAACTCGCGGCGTCCTTTGATTCTTCAGCTTGCTTAGTGCAGCCTCCAAGTTATTCGCTATCTGTTTATTAGCCATTGGCGAGTCCTTGGAGGTTGTTCGCGTTGGTGTATGAGGAGGACTGTTGGTGGGACTTGTTTTTTCCTGGGATGGGCTCCGTGAGGATTTTCCAGACAGATCAAGTGCACCGATGTTGTCACACATCGGCGGCTCTCCGTTTCCCGGTTTTACTTCTCCTGATGTTGGGTTCAATGTTGTGCTGAGTTTAGCAGGAATGGCAGAAGGAGCGACTGAAGCAGAGGCAGCGGGTGCAGCACCAAACACAACAGGAGCAGTTGAAGTAGCAGGAATGTTCTTGGAGTTATTCACCACCTGGCTCCGCTGTACAGGAGCACTGACTGTCGTTATTGAAGGCTTCATGGCGTTGCCCAGACTGACCGATCTTTTTATTTTCACCAACGGAATTGGAGGAGGAGGCGGGCGTGTTGTCTTTGGAGGACTCGGTTTCACAGTATTGTTGTTGATGACCGCTATGGGTTGTTGGTCAATTGGCGGAATGTTTGAGGATATCCGGACGATTTCAAGCGCTGGTTTCTGCTGCTGAGAGGTTGGGAATGTCGTTATCTGAGACTGCTGCGGTGTGATCGTTACAGCTGAGCTCTGGTGAGTGAGTTTTGAAGGAGTCACATCCGTCATCTTGGTGACGCTGATCGAGGAAGGTGGGAGCAGAATTGGCATAGGCTTTCGGGTCACCACTTCACGTGTATATGTTGGTCCCATAGTAGACGTGTAAAAGTTTTGCTTGGCTACTGGCTTCATGCTTAACCCGCTGGTCACAACTGCCAGAGAGTTGTTTTGCTGCTTTAGCCCCGTCGCCTGAGTGATGTTCACTGATGACGGTGTAGTGGCCATGTAAGGCGTGTAGGAGGCCTTTCGCATCATGCGGTCGTGGTCGAACTTCTGCTGCTTGGCAAACATAGGTGGATTGCTGTCCAAACTGGCAGACCGTTTCAGCTGTGCTGCTTGCCGATTTGCAGCGCTCGCAATTGATGTTATGGGACATAATTTTGGCGAACTCGGTAGGCTCTTGGGAGGGTTTGGTACCACGAAATTCCCCTGGGTTTTTTGACCAGTAATGTTGGTCAGTCGTTTGAGCTGATTAATGGGCATATGCCGCATGTCATTTACCGCTGGATGGCGGGGTGTTACCTGCGGTTGTGATGGCGGCTTTGTAGCCGTCCCGGAAATCGTCTGTAATGTCATTGGAGCTGTTTTGAACAAGCTCGGGGGCAGAGGCGGGGAAATAGGTATTTTTGTATCTTGAATGTTTCGTATTTTCGGCGCAATCGCCTTTGGCTGTGTTTGGTTCACTGTGCTTAAGGAGGGCGTATGCGCAGATGTAACTATAGTTACCGAAGTTACCGTTATACTCTTGTTACCCATGTTCGTCACAGCTTTAGATTTAGGAGTCAAGGATTGCTTCACGGTGGCACTTGGAACAAGCTGTTCCGCGGGCTTAGGGGCGGAATTTTCTTTGAAGAGATTGTTGATGTTCGATGACTCTTCCAAAAGCGCCTTGTTCAGGTTTGAAATATTTACCCCTTGCTTATTCCTGTTGGACGGTTTGGTGCTTTCCAGTGAAGATTTTCCTTCAGGAACTGGCTTTACCGGGCTTTGCGGACTGCTGCCGCCAATAGCAATTCTTACTGTCGAAGGTTTGATTACTGGAGGAGATTCAAAAGACGTTTGGGGAACTATTGCTGCAACGGGAGCGATGTTTGCTGGTGGTTTCATCACCTCTTCCACGCTTGAGCTACTGCTCAGCTTCTTTTCAGCCTTGTGGGACTTGTGGTTTGCAGTGATCTTAACCTTCAATTTAAGACTTTCTTCAGCAGGCTGCGAGGCAATCTCGGCGTGTAGCTTCCGCCTTTTGCTGCCAGGTTCCTTCGGCTCCTTTGAATGTTTTGCCTTTTTCCGTTTTTTGTGTGAAGAAGAGCTTACCACCTCTTGACAGAAATTGAACGCTGATGCGGAAGTGGAGGGTGGGGATGACGTAGAAGACGACGCAGAGCTTGGAGAATGGTTGGGACTTACTTTTGCCGTCTTTTCCTCAACCACTGGGTGAATAGGCTTTAGCCCGATATTTTTAGCGTATGTTGTCAGGTCCACTTGGTTTATTGCAGGGGAATTCACTTGCTCTTCGACGCTGTGCTTGCGTGATTTTGGGTTCTTTTTAAATTCAAACACCTCGGGAGACTTCCTTGGGACAGTGATCTTCGTTTTTAAACTCGGCAGCTCTATTTTCAACTTCGGGACATTTGGCTTGCACTTTTCTTCTATTCTTTGCGCATTAGCACTGCTTTCCTTTGCATTGTTTTGTTTGGGAGATGTGGCAGGAGTGGTGCTACTAGATTTCTTATTAGCTGTTTTCAGCTGAGCAAGCGACAAATTCTCGAAGCTGTCATCAGAGGAATTTGAAGATCTGTGAACGTGTGATTGTGGAATACTTACGACAATATCGCACTTGCTTACGGATTTTTGAAGAGTTTCTTTTGCCGTACTGCTGTTCTTCGATTTTCCTATATTCAACTTCTTTCCACTTGACAAGCCTGCTGACGGACCCGGTGCCCCTGGAGATCCTACAGAGAAGTCGCTGTAGCGAATGTCATTGCTGCGGAGACTTTTAAAGTCACTCAACAGAGGCATTGTTGCCGGAATTTCAACGATTGGGGGAACTATAAGAGGGATCGCCTTCGATTTGCTCTTGTTCTTTCCAGATTCATGCTTCACCTTAATCTCATTAGGCTTACGGGCGATTATTGTCATCTTAACCGGCCCCTTACCGCCATTTACTTGGCATATTTCCTCAACAGAGGCTTTCGTCACACTTTTACTCGACACCACATCAGGCTCGATGTTGTTATTATTCTTGCTTTCCTCTTTAGCATCATTGCTTCGGTCAGATTTGGCAATTTTCGCCTTGAAAATCGAATACTTCGTTTGAGTCATTTCCTGTGGGTCCACTTCTACGGGGTGGTCACGTGCAACTGACCCGCTCACGGATTGTTCCTGCTTTGTCTGATTGTCGTTCAGTTCCTTAAACCGAACAGACCTCTGAGCAGCGCCTGGCTCGTTGGATTTCTTCACGCGTTTAGCCTCTACAGCTGTATCACCCTCCGACACTACGCTATCACTGGGTACCTGAATTAACTTATTGCACAAACTATGAACTATGATACGATAAAAGAACCTCATGGGCGACACCTAGAAAGAAAATAAAAGGGTTTTAAGAAATCGAGCCTGCTTCACTTATAGAAAATTAAAGCAAATTAATCTAGCCCTAATCTCTTGCAACTACCCCAAGATTCCAAGCTGCCATTTATCCTAGCAAATCCCACAAATGAAGCAAGAAGTCGAAAAAAAAATTACGCTCACCCTCTTCCAAGAGTAGCAATAGCCGACGTCCATTAGGCTGAAGTCCTCGGGCAGTACTTCGTCCTCGTAAATAATCTCGATGTCCACCCGCTCATTGTCCGGATCGATATTAAATTTCGAGGAGATGAAGCGCTTCAGATGGTGCACCGTCACAGCGGCGGGGCATTGGAGGTACCGGATTGGTGGAATTTGCTGTCTGCTACAACCTTGCAAGGACTCCGGGTGATACTCCAAGGACAGACTAGAAAACGGCAAACACCCAAGCGGACGTGGAGTGATTATTTCAATTATTCATCGATTTCCTGCCACCACTCACCTTATTGGTTCCACCGGGGAAAAGTATTCCTCCTCGACATCACACAGCCCTACACCATCGTCCGTCTCATCTCCACTTTTGCTCTGCATACTCTCGCTGTGGAACTGTTGCTGGCGCTGGTGTTCACGCTGATACAGACCCGGCACCAGCTTGAAGACGAGTGCCTTAAGTCGCTCGTCCGACCTATGAAAAAATCACGCATCAGCACAGTTCTTAGAGACTTCATGAATTTTATTACATTTAAGTATTAATTAATTCATGCAAATCCCTTTCAACAGCGATAAAAAACTTACTTGAGATTTGATAAGCTAATCTGTTTGCTGCCCGGTCGACACTGCGGGCAATGTTTATCCTCCTGAAGATGTCTCATTATGCAGGAACGGCAAACTGTGGTGAAAAAAATGTCATAAATTTTATATTCAGGAGTTGCACCTAAATTGCCTAAGAATTAAACTTTCAGCAGCCTAGACCTAATATTCGAGGAGAAAATTCTTTCCGCGGAATGGCGAAAGGTGGAAAATCTAATGAATGTGCCCAGCTGGGGAGCACCAGTCCCCATCAGGTCTTCATTGCCAGAGATTCCATTGACCTACCCCGGACTCTCTAGCTCTCCACACTTCATTTCGTCCTGAAACTAACATCGGAGGTAAGGGCAGCTTTTTCTGCAGCATAGACACGGTACGGGAAACCTCAATTAGAAAATGAGGTAAGTAAACTAAGTTTCAACTAACACTTAGAATTCTTAAGCTGACGAGGTTAATTAACTCTTGGAGTTTGTTCTATTCTCTTTCATTTACATATATTTACAATGATTTATCTACTACATCTGCAATGATGTGAAAAAAACGCAGTTTTCGGTGTCAAATAAAATAAACAAATTTTTTGTCTTTAACTGCAGAAATATTTTTTGCAAAAATCTTGGTAAACTAGGCGATTTAAAAATCTCTAAAACAGTTTATATAACGCTCCACTTTCGTTATGTTATCTCTTTGCACGATCGTTTGGTATGAAAAAAAAACAAGAAAATTCTTCACATATGGGCCATTCTCAAAAACGGACTTAAAATTTGAAAAAAAGAAAATGTTTTTTTATTTGATCCAAAGTAGTCTCAAATGAAAGATATTTTATCTTTCATTATGTAGCACTTATGTGCTTAGCTATTTTCACTGTAGTTTTCATACATACATATATATGGACATTTAAGTCACCTTGGATAATATAATACGTAATCCACGGAAGTGACCAAAACAGCATGCTAATTCTTAAAAAAACTTGCCGTACGGGTCTTCACTCCAAAATAATTATCCCAGGAATGACAAACTGTCAAATACTTTTAAGATGGCGTTGTGTTTGCTGTCTGTATTCGTTCAGAAACTGTGTTTACTAATTTAATGAATTATGGCTGCGTTCAATAAGTTGGTCCATGGAGGTGACAATTTTTCCATGCACAAAATAACTAAATATTTAGAATCCATTATTCTGTTGATGTTTTAAATATTTGGTGTTATTTAGACAGTTTATTCTATGCTTTATGGTAAAATAATATAAATTAATTTATTCGTCGTTGATAAAGTTATTTTATTTTAGTCTAATCATCGAAAATGGATTTTGCACACGACATGGAGGTGACATTTTCGTCACTTTCTTAACGATAATTCAAAATAATATTTATATTGTGTAAGTTTTAATAAAGATCCTATTAATATAAACTACTTCAATGAATTGTAGATAGGAATTCCAGAAATAATAAAAGTATTTCATTTTTTAATACAAATGCACACAAAAAATACGCCAAAATGAGAATGGCCCATATATGTACATATTATATATAGTGCTTGCCTTATTTACAATATGTGAGCTAATAAATGCGACATTATTTCATACAAGACAATATCAAATCAAATAACTTGAATATCAGTCAACTTCAATTGGGCCAAAACGATTATTTATTGTAATGGATCATTATTTGTTCATATTGTTTTAAACAAGAATCGAGATTAAATAAAAATCAGGTTTTGCAATTTTTTTTACATTCGGAACTGTCATCATATAAAAATTATACTTGTGAAATTTTTTTAAATCTGCCAGATTTAATGATTGATTCGTTGATATTTCAAGAAAAAAATTGCTGTGTTATGCTAATAAGCCATAAGAATAATTCTGTGATTCTTTTAAACAAACATTACAGAAATGCAATGCTTTTCTGCCATTTTTAAATTTCATTTCAAATCTGCCCACTTACGAAAATATCATGTGGTAATTGTTTATAACTTTAAATTAAAATGTCAAGTGTTCTAAATTTGTAGCACACACTTCCGATCGCGCCGATAAAGTTTGCTACCAACCATAGACCCTTTCGTGAATGATCACATTACACAGGACCACAAAAAAAATAAATACTTTTTTCTTGGAACTCTAACATATTATTATAATATGTAGGGTAAATATTTTAGTGAGTGGAACACGAATCTGAAGGCCAAATTTATTGAGCATTTTCAAATAATTTTTGTAAAATAGTGTCGAATTAAGTGGATGAACGATGGATGAAAAATTATTATAGCATTTCAGGTTTGCGGAACTAAACAAAGGATAAGAAATCAGGAATATCCTGAAATACTACTCCTGTACCTTCAGTTCACTGGTACACTGTATGCATTGTGACTCAAGGAATTAGCCGTTCTCAGTCCTTCACAAAGTTAATTATTTATTGACAACTATCGGGTCGCCCGATAAATCGGGAGCTTCCTAATAAATCCTCTGCTTTTGACGCAGTGCAAGGTTTTGGATGCGGTAGCATCTTTTTCAAATGCCTTCACTTCACGACAAGATCTAACACTCCATCAGTTCCCATTCATCAAGCGCACCTTCAGCTTATCATTGTCATAATTAAGAGACCACCGTTTCCCATTCAATCGGAAGCACAGAATGTGAGCCCGGGATGGTTAAAGTGAATGATGGATACACCACTGCCCGGCTTTAATCAGTCGGTATAGCCGGCGAGGGGCGCTATAAATGGTGCATACTAATGAGGTGACCCAACTACTTACGTGATAAGTGCCGTGCTATAAATCAACAGGCCTACATCCCCGCGCCGAGCAGGCCTATTTCGAGCGATCAGGACCGCGCTCGTCCGGGAATCGGGCGATAACAGGGAAAACAAAGAAAGCGACTTACACGAGTGCACGCAGTAGTCGACGGTGGTAGCGTTGATCAGGTAGCCGCGGCACAAGTAGCATGAGATGACATCGTTGAACTCCTTGACTTTGTGTCGCCGTCTTATTGTTGCTGCCCTTGCCGTTCTAATTCTAGCCGATCCACCAGTGGTCGTCGCCTGTCCGATCTGCTGCTTCTCCACGGCTATGGTGACTGAAGTGGTCATCGCCGTCAGGTCCTCGGTGGCAGTGGTGGTGCCGATCACCGTGGACGAGCCACTGTCACCACCACCATGGCCTTCGACGGACTTCTGCTGATGGCCGCCTGAACCCGCTGCTGTCGTGGCCGTTACCACGGCCGAAGCCCCTCTCTCGTCTACTGTTGCCGTTACGCTCAGCGACATGGTTACTTAGTGGAGGCAATCAACATAAATTACCTGCGAAATGAACAGAAAAACGATCAATAAAAATTTAAGCGACGCCGCAGGGAAGGGAAGAAAGTGACAGAGGCGCAGCGGCGATGAATTTTTGCCCGGGCTGATTTATGGCGGAAGGACGACTCGAAGAACCTGCAACTGAGTTTCTCCGATGTTTTAATTTCACGTCAATTACACCTTAAATTTCCGAATGCGTTGCCCTTTAAGGCTGAAGCCCCATGCCAGCGCGACTTTGATTCGAAGTGATCTCTCCAGTGCCCGAGTGCATCGCACCATTGTGCCATTTATTTCTTTAAATCACAGCCACGCGGTGTCATCACATCAAAACAACCCACAGATGTCAGATAATCCTCCGAATATGTTCCGTAATATGCACATGAAGCAATTCCCCTCCCATTTCGAGCCCTCGCCGGGACCAGGAAAAGTGTCGGGCCTGGTAATTTGATTACAGGCATCACCCTCGGTAACACCCCAAAAAATGTGAACATGTTCCGTCCAACATCCGAAAAATATCACATACCGCAGGAAGCGGCCGCTCATCTTCGCAAGAGTTATCCTGCGGCTGCCTGACCCTATTGACACCACCGAAAAGTACCCACCCGCTCATCCCTCTGCCCTGTGACCTGTGACTGAAAATAGAAATACCATACACCTTTACCTCTATGTGCTTTGCTTTTGCTTCACGATGAGTCTCTGTTCTTCGAGTGAAGCGTCTAAGGCTGGCCGCACACATGCCGTTTCTGACTGGGCCGGGCGCTCGGCCCGGGCCCCTGAAAGTCCAAATTACAACGATCGAAGTACGTACCCGCACATACTGCTTATTCTTACCGGGCAGAACGTCCGGTCAGAATCCAACCGGTGAGCGTTGCTGCCCAGACTGTCAGTGCCGATAAGAAAGAGGTGCGCTTTGCACACATTTTCCATACATGTACATACGTCGCAAACATACCGGTTTCCCGGCCCGGTTTCTCAGTTTAGCGCTAACAGCGTGCAGTGCGAATCATGTATGAAACAGAGGCATTAATTTAAATATGGGGAAATATTCTTGCCTTCGTGGTATTTCTTATGCGGATTATTTGAATAGGAAGTATTTTGATGAAAATGAATTTATTGTACATATGTAGTTATTGTAATTTTTATATAATGAGGTCAAAAATGAGATTTATAATTGGCTGACCGTAACTTCTTTGACAGTTTGTAAAACCCCTGTATGTTTCTTAAGACAATCGGTCAGAATCGGTATGTGTACGGCCAGCCTTAGTGATACTCGAAGGCTGAAGGATATTTTGTCTCTGACTTTCATGGACTGCAGCTCTGTTCGATGTCGGCATTATGACAAGCGAACTGAATTATCTGCCCGTAGTCGTGGGACTTCAATTAATTTAAGCCTGCGGTGCTCTACTACTAGTGCTTGGTACTCTACTGCCACCGGTACATCTAAGAGTAGAACGGCAAAAACAAAACTTAGAGCGACTACTGAGGTAAAAGTAGTATTTGCTCTGGCCGCAAATGAAAATCTTTTGTGCTCTAAAACTTTATCGAAACTCGTACTCGGATCCATGAAACTACATGTACCTATTATATATGTATATCCATCTTTCAACTCATCAAACTTTTTGTGTATTTATCAGTTCATCAAGTTATATGTATATCAACGCTACGGTTGTTATTGCATGAAATAATAATATGACAGTCTAAGAGTAAGTGATATTTGGTGATATTTAAAACTTAAAAGTTTTTTTTGAGTTGACCCCCCAATTTGGGTTAACTACGTCTTAAAAGCAAAACTGCTACATGCTTTCTCTATCTCATTTGAAAATATTTGCTCCAAATTGCTGTAAAGCTTTGCTTGGCGATTAGTTTAAATTTAGACATCCGCTACTGGGAAATGAAAAAATACGAAAAGCATCTCGATAGTTATGGCGCTTGCAAATCTTCGCGATCGTCTGAAGCACATGGACGCCCGCGCTTAGCAAAGATCTGCATCACGCAAATTTATAAAGGTGGCCGAGCTAACAACCTGCGACCTATATCTCGACGTCATTGTAAATGTCACGTACAAACGAAATGGAAATTGAGATCGCTAAGCCCTGAATTTATGGAGATACCTTGACAAAGTCCAAATTCGCATCTCTTAATGAAATGCAGGCGCGAAGATCACCATACAAACAGCAGCCCCGAATAGTGACTGCCTGCTCGACCAGATCGTTTCAACACAGCGACAGCATTTTAGGACGCGTTCTATTTCCATAATCTGTTAAAATGCCAATGAAACCGCGAAAAAACAGCAAAATTCCAATAAAGCGACTTTAATAGCTTCGGCACAAAGCAACTAAACGAGCCTGTTGGTACGCCGCACGCAGAAAGCAGTCGCGAATTGAGATATCCGCGGCGATTACCATACAGTAGAATAGCTGCCACAAATCACAGGGAAGGTGCTCGCAAATAGAAGGAGCAAAAAATTGACCCCCACATGCTGGGTTCCAGTCGCGGAGTTTATAACGCGATTTTCCCGCCATTTCATCAATATCACATAACGCAACGCACACGTGCAACCACCGCCAGTACACGTCGTCTGCCCCTGTGTGCCCAGTGTCCGTGAGCGTGACATGTGTAGAAATGAGAAAATTCCTCGCCGTGTGTGGGTGTTCTACGCTCGCCAAGTTTGCAATCGAATCACGTCGTAGGCCGCTTTTAAACAAAACGCTCCCAACAAGGCGAGAAGGAGCTCCGACCAGCCGCTCTGGCCGCTAAGAAAAAAACACGCTGAACAGTCGAAGGAAAAAAAAACGACTGCTGGCTGAGTAAAAAACAAAAAGAAAGCAGAGAAAATTAAGCAAATAAAAAGCGGCGAAACGCGGTAATAACCAAATCAAATACGAAAGCGAGAACCACCGAGAGGGACGGCAATAGCAATACGCGACCCGTGCTGGCCTGCGTCGAAGTGATTTCTTGCTGGCTCGCGAATTTTGCAGCTCTATTTGCGGTATTCTCGCGTTCGTTCGCTGTATTGTCTCGCGATTTTGCGCCGCTCTACCTTTGCTTAATTGATACATGAAACGCGAGTGCTCCGCGATCTCAGCCTTGCGGTCGTGCTGATCATGTTCGTGCTGACGCGCGTTTTGACCGATTTCTGCAACGTTTGCGTGCACCGCGGTGGAAGACGCTGCTACCATTCCGCGGATTGTCGCATGTAGCTGCCTTACGGCTTTCACCCTCTTTTCAGAAGGTGTTCTTATATGACGTGCTCCCATTATGCGAGAAACTCTATTTTTAGGAGTCTATTGCGCTCAAAAAATTCATCGAAGTTGTCAATATAGAGCCTTGACAAATAATCGTCTTGGGCGCACTCGGACATGCCGCGTAGCTGGGAGCCTCAAAATAAATACTGGAGATGCCGTATTGAAACATATGTACATTTAGAAGCTTGGCCTTACTTTTTCCGAAACACTTATTAGTTATTTTTTTATTAGAGTACACTGGAGTAGCACCTTGTAATGTGATTGATCAAAGCTTTGATCAAAATAAAATAAACTATTAATTTGACCCGACAGTATCTCCACATTCAAATTCGCTACCTCAGATCAAAATAATCCCACAGCACCGGTCCAAAATTCAATTGCAGAAATATACTGGGTCCAAAAATATGAACGCTATTTTACCTGTTTTCGACCAGGTGTAATCACCAACATCATTTCAAATGGCTTTCGTGCGAAGTTCACAAATCAAATCATTATATTTTCAGTCGTTCACTTTAAACAACTTATGTATGAATATTGTCTTTCAAGGCAGTTCAATTAAAGCATTCTTCATTTACATTAATTGCAATTCTGTTTTTATGCAGCGTTTTGCTCAACATTTCTGGTATAATACGGTTTAGTAAAATACATTGAAGTATTTTTTTTCTCTACCACGCTCTCAGAGGCGGTTTTCATAAACCATCAGCCATGCCAATCAGGACCTGAATTTCATGCCTTCTATACGTTAAATGCTTAATTTTGAATTATTTTGTAGGTTCAACGACGATATACATATATATGTTAACTGTGATTATTGTTCTTCCTTAACTTATAATCAATGTATGTTGAGTTAACAACGCGACATCATACGCACATCACTCTTTAACACTATGTTTACGGCGTCATTTTGATTCATTTCGAATTCCATAAGGAAAATTACAGAAACCGTTTACATTTTTCTTTTACCACTTGTACTGACTTTTATCGTAACAAGCATTCCATATATCGAAATTCATTCGCTCAAAGCTTTCTAAATTAGGAATATGTACGCGTCAATTTGGTGCGATCGTAAAGTAAGAATTAACAATAGTAAATTGGCTTCACTCATGAAAGCATTACTGAAATAATAAATATAAACGTGATAAAAAGAGTTAATTCTGCAAGAAAGTAACATGCAGTGGCGATAATTCGAACCCGATATCTCAAATCTGAAGAAGGTGACTCACTACAGCCTATGTATATTTTGGATTCAGCAGCAATAAATCCATGGATACTATATCCTTTACTACTTTCCTTTTGAATTCGCCGAGGCAAAAAAACTGTATGATTTTGTTCGTACGTCAAATTGACGCGTGTCCTGCAGACTTAGGTAATAACAAATGAAATTTCCGTAAACCTAGTGATAACGGAACTTTACTTTCAATTCCCCTAACAAATTCACAATATTATACAGAATGTCAAATTTACCATTAAATTCTGATAATCAAAATATTCAATTTTACAGCAGCATACCGCGATAATTAACGTCTTTTGTTTTATTTATTTATTTGCCAACAGATTCTTTTGGTCGTTCAAACGTGCAGTCGTGTTTTCCGCGTTGTGTGAATTTAAGCATGAAAATTATTAACTCTAATTCAATTCAATTCAATGGTTTATTGTGACTTTATAGTTTTAACAATAATAACTTACAAACCGTATAAATCCTAAAGGTGGCAAATACTTAACAATTTAAGCCAATATCTCATATAAGCATACACTCGTGCGTGAGTACTATGATTGATTACGCTGATATACTTAAGTCCTTAACTTCTCCAAACTATATCCTCATTAAATATAAATTAATTTAAGTGCACGCGGTGGTCTAGCACCCTTGAATTTAAGGGATTTTTAAAATTTTTTTTTTTAAGGTGAAAATAATGAACAACGATATTTAAACTTTGCAGGTATATTTATAATACTCAACAGGCATACAAAAATATTTTTATAATTAAAAAAAAATTGTGATTATGTAAATAATGGCGCTGAAGATGACCCCCTCAAAAAAATGAACCTGGGTGGCGCGGCGGGTGAAGTTTTAGCTCTGTCACTTATTTGAAAAATAAAATATAAGGAAAATATTAATCTATATCGGTGTAGCTATCGCCGGAACCAACAAAAAATGGAAAAAAAATTATTTTGACAAAAATAGCGCGTTTTGAAATTTGAATATCGAAAACAGACTATTTTTCATGAGGTTTTTTACGTAAAAAATAAGAAGTTATTGAAATAAAAAAATGTTGGTGGTCCCGGCCATAGCTACTAGTATACTGAATAACATATTAAAATTTGGGATGATTCGGATGAATATAGTTTTTTTGTTTTGCATCCCGCCGTACAGAAAAGGGTGGTTTCGAGATAAATGAGTTTAAAGTTTTTTTATGTTTCCATTCATAGGCGGATCAACCGTTCGCTACCTGCTAAAAAGGCTACATAACCTAAAATACCGGCAATATCATTACAAAAATTTAACAGTATATTCTCGAAAGACCACACTTTCGAAATATTAAAAAAAATCGATTTTTTGAAAATTCTAGACCACCGGGTGTGCCCTTAAGGAAGCATTAATTGAGGAGCGTCTGTTCAAAAGGTTATATTTCACAAATACACAAAATTTTGTTTTTTTGTCGATTCGTGCTCACTATATTGAATTTAATCTATGCTCGATCTTCATTCTGTTTAATACCGTTTCTTTCATAGATAAAATCATACACCAAAATTGAAGTCCTAATCAAAAGGTTATATTTACCCAATTTTAGCTCATAAATTCAAGCAAAATGTTATTATATATTTATCAGGTTTTCTTACCTGACAAGCTGGTAATACTGCAGTCGAGTGAAATGGAACGTTTTTGCGGTTTAAATTAAAACATTAAAAATTTAAAGCTTCAACTATTTTTGATCAAAAGGTTATATTTACTGAACATTTTCAAACAGTCCGATCAAAAGGTTATATTTATAAACTCTTTTTTTTTTAACTCTGACTAAAAAAGAAATTAAAATCTTTGAGTAGGCTATAATAAGTTGCATTAGAAGCCACAATTTTAGAAATTGAATAAATAAAACTGACCATACAAACAATATTCTACAAGCTTTTTTTCAATTTCTGAACATTTGGCAAATGTCTAAATATAACCTCTTGAACAGACGCTCCTCAATTAATCTACAGAGTCTTTCAATAAGGACGCTCGAGTTTTAAAGATAAGTAAAATAGGTTATGTTTGAGATATCCACTCCATTTTTATTTTATTTGCAAGAATATTTTATGGCATTTTGTATGGTATATAACGTCATTCAATTGTCCGTCGCAGCATTGCTTGGTGACATATAAATGCCGCTATTTGTTATTATTTACTGCCTATTCCCACAGTAAATTTTATATTATCGTCTATCTTATTTCAAACTTTTCTGACGAAGTTGTGGAGTTGTCTTTTCTAAAATTTAATATTGCTTATTCCCGTAAGGTCAGAATGAAGAAAATGCTCATCCATATCAGTCATAAAAAATTCCGCCAAGAAAGAGGATAACCCTGATCCTATAGGCAAGCCTTAATTGTGTATATAAAATTTATCATTAAATTTATACATAATTTATTAAACTTCAAGATGTATGTTCTTAGTATGAAAAAAGTTCGACGATGCTATTTGCCTTCCGCAAAATATCCTTCGTCCTGTGACAGACCTTTGACCCCTGACTTAAAATACATCAGAAATTATTTTATCTGGACAGCAAATGTGAACGGACGGAACTTCAACCTGGCCAAAATCCAATTTCGAAAACGGCGACGTGCTCCCGCCGTTTGGTGTTTCCCATTAGAATTTTAAGCACAGCACGTTTTTTGGGGCGCTCGCAATAAGACGGTTCAATTAACTTTCCGAGGTTCACGAAGAAAGGCAGGGCGACGGCAAAAAATCCCCCGGAGATGAGGAGTCATTAGTCGAGCCACAAGGCGTATCGGACCTTAGATCGCAGTTTCATTTATTTATAACCAGCCGACCGCTTCGCAGTGGATCTTATACTTGTTTGCCTCACTGTCGCTGTCGCCGTCCGCGGCCTTTCCTCGTTCCTCTTCTGATTTCTTGGCAGCCCCGGCCAAATCTAGTTGACCGCTTGCCTGCAGTCGGGCAAAAAACGCGAATAAGGCGCTTAAGTGTGCGCCACAATTGCTGGCGAGGCCGCTACATATATGACTTCCGCGGATGTGTGGTGGCATCATCACAAATTCGCTCCACACCGAGACGTACTCATGACAATTTTTGAAGCATTCCACTACCGTCTTAAAGATGTGCGCACAAAAGGCAGTCGTGTGTGCCGTGCTTTCCTGCGATTTCCGTGGATTCTGAGACAACCTCGGGCCGTGGGAATCATGGGATGCAAAAGTGCAGAAAGCATAGCTCGGCACAGTCTAGCCCTCTCTGGTTGGCATATGTATGTACGTGTCGCGTCGCGGTCATAACGGATTTTATTGACACGTTAATTATGAAGTCATTAACAACTACTGTTCCTGCACTGTCCTTCTCGAATCCCTAGGAAACCTCGCTAGCTTTTTTCTCACTCCCTTCTGTACGTAACTACATTCGGAGTGCCTCTTTTCCGCTTTTCTTCTCGCTTTCCCCCATGGCTTGTTTTTCTCTTTATCGACTAGTTGGGAAGCGAAAATCTCGCGGTGGCTATCTTTGCATTGTGCTTGACATGTTTTTTCGCTGCTTTGTTGTTTCGGCGCTTGTGTTTCTCCCATCATCGTCTGATGACTCTTCGAATTTCCAAAGTTGATGGTGATGGCATCGAACCAAAAAAAATTTAGGTCAGGACACCTGCTTTTTGCAGACACTGCCGGCGGAGTTGTACGGGGCCTGGACGTGGACCATGTCGGTTCGTAATTAAAGAGTTTGCAAGAAGCGAAACAAATGTGCTAAGGTGGATAGGAGTTCCGCAACAACATCATTGTGTTCCGTCTGGCTTTGGCAGATCTTCATCTCGATCTACGTATGTAACTAGAAGTTGTGTGCCTACATACATATATGTAATAAATTGACTAAACTCGAAATGAGAACTTTTCGGAGACTGAAGTGTTGCTCGTCAATATGGTGGCGAATATTATTTAAAAGTAGGATCTGCTGGACGTCATATAATGGTACTCATGTGGAAAGTTTAGTAATGACAACAATTAAAATATAGTCAAAGATTATAAAAATCTTTGATATAATCTATACTGACTGATAGCTTTATGCAATGGATAAGAGCACACATTTGCTCCTGAGAGTACCTACTCCACTTTGCGTATACAAAAAAGTATTTTTGGACAGTTTTGCAAGAACACCAATAACTCATGGTAATTTTTGACGTGAACTGTCTTTAAATTCACATACGGGTACCATTCCAGAAACTTGGACCGTAACGCAAATGTAGTTATTTTCTTGCCTTCATCCTCAGAGACGTGATTCGGGGGTTTTTGTCGATATTTATCTATTTAAGTAATAATAAGTGTGTTTTTATGTAAAAACTTAAAGTCAGTGTGCCAAAAATAGTAAAAGTTGAAATTGTCGAAAACCGAAAATAAAGATTTCGCATATTGTAGAAAAGAGGAGGGCTATGGGCGTCTCACAGATACCCGAACGTCCATCACTGCGCGAGCGGAAAAGTTTCGGGGCGTCACAAAGTTCACGCGTTAGTGGTACCAGTCCGCAAAACGCCCGCAAAAATTAGAGTGCATCTTTGTAAATGCCGAAATTTTCAGGAAAGGTTCTTCATGCTAGGGGAAATCTAACTAACATGGGTTGCCTCACGCCCTCTACAGCCCCAACCCCTCCCCCATTTTCGTTGTTCTGATGAGAGTGGTAAAGGTCATCCTATTTTTACATGAAAATAAATGATTCCAGCTATCATTAATGCCCAAATTCATGCTTCTATTCGATGTGTTTTTTTTTAATCTGAAAAAAACCAAATTCATGTCTTGTTTTTTAGATTTAAAAAACCGCCTGGAGTAGAAGCTTGAAATTAGTCTCAAATGAAAGCTGACATCTTATACTAAAGAAAAAAATAGGTTGCCTTTTACCAACCCCATCAGAAAATGAGGGAGGGACCTGTTAAAGGGGCTGAAACAACCCATCTAGTTTCTCCGAGCATAAAAACCTTCCTTGAAAGTTTCCTCACTTCCGAAAGTGCACCTCAATTTTTGCAGTTGCCTTTCAATACTATACTCTAAAAACGACTCGTTGCTCGTTTCAATTTAAACCAACGACCGTGGGCCAAGACGTAGTCCGCCAGTTTTTTCCCCTTATAACATAAAAACATCAAATTTTGAATGCTTTCCAAGCAGTAGAACAGAAAGTACCGCGTGGGAAACGAGGCTGCACAAATTAAAAGGTCTTTCAGATCGGTAGGATATTCCGAAACACACCAAAAATTTAGTTTGCCATTGTACTTCCCCGACTCATTTTCTGTCAAAAAGTAACAAAATGGCGTTCGTTTCCCTTCTTGTCCTTCAAATTCTCGTTCCATAGAATAGAATTTTTAAGTTGACCTTAACATCCTAAGTGATCTTTTCTCTGGTGTACAATGATTTGCGCGACCCATTTTTACTGAAGAAAAAACAAAATTAATTGTGGTATGTATTATATAATACTATATTATAATTTAGTATGAAGTTTTAGGTTAGTCTAAACGCCGTTGTTGGAAGTTAACCACCACTTTGGAAGTTAACAAGAAAACCAAGTAACGCTGCTATTTTATTGTGCACTCAGATAAGGTCAGTCACAGTTTATAGTTAAGATAAAGGAAGAAATCCAAACTTTTTTAATACGGAGTGTATATATCGATTCAAAACAATTTAGTTTAAGAATTTAGATTAATTGCATTCACTAAAGAGAGCACAAATAACATTCATTTCTTAATGACACACAGTAGGCGAAAATTCAAAAATGTTAGACATAAATAGAAGATCATAGTCGATGTTCATGAAATTCATAAGGTGGATTTCTTTCTATTGTACAAAGTTCTTCCTTAAGTTCTATAAAGACAAACGATGCAGATCTATAGTAAACAAGAAAAAATATGGAAACGGAAAATAGCATGACATCTGTACATGAACAAAACCAAATTTCAAATATGTTGCCGCAAACAATAGCAGTTTTTGTTAAAATATATATCAAGTTCAATGTACATTGTTGTTGAAAACGTTTAATTTATCAGTGGGGAATTAATGGAAACATATTACACTTCACAAAATCCTAAATCATTCAAGGAATTCAAGGCTATTACAAAAATTGGCACGCAATTCCAAAGTATATGGTAAGAACCATTCGTTAAATCAAATAAAAATAAACATGTGGCTTATGGGATAATTTTAAAAAGACGAAATTCTAATTACCTTGCGAACTAATCACCAATCTGTTTATTTGTTTAGTTTTAAAGTTGGCCCTGTTATGAAGACATCACTAAAAGTGACTTAATTGCTTTTAGCCGACAGCGATATGATCATGCTTCCAATCTGGCAACGCCATTGAATTCGCCTCGCGAGTTACACAACCCTGAGCTGTCAGATAAATTCAAAACATGAATTCTGAGAGGTATTCGAGTGCCTAGGTTAGTTTCGCGAGTGTTGTGATCCAGGGATATCAGCTATCAAAGGGTAAGTAATTAATTAATTATATCTAATTAGGCATTGTGGTTTGCGCGAGAAAAATTATTAATTTAAGGCATAAAATTGCGAAATTCCGTGTTCAATTTTTTGCGGCCTCAAATGTCAAACAGACATACATTTTCGTTAGTCGTTCATAGCACCATTAGCGCAACAGATTTTTTTCTCAGTTCGGGGTTACACGGAGTCGGACGGTCTGTCGGATTTCGTTTTTATTGATCCTTTTGCCTCCACGTTTTTAGCAAGTGCATCGATGTCTCTCTGCCGACACAATAACCGGAACGACCATCAATAACATGCTCCAGCCATGCAGTCGTGCAGGAAGCGACTAAACGCAGAGCACACGAAAAGTCACCACACCATCGCAGTCACATCGTCAATAGATGAGTAGCGTTGGCATTTAAGTGCGAACTTTAATAACTCTGCCAGAGCCCGCCACACCATTACTGAGCGCTTCACCCATTCTCACTAATTGTCATGCATAACTTCATCAAAAACTGCCTTTGTCGCGCTTTTCTACTTCGTTTTCTCGTACCCATTCAAGTTTGTCATCTTGACGTGAATACCTTCATCGATAACTTTTTCTGCCACGCCACACTTGCCTGCTCTTCGCTGTGCGGGACGTGCAAAATGCCAAGAAAGCTCTCGCTCACTCTCATGATGCCGGCGCAGGAAGGCGCGTTGTTATTGTTGCTGGCGTTCCGTTCTCGTCAATATTTTTGTTTTGATTATGTAATATTTGTTTACAGCGGATTAACTAAGCCACTGTGCATATTTATATGGCAATAAAAGGGATAGAGAAAGAATGTAGTCGCATCTGCATGCTCGTATGAGTGCACCACTTGTCGTAATACGTGGCTCGCCGAGGGGTGTGAGGAAAGATTTTGTTCTGCGTGGCCTTCTCAGCCAGCCGAGCCAGCCATTAGCCAACATCGAATGATTCTGCCTGGCTCACGGCTAATGGTGTCATTTAAGCAGCGTTTTACTGCTTACGACGGCCGACATAAAATAATTACTATAGCGCGCCGCGCTCGTGTAGAGCACTGTCGCCGTTTTGTTGTCCGAATGGCAGCACGCTCTCCCTCTTATCAGAACCAAACCACATGCAGTCAGCAGTTCGATCTTCATTAGTTCGCGCGGATTTTTTTTAATTTAATAGCAGCGACAGGCAGTCGCTTAGATTTTATTTTCATTTGCCTCTCCAGTGCGCGATAAAGACGGCGTGACTCAGCCCCAGTCGCATATAAACGTTACTTAAAAGTGCTTGTGAGTGGCCGCTTCGGCATCAATTTTAATTTTCATGTTTCCGTACCGACTCGGCTTAGCTTCTAAATGCTCGGCTAAACTACGCTGCGTATGATTATGTGTGTTTTGACAAATTTGTGGAGCTGTGAGCAAAATTATGAGTCTAGAATATTTATTAGAAATTGCGCCTTTTCAGAGTCCGAATATAACGGCCGTATTGAGGTAATTGCTGCGTTCATCCATTAATACTTATTTGTTCTATCGCGCAGCATTTCTTCCGCTTCTCCCATTCATCTATTTCATTCAACGAAAGATTGCAGTAAAAGATTCGCTATTAATGAGACTGGGTCTTAACGCTCTTTACTACTGAATCCTTCTTTCAAGAACAAATAATTCTTGTTGGCGTTTTCTATAGATATCACAAAAGAAAAATGTATGACCTGCTCTTTTTCACACTCGACTGTTCCAAGTTTTCTATGATGCACAAATCTAACACAAGGTTACTGAAACTTTCATAGTATTTTTCACCGGCCACAGGAAGCGTGCCAGTTATATATTTTTCGACCACTGTACGGTGTACAGTCTACTCGGAGAAAAAAATCTAACTAACTATAACGAAGTAAAATATTCAAATTGTTCACTTCTAAAGTATCTTAGGCCCTAGCCTCTATAATCCAAGCCACGTCAATCAGATAGGACCATAATTTTAAGGGGCCAATATTGCCTATTAATATGTCAACAACCTTAATTCGTATTACCTCTCCACTCCCCTTAAATTAATTAATAAAATAAGTAATTTAACGTTATAACGTTTATAAAACTTATATAAATTCTGGTTGGGACTTGCAACATGTTTATGCCAAATATGCCGGTGAAGGTCGAAAACTATGTAAGATATTCTAACAATATTTGCTGTTGTCTCAAAAAATTAATATTTAGCCTAAGAAAGTAACAGTTTATAGAAGGGGCGCAAAGTGACTCCTCCTTCTGCTGGCAATACAGGGTCTCTCAATAAGGACGGTCGACTTTTAAATGTAAATAAAGCAAGTTGTGTGTAAGATGTCCACTCCATTTTTATTTTATTTGAGAGAATATTCATAATACTTCTAATCATTAGTAATCATATTACTTCTCCTTTGTAAGGTCAATCCTGGAATATTGTTGCATTGTATGGGATCCTTGTTATGTGTCACAATCGTCCCGAATAGAAAGAATACAAAGGCGTTTCACTAAATGCGCAATTCGTCTATTGCACTGGAACATAGAAATGCCTGCTTACAAATCCAGATGCTTGCTACTTGGAATGCATTCTCTAGAAGTTCGGCGAAAATATTTTCCTATAATGTTTGTAAGGGATGTTATCAATTATCATATCGACTGTTCTTTTATACTTTCCCAAATAGGACTATATGCACTTTCTCGTGACCTTAGGTATCGTGAGCTTTTTCATGTTCCATATCATAGAGCGAATTATGGCTTCAATGAACCGATCGCACGTTGTTTAAGGCAAGTTAATTCGGTTTGTAAAGTTGTAGTTCTAGATTTGTTTCTAGTAGGGAATCCTTTAAACGTTGTTTACTTTTTGAAGTTTTGAATTCTGAAGTTTGACTATGGTTAGTATTGTTAGCACGTGTAGTCGTTAAGTAGTCTGTAAAAGTTGCTAACTTTGATTGATGAATAAATTATTATTATTAATATTTTATGGAGTACCTAGTTATTGAAGTAAGGAATATCACGTTGTTCAAATGTCCATCGCGGTTTTCATGGTGACTCGTATTCGGGAGGTCCAGTAATCGATGACTTTGTTACATAAATCTGACTGAATTTCCTGGATAGCGTTCGTTATGTTGACTTTGAGGTCATCAACTGTTTGCGGTTTATTCACATAGACCTGTGATTTAAGATAGTGTCACAGAAAGAAGTCTAGAGGCGTTAAATCGCACGATCTCGGTGGCCACTGCAAGTCGTCGCCGCGCGAGATTTACAATGCCCTCCAATCGCTCGTGAAGAATGACCATTGTGACATACACTGTGCGGCATATAGCGCCGTCCTGTTGAAACCACATGTCGTCGGTATCCATATCATCCAGTTTAGGTCACAAGAAATTGCTTATCATCGATCTGTAGCGCTCGCTATTGACGGTTGGAGTAATACCAGTTTCGTTTCTAAAAAAGTTGATTGCGCCAGATCAAAATCCGCACCAAACAGTGACTTTCTCGGGATGCATTTGGTGCTGGTGTGTAGCTTATGTGGATTGGTATCGTCCCGAATCG
Source organism: Neoitamus cyanurus (assembly GCA_947538895.1). Taxonomy (NCBI): domain Eukaryota; kingdom Metazoa; phylum Arthropoda; class Insecta; order Diptera; family Asilidae; genus Neoitamus; species Neoitamus cyanurus. Next base: position 632,415 of record OX384541.1, read on the forward strand.
GACAATTTTGCATGTTCAGATATCCATTCATCCAAAAATTGGTTTCGTCGCTAAAGATGATTTTCGATGAGGAACGTTTCTCGAACGGAGCATTGATTTTGATAATAAAATTTGATTATTTGCATATTTCAACGCTATAGCCTTCCATGATGATGTGCCACACACTACTGAACAATTAACAACAAATTTGACAGAAGTTGCTTTAACAACATGGCCGCTATGACCAAAACAAATTTTGAGCGTCCATATTGAAAGGCCCTTTATAACCACGCGTGGACAAAGGTGCGTCCTCCAAGAAAATGAGAGATTGAAAATAAGAAATAAATGATAAAAAATAATAAGTTATGTATGAGTCGATTCAATGCTTAAAGGCGCGCACATATACGGAGGTTAAGCTTGTTCATTAGGTCCAACCAATTTATAAAAGGATCTCCTGGACGTCGCGTCGTCCGCTGTATTTTGGCAGGCAAGAGATTCCAATTCCGCGCTGACTGGACAAAAAATGAGCGTTCTCCATATTCCGTTTGGCAATGAGGATTCACTAATTTTAAATGCCGATTTGATTGCAAAAATGTCAACTGCTGAACATATACTACCCTGTGCAAGAATTAAGGCCCACGGTGCTTAAGATAGGTATGCAGTGGGAATCCAAGGAGTGTAGTGGCGTGACGAGATATGTATGTGGCTATGCCTCTGTAGTTTGAATATGAAGCGCACCGCGTCATTAAAAGCCACAGTGAGTCGCCTTTTACACGTAGTGTCAAGCCATGGGAAGACCACATTTCCAAAAGTGAATTACGGCAAAACTAAACTTTTAACCAACCTCTTACGGTGTTTGACATGGATCTTCATCCAGTAATGCCTCTAATTCTGCGTCTTCAAACTTTTTCATCGGTCCGGGACGCTCCTTGTCTTCCACTTCGATATCACCACTTTTGTAGCATTGAAACACGTTCTTTCACTATAAAATATACAATAGAATATGCAATGAAATCCTCACAATGAGTTTCTACAATCATTCGATGCGCCACAGGAAAACGGCAGTTTCTCATTTGTACCGCCAATGTTTGTCATTCTATCATTATTTTGAGGCATATACCAGGTGTACCGGAAAGTCTTTATCGTTTTTTTTTAACGAAAAAACACATAATTTTGAAGGAAATGGAAAAAGTTATTTATTCAAAGTATTGGGCATTGCGCACACACTTTGTCCATCTTTCTGGTAATTTATGTATGCCATATTTTAACTTCTTCGAAATTTGCAAAGTGCTGCTCAGCGAACGCGTGTCCCATTGATGGCGAAAAGGTGATAATTGGACGCGGTCAGATCTGGAGAGTACGGCGGTGGCGATAATGTCCATCCAAACGATGAATGCGTCTTTCATCGGTTTTACTGTGTGACGGTGCATTGTCATGCAACAAAATCACTTTACCGTGTCTTCGGACCCATTCTGGACGTTTTTCGATTAACGCACGGTTTAAATTGATTATTTCTTGTTTGTAGCGATCAGTATAAACTGTTTCACCAGTTTCAGAAGTTCAGAAAACACCACACCACCCTAATCCTATCAAACACATATTTTTGATCTACCCGAACGTTTACTGTCTTTCAAATCAAAATCATCACTTTATTATTTTCAAAACCACGTCTCACATGTTTTTATGCTTGGAGCGTGCTCCCCGTAAGTTGCTCCCAGCAAACGATGACTTTCACAGCCTTTTTATTTTGATGAAATAAGAAAAGCAAGGCATGCCGCAAATGTTCTTTTTCAGGCACGAAATTCGACATATTCATAGAGCTATAACACTATGACGCTATTATTTACGCGGAATGAAACTTATTTTGTTTGAAGCTTGATCACAGTAGAATAAAATGATATTTACGTCAAATCATTTTAATCCATACTTACAGCTAGCGACATCTGTTAGAAAAACCAGTAAGCACTTTCCGGTAGACCTAGTATAAGATTTTGACAAGTCCTCCTTTGTTACATATCTTTATTGTCAGAATTATTTGTTTTATGTCTTTGTTGCCATCTACACAACAACGCTACCTCTATTTTTGGTGTTGTTGAACTTTTAGAGATATCCACTCACACTTTTTGGCTTTCATATTTAATTGAGCATCATTCGACATACCTCTATTACTGCATTGAAACTTGCATTTGTAGAAATAACTTGTGAAAAACTGCCTGAAATCAACTACTTAAAATGAAATTAATCTCAAACATGATATTTCCCTGCTTTCCCGCCTTGTAGTTCCGCGAGTGATGCGCTACAAGATCGATCACACAGCATACATAAAAAGTTTATGGAAAGCTTTAAAAAGTATAACTTAAATTATTAAATAGAGAAAAATGAAAACAATGCGCATTACCCACATAAAGCTGGATGTGTACAAATAATCCAAGGTTAGCCGCCCAACACACAGCCATAAAGACAGCGCACGGACTATTCTGGTGATGATATCGTAAAGCCAAACGAATGGCAGCCTATTAAAGCTCTGACATTGCTCCACATTCCACCCATAAAGCTGGGGACCCGAATAAATGTGCGAATTTTCGCAAGAATCAGAAGGCGAATCGCCGAAAACATTCATTTGTGTCATTTAAAAGATGTGGCGAAATTTAATACGGAGAAAGTAAAAAACACTCAGGACAAGAACAGCCATGTCTATAGCGGCAAGTACTAACTTTATAAACCCCACAAAAGAGAAAGCTCGCGGTAGGTAATACGTAAAGATGAAAAGTGGACGGATGAATTCTTCCAAAACATAGGGCACCCTTATTGTGATGAAGGGCGGACGTGCGAAGGAACGACCGACAGATGGGTGCTGATAGCTCTTGTTTTACTGTTAGAAAGGTTTGGGAGGCTAAAGGCTACAAGCAAAGCAAAACGACTGATAGAACAGGATTGACAAAGGACCTGAAAGACGTAGTAAAACAGGATTATTCTGCGCAAGACAACTGCTGTCGCCAGAAGACGATTTCGAAATTTCGATTCGTGTAACAATCATTAGAACGGGCACAAATCACAACCCCTTCCGGGATCTCCCCAAAATGTGGAACAACTTGAACAAAGTATTTGATTATTTGTTGGAAATACAAAGTAAGGCGAAATTTTCATGTACTTTTCAACGCCTCATCTCGTGAGCCCTCCTCTCCTTTAAAGAGCTTAAAACGAAAATAAAAGAGTTAAAAAACGTGTCACACTGCGCACACCATCCCAATTTCCAAAACAATTCCCATTCTAACGTCAAACACACTTACAGAAGTCCATTAATGCGCCCATCCATGAAGCGCTCTGCTCCGCGACGAATAACCAAACAAAAAAGCCGGGAGGGCAGGGAGTGCCGGGCAGTTCAGTAATCCACAAAAGACCGATTATAATAAATTTTGACGTATAAAAACGTCAATTAAGTGTGCACGGGCACGCACACACCGCCAGAGCTCGGATGAAAAACGCGCCGAAATTCAATTTCGTTGCCGACCCGACAACCACTATCACACGACGAAACAGCAGAAAGCGCGAGAAAGGAAAACAAACAGCAGTGCTGTGTTTAGCTCAACGTCGATGCCTTCCGTGCGTTTATAACGCGGCTATCGCACACTGTTTCTCGGCGCCGACCGTCGAAATGTACCACTGTGCGCCGCTAAACTTTTCTCAAACCCGGCGACGGACCAAATTGCGCAACATTCGCACACAGCGTAAACGAATCGAACGCACACAGTCACAGTTCGTGTGGTCCGCTGCTCCGTGAAATTCCTACACTGGTGTGGAGCTCCGAGCAATGATTTCTTTCTCGCTATCCAACCTTACGATGGCACCACTACACACAGTGACAAGTTCATAGTCCGCAAAGCGAAGAAAAAAGTTTCCTTCTCGATGTTATCCAGAAATTTTCTCTTTCCTTATGGTTTTCTCCGCCGTTTTTCCAAATGCACAGATTTACTTCACCGGCAACTACACACTTCTCGTGCAATTGTTACACTTTGTTGGTTTCTTTAAACTCAGTAAAGGCGGTAATTAGGGGCAGCTGAAGTCACTGTTCAGAAATCACTTTGGGCAATTGTCCACCCCTGGGCAAGGGCCCAATCCTCCAAGAAAGTTAAACTCAGGCCCGCGGTAGACACACAAAATCCACAGACCTTCCGGCTCGAACTCTATCACTCGACTAACATGAAGTTTGCGACTTGAACTCGAAAATTGTTCGAGTCAAAAGAGAGGAATGCAAAAGAAGACGAGAAGGGTAGAGAAAATTATCGACCCCGCCTAAGAAACCGCGCCTCCGTTCAATCCTCGACGGTGTGCGATTGGCCAGTGACACTCTGACGTCACTACGAATAGCGACGACATGGCCCGACCAGAGCCGATCCGAACCATTTTGTTTATGTGTTGGCTCGGGTTTTGTTGTTGTTTTGTAATTTTTTTCAGTAGTGGGGGTAAGAGAAAAATGCGTAGCGTTCTCAGCAGTGTACCTTTCGGCAAACTGCACTGGAAAGGGAGCTAAAGCAGTACAAATGGCAGTGGCCGCAGCTGGCATTCGGTGGCATCGGAGCCGAGCGCTGTTGATAAGGGACGCTACATTGACAGAGATGGGTGCGGAGGGCCGCAGTTGGTTAGAGTGGAAGGTTACCGAGAGAGTGAGAAGGGGAAGGTGGCTTTTAATTACATTAGGAAGTTTCGAGGGGCTTCTCCGCAGCCACTCTGCATGCATGAGGGTAACCAGCGCCCATCGCTGCTTGTGCTCAACTCAACGTCAACCAGGCCGCACAGCACCGTCGACATGACAACGAACATGCGGTAGGCTCTACAAATTCTAGCGCTTCGGCAGGTTTCGTGCGACGTCGGATCGCTGCCTCGCTGGATTCTCAAAGGTTTTGTGGGATTTTGTTGCTAGCGGAGAAGTAAAGAGAAAAAACGGTTCGAAAGCGCCATGAGCCACAGATAATTTTCTCTGATTTGCGCCGTATTCAAATAACATTCGCCTCGAAGTGCTCTATGCGGGTAAAAATAGAAATTCATCAGAGCACCCTGGCTGCTCTTCGAATTTTTAGCATTGAATGCAATTTTGGCCAATTTTACAGGTCCGCAGGTATCTAAGATCAGTGAGATCCGCTCAATTCCGTTCCTCAGTACTTTTCCTAGTTTATTTGGAAACGAAATAGTTGTGATACCTACAGAATGTTTAAGGGCAATACGTATAGCAAAGGTTGGCGCGAGAGTAAGTCTAGACTTTCTTTGTCAGAAATATCACTTCTGATGGTGGACAAGTCGTAAAATTCGGACTTACGAGTACAATGAAAGTCATAATTACCGCTTTTTAAAATTACAACAACTCCTTTTACATAAATAGATAGGCAAATGGTAAAAGAATATTTGATAGAAATAGGTATAATATATAGTATGTATGTACCTGGCTCAAAATCATCAAGGTGCAGAATTGGCTTTGCTAGCAATTTAATGTCTTAATTCTTGACTTTATTCAGAAAAGAAAATTAATAAAATACTACAACTAATCTATTTTATGTGTAGGGACTGGGTACGGTTGTGTCAGTCGTCATATTAGCGAAACTATTAGGAATATCGCGGAGGGTGCAAGAGGAGATAGGAGCGGCGTGCCCGTCTGCACGTGTTTCACAATATTGCGTTAGCCATCGCGCGACATTAACGCTAGTAGGGGCCTATATTACTTTTTAACTGCTAAATGTAAATATTTTTATTTGATTTCTTTTAGTAATTGTTGTTATATTGGTACAGACAGAGTAAAGAGTGTTTTTCCTCGTTATAAGTTAAACATTAGTAGTTAAATAGCAGTGATTACTTTTTACGTAGATTATTGTGTAGTGTCATGGCGATTGGTTTTTTGTGAAGGAGTGTGTTGGGTACGGTTGTGCCATGTCTTCTGGGTAGGGTTGTTTTCCTGATTTTAATATAACATTTATTAATATTTGTTTTTGTTTACCGTAATGCATAATTAGAAATGTTTAGTTAAATGTTTTGACTGATTTTAATATGGAGACTGTTACAATAAGTAGATGCTACAGTGCCTTATTAGTTACAAGCTATTGAAGTGTTCTCAGATTTTGTTTCTTTTGTTACGTAAATGTTTAATTTTTCCAGAAGACGATTATATTACTATGTTAGATATTACTTACAAAAAAATTGTGATTTTAGACCATTTTGGTGTATTTTTGAACCTTGTCACTACCGACCCCAAGCACTGTCACAACCGACCCCAGGGTGGGGTCGGTTGTGCCACTTTTTCCTTTTTTGTAAATTGTCTCCTATGAGTTAATCCATTGTACTTAGGGACACATTTTAGTATTTATACAGTAGCCAAATGTACACTTTACTATAAAAAACACCTTTATGCCAGCTAACTGGCATACTAACAAAATTATGGGCGATCAAATGAAAAGTGGCACAACCGTACCCAGTCTACCCTACATCAAATAATACAATTTATTAAAGAAGTACATTTTAAATTAAATCAATATAAATGCAGAGAAAGTCATTGCGGGAACGCGTCCTAATGTAGGATCTTCAACAACAAGTCCGAAATATTAATGAAAAATTATTTAAGGTATTTAACTCCTGTCATTACTTAATATACCGTATATATGTATATACAAAATCTAGTTTTGAAAAGGATACTAAAAGATTTTTTTTTTTTAATTATAAAAATGCAAAAATAGTTTGTCCGATAGGGCATAAGTCATTTCTGTGATCGCATCGATAACCGAACAAAAATAATTTTAAGTGAACGCAGCCATTCTGTGTCAAACGTCAGTAGAAGAAGCAAACAATGACAAAGCCGGCTGTCAATATATTTATCGGCAAATAAATTAATATCTAAGTGGTAAGGACCTTTCAATTCATTATTCGTAGAGCGTACATCAATAGTCCGTCAATTCGTGAACGCGTTTTTTACATTTAATTATTGATATGATTCTTTTTTACGACCCGAAATAACAAAGTAACCTCAAATATATTACTATTGACAAAGTCAGGTCGCATTTAAGATGGACGCTGAATAATCAAAGCGCGCGCTTATTTGAAATCGTCATTTCGAGAACGGTCATTTCGGAAACGTTCCCGGACATGATGGTACGGTCCCGAAATGACTGTTGCGTTCTCGGTTTTTGACGTATTTTGCTTGTAAAAGATTTTGTATTTATTGTTTTTTTAAATATTGTTTATATGTTATGGATACATAATATACCCATGTTATTAAACAATCCTTAGTTATGTACTTTGTTTTGTTTTTGTTCATTTTATCAAACTTAGAAAAACGTTCCCGAATTGATGGTTTGCGTTTTGTGCACACATTTTCGCTTATTTTCACCATTAATCTTAAAAGTTTCCCTTTGGTCTCTTATGTATATGTCCAAGGCCACTAGGAAAGTCTTCCTTGCACTTCACTGCAGTTGACTAAAAACTCCTCTTAGCGATATGATATGTACTGCAAGGTGAGCTGAGTAAAAATTAGTCAGTGTATGCACCTGTGCGCACACTTGTGCTGCTATTATTTGCTCAATGCATGGTCTGCTTTATGATAAATTATAGATGGGCCAAGATTTTCAACGTCATTACGTATTTAAATCATTTCGAATTAGTAATGAAAAAATGTGTTTTGAAGTACGTACTACTTAAATCATTCAGATAAACTACAATAGTTAGGATGATGACATCATACCTACTGCACTTTAGTTAGTACAAGTATCGTCCAGTGGTCGTAATTCGACCTAGTTAATAGTTAATAATGATGAAATTATGGTGATAATCTTAGTATTAAAATTGTTATTTTATTTCTAGATTTGTTTATTACAAAGTTTTATTTTTGGAATTTAAAGAAGTACTCAAACCAATGTTTTGAATACTTTAATGAGGAAAAACACGATTTGATTTTAATCACTCATAGCTGAAAGTTTAGTATCGTATTTATAATAGTGATCATTTAAAACAATCAATGTGCCATTTCCCTCATCTATTTAAAAGCCGCCAACAATCAATCGCAAGACAATTTCAAAATTAATGGAACGCCTATAAACGGCCATGAATGTGCTTAAGAAAAAAAATTAGACATAATTAATTTCTATTCTATTTTAAAATGAAGTTAATCATGAAACTAATCTTAATCTTAATCTTGAGGCAACTCTTTCCTTGAATGATCACAAAACTTTAAAAATACATTCCTTCCCTTCATTTGTATTATCTGATTTCGTTGCAGAAGCACTCCTTTGTCCTTATATAAAGAATTTAAAAGTATATGTTATAAATAGAGAGAAAATATAATACTGCAAACGATACAATAATGAATTTACCGAGTTGCGATGCCAAAATTTCTGCCTTATCACGAAATTCATCTCGCTCCTGTTTATACTTTTGTACTATATGTAGTACAAATTCGTTCCATATATAGGTCCATTTTACACGTTCGTACTTTGTGGTAGTGCATGCACCGCACACACTGCCTAACAAGGTACGTACGTGTAAACACTGACGACGTATTTTTAGTGTACATTTAACACTGCACTGATAAGTTTTTGTAAACACCTTGGCTTGTTCACCCAAGACGTATTCCATTTCAATATAAGGCGGTTAAACACACGGATAATTTTCTTGAACTGAGTTTTTGACCTGCTCCGGAAAGGAGACACAAAATAGCACAGCTTTGTAATGTTGTATAGTTGACCGCAATCCAGTTCTACTGACAAGCAAAGACCGCTTTTGAATTCATAATTATCATTCATTGGTATGATAATGTTCTATTCAGTGGAGATACAAGCTTATAAAATAAATATTACAATGCCTTTAACAACTTTAAATTTAGGTAATTTCGCAGGCAGTTGTTAAAAACTATATTTCCCCATCATCAAGACGACCGGTCGTTGGAAACTGCAGTTCTATTAACGCTTTGCACATTAGGAAATGGAGAGAGTTTTCGGGGTATTAGTGATCGCTTCGGAATAGGCCGAGAGTAGTACAGCTCATAACTTTTTTTTTAGAGAACTGCAAAATATTCCACAATTATTTGAAAAATACTATTAAATGGAAATAATAAAATCCGTGGTATAATAGGTACCTATAGTTGATGGCACTGAAATTGCTGGGTTTTATCGCCTCTGGATTATATTATTATATTTAATTGAAAAATGAAAACCATATAAAAGCAGACTAGGTACCACGTAATCGGAGACTCCGCGTATCCTCTAGATAACTTCTTGTTAAAACCATTTAAAGATAACTTTATTAGGCTTTCTATCCCAAAAAAAATTTAATATATACATACATACAGCTTTAAGTTCAATTAGACTACGAATCGAACAAGCCTTTGGAAGTTTTTTCGGTATGTTCCGCAGATTCAAATACATGCATTGTTTTAAATTGGAGCTTGTAAAAATTATTGTGACCACTGCGTGCATCCTACATAATATTGCAATTGATCATTATGAGCAACTAAGTGACGAACCCCCATACAAATTTACCAAAATGAGATTGAAATTGAATTAGGCACTACAATATCGGAAATAACATATATAATTTCAATAGAATGGACAATTTGTGTAGGAATTTTGTTTAATGGATAAAATGTTAGTAACAAAAACATTTCAATTGTAGGTACAATAAAAACAAATATGAATCATTATTTAAAGGAATCCATTCTGTGTGGCAGAATCAGCCCTGTTCTTGAATCCGACGAAATTTAAATCGGTTCGGAACGCAAGATATGTATATAAAAGCTGCAACCTGCATTTAAATTTCCTATGCGTTCCGAACGGATTTACATTCTGTCGAATTCAAGAATAGTGTTGATTATGGCCATGTAATGTACGGTATCGTCATTTGCATTTTGCACTACAATTGCAGTACTCATATTTTAAATTGCTGAATATTGAGATTGTAGTGCAAATAACGATATCAAACACGGCCTATTTAGGGTGTAGAGTATCCAAGCGATTTCAGGTCGTTATAGTTCTGAATGGTTTGAGTTAGATCCTTCAAAACTTTTAATTTTTCTTCGTCCAACTCCTTCTCCGCCCACTCCACCTTCTTTCTTTCCAATTCAGTTCGGTTTAGTTCGTTTTTATCTTTACAATTTTCTCCCTGCCCACGGTTTACTGCTACTGATGTACCACACAAGCTACCCCCAATAAATTTTTCATTAGACCTGACAGATGCACACAGTTTTCCTAATTTGTTTGCAAACATTTGCTAGTGTTTGCCCAACGTGAGCTTATTGTCAATGATAATGCCCAGATACTATGAATAAACCAAACAAATAATAAAAAATTTTGTTTGTATTTTTCAGCAAAAACCCTTTTTCACATCCTGATTATTTTTATTATGTGTAGTAGCAATTCGTTCGGACTATCCGTAGAGAAACAGCGAATTCATAGGCGTGTTATTAATTTGACGCAAAGTGTAATTGAAAATATGTGTCTTTACTGAAGTGTGCCCTATTTTCCTTTATTCGCATATGTCCTATCTTCCGTAGCGCCCGCGAGAGCAAGACCTCTTCCAATACTATTCACACCATCCAGAGACAATTTTTAGAAAAGCAGTAATATTTCAACTAATCCGCCATAAAACTACTTTCGAATTCAAATATTCGCGCCCCAGAATACGTTCGGCGAAAAAGAAGAAGAAAAGCGGAAAATAGATCAAATCTGCGGCTTGTGGAATGAGTGCAGTGCAACGATTGCAAGTGGAATTTGTGCAACGCCTTTCCGCGCCGTTAATTTGCGAACATCGGCGGCGAGCAAAACCAGGTGAGCCGACTCGTAAAACATGCGAATGACAGTGACAAACCATTCATCAAGGTGCCCACCGCAGCCAGTCGGCCCGCCGCGCTGGTCCAGCTCCTCGGAGGCACATTGTTTTACATACTAATAACTGCCTACGCCTTGTTGCGGTTTTTTTCCGGTCTTCGCCTTTTCAATTTGAGCATTTACCTGCTGATGCAGGCTGTTTCTTTGTGCCTAGAAAATGGTTTCCCCATGGGACCGCGAGCCGATCGCGAATAAATCTCGAGTGCACGGAGGAGCATGCAACGCGCGATGAATCACCGCGTTCCCCGAGGAGACAAGAAATTGTAGCACACACGTACAGCGGACAGACGAATATAAAGCAGGCATTCGTAGCAGCCTGAGGCGGCGGGCTGCGGGGGTCTCAATCGCGGGCTTCAATGAAAATAATTACAAATAGCGCGTTTCCATAAAGCACGATTAGCCACGAAATCGGTTGCAGCGCACCGTCGATGACATAACCATAAATAAGAACAGGTCGCGAGGGCACTCTCTACGAGTGGAGAGCTTGGGACCCTGGTGCAACTGAGCACGCGAATGCAGCATTGCTAGGTTGAGGTAATTAATCAAAGCTCCATTCCCCCGTGTCATGCAATGACACATTATGCTAGAACACAACGTCGTTTCGCATCTGCCCTGATTGAAAGAGTGCGCTGTGTCAATGATGCGAATCTGTTGAGATTTTCAAAGGATTAACTACAAACCACAGAAGACGTAAACACGAGATGCCTTAATTAGGAATATGTAGGTACACGTGTTCAGGAAGCACTTGAATAAGCCTAAGCCATAGAAAGAAGAAAAAAAGGTTTATAGAGAATTGATGTATTGAATTTAAAGAATTCAAATAGAAGTGAACCATTAAGGAATCTCCTGTTGTTTGGCTTCAACAAATCAATTTTTTTACAGAAATCGCTAAGTTATAATATAAGAAGATTTTATCCTTGACATTTCATCAGATAATCCGCAATAGGTTTTAAGGTACAACCGAATGAATGAGGCGATGTTCGGTGGTGAAATGCACGGCGCGCTATTTCTAGGCATTTTCCTCAAAGCCACGTTTTTCCGACTGATCAACATGATCGAGAGAAATCTTTGCTTGGCTTTGAGAAAGATTTGCTTCTTTTTTTAATAACTCAGAATCGACGTTATTCTCGTATGGATTATGGAAAATGGTTTATTGATTAGAATGATACATTTGATGTCAAGTTGGAAAAAAAATGCGGAAGTTGATTCGTATAATTCAAAGTTGCCCCAAATCGTTACAAAGTTTTAATTAATATTCCTTAGTTATTGCGATAATGGCAAGCCTACAGTTCATAAAAAACGTTATCATTTTAATATCAGATATCTAAAAACTTTTGGAAAATCTATGTTGACCATGTGCAGAGTATCGCATTTTTATCACTATTTGCTATCTGTGCTGTGGGTGCTCTCGCATCTATATACCTATGACTGTAGACAGACATGTATATATGTAAGAATTTTATACTTAAGCGGTCTTCTGAATAAACCAGTCGTGTTTTGGTTATCCTGATGCCTAACAAATAATTTTAGTCCAATGGAACTCCGGTTTTAAATAATAGTGATGCGCTGTGATATTCCCCAACCTTTCTCATTATTTTGCGATTTGTTAAATACCTGACGCTTGAATAGATCATTCATATTTCCTCATGTTCTAAGTAAATATAAGATTTATAGATACTTATACTGTAATAAAGAGGTAATTAACAAAAATTCACTATCAGAAACAGTTCTGATGATTTAATGAAAAAAAAAGTTGTCATAGGTTTAAAGTTTTGTACCGTTGTAGTAGCGTTGCGAATTAATACTTGCCCCAGCAAACACTCCGGGTAGAGAATGAATCGAGAGCAATTCGTTAAATTGAAGGCTGATATGCTAAACTACTGAGCACCAGTTAGAAATAGCCAATTACCCCCGCACTTGACCAAACAAATGGATCAATCACATAAAACATGCGTAAACACGAAAGCCATTGTCGGTTCACTTCCACCGCCTTGTCATCATGAGCCGTTGGGCCCATATTTCGGCAGATAATTATGTTGCCGCGCCGTAAGTGAAAAATTCTCGCCAGTGGATGAATGAGGAATTCTTTACATTTTTATCGTTCGAGTGAGCAAACAGCTCCAACCACTTGCGCGCTATCACGTGATATCTCTGGAAACAAATTCAAGCAAAAGCAAGCAGATCTAATTACCAACCATGTTGGTAGCGATACGAAAAACGAAAACGCGCACGTCGTCACCGTGCCGTGCTCAGCTCCAGCCGCAGTGCCAGAGCTCCAGCCCCCAACCCTCACGAGTCCCGCAGGTGCGATCTTGACTCATAAAACGTATAGAATTGATCGGAAAAGGAAAACAAGAGAGCGACCGCGGCAACTAGTCGTAATGGCTGCTAAAAATAAGACGCTCTTGCCGTTTATCAAGAAAAACACATCGCAGGGCCGAGATAACGAATGTTTTCCACATTTCTCATTATTCAGAGCGTCAGACCTGGAGATGTGCAATGTTTGCCAAGTGCACACTCACAAGTCGCAACGCGCCCTTGTTTGTGGCTGCTGCTTTGTCTCAGGATTCAGGAACAGGGAACAGCACTGACTCAACGCGTCAACGCCGCCGCCGTGTACGTGGCTTTGTCTGGATGCCTATCAGAATGGAGCTGGTAATCAGTATGGCTGCTATCGCTGTTTTTGAAACAAAAGTTGGGTTTGCTTATTAGTCATTCCACGTTTTCCCCATGGCTCCACGGGCGAGATAGCGGAGTCATAAAAATCGAATCTACGAAATTTCTTCTGCCACCAGTCGAGGCGAGGTATGACACATTTTCGAGCAGTTTCCATCCCATTGGGTCCTCGGGAAGGAGTTCTTTCCCAAACTCCATGGCTTAGTCACTACTTTTTTTCAATGGTTCTCATGTTATGTAAGACCAAAAATAAATCGATAGAAACTGTCGCTCTAGTCTAGACTGCGAGTGAGACTAGAGAGGAATGTAGTCAAAAAAACAGCCGTTAACCCCTTAACGGCCATCTTCATCAGCACATAAATCTTGAGGGCGACTAGGTGCATTCCAGATGTTCCGTCAATCTCTGGAAACGATGTTGCATAAATACTAAAATGAGTTTGTAATTATACCTCTTGCTGTTTTGTTCTCTTTCAACACTACTTTAATTTGCAATTTGGGATAAGCTTGTGTTTTAAATTTTGAACGGGATTTCCCCTTCGTCAGTTTAGTTGCAGTTCAACAGTTTTCAAAATTTGATCAGGAAGTGATCCTAATCTCCAAGAAAATTAATTCAACAGTTGCTTGCAGCCTCAGATCTTATAAAATAGAACACTTTCAAAATCTTATAATTATCAAATGTATAATATTGCTATGCTGACAATCTCAACATTTTTCGAGTGATATAAAATGAACGCGACTTAGTTGCTCTTGAAGACGGGCGTCGTACTAACTTGCTGACTGTAAATGTGCTAAAAGCTTTACAATTACCTATACCTTTAAGAAATCTAATGTTACGTTAGAATCTTAACTCAACATTTTTGGAAGAAGTTGATCACTTCCCCAAGTCGTTAGGGTGTAACCTTCGATTCCAATTTTAGTTTTGCTCTTCATATATCATATGTAGCAGATCATTTGGACTTTCCGGTTTCATAAACCCTGGTACGCAGTATCCTAGAACACCATCAAAACAAAATGGACAAATTAGAAGGAGCGCAAAGAAAGTTTACATGTGTACGATATGTTTTCTATTCTCAACCTGTCTTCCCTGGCCAAGAGAAGAATGAAATGCGCAATAAGACTATGAATAGAAATGCTTAACAAAAAATGTTCATTCTCTTTTTAAGACGCAGTTATTCCCACCACTGCGATTTTGCAGATAAATAAAGCAATAAAATTATTCATTAATAAGAAAGAGATGATTTTGCTGTTTGTTCAAAATTCGAATTTTCTTAAGGGGATCCCACCCTGAACGCTAAGAAGAAACGCCTTTTTTGGGGAATTTGTTTTGAAAAATTGGAGTATGTAAGTTCCAGACACGTGATGTTTTATGTTAATGTAAAATGTACATTCAGGATTTCAAAAATGTCCACGTCTATTATGCTGACAGCGCAGCGCGTGAACCCCTGTCACGAAATGGATGCCTGACACATCGATGCGATCCGGTACTGTACAGGCTGGTTTGTAGTGCTAAAATGTTGAACCAATCAGAAAATTATTTTTATTGTATTTTATTGATGACCCTTTTATTGCTCAAAAACTTTTGCAGTTTGTGGCGGCATTTCAAGCGCTCTGCACAGGGCGCCAAAACTCGGGACTGGGCGGTCATTTTATATGATGATATGATTATGGAAAAATAATCCAGGCATTGGAAAAATATCAGAGTAGAAATATAGATGGTGGCTATGTTGTACAAAGTACTAGATTGCTCAAAATAGTTCGATCTAAAAATTTTGGACGTTGTATAATATGTTGTGCGTGAAAAAAGTATTAGAAACTATTCAGCCTGCTGATAAATTACTGTAGGCACATGAAACGAGATTGAAAGACTCTGTGGTTGTCATAACCTTGGTAGAGGATTCCCTTACCTACTACAGAAGCGACAACGTTTACAAAGAAATTGGTGACAAAATAAACACCGATTTTAATGTTGCTGAAGATTAAATTCCCAGAAAAAGACAAGTTAAGACTGGTGAAAGATCAGAATATGTGGACCAAAATGAAACACATTTCAGAGCAATATTTTATGAAACACTGGATGTCATATTGAGTGAAATGAAAATACAGAATGAAAATATAGAAAACTATAAGTTCCTTATCGCAATGCCGAAGAAGAAAGCATTATTTAAAGTGAGTGAAATTGTTGCAAACTTTGGGAATAAAATTTCTATCCCCAGAAGAGATTGCAGTGATCAACAGATTTATACAATGTATAATTCTTCAGCAACGAACTGCATTCGCTGAAACCTGTAATTTATTGGCGACTACCAGAGCTTTTGGTTGTTTTTTTCTTTTGAGTTGATAAGGATTAAGCGTCTTAGGCGACCCTCTATGTGCCATCTTTTAAGAAAATTTAATCAGCAGAAGAATAGACGATTGCAACTTTTCTTATTTCATTTTGTATGTACAATTACCTACTTATTCATAAAAGTAACTCATGGTATTGATTGAATTTTCGTATGAATTTGTTTATGGGTCATTCTTTTACAAATCGCACACTTTTCATGGAAAAAAAAATTGACATTTTAGAATCGTCTGAAATTTTTTTACAATTTTTTTTTTACAATTTTTTTTTTGAACGCTAAGAAGAAACGCCTTTTTTGGGGAATTTGTTTTGAAAAATTGGAGTATGTAAGTTCCAGACACGTGATGTTTTATGTTAATGTAAAATGTACATTCAGGATTTCAAAAATGTCCACGTCTATTATGCTGACAGCGCAGCGCGTGAACCCCTGTCACGAAATGGATGCCTGACACATCGATGCGATCCGGTACTGTACAGGCTGGTTTGTAGTGCTAAAATGTTGAACCAATCAGAAAATTATTTTTATTGTATTTTATTGATGACCCTTTTATTGCTCAAAAACTTTTGCAGTTTGTGGCGGCATTTCAAGCGCTCTGCACAGGGCGCCAAAACTCGGGACTGGGCGGTCATTTTATATGATGATATGATTATGGAAAAATAATCCAGGCATTGGAAAAATATCAGAGTAGAAATATAGATGGTGGCTATGTTGTACAAAGTACTAGATTGCTCAAAATAGTTCGATCTAAAAATTTTGGACGTTGTATAATATGTTGTGCGTGAAAAAAGTATTAGAAACTATTCAGCCTGCTGATAAATTACTGTAGGCACATGAAACGAGATTGAAAGACTCTGTGGTTGTCATAACCTTGGTAGAGGATTCCCTTACCTACTACAGAAGCGACAACGTTTACAAAGAAATTGGTGACAAAATAAACACCGATTTTAATGTTGCTGAAGATTAAATTCCCAGAAAAAGACAAGTTAAGACTGGTGAAAGATCAGAATATGTGGACCAAAATGAAACACATTTCAGAGCAATATTTTATGAAACACTGGATGTCATATTGAGTGAAATGAAAATACAGAATGAAAATATAGAAAACTATAAGTTCCTTATCGCAATGCCGAAGAAGAAAGCATTATTTAAAGTGAGTGAAATTGTTGCAAACTTTGGGAATAAAATTTCTATCCCCAGAAGAGATTGCAGTGATCAACAGATTTATACAATGTATAATTCTTCAGCAACGAACTGCATTCGCTGAAACCTGTAATTTATTGGCGACTACCAGAGCTTTTGGTTGTTTTTTTCTTTTGAGTTGATAAGGATTAAGCGTCTTAGGCGACCCTCTATGTGCCATCTTTTAAGAAAATTTAATCAGCAGAAGAATAGACGATTGCAACTTTTCTTATTTCATTTTGTATGTACAATTACCTACTTATTCATAAAAGTAACTCATGGTATTGATTGAATTTTCGTATGAATTTGTTTATGGGTCATTCTTTTACAAATCGCACACTTTTCATGGAAAAAAAAATTGACATTTTAGAATCGTCTGAAATTTTTTTACAGCTTCTTCACATAAAATTAATCGACACGTGTTTCAGGATTTGGCTCAAAAATATTTTGTTTCGAAAATATCCACATGTCAATTTTTCATAATTTGCTAGATTTTCTCCAATCATCTCATATTCGAAATTCATTATCTCCCGTTTTAATGATCGGATTGACCTACTTTGTTTTAATTTTACATGTTTCTACGTCAGCTTTACAATGGTTTACACGCATGATTGGCTTGAGTGAGCCGCTTCTTTCAAATGATGTACAATACATAATATATTTATGTTGGGAATTTAACACCTTAAAATGGAGGACAAAAAAGTGCTCACGTATTAATACATATAGATATAGATAAAAATAGATTCTCACTGACCTAAACCAAAAGTATTCTTGCATCATTTTTATCCACGAATCTTTCATGTCTACAAGCGAGTTTACTGCTCCACCCACCCCCAATCTTTTTAGAGTGGTAATTTAGGGAACAATGCCACGCGACGTTTAGTCCCGGCTTGTTAAGCGCCGCTGGGAGTTTCATAATCCTCTGTAAATGACTTAAATTTATGAAATCAACAAATAGAGCCTTTTCCAGACTTTTCGCTTGGTAGAAATCTTATTTCTTCGTCGCATATCTTCAGATGCGTCATTGCGTTGTTCCAACTTCAAATTGTTTAGCCACTGAAAACTCAACTTTGCTACTTGCTTGCTTGAAACTACTGGGATTACATCCTTTTGTTACCACCAATTATTACTTGCGGAAATAACATATTATGCGGCAAAGTACATAATTATAATTGCGACTTTTGTTTCAAAGAATTTAAATAAAAAATCATGAGAAATCAAGCAATTAATCAAATTAAAGACATTTAAACTAATAGAAAGTAAAAAAGAACAAAAATAGTTTCTTTAGGTTTTGGTGCGTATGAATCAGAAGAAAACTAATGACCACTATTTAAGAAATCCAACGAGACGTCCCTTGAATGCACTGAAAATTCTCGCCGTCTGAATACCACTAGGCAAAACGTTCCAAATTCGAGTCGACTGAACAGTATTAGATCCTTCAAAAATGTAGGTCCTAAATTTAGGTAATTTTAGCTTATATCCCCTGCGGGAATTAAAGATGTGAATCATGTTGCTTAAGTAAGTAGGCTGAGTGGAATTAAGGATATTGTAAAGGGAGTACAAAATACTACGTTTTAAATATACCTCCAGTGAACATCCTATAATAGTAATGTAGAGTTAAGATGAGTCACCGAGTACCACATTAAATTTGCGGAAAGAAGGCATCTATTTGTAAAATTTACGTAGCAAGAGTAATGACTTGACCAGATGACGTGAACTCCGACAGGGGAAGTATGCTAGCTGATAACCACAACCGACGGAGAGTAGGTACCATATATTCTGGATATTATGTGCTTTACATGATCACAGTACTTCATACTCCAGCTGATAATTATTCCCAGATTGCGTACTGCCCCTTCATTACCATATCGTTCAGCAATACTGGAGGCAATGTTGATAGGTCGGAAATTGCAGTAGAAAAGGCAATACATTGCGAATTCGCTGGATTCAATTTCAGATTATCTTCCACTGACCAGCTGTATATTTTATGCAAATCAGTTGTATGACATACACTGTCAAAAGATTTCGAAAAACCAAGGAGCGTAAGTATGGTGACTTCTCTTTTACCAGGTGTTTCCCGAATATCGCTTGTCACCTCCAAAATGGCACTTTCATAACTATGTCATGTCTAGGCCGAAATCCAGACTGCCCTTCAGTCAGAAGGTTCTCTCCCAATACATAATCTTGAATTTTCCAAAATAAAAGTTTTTCAAATACCTTAGAGAGAAAGCAGAGCAAACTTATTGGCCTGTAATGATGGTTAGACAACCTCTGCCTTTTTTGGGAAAGGAATGACATGTGCTATTTTCCAGGCTATGGGAATTACTAATTCCATGACACAGCAATTAAATATATATGTATGTTAGGGGTCGAATGATGAGTGGCGCAGTAAGCTCCATAAGCTGCGGTGATATTCCAACCAAGGCCCAATGGCGTTAGATTTGATGGTGAAGATTCATCAAATACTTTAGTGCTCTCTACGCTTCGAAAGCTGAACTGAGCGGAACTTTCATGTGCTGCAGCTAGCGGTGAGTGTTGAGAGCCTATGATGGTGGAATTTATTTTGTTCGCTTACGAAATACGCATTTAATTTATCAGGACAAAGACGTAGTTTCGTAGTGGCATGAACGCCGATATCACGCAACCTACGCCAAAGCATCTTCGACGGTACATTCAAATTTAACTTACGTTTGTAGATAGCCGGTTTAGCTACACACACTTTTCCAGTGAGTTTATTACGTTGCGCAGTGTGAAGCATTCGATTCTCAGGTATTTCATTTCTACAATATTTGGAGTATATATAGATATAGATATTCTCTCTCTGCAATCATAAAATTGATTTCCGATGAGAACCATGGGCAAGTAGTAGTCCTAACAAGTTTTTTTTTTTACATAGAAAACAAATTTATTGTATAGGTCTTCAATAGAGCTATATTAAGAAAACATACTTGTTCTTCTGTGCTCACAAGATGGCACCACGGATAAGAATCGCATTCAGTAAAGGGAGCCTCCGGGTCAATACTACGAAAATGTCTATAACATATGTATGTATATACCGCTGAGATCTGTTGCAATTCATATTTGGATATCGCAGCAGGGAAAAATAACTTCATGATCTAATATGCTTACACATAATTGATTACAAAAAAGACTAGAAAGAGATCAGTTACTAAAAACAATTCCAAAAGAGATGCATTATTAGCACTGTGATAAGTGGGAGGGGAGAGTTCTTTACAGGGTTAAGATGCGATGATTGCATGCTTGATAAAAACAGATCCGTTTGGGAATTATTCTTAAGCATATCAACATTAAAATTACCTCCGACCACAACATTTTTACCGTGACGGCAAATAGTCCAGTAAAGTTAGTCCGATTTCTAAAATATGGTTATTATCGTAATAATTTTTTTTTGTCATCATTAGAGTACCATGTAGATGGCTTAAATCCGAGTTTTCGACCATCAACCCCTTGCAGCTTTTCCGCCATCTTGGTTTAAAGGGCGAATTCGTGTTTCATAAATATCTCATCTTCTGGGTTATGTGATGTATGTACTTATGCACGATATACTTTTGCAGATAATGCACCAATTCTGACCAATTGTTTTCTTTTAATTTTGTAGCAGTAGAATGAAATTTAGAACTAACCCTAATAATTTCGGAAAATTTTCCTTCGCCCTTCGTTTGTAATACAACAACAGGCAGCTCATGGCCCAGAACAGAAGGCTAGTAAGCCCAAATTAATTTCATCCGCGACGCAGCAGAACGCCCGGTAGTCTTCTAATCACGAATTCATTCGGCCGGGCTCGTGGGCAGTAAAAAATATTTAAGAAAAGTACTCTCGATTTATCGTGCAAACATTGAAAGTTTCTGTTGAGACGCGCTCGTTGTCGCAATTCGCAAATTCATTTATTCACCTCGAAGCCGCAAAACGTCCGTCCGACGCTTTCAGGCCGCCAAGGCAAGGCCTATGTTCAGCTGCACTCGCTGTCGCGGTCGATTATATAACGCGGTGGGCCATGTACGCCGCCGAGTGGCTGGAGTACCTACATAAATTCTGCAAATAAACCCGATTTCACCCGTTACCTGTGCCGGATTCACGTGTACCCTCAATTGGGTTGTGCATGCTCGGCCCGACAGACTGTTTCGTGCTCAGATTGCCCGGCGAGAGAGGCTACTTGCTCGGGCTCCACTCCACAGTCTTCATGGGCCGCACAGGCTGGGGACGGCTGCCGTACTATAGCTGTACCTATGCTGCTGGCGGTGGTGTCTCATCGATAAGTGCGGCTATGTTCGTGCGAGAGATGGTTTCGGATGATACGGTCCCAGTCACAGAAGTGGTGCGGTGCGGAGAGCTGCAAGCTGGTTCGCGGCGTAGCAAGGTTAAGGGGAGACCCGGGAATTTATGTACAGCTGATGCCATGTAATGCGAGCAGATATCGAACAGGGTGGCCGTAAAATGGGTTTTATGAGCGACGCTTTATTGACTCTTCGGAGTTCTGTGCTGCTCGTCTCTGTGGGAGCACTCCTCGGGAACGTAACGACGGTCTTTCGATTTGATTGGAGAAATGCCATGAAAACTCTTTTGATCGCCTGAGAGGTACTCCGGGTTCGACGAAGAAAGGTATCAACTGCTGTGACGAGGGTTTTATGGCGGTTGGGAAAGTGTGGGAACGTTATAAGTGCAGGTTGTCATTATTTTCGCAGATATATTCGACTTTAAGCCTGTTAGATGCTTTTTGAGTTTAGAGCCAAACTGATAGCAGCCTCTCAAAATATCCATCCACAGCGCCTGACAGATTTTCAGACATTTGCCATAAACATAATTTCAGCAGCGCAGATTTGTCAGTCACCCTGCTAGCAGCAAACGTATTTGCACGGAACGTCGAGGTATCTAATGGATTCCCTAGCCGACATGTATTCATGCACGTCGCACCACAGTGAGCTCCTGCTGTGCACATAGGCGAAGCATCTGAAGGGGAACCACTGCTCCAGAGGCATTTACCATTTACCAAAACCCCAGGCCGACCGTCCATCAGAATCTCGAGCCACGCGGGGATTGCTTTGTTGTCGTTTCATTTGGACTTCTTGCAATTAAACGGCTGTATGTGCCTATGTGAGCACGCACATACCTACTCTTGTTGCCTTACTACATAGCTGGCTCGCCCACGACTACTGACCCCCGCATGAAATCCGGGCCAGCTTATAGCGTCCGCCAGATCCCCGAAATGTTTAGTGCGCTGATTCCCCATTCGTCCGCTCCCTCCGCCGACAGTCCCGACCCGCAAGGCAATCCGATTGCCGAGGAATGCTATTAAAATGTCAAGTAATCCAATCATGACAGTTTTATTATACAAACACGGGCACAAATTGAATTCTTGCGAACCTCCTGGCAACACTTGCTGGGTGACGGGATGTGCTGCACCGACTTCTTCCCGGTTTTATGGATTTTATTTTACTGCTTTCCCGAGTCTCTCCGATTTGTGACGGGTTATTAGGCAGGCACTCTACCTACGCTACTCGCCCGTCTCGTCGCCAGCAGTTCTATGTGCCATGTGCTGCGCGACAACGCTCTGAAATATCATCCGCTGCACTCAGCACGATATCCATTTGTTTTCAGTTCGCAGGACAAACGTTTTCATTAAGAACCAAAAGTGAAGCTTATTTATTCGCCCCCAACCCACACAAGTTTCATCACAGTTTTAAGAATTTACATACGCAGAATTTCATCTATGCATGTACTGTACTGTAAATCTGCGAAACCAAATTGATTATTGCCACCTTTGTAGGTTCAATATTTACTGCACTGTAACAGACGATAACCGTACCTACTTTATTTACTGTGACGGGTCTCTAGATATGAGGACCTTTTTCATAATAAGCTAAAGTATTCTGTTTTGTCCAACTGCTAGGATAAACGGGGTTGTGGCTCTCAGACGAAGCTTTTAGGCCGTAAGCTGGATATTTGAAATGTCAGTGTGAAACACTATAAAAACGGCAATTGGAGCCATGTAAAGTTAAGTTTAAAAAAAATTCATTTAAAAAACAATAAAGCCGACTGACTGTAAAACAGAACTAAAAAGATGCAAACAAGACACATTCATAATTAAATATATAAATCAGTACTATTAAAATCTGAGGGCACGGCAGTGCCCCCGCCAAGTCGAGCACCGCCGTATCAGCCTTTTCTCGAAGCAGTTCAGGCCATCATCGGCCCCCTATAACTTCGTTGTGGATAAAACTAGAAGCCTGATTCGCACTAAACAATTTAATTTAATATAATATTACTTGTGAGATACATTGTGTTTTTAATAAAAAAAAAAAAAAAGATAAATTGTGTTAGTGCGATTGCCAAGTCAATCTATTTATTTAAAACATAAAAGATTTTTAATATTGATATGGTCACTATGTTAGGTTAGCCAATTACGTAATAACTTAAGGCCATCCGGTGGTCTAGAATTTTCAAAAAATCTTTTTTTTTTAATATTTCGAAAGTGTGGTCTTTCGAGAATATACTGTTAAATTTTTGTAATGATATTGACAGTATTTTAGGTTCTACAGCCTTTTTAGCAGGTACCGAACGGTTGATCCGCCTATGAATGGAAACATACAAAAACTTTAAACTCATTTATCTCGAAACCACCCTTTTCTGCACGGCGGAATGCAAAACAAAAAAACTATTCATCCGAATCATCCCAAATTTTAATATGTTATTCAGTACACTAGTAGCTATGGCCGGGACCACCAACATTTTTTATTTCAATATCTTCTTATTTTTTACGTAAAAAAACTAATGAAAAATAGTCTGTTTTCGATATTCAAATTTCAAAACGCGCTATTTTTGTCAAAATAACTTTTTTTCCATTTTTTGTTGGTTCCGGCGATAGCTACAGCGATATAGATTAATATTTTCCTTATATTTTATTTTTCAAATAAGTGACAGAGCTAAAACTTTAGTCGCCGCCCAGGTTCATTTTTTTGAGGGGGTCATCTTCAACGCCATTATTTAAATAATTACAATTTTTTTTTTAATTACAAAAATATGTTTGTATGCCTTTTGAGTATTATAATATACCTACAAATTTTTAATATCGTTGTTCATTATTTTCACCTTCAAAAAAAATTTTGAAAATTCCCTTAAATTCAAGGGTGCTAGACCACCGGGTGGCCTTAAGACAGAAGTACCCTTAAGTTGAGACTGAATAAATTGACCGACTTGGTATTACATGGATCTCACAACTTTTTACGATTACGATAGAAGAACTGAGTTGCGAGACTTGGTTTTTTTTACAGGTTATGTTTTTTATGGCTTGATCTAACTGGTCAATATTTGTAATAAACTGACAAAGTGTAACTACTTGGCAGTCGGAGGCTACGCATATTTTTGTTAGGCTGTATAGGTTTGGGAATTTTAATTTAGCGTCACCTAGCGTCAACAGGAAGGAAATCTCAGAATTCTGTTACGGGTAAATTTTTTAGATTTTCAAACCAATTTTATTTAACTTATATCGTTGTAACCGGTATCGTTGTATTCAAACAAAATTACTCCCGTTAAGCCGCCAGTGCACTAAGCGGCGCTCGCTACGCACGGTTCGCACGAATACGCGGAATCAGCTTCGTTTTGTATGAATATATGGTGTCACTGATCCACGTTTCGTACGTAGCTCGCACAGCGTGCGCCTCAAGGGACTGGCGGCTTTAGATAGAAAACCAACCGAAGGCATTTTTCGGAATCGTTATACCCAGAATAAAGTTGTATTCGGCATATCGTTATTACAGCGGGGCGCTCAAAGGAAATGAGTATCCATTTGCTGTAGGAACGGCGTCGGCCGACGACCATGAGTTTTGTAGGTCCTACACTGTAAAATTTTGGATGTTGCAGGCAATTTAATGGTATAATAATTATTTGCAGGATTTATTCGGAAACGATCGTACCGCACCGATTTCGATGAAATTAAAGTACCACACGAGTACGTGTGTGATTTAGTTTTACAAATTCCCGTATTTGAACAATTTTCAAACGCCATCCTATATGTTTTGCTCTTCACACACTACGATTTACCACTTTGAAATGACTGCCCTCTTGCATTCTAAAAATGCCCGTATCTTCTAAACGGAGAAACTACAAACGAAAAGAATTTTACTACAAACAACTTCTAACGATTCCACACAAACGCGATAAATTAAAGTTGCAAAATTTTAATTTCGGGCGCAGACCATTTTTTGAATCGCGATATCTCTGAAACTATCAAACTACAATCAAAAGTGGTTTCACTACAAAAATCAATAATCAAAACCACATCGGCTAAGGGAGTTTGCAATGTGCTTTTTTCAACTTGGTTGCCAACTTCACATAGCTTCATAAAGCTTGCCAGAAGGATTTTTATTGTTCTTTCTAGGAATATAATAATTCGACTGAAAATATGGAAACAGTTTTATTTTTATATTTGATCTACATACATATACAGGGTGTTTCTATTAACGTAGGCCAAAATGATAGAGGTGATTAATCTCACCTAGGAAAACAAAAATTCGAATGGCAGGTGGGGGAATCTCAATCGTTTTCGAGTTACAGGGTAATTCATAAATTCGGGGTCCACTTTATTATTTTATTTTTATTTTTTGATCTACCGAACAGGGCAAATTAGGATTATTTACAATCCGGCTCCAAAAACACTACAAGCAAAAGGTCGCTTCCTGTGAAATTTTTTTTTATGACTTTTACGATGTACTTCCACTTTAGGGTCGATAATTCAGAAAATTTCTTAAATGTAATTTACAGCATTTTCGGTTGGAAAAAGTTTAACTATTCATTGCTTCTGCAACATTTAGCATTGTAGATGAATCCCTACGTGTTTTCGTCCCGTGGAAGTGATCGCATATTGGTTTTACTAAAGTAGTTTGCTGAGTTTCAGTTAACACTTTTTTTATAGTATCCTACCTTCCGACAATTCCTAGACTTAGAAAGTTTTTACATATGCTAATAATATATAATAGAATATAATATAAATCACAAAGTAAATACGATGAAAAGTTGCGCCTATAAACGCAACCGGATTTTACTTTGGGATCTTCAATACGCATTAAAGATCGTGCCTATAAACGCAATTCTATGAAATATACCTAAAAGAGCAGCATTAATCATATATGTACTATGTACATATACTTACATTATTTTTTTCACGCCACATTTGAAGATGGTATCGGAATTTTATTTTTTCACCTATAAGGTCCCTTGTATTAAAAATTTGATCCAAATCGTGGGAATTTTTAACATTTTGACAGTATTAATTCCGCATTCAGTTATATTATTGGTATTGTCTCCACCTAAATCCCCACTCAATGAAAAGGCACACTATATCAGTAGTAGCATTTGATATTGTGACATTAGGAGACAATTCGAAATTAACATCCGCCAGTCTAAATTCATCTTATACTTGTTGTCTAAAAACCACGTAACGGGAACAAGCGCAACCCGCCACGAGGACCACTGTACCCTCAAATACAGGAATATCGTTAGAGTACAGTCCCAGCAACACCCAAACCGACACAAATTCCGGTAATTTTGTGTAATTCATTTTCGCTGATGCACATACTACTTACTTCTGGACACTTAACTTCAAGTCCATCTGCCTTGAAGCACGAACAAGGAATAATGGTGCCACACCGCTGGAAGCATCAACAGCAAATCATCTGAACATACATAGTATTTCAAAAAAGTTAACAATTAACATCATGATTTAACTGTGACGTTCTTAGTTTAGGCGTAAACGGTTTTGTGGTCACAATAAACCCGCTATGCGAAAGAGGAACTGACTCTATTTTAAAATCTCGACTGTTGAATTAAAAACTTTTATTGCTGTAAGTAAAAGTGTTACTGTTAATATCAGAATAACTTTTACGGTCTAAAATCCAAGTACGGCATGCTTACATTACCTACAGAAAACTTTTACAAATCAACAACTCCGTCCTCAAATCAAAGTTATTGTTTTTGATTTAAGTACTTTTACATGTTGTAGCGAAAATGCGAAAATTGTTATTTTCAACAGCGGATTTTTTTTCAGAGTGTAGAGAAGACGACGCCGACGCTTCAAATGTAACAAATTCTGTGATCGCGTAGACGGGATAAAAAACAACGTCCATCACTGGAGTTGGCAGACCGATAGCAAGTTTCACGATAGGAAGGGGTCAATAAATGATGGCATGGCGATCTGTAGAGTTACTCAGAAAATTGACTTCAAATAAAGAAAATATATCATTGATTGGGTTTCTCAACTTTTTATAACAATTTTCATTAACTGGATGAAATGTTGCTTAATCCAAATTTCAGACTACTGTTCCAGAGGTTCCGGATTCGAATCCCACATGATTGAGATTATTGTTCTTTTTAAAATGTCCATTTATAAGTGTAGCAGATATGAGGTGTCAGTGAAGAAATGCGAGCGTGTCCACACTAGCAGCCAGGAGTCCCGAGTTCGAGTCCCATTGGAAACCACAACAAAAACCCAGCAGGCATTAATCAATTTATTGCCTTGTCCGTCTGGCTTTTATCTAAGTAAGAACTACGTTATTAAAATTATGAAGTGTTTCTTTCCTCTAAAGATTGGGCGTCATCAGTTCGTATTCAACGATGATTTTCCTTAATTTTTTAGCTCATTCATTTTTCACAACTTTCAAGAAATGTTTTTTCTGAGTGCAGTAGGGGGCGTAATGTAATATATGTAGAGTTGATAGATGTTGAGGAGGGTGCCGTAGGAGCTAATGAAGGAAGATTGGTGGAGGTTTGTTCAGAGGTATTAGTATTAGTTGCCACAAGTGAAACGGAAGAAGAGGGAGTATAATAAGCGACATTGCAAACCGGTTGGTCTGTACTATTAGCCACAGTAGATATTACGGAAGATGGTTGAAGGAGGCTGAAGACATCGGCGGGTAAAACGGAGGAATTAAATAAATAACAAAAAACAAATACCAAGGAGGCTCCAGAAAGCTCCAAGAACCACGACGGGACACCATCAGGGTCACACGTGAACCTGTCTATCAAGGACTGAAGCCTCGTCGATTAATAGATCTTGAACTTCTAAAGAAGTTATGCGAATTACCATAAATGTGTATATTTTAAATTGGATAATTAATTCGATGATTTCTGTACATGCACATAAGACTTAAGTCCTTAAGTCAAACATTAATTACAGTGAATCCAAAGTCGTTGAAAGCAATGCTGCTACCCGAAAAACCAATAAAATGGCCGATTACGATTTCTGACGCTACTGAAATGATTTACTGTCGAAACAAGAATATCTTAAGAGGCCTTAAACAAGGTCACCATCGTTCATCAACTCTCGAAAGTCCCGGCGCTGACTCGATCCGCTTCACCCGGCACTTAGAGTGCTCCTTCAACGCTCCACGCCAGCATAATTGAATTCGAGCAATTTCCTGGCCCATTCAGTTGAAACGCTGCGAATTCATTAGCCCTTAGCCATTTCCAGGCGTAATGAAGTTATTATGACTTTTTAAAGCGAATTTATCAGATTTCCCTAAACGTCAAGACTCGGTCGCCACCCCATCGCCCGCAAAGGGCACAGCATCTCACGAAGCCCCACGCCACTTGGTCGTGGCGTCGACGTGACCCCGCTTCCCGTTGCAGCCTAGACGGTCCCAATGAACTTTTCGTCATTGCCGGCAAACTTCATTAAAAGCATCCCGAGAGCGGGGGCGGACAGAGAAGGATTACCTTGTCGAGGACAAATGGGGCGACAACTCTCGATGGTTGTGCCTCATCGCTGGCCCGGCCTCGTCCGCAGGTACACCTGTTGAGGTGCCCGAAAGCAGGCGTCTTTTGTGTCAACATGGCCTGGAGCAGCAGGGATGGTTCTCTGTTTGTACACAGGACTTGCGGCCAGTCGTCAGTCGTGGCAGACAACTTGGGCCATGAATCCAAATGAGGCCTAAAGACTCACGGGCGGGGGTGATCTCTTCATGGTTATGGCTCCATCATGACGAGAATGCGAATAGACGAGATATGTGCTCCAGATAGGAGACAGCACAACCGCTGGTCCCTTCAGCCGCTTTATTGCCGCCCCACCCCGTCTGGGTACCTCACCTAGCCTTGGTCGACGACGGTGTACGTTACAGCCTTTATGCGGAGCATATGCAGAGCGTCGGAGCGGGAAGGGTTGAATGGGAAAAGTTGGAGCTGCCGTACCGGAATATGAAGTTCGCCTAAGTGATCTCCAAGGTATTTCGTTTTACTCAACCAGAGCGCTCGTAACAGCCGAATAAAGTTTTATTGTCATCAGCTCCGAGTCCTTAGCCTTCACGGAATGGGGTGTGGGAGCATTCGCTAAAGGCTTGTGTGGGCGACTGGAAAACCCGAATTATGCTTCATACAATAAAATTCCCCTTTCAGTTCAAAATCGTGCCGACGCGTGTTGGCATGCAAATCCCCCATTTTATCTGCGACATTTCGTTCGGTTTGCAGTTTTATGTCGTAAGACTAAGATAGACTTTTCTGTGGAAATAACACGGGATTTCCTTTTTAGCGAAGTTTACTTCCTTCGTAAGATGCGATGTCACCTGAATATTTGGGTTGACGATTTTTTTAGTGTCCAAAGCGCATATTTCGCAAATGTTTTACTGTTATGCAGCCGAGGCATACAGCTACTTTTTCTAGAACGATATCTAATAGAGTTGGGGCCAAAGGCTATCTTCTAAACAGCTGTAGTGGTTGTTCTCATTGCTCCAATATATTATATAGTGCATTTTAAATACATTACATGCTGGTCGCTGTGATGACATCAGTGTAGATCCAGTATAGAGCGTTAGGGCTTAAGCCGCATTTGGGACCAAAGTTCTTCTATATTTTAGACGGACAACTGTCGCATTGCGAATCCTTCCCTCTGGTTCTTTGCCGAAGATTCGCAATGGTTTAAGTCTTTCGATCTTTCTTTGATTGGTTGAAAATTTAGAACAGATGTCTTATCTAGATATACAGATAGAGAAACTTATCTTTACACTAATTTTCCAACATCAGCAGGGCTGTTTGTACCAATTACCAAAGAGTATTTGGGTACCTCCTACCTCCTTTTGACGAAGATTACTAAATCGTCAGCATAATGATTTATTTCAGTTAATTTCTGGATTTGTTTGTCGACAACCGTGCACTACAACAGCACAACAGTAGAGACAATGTGCCATTTTGTGGGTAGCGTCTATTTGTCTTACGCTTTATTTTATGTTTGGTGGTATTTTTTGGGCACTTTGCGATCTTTTGGTGTTTTACTTACCCCACCATGCGAAGTTGTGCTGTTCTTTCTGCTACGCAAATTGCTTAGATATTGTTCCGTGTGAACTTTTAAACACTTAAGACTTTACATAAAACGGAATTTTTCGTTCACTGTATTCACTATGGGATTTATATATGACAAATTCAACGAACAGTTTTTCACTTAAATAAAAAGTTTAAAATGTTTAGTTTTTGAATGTTGAATGTTGAAATGTTTGTTTCAAATACCTTTTCAGTTTAAATTAAATGGTTCAAATTATTGGAATGATCTTTTTGCTTGTTTGAATCAAACTTAGCGAACCTTTTAAAACAACAATTTTCATTGCAGGTGAACACGAAAATTCTAGAAATGATGCATTTTTCATTTGTTTTAACCAGTGCTTGTTTCTCAGTGAGGCTATTTTTTATTTATTTATTTATATACATAGTTCAGCCTGTTTTCGGTCTGAACTCAGCGCTCAAATTACATGCGGATTTCAGTTTATTTGTATATTTCCGACCGTTTTCAGTTTTTTTCCGCTTACGATTTTCCGATTCTTGATCACTACCTCAGTTTTCTTTTAGTTTATTTTCCGACTGTCTATTAGCATAGATAAATAAGTCGAATATTCGGCTGTTTTCAGTCATTCGGGGACTTTTATTTTAGCGATCGTGTAAGTAGGCGAGAGTCAAGTTTAGGAAAGGTTAGGCTATCATATGTGAGATGGAGAATCAAAAGGGTTCTAACTTCGCATGAAGTGCCGTGGAGATTAGAAAATCGCACAGCCGAAGTCAACGAAGATCACCATAGATTTTCCTTAGGATTGTAGACGTATGTCCGCATCAAGACATAGGGGAATTAATCATTACACCTAAATTACGGGCTTTATTGACGTAAGCTAATTTCGTTCATTCGAAAATGACTGAGAGAGACGAAGTGTCGATGATCATGCGATAGTGTATTTTGCAGTCATTAATTATCGACGGGAGATCGTTAATGTAGATTGTAGGCGATTGAGTGATAGTGGACCAATGAGAGATCCTTGGGGCACACCATTGGCAGCAATGCAGAGCGCAAACTATTACTATTGACCCTCTGCAAACGATTCTTAAGAAAGCTGGAGATGATATTGACTGTGGAGAGGGAGAATTTGAAGTAAAAAGTTAATTTACTGAGAAGACAGGAGTGGTCAACTCCAAAAAATATCTAATAACAAGAAGTAACACTCTCTATACGCCTGCAAATCCCTAACCCATATGCGATGTCACGTAGCGCACGTAACTACAGTGTGAAATATGAAATGCAGCATTTTTAACAATGGAGTTTTAACTGTGATAATTATGAATCACTGCTGCCATGACATCACAATTCTACCTCTCCCGCCGGCTGCCAATGATAGCGCACAGAGACAATGCGAATTTAAGAAGGGGGCGGAGGTACCACACTCAGTTGATAAATATAGATGCAGTTGTTCAATTTTTTTCACTATGAATTTTAAAGGTGATAATTACGGACTGTTGTGTGCGTCGCTCGACTATAGAGCCAGTACAAGGTGATGTTATTTTATTGAGAAATTTGAAAGACTTTCAAAGTTTTTGAATATTTTTAAATACAATTAAGTAAATAACATTTATCTCGTTTTAAAAATAATGAGTAAACATCATATAAAGTGTTTAGTGTAGGTCTTTGCAAGAGATCATTATCACGAATTAAAATTTTGTGCCTTACTGAAAAGTAGAAAATGTTTAAAGTAAAATCATGCACCCTGTAGAAGTGTTTCAATTTGCATATCCATCTCCCCTTAAATTTTTGTCTTCCTCGCACAAATGACTTCTTTATAACCATCTATTTCTAGTAAAATGGAATGTCTGGAAAATCGAGTAAGGTTAGTATGGTCACCTGATCTTGATCTAAAGCATCCCGGTAGTCGCAAGTCACCTTGAAGAGAGCCAATTCGCAACTACATACATATGTCGGAGTCGAAAGCTAGATTGCAAACCTACCAGTAGTAAGTCATGTTTGCGGTTGTTATTGTTACACATTGTTGAAGGTATTTGTTTTCTTAAGTGGTAAAATGTCCGTTCTATTACCCTTTTACCTATTCCGTTGTTCGTAATTTTGTGTCTTCAAAACCAGTGATGCATATCGATGACTCGCAATTAATAGGCTCCTATTCCGGAACTGAGCGTATCGCTCATCAGAGCCCAAATAACTGCAGCTACTTAAAAACCACATTGGCAACGTGGTGAGCTTGTGCAAATACCGAAAACGCCGGGAATTAATCATGTTGCTGATTGCTGTACCCAACACTGAGAGCTTAACAGTTCAATTTCGCCCGAATCCACCGCGAAGCCCCAAAAACCCTCCAAGCTGACTTTTAATGCCGGTCCCTGCCTAATGGGGTGGGGCGAGCGGCCCATTAAATAAATGAATTTTGTAATTTCCAATCGGCGCCACAATGAAAGTTAGTTTCCAGTGGCAAATTGGCGCAAGGAGGCGAATGCGTCGGTGTTTTTGTGTGCTGTTGGTGATGCTTCGTTTTTGTGTTAATTAAAATTTCCTGCAGGGCGCAAACTTTACCCTTCTTGGTGGGCGCCCGAAAACTTCACAAATCGCTTTTAAGCCCATTGATTTAAGCGTCCCGTCGCTCTGCAAGCTCCTCGGGGTAGCAGCCCGGTAATTCCATTAAAAGGCTGGAGAAACTTTGTATGAACTTGCTCCGTCGGCGTCTTTTAATTGCTCCTCATGCGAGCTTCTACGTTAATTACACAAAATTCCAAAGGCACATTAATAATTCCGGGCGCTGCGCTCGAGGGCGGAGGCATCTGTCGGTGGATCCATAAGCGCCCTCCGTCTTTAATCCATTAAAGTTAAACGGTTTGTGTTCCTGCGCGGCGTCTGACACCTTTCCCAGCTCCGGCTACTACGCTGAACAAACAATGGATGTCGAGGGAGGGGAGCGGGACACCGGTCTTGGAAGTCCAGCAGATCCAGGGATTTCACCAGCTTCAAGGGCTGGCGGAAAACAATTGGTTAGGTGCTGCTAGTGCTACACCTCCCCTCGCAGCGGCGGTCGGCGGGGAGACTTGCTCAAGTGTTTGCCGCCTAGCGATACACGCTCCAGTTTAATAAATCACGTGTCATCCTCCGGCCCACGTGACTTGAACGAAAACAAATTTTGTAAATTTCGAGACGTAGGGTGGTGGTCCTCCCCCGGAACGCTCGGCAGCGGGTGCTCGGCGTATCAATTTCGCATGCGAAGTAGCGCGGTGGCAGCGGGGACTACCGAGAAATCTGTGCATGATAGCTGCTTAGTACAGCCACCCCCATCAATTCGATGCCGTAATTGATTGAGTGGGTGAACTTGGGAATTTTAAAGAGGTCTCGTTCCAAGCTGAAGAAAGAACTTTGATAGCTTCGGGCGGTGAAGGTCAATGCGTTTGAATTCTTGGGCGAAAGGACTCCTCTCGACGCTCGTTGTGGAAATCACCGCAAAGGTTTCGCAAACGTGCCCGAGGAGGTGATCTATGAGGAGCTCAAGTGGTCTCATGCTGAACAGAATGCGCCGCAACCAGCGCAGGGCACAGTAATGAGGAGATGCCGGACTAACGCATTGCGGGTACATAAGCAATTAACTAATTGGGGTGGGCATTCACTTCAAGTATCCTCCTGTGAAGCAGAAGTGCTCGCAACTTTGCGACAGGACAGACGGGTTCTCGGAGACAACGGGAATTGGTTTCATAACGCATAAGGCACTGCTACTGCGCAAGCACAAAAAAACTAAACGACATGGCGAGCATTAAAGGGAAACTGTTCGCCTGCCTATCTTGTTTGCGCAAAATGACCTGTTCTGTGTAATGTAACATATATGTATGCCTAAAGGCTTGCACCAATTTGCTGGTTCGTATTCATCAGGCGAAAAATTAGATCGTCTGCAGCAGTCTTTCTTTTCTTGACATTTGTGGGAAATATTCACGACAAAAACCGAAAAGTCGATTTTTCTATTTAGCTGACTGAGCATGTCCCCTTTCTCAAATCGCAGTGATCACAACTCTCCTCTCTTACTGAAGTTCTGAACGAAACTGCAACGCAACCGGGCAATTTAGACAGCGCCTGCAACTCCTGCGCCCATTAGACGTGATTGATTTGTGAGCCACGGTGATTATATGCCATTAGTTAGCAATTCCAAGCCTGCCTGGGAACTACGCCGTGGAGTTATGAAGGGAGAACGCCTTCTTCCTCTCGCCGCCGCCGCTGCATTTTCCTGTAGCGCACTCAGCCGAAGGATGCGACTCGTCGCGCTTTTGTGCCATGAAGTGAAATCTGCTGTAAAATTGCCTTTCAAACTGCAAGCCTGCAAATGCGACATATTTAGCCGCTGTGAGGAACGAGGATATAAAAATAAAGCACCGTGGTCGTGATAAGCAATCTCTCCATTGTCGCCCACTTCGACTTCAACGCCCGCTTTCTTGGGAGTCGTATAGGTATGTTGTTGTTGTGCTGGCTGTTGCTGGTTCGGGGTTCACGCTTCCAATTTCTTCATCTTCTGGAAGTTGCTGCAGCCGCTCTTGACGTTGAATAAGTCGCCCAAGGCTGACGGAGGGAATACTAAATTTCGCAGGCTTTGGTAGGTGGGGCATTCTTTCTTCCCGCTCCCCCTGCCTGGCTGCACACCACTAGAGCAGCCGAAGTCTGCACAAATCGTCCGCCGCTCTGTCGTTTCCTCGTCGACGTTGAAGGCTGGCAGGCTTTTACATTTTTATATTGTATCCCGCGCAAAACCTGCAAATTAAAAATAATTGCAGAAATTGAAAGGATCACGGATGAATTAGTTCCTCGGTTGGAATTCGCCACTCGAGCCCTCTCACTTTTGTCAGCCAACCGAGGCCTTTCCCAGCGCCCCTGCCCTCACGGCCTGCCTCGGTGGTTCAGAGCGCCTGATGGGTTCCCCTTTAATATTAAATTTTCGAGATTGTGTCAGGGGAGAGCCGTCGCCGCTGGCCGTGTCCTTATCCATCGGGCGGGATTATCCTTTTGTCACGAAATGTTCAATGTTTTGTCAACAAAAGGGTCGTTTGATGGCACTCTTCTCCTCAAACCTGTGGCTTTCTGTTGATGATAGCATCACACCGAAGTGATTTGTCACCGACCGTCCCTGGGCTCGCGAAAGCCTAGACCTGCCTATGGCCGAGTGTTCCTGACGATAGTTTGGCTCCTGTTCGACTCACCTGGCCAGCAATGAGCTTTGAGAGGCCCATTGTGGCTGCGGAAACAAAAACTAGCGCTTATCGGATGCTTTTGTACGGAAGAGAATGGTCGGGTGTATTCGCCATTAGCTGGAAGTAGCTGCCAAGGCTTAGTATGGTTTCTGTGGTTTCACTATGAGCGTGTCACAGGATCATGTAATTAGCTGTGGGCTAGATACTCTGGGGGACTTTGTGCATGCAGTAGAGCAGATACTCATCGTATTCTCTTGTCGTTATAGTCGATTCGAATCTCACGGGATGGTTTCCCCATTACTCTCCATATTGGCATTTAGCCTGACATTTTATTTAGATCTAGACATGCATCATAGACCTACTAAACAAATTAAATTGAAGCAACATGTCGAAAAGCACCCAAGATTTGATTTCCTCCTTCACTTTACGAGGACCTTAAGAATTGAAGCCCATATTCACTTTCTTTCATTACGTAACCGTATATACCTATAGAAAAATATGGGGTGCGATTTTACTCTCAATGCAAATTACGGAATATCAAAATTGAAAACAACAGTGTTCAAAATTAGTTTACAAACATAGCGCAGGTTTTCAATCACAAGCATAAACATTTATTTTCCCTGTAAATTATTGAGGAGTTCTTCGATAATTATCGTTATCTTTAAATTATTAAAATATACAATGTTTATTTTTACATCGGATTTCTATATAATAATGAAAATCACAAAGTTAGTCTATATTTTATTCATTGCAAATACCCGCAACATAACCACGAGCGGTCATGTCTTCCGAATATTCGAAATAATTAAAATGTTTTTTGATGCGTCTGTTCGTCGACAATTGACGGATCTGTTTTTAAAATGAAACGAAGTTTTTACTTTAAATGTTCCTAGTATATTAATAAAATTAAGTGGACGAGAACTGAATAAAAACGTATGTGAAACTGCCAGTCCTCGATCGAGCATGTACTAGGTAGCAAGAGTAATTTTTTTGTTTCGTCAGGATTGCAAAAGTAAAAACAATGCACCCTCATTGAAATTGAATTCTTTTACCGTGCAGTATTGCTGATTATTCCCTAGTAGGATGCCTCGGACGATGGGTAGCGTTGCTGTTGATCCCTTCTTTAAGGTGCTGGAATTCTCAGTGTCTCAGGATTGGTACTGGAGTGTTGCGTTCTCCTAGTAGCTTGGGTAAGCCTTTCCAGTGAGAGATGCCGGGTTAACTAGTAGCTCAAGTGTTTCGAATTTCACGTGTGCGTTTATTTATATCACAACCGAAACTGTACAATAATTTATAAGTAAGTATTAGGCCACTGCGCATATTGGGCGAGCGATTTGCTACAGGTTACGATATCAAGCCAATTTGAAGTGTGAATAATGCAATTTCTTAGTTGAATATCTATTTAGTAAGATTTCTGCTATTGAAAACTGGTAATTGTGGATTTCAAAAACCTTGTTAACGTAGCTTATTCAAAATACTTTTCGTTTAAAGTAATTACAAAGTGCTACTATCTTATTTTTTTCAGATTTTTTAATCATACGGTTGGAAAGTTAGAAGAGGGACCCATTGTTAAGTCGCAGGACAGATGGAAGCCCCATTAAAATTAGGATAGTTATTGCGGGCTAAACACACAGCACATAGCGAACATAAGCGATTAAAGAAACTGAAGCAGAGCCTCGAAGTGGAGAGGTTTTGTGGAAGACCTATCTGGAGTGAAATATGAAATATTTGTTTTAGGAGCCTATATCTCGCGAACTATTCACCTAAGGAAAAAAGTCTCTTAAGAACCTTTATTGCATTTGTAGAAACCTGTTCAAGTATACCCCACACAATGAGGTCCGCAATAAAAATGTCATCCCTCAGTTCTGCCCAGCGGCGTAGCTACCTAGGGGCTAGGCGGGGCAGTGCCCCGAGGCCCTCAAGCTCAGGGGGCCCTCGAATCCTTACCAGAAAATCTCGATCGAACTGAACTTTTGAAAATTTCTCCCATTTTCAAAATAAATATGATGGGTTGCAATCCGACTTTAATCATGGCAACTCAGTTGAGAGAAATTCGAAAGTTGTACCTAGGGAATTCCCCTGAATTCTTTCTGTGGGTTGGCAGTGTTGTCAATTTGACGAATTACGTGCGTTTTATTATTTATCGATGTGTGTTTTATTGTGAATTCGAGTCAAAATTTTTTTTTTCGAGAACGGTTAAAAAATTAATGCTGTATCAGGAGTAAGTAAGCTAATGTTAATAAACTTTTTAGTACTGGTCAATATAGTGGTTCAATTTTATTTGATTTTAGTACCACTCATATTGATGTCCGTTACGTCAATAAATCATGTCAAATCTATAGATTTCGTCTACTCATTGTATAACGCGAAATATCGTGAAAAAAATGCAGGTCACCTGCAGTAGGTGCATTAATTCAGGCCCGCGAGCGAGGAGATCGTTCTTGGTCTCCACCGTTAAATGTGGTAACACTAGCGGCGATAAAATGTTTGCCAGGAATTCCCTAACGACGTCTTGTAACGTATCATTACGTTTCTCCTTCCTTTTACTTTTAACGTCGTCAGTCAACAGTGAGTACCTACTCGAGCACAATCTAATATAAATATTGCATAATTTAATTAGAAAACTAAAATGATGGACAAAAAGAAGAAACCCAGTGGTGCATTTAAAAGCAAACAACGCCAAGAAAGAGAAGATACTTAGTAAACAAAAATTGCCCAAAATTGACAATTTTTTTAGTCAGCCTTCTGCAAGTAGGTACCTACTTCTGGACAAAATATTTCTATTGATAGTGACTCAAATAATGTGGTAACTGCAGTGTTGGTTGATGAGCCTCCTGAAGAAGATTCGACAATTATTGCAGTTGGGGATACCTCCGCCGCCGATCATGATGATGATAAAGTAGCTTAGCATTTTTAAAGGATTTGTATATTTAATATTTTTACTTAATAAAACCTAACTAGTTTAGATAGCAGTGGGGCCCCATTTTTTGATTTGCCCCAGGGCCCTTGGTCGCCTAGCTACGCCACTGGTTCTGCCCCTTTCTTTTTATTATTATTTTTTAATTCCATTACATAAGTCAGTGGAGGTTCACACAAGATACCTGCTTGTAAAATTTCATCAGAATCGATGGAAAGATGGCGGAGTTATATATCGTGTTTCAGTTAACGGGTGCCAAAATGATAGAGGTGATACTCAGGCTCACGCCAAACAACTACTATTTTAATGTGCTTTCTAAAAATTCCGCCAACGTTGATCTGTCTCTACCACTGCAGGTACAGTCACTGACAAAAGTGAAAAAATCTATAAAATTTTGTAAAATTCAGTTTTCTCCCAATTTTTCTACAAAATTCATTCATGTAATTAATCCACTTTTGTCAGAAAAAAAGGAACAAGTTCCCAATGCGTTATGTGCAACCGACAAAGATTTGGTAAAGTATTGGGATATCAATAAACCTGCATGCCATGCCAAAAAGCAGGAATAGCCATAGCAGGCTAGACATCAAACGTGCATCTGCTGGGCAGGGGCCACATTAGCGAGAATAGTTCATAAAACAAACAAAAAATTCCCCAAAACAGTGTGGGCCCCTGTAAGCGAGGGAATCGGGTAACAATCATGTCACAGTTAATTGAAGAAGCCACAGAGGGGCCGCAGCATGTCCATAACGGTATGATCACAACAGTACGCCTGCCCGTCCCTCGCTTTAATCATAGCTAGAGGCAGCACACAAGGATGACACCCCGCACCCCACACCCGACGCGGTGCAACTATGCTGCCCTGACTTGGAATGCAATCAAATCTTTGCTCATGGGATGCAGGGCGCATACACTTGCGCTTTACAGCATCCGGGCTACAATATAACCCTCGGAACGCCGCACCCCGCACCCTGCTACATGCTGTTCATGTTTTGCCTTGTAAAGAGGTCATGGACGCCTGGGGGTGTTCTCTGCAGTTGAAATATTCATATGAGCATCCACCACACGGCATGGTGGGCCTAACGTACTGATGGAGTGGATTTTCCCGTTGTAAGGCCGCTTGACGTCGCTCAGGATAATGTCGGCTGGAGTGGGCGCGAGCCCAACGAATGACAGGTATTGGCCTGGACCTGTCGAAACAAAAAGCAACACACCGGCCCAGTCGACCTGACAATGGCATTACTTCGTGACAAGTTAATCAGTCGAGGGCTCCGCGGGAGCGCAATGTTTCAGCATCCCTGGCATTTAGCTAGTGGATTACCACTGGGCTGGTCGGACCTGTGCAGCCTTCTTTTTTACGCGTTTCAAATCACGTTTTGGTGTAGAGCTGATAATGGTTTGGATAAATACGGCCCAGACCTGGATCATTCCCGATTCCGCTCACGCACCAGTAGATCTCCGCCGTTTGATCGCCTCACACCGTCCAGACGTTCCTGCGACCTGCTCTCACCTCCCAGCAGAGCGGCTGCTGGGCCCTCTAAGCGCAGCCACCCCACGCCACGTATCGTTCAAAGCAAAGTGCGAATTGCGAATTTTATGGTGCTAACATTTTTGCTCGGTCCAGATGTCGGCACAGCTTCCCTACCCTTCCTGCCTGCAGCAAACATGCTTCTCCTCCACCCGCTCTAGATGAATTGTACTACTGCAAGAATCTGGTTGCCCACGGAACACCCCGTACCCAAGCCAGAGGTTTTTATTGTCTGCGGTCGCCGTAAACGAATCGTAAAGTGCCCACAGTTGCCAATTAAATTGCGGCACGTAATGAGCTTTTATTACAATTTGGTGGGCGAAATTATGAGCATGGACATGTTCGAGCGAATCTCGCTGCGTGCCAGGTCGGACCGTGGGCCGGCGAGTCATTTGCGGTCTTGCGGAAGGCGCAAAGCAGAGAGGCTAGCACTGAACGCAACGCCAAGTTGTAAAATTCGGCAATACAACGCCGCCGTCACTCGGCCACTTCGTGTTTTGATTGAAAGGCGTTGTGAAGGGTTGCAAGTGCATTAGACCTTTATTTAAGCGATTTCTTTGGCTTTTTTGCGTCCGCACCTAGAACATTCATGACGCAATTTGGGAGTGGAGGTATCCTAATGAGTTTTGAATATCTTTAGATGGCAATGCTTCACTTTTTGAGCCCGATTTTCAAATCTCTTTCAAATTTTTATTGTCATAAAATTTAAAACCGATTGCGATGGAACTTTTTTATTTATTTAGTTATTTATCTGGCTACGCTTTCATCTAAAGACTAATTCCTTCAAGTTGTAACAGACATCATACCAATCCTTAACCAAGCCAACTATTTATTTCGGCTCGCGATAAATGAAAATCGATAGTGGAGTGCCGTGAATTAAAAGAGCGCGGCTTCGAGGATATGGGCTCATTAAATCCATAATTAGTACGGCGAAAGGCTGGTTGGAAGAAATCATGATACCTCAGAGAGCGCACAGATACCGAAATATTAAATTTACTCAACAATTACGCAGAGTTGATTACTCCCTGAAGACAATCAAACGCGAAGACAACAACAACGAGTTGAAACGTCTAACCACTTGAAGCGCAATAAGTTTAAGTCTGCCCAAATATGGGGGCAGAATAATGTTATCCTCCCAAGGAAGGACACGCAGAGCAAACTGTAAAAACCTGCACTGGATAGCCTCGATACATATGTGGCAATTTTGACTGGGAGACCAGAAGGGGATAGCATGCAGCATTAAATTCCTTACACCATCTTTTAACGAATCCCAGACTCGCGTTAGTTTTGTTGACAATAAAAGCGATGTGATCTTCAAAAGAAAAACCCGAATTAAGAATGACCCCTAAATCTCTCACCTTGTCAAGTCTGACAAGAGAATGGCCGTCGATCGAGTACCTAAACTGCTGGGTTCTTTTTGCGTGAAAAAAGACATGTAGGTACACTTTTTCACATTTAGTGAAGTCAGTTGATGGAGCACAATTTTTGAAAGGCATCCAAGTCAGTATATACACCATCACAATCAGAGTCATCTAAACTTATGGCCAGTGGCAGCTATCAATGGTCAGTTGGCGCAGGATATATGAAGTCCCATACATTTTCACGCCCTTGGAATTTTTGGTGGTAAAATTTCACTTAGTCGTCAATGGAGAAATAAAAAAAAGACCAAATTAAAGGGAAATCAGATGGCAGCACCAAATTCAACTGAAATGAAATGCTTTTTTGTCAAATTAAAAACTTATTACAGTTAATGATCGTAGGTACGTTAGAAATGTTTAATTTGAAAAACTAATTTTAACATTTCGCGGACACCTCATGTGTCACGCTCTCCAGCCAGTGTGGTGCTACGGTGTGACGTTGATTAGCCCTCGTCAGCAGTCGTATGCATTCACCACGAATTTTTGGGCATTAAATACTTGGTATAGTTTGCAATGAAATCGAACTTTGGTATAAGATGAGCCCTCAACATCAATCTTAGACATCGTCGACGCAATTACTCTGATTTTAACCTACAACGAGGACGGGGTCACCCGCAACTAACCCCAACGCAAATCATGCAACAATTTAAGGAATTTTAATTTATTCATAAAAATCTGACAACAAGCGCCGCCCTTTAATTTAGGCGACCGAAAGTATCTCCGCTCGATACACGAACACGACTATGGTAGCTCTAACGGAGCGAGCACGCCTGCACCGTGGACGGGCTTATCCGATTACGAAAAAAATCTAATTACCCTTGTTTACCCGGCGCCTCCCCGCTCTAGGGCAGGGGTATAAATTATGACCAGCTTTAATATCGTGCTCGCATGCAACTGCCGGCGAGGGGTGAAACAGAGTGGCCAAGTAGAGATAAAACACCGGGGAGCGGGCTACACCCGGTGCTGTAGTGGTGCATTTATTGAATTTTTCAGAAGATACGGGAAGCATTCTCCCATGCGGACAGGGAACTCTTCTGTGACGTCAATGTACTTGCTGCTGCTATTGTTGATGCGACCGGGATTGTGTATATATATATTTTCCGGGCGGCCACACACGCCCGCTCTGCCGAGACTCCATACCGGCTTGTGAGGGTGGCAAACGGGTTGTTGTTGATACTGCTGGCACCCACACATGCCACAGCCCGAGTTTATCTACCCTTTTTAGCCTGGTGTGCATCTAAAGGATATTAAATGGATTGGGAACGTACATGGGGCTGTATGAAGGCACTTCCACCCGCGTTCTGCTAGGAAATGTTCGGTCGCCTCCGGATTGCAAAGTGAGCCACATTAAATGCCAAAATGGTTCTATGTACCTGTAGAGCGACGGCGGCGGGGGATTGTGCTGACACACATATTTCGATCAGCACAATGTCTCGGAGTCGGATATTGGGAAGCAGGCGGCTTTGCCCCAATCGCTCTCCTTTTGGGTGAGCGTGAAGTACCCTACTATCGGCAATTTGCATTTTTCGTGTGCGTTGTGAACCGTTCGCGTAATGCAGCATAATTGATGCCACTTGTCCCTTTTAAGGTTCTTCATCTGCATTTATTTGTTGAGCCGCTGTCAGGACTGATTTTTCTCTTGTCGAGAGGGTGTTACATTTGTGCTTGCTGTTTTACAACATGCAAAAGTTATAAGTCCACCCCAAGAGTTGCTTAGACTAAAAGACCAAGGCCGATATCGATTGGGGTATACATGTTCGTATACAATGCGTTTCAATTCGCTAAAACTAATTCCTTTCCCTATAACAGTATTGCATGGATTTGACCAGCTTTTTGAAGAGAATTGCATTTTTTGAACAATTAACTTTCTCTGTATTGGAGCTTTAGCTTTACCGACAAAAGTCAAAATTAGCGCTAGCTTAACAAACAAGTCAGCACAAGGACAGTGCTATCTAATATGAGATTCACCCTTCACTTCACTTTACTCATGGGATCAGGCTAACCCTACATGAGTGAAATCGTTGTTTACGAAAGACAAAAGTTTAAATCTTGAAAGCCGCTGAAGTAAGCGCTTTCGATAAGAATTCGTTCGTTGAAAGCATAAGGGGCGTCCAGCTGTCCCCCAGATTTGACGGATTGCACTCGAAACCACATGAAAATTATGTACTATTAATGTGCTCATTATATACCGCAAAAAAAAAATTTGGGCTCCACATTAAAGTGATTTTTTTAAAGTTTCACAGTCCAGGTGCAGTCACGTAATCGTTACGTACCCAATATCAACAATAACTATAAACTGAAATGTGGCTTTTATATTATTTTATGGACAAAATATCTTATAGACTGAAATGTGCCTTTTACAAAATATTTTATAGACTGAAATACAAATGACCGGAGAAAATTTTAATAGCCGGGAGAAAATTGACCGGGGTAAAATCGCCAGGGTGAACTTGACTCCCAATCAAAATAACATAACAATCTTCTGTTGAATGTCAGCTTGAGAGGTTCCCCAAGTCACTTAAGACCTCTTCTAACGAAATATATAAAATTTCTGAGTTTTAATCCAATCCAACAGAAAACAATTGAGCCAGACCACGAACGACATACGGCTGAACAAAGCGCAAAATTCCTGCACATTTACTAGGGACGTATGGATATTTTTTGCTTATAAAAAGCTAAACCCTCTAGAGTTGCAATATGTGAAAACACTTTTCCGTAACCGCTATTGATTGCTTGTACAACAAAATTTTTCTACTTATTTCGTTGCTCCCCGTAAGTG
Source organism: Neoitamus cyanurus (assembly GCA_947538895.1). Lineage (NCBI taxonomy): Eukaryota > Metazoa > Arthropoda > Insecta > Diptera > Asilidae > Neoitamus > Neoitamus cyanurus. Next base: position 676,563 of record OX384541.1, read on the forward strand.
GCAATGTAAATATTTTCATTTTACAGTTCTACGAATTTCATTGATTCGCCGTAAACAGCAATGTTATATTTAACTTTTAACACACAATTGCCGTTCAGTACAGAAATTGATTAACTCCATAAAACAAAAAGTTGAGAAATGCGATGAAATAATGTACATACATTGTTTTCTTAAATTCCCTTTATAATATAAATTCAAATATACTATACATGGTAGAATGCACAAATACAGATATAGCTTTCATCTAACGGTATATAAAATTAATAAGAAAGGATAGTCAAAAAATAATCGTCAGTAATGTTACAATTTTTATGAGACTGGTGGAGTTAATCGATTTGGCAACTGAAAAAAGTAATAAAGTTAAATTCAGTCTTTAAATTTTTAAGTTTTATATTACAGAAAAAGTTAGTTATTATATATTTTTACTAGCTTGCCTGGGACCCGGCGTTTCCCGGGATACTATTAAATTTGTATTCCTTAATTTTACAACGCCTCCTTATTGCACCCCCTCTCCTGTATCTCCCAGCGGGGTAGGGGGTGGTCTCATATTTGGAAATTTGAATATCAGATTGGAAGTCAGTGATCCCGAAAATCCCCAAGAGCGGATTTTGAGGGATATCCCTTGAAGTTTAACTTTTCGGTCGCCATATTGATCCAGCAGCTTGATTTCCAAAATTATGATGGCAGATTCAAAATCAGTGACCCCAAAAACCTCCAATTGCCTTTTTCATAAAGATTCCTTGAAGTTGGAAAATTCGGTTCTTATACAAAACGGAAATTTCGATTTTCTTCGATTTTCCGGTTTTTCCTTTGGGGTAGATATATATAATTTTCTAATTTTCCGCGCAATATTCTTAAAGAACCTTCTCCTGACAATAACAAACACAACAAAAAAAGAATTAGCGCAATCGGTCCAGCCGTTCACGCAAAATTTTATTACAGTCAATGAGGAGAAATATATTGAATTAAGGGGTAAGAAATTTGTTGGCCGGCTTACTGGGAAGAGATATCATAATAGTGCAGGATGGAAGTAATTATTTTTAGTATTTTTATCTAAACTTTCGTTTTGCCAGCTGCAAATTCTTGCTGGGGGGTATTTATTGTATTAATTTATAATCGCTAAATTTATTTCTTGATGGAAGCGTATTTTCAGGTAGCCTTGTGTATACTCGAGGCATGGTATATTTTTACATCAGTTGATCGCTGTATGCTGTGCTGAGCAGTACCAAGTGACGCTAAAAATTTGACTCTTTGTGCTATGAGCGTTCTCCTGAAACTTGTTATTTTTGAAGACCGTGTTCATCCTTACTCAAAATCTGGTAGACCAATCGTTTTGAAATTTTGCACAGTACTTCTTCACATAATTCAGCAGGTAACCCTGGGAGCTTTTTCTTTTTTTTTTTTTGATAATTATCAACTTTACAATAACAAATTAGCCGTTTTTTCTTAGTGAAATTCGGATTTTTGGCTGCCAAGTGCCGCGAAAAATTGAAAAATCGAAAAACGCCTCCCAGCGTTACCTCGGAAACATCTCCTTTAACAAAAAAAATTAGACTTAAAATGTCAAGGACAAGGTTTTTTAACCATATTTATAATATCATGCATACAAGGTGGAAGTTGCAACTTAGCAAGCAAAATTAAACTTGAAGCTTAAGCTTTTGCTCAAAATGCAAAGTATCCCAGGGCTACACGAAATTTTTCCAAGTCTTGGATTTTCATCAGCACGTGTTATTTGAAAACATGTTGTTGTTCTACCGAAAAAATTTATGGAGCTTAGGTTTATTATATTTTATGTTCATAGTTTAGTGAATCTCCTTTCCGTTGAGCTACATTTTAAATTTCTCGAACTTCTTTAAAATTTGTTATGAATTTAGGAATATTAGCCAACACCGGATTTTTCCACTTTTTGACCGTGATTTTCATAACAAACTATAAGTGACGCAACATTTTCGTTTCCAGAGTCGTGATCTATAGCAGAAAACTCTATTGGTATCACCTAGAAAATCCTTTCCATCTTTCCTACAAGGAAAGAGCACGTGCTGATGAAAATCAAAAATTTAGCAAATTTTCGTAAAGCCTTTGGATTGTTTGCATTTTTCAGCAATAGTTTAAACTTCAATCTTTTATTTCGGGTGCGTCTCGATTCTGTGTGATATTTGATTACCTTTTTAATAAACATGGAAAAGCCTTATAACTTTTTAACAATAATTTTCTTGAAAGTCTGACGTGATGAAGAATATTTTCTTTCAGACTAGTAATTTATAAAAAAAGTGCTTTCAAAATCATCTATAATTTTTTAAAGAACAAAAAAATGGAAAATGCAGACCAGTGTAATTTTTCTGCGGACCACCAGTTGGTGACCGCTGCTCTAAAGTCTAAATCGTTTCCTGAAAAATGTTAGTACACACAAGTGGTAACAGCCCAATCAATCATACGCACTCTTCGATTGTTTTTGTATAAGGTCATAAAGTGTTGGCAGGAGATGTTATGGGCACATCATTTACTGCGCTAATTAGATAGGTGACAAAATATGTTTTTCTCTCTCCTTAACATTAAGAAACGAACGGGCTTCTCGGTGCTTTGGCTGATTGATTTTCGGCTTATGACGGGCCATAAACGAGTCAGTGTTGTAAAAGGCAGGAACCCATCTCTGTTTGAAATTATTTCCTCGAGGAAACTTAACTTCGTAGACCAGAAGTACAGTTGCCTTCCAGCTGCTCATTAATCTTATATCTCATTACGCGAATATCGCGTTTAGGTGAACGCATCGCTTCGAGTACCGCTGCTCGACTGTGCCCATTCCCCTCATTTCTCAGGTTATGCACGACCAGAATGGCAAACGTATGTATGATTTCACTCATAAATTACGACGTCTTCTTATGTACCAGCGCAGGTAGCTGCCGTTGCGCAGTTCTGCCATCCGCAGACCCATCCAGATCCATAAAGGCCGCGAGTTTTCTTCTCGACGCGATTTCTTTCTTTCAGAGCTTTCCACTTCTATCGAAACGGAACCGCCGCATCGCCAGAGGGAAAGCGAAGAGATAAAAAGCTGCCAATTAAAAACGAAACAATTCCAGATCGCCGTGTCGTGTCGGCTATATGTACAAATGCGCGATTAATGAAATTAGATGGTAACGTCCCAGCTTGCGTTTCTCCGCTGCTTAGGCCTCGCGTGCAATGCGCCTATACATACCAGGAGCGGGCCGCGCGTTAAAAAAAATAACGCCGCTGTCGTCACAACGCGAAAGGCCTGTGGAATCGCGGGTTGCCCCTAGGCGCAGTAACAATCAGAGCCAACGCACAGATGAAATTCAATCAGACGCCCTTCGCACACAAACTATCCCTCGTCCTAGCATTGCAGCCCTCGCCGTGTTTATCGGTTCTCTTTTCACCACTTCTTTCTTCATTCCTACAGAATTCTGAGCTGAGGCCATTTACATAATGTGCAAGTGGGCCCCATCCATGGAGCAGAGCCGGGCTAAATTTTATCATAAATGTACATATGTATGTACATTGCCGGGCTGTGTCGTGTTCTTTGTGATGTTGCCCCTTCCTAGTTGCACTCCCCGATCCGCACCGTTCCCGCAACATTCTGTGCAAGAGAAGCACTGAAAGCCTAGCCAACTCCGCCGCTGCTACAGTACAGGCTCGGGTTGCTTGCGATGGGAATTACGACCTTGCTGCATTAAGCCACCGAGCAAATTCGGACGTTGTGTGGATGAAGCCCGAAAGTGCTACAGCGACAGCCTACAGCGCGGTGCTTGGCTCATTCTCCTCATTTGCTCCTTCTTCCTCTTCGTTTTCATTTTCTGGCAGTTTCTTGGATGCGATTCAACTTGTTTGGTGTCGGTCGTCGGGGGCAAAGAAGTGCGGAACTTTGGAACGTTACATGGGAGAGGAGCTTTCGATTTTACGTCTGAGCACCGAGTCTGGCGTTAGATGAAACGGGAATTATGTTGGAGGGGGAACATCAAGTAATATGAGGGTTTAGGCAGAATGCAACACTTCTCTGGTCCCCAATACGATAAAACTGCAGGTATGTATGTATGTCAAATGTTTGCTAAAGGTTCACCCTGGCCTGCAAAAAACAAGTTCGGGGGCCAAGCAGTTGACAAAAGCAGGTCGCGGTCTACGCTGCACGGGCCCAACGCATTTTGCCAAAAAATCAGCCGCCGAAATTATGGCCTCAAGCGTTTCAACCAGCGCTGGCCGGTCGCGCCGCTGAAACGAGAGAGGCCTACACTGCAAAGAAAGACGGAGGGATAGCCTTGTTCAACTTCTTTCTACTGGAAGTAACTTGCCTTATTTACCTCTGTCGATCCCCTCACTCTCTTCCTTCAACAAGGTACCAACTTCTTGAAAAAAAACCGGCAAGAAGTGTTTCAGAAAAGAAAAGAATCCCATAAACTTGATGGAAGCCTGCGAGTGTGAGGTGAGGAGTATTTACTTCGACTGCGTAAAGTAAATAGTCCGCCACCGCTCGACTCGCAGCTTTTCTCTCTATTTTCCTTTTCTGTTGGATTTCTAGAATAGCTTTACATAGGCGAAGGAGCGTAGACAACGGAACGAGGCGAGACTCCGTCGAGTAAATAGATAAGTCAATAGACAAAACCATTCGAAATTTGCATGGGAAAGGGGCAGTCGGGGAACTGCGAGCCCGTTGCTGGGGATGTATAAAGTATGTATGAAAGAAAACGAAGCAAACGAAGAGCTTATGTGGGTTGTTTGGTCTTCTCTTGCATGAAGACTGCCTGGATGGGCCTTGAGCATGGTCTGTTGGCCGGTTTGTGCATCCGCATCCCTGTTTCCACCAACGTGGTTTAGCTAGCGGAACTCCAAGTTCGCTGCCAAAGATGCTAGTTAGTCAAGCGCAAAATTTGGCAACATTTAAAAAGAAGTAAAAGATTCCAAAGCTGCCGGGGTTCTGAAAAAACGCCCTTTAAGGTTCGTGTTTGATGGGCCCACAGCTGAATTCATAAAAATTAGGTTGGGATGGCTCTCCTTAGGGCAGAAGGTAAGCAAGAACTCTCGTGTTCACCTTTGCACCTTAGACGATTAATTGGCTCAATATCGGCAGGGGAGAGATTTGTTGTCCTTTAGCAGAGCCGTTCTGAGGATATACATATATACATTCATATGTACGTGGTAAATCTTTAAAACAGGCCGAGATATTCGACTACCAGCCAAAGCTGCACAAAGATTGAACTGACTAACAGCGAAACGCTCTACTTACTGCAAGGAGCATTAATTGCTTTATCCCGAGATAAAATAAACCGGTTTTGCGATCATCGCTCTAAAAGCCTTTAAAAATAATTACATAAAGGATATTTTTTAGAACACCAAAATGATTCAAATTGTTGTCGTTTATTGTCGAGCAGAGCTTTTGCAACTACCTCCCAAGATATCTCGGAATTTAAAGAACATTCATGTCGGAATGTTACAAATAACACGAAAAATGTTGCCTTCCTAATCGTCAATTATATCGCTGCATCATCACAAACCAGGGACTTCACGTAACCCCTGGTAAGATCACACGACCTTGGAGGACAATTTACAGGCCCATTTCTCGAAGTCACATTATTGCCAAATCGTGATTTCAATAAATCGTTGATTTGAATCGTTGTATGGCATGTAGCGTCATCCTGTTTAGACCACATCTAGCCAGGATCAATGTTATCCATATTTTCGAACAAATAATCAGTTATCGTGGCACAGTAACGAACGATCTGCATTAACCGTAATACGACTTCCTGCCTCATTTTAAAGAAATAAGAACTGATGATGCCACCAGCATTTAAACCGCACCAAATTTGTTGGATGTAAGGCCAGAGTCTCTTCTGGATTGTTCTCATTCTGAGACTGAGCCTCAACACTGAACAAAATTTTGGGCTAAAATAACTGACCATTGCCACAGCTCTAGAGCCGAATTAGTAAATACACGACGTAAACGATAGTCTTGTGGCTTTATAGCGGACGCTAGAATCCCAATTGCTGTGTGCATATGTGATGACGTGTTGATGTTGGTGTATCATACAGACAGTATGTGGCACGGAATTTATTCAACGTCTAAATTTGTTTATTCCTCATTACCAATGTCGTCTTGGTGAGCGTTCATTCTTTGTCCAGTTGGCTGCTGCCTGCCAATATTCAGGAAACAACGTCTACCAGATCCTTCTAATCTAGTTTTTGATATAAGCAATTGCTGCTTAAGCACGGATTTTGATAAAACTGTTACTTCGTTTTTCGTTCACATTACCTTTTATTGTATTTTATTTTTGCTATGGTTTTTCTTTTCATCTTCATTTCCTTTTTGAATTTTATTTCCTTTTAATTTGCTAATTATTTTTCTACAATTCAGATGTTATTCTTTGAACTTGTAATTAATAGATTATTATTTTGTAACATTTTTGCGAGAATTGAACTTTACATACAGGATGGAGATGCACAATATGTCATGATGAGCCCTAAACAAGCCCAATTGCTAACGCGCCGTGAAATCCGAAAATTTGATCGTCGATCACACGTCTACTCACAGCGGCAATATTTTAAACAGTCCATGGACACATCTAAAACGCTTACTCTTTCTTCAAAGTATTGACTTTGTTGGGAATTGTTTGCTGGGAAGAGCTATCATGCCGACCATAATGAAAAACCACAAGTGGCATGCTAATTATTTGTATTTTTATTTATTTATGACTTGAGAAGACCAACTTAAGACTGGCAAGACCCAGCCAACACAAATTTAATGCTGCTACAGACGGAACAATTCGTCGGGACGATCAGCCAACAAAACCAATAAGTTGATGTCTGTGGGCTTTCTGCCGGCTGTAAAATTTATTTTTATTGCTGAAAGAATTTTTCAATTGGTTGGGTGAACCAGCCAACTTGACCCAATCCCCGATAAATTGCTGACCTGTGCTAACCAACCAACGTACGTAAGCAATTATATAATTTATTTAGTTGACCGTTGTACAGTGTTTTCCGTAGAACAAGCTAGCTGGACAAAAATATTTCAAAGGATTTATGATGTGTGATTTGTGAATTTCTCTCTTTGTTATACCCACTGAGTTATAATATGTATATACTTAGGTTTTGGGCTTATTTCTGCAAAATGGTCAGGAGGGTAGAAGGGCAATTAATCCGAAAAAAGTCCTTCCCCTCGATTTCGATGAAATTGAAATATGTCATAAAAGAGGTCATTCAGGTCAACTATTATTTTGAACACATAGTGCAGAAGCCTACAGGAAACCCGCGGAAGTAATTCAAAAAGGGGACTTCCCCCCGCCCGAATTGGAGGAAAGTGAAATTTGTATTATATGTATATTGTATATTGTATATATTGTAAAAATATATCAAATCATACACATATACACTATACAGGGTATTTTGTAAAAATTGACTATTATTATTTTATTTTTATCTTCGGATCTACTCAACCCAGCACATCAAACACATGCCAAACCACAACTACCTCAATGTCATTTTCAAAAATGTCACCAATGTTGATCTACCTCTACAACTGCAAGTATAGTCGCCTCTGAAGTTGAAAAGATGTTCTGAAGTTTCCCACGTTCATGTTTTTCCCAAATTTTCTCTGAAATTCACCTCTTTTTTATTTTTATTAACTTTATCATCCGTTTAGCTTTTCAAAAAGATAAAAAACGTCCAGATAAAGAACTGATGTACAAGTTTCTACTTAGAAAACCTTAATTAACCCCAAAATGTTTTCTATTAAATTAAAACTTATTACAGTTAATGGTTAAAAGTTTAATTTGAATTAATGTTTTTTTTAAATTCAGATAAAATTTAAAGACACATCTACTACGGATTTTTTCACAAATCTCCTGTACAAATATCTTTAATGCTATTAATATTTTCTCCCTTGAATAACGACGGAAGTATCAGAAAAAGTTTAAGTACTCTTATTGCACACCATGCCGCCTACACAATATTAGCTATCCGATAAGCTATAAATTATGACACGAGAGCATCCAACTGTATTATTTTATGTCCAATTAATGTCAAAAATTGCCGATATTTTGAGGCGTGCATTTAAAATTTCTTTTTTTAAATGATGTCACAAAAAAGTTAAATAAATATTTACTGGCTGTAATAGCGGGAATTGCTACCGGGAACTTATTTAGTACGTCTGTTTCGGCTTGTCTTAATATTCTTTTTATCTCTAGAGTTTTTAGATTGTCTAGTTTCTGGCCTTTGTCTTCTATGTGTCCCAGACATTCTTTGAAAACGCTGATAAATTGGAGACACCAATTAGTTGGTTCTTTTATCGAGACGACAAATTGGCTGTAGCCGGCTTAAGGCGGTGTGTTTCTGTAGGGAGCCTGCTGATCAGCCCTGCAAATTGCCAGCAACATTCGGACGTGACTCGTGAGTAGCCGGCCTTAGCGCTGCCTAGTGTCTAGTGCCTGCGTGAACAGTGAACAGGAAAAGAGAAAGCAGAGAGAAGTTCACTGTTCTCATTGAAATGCAGTGATCGTGTCGTACCTATGAATCTTTTTAATGAAGAGGATGACGCTCACTAGTAGGGGCAGCGAGTAGTGCACTTGCCGATTACGCTGTATCACTTGCATAAACCCCCCAGAACCTGCGGTGCTTCTTGAAAAGGACAGATATGCAGCCCATTCAGAAGAGTGCCTCAGTGACCCCATTTAAGCTGTTTTGTCACCGTGTCCACACTTGAAACATTCAGAAGTTTATTCGTACAATAACAGTGCTTACTGCTTGGCGCCCACATATATTAGCTGGAGGAACAACTACGCTGAGGGTGTTCTACAAACACCTCATATGGCTTAAATAGAAACATAATTCTTCAGCACCGCCATCCATCCCCATCCCATTCTGCCGCACAAACCTACCTACTAATCGGACGCTATAAACGGCACTGGTGCTGCCAGGCAGGGGCCCCGTCGCCAGTTTCTGTACACGGGACACCGACCAGAAAGCTATATGCCCCTCGCCAATACACCTCACTGGCTAGCTGCTGTTCGACTCAACCCCAAACCGCTCAACTTTCTCCATCAGTTCTCATTACCTAGACTAGAGCTTTCTGAGCTTTCCGAAAAATACCTCTCGGTACTCTTGCAACACATCGTTCCAGCTCAAGGCTTCCCACCCCAACCCAGCCACTAACAACACACCATTACCGCCTATGCAGCGCGAACTGCATTGCTTACACGTGATGATTTCGCCTGGGAGCTGAGCTGGTAAGCCAGAACAGTCGAGGCAGAATGTCGTGGCACAGAGATGTTATTTGCAATTGACAGCGCGGAGTGGAACAGTGAAATCAAAACGACTGGCAGAAATCGGAAAACCACAAATAATTGGAACAAAGCACAGAGAAAATTATCTCTTATAATGAGGGGCACGCAACTCGATAGGCAAAAACTGCTTTAATTGACGCACACACCGAAATTCGGCATATAGAAGCCCCCGGTCGCCTGCTCTTGAAAGCTTTTCGTGTTTTACATAATTGATGTTTTCAGGGTGTTCCTTAGATGCTCAGGACGGGAAAGTGTGCGGTGTGCTATTCGAATAGCATTACGCCAGGCTCTCTGTTCAAAGCGATTGCTTTTTAATCCCAGGCCTGGTAAATAGAAGCGAACGTCGGCAGCTGCTATTTACCCGGCCTTTGGTTCTCGCCCGCTTCTCCTCTTTCTCAGAAACGCTTAGGTACAGGCATGTGTTCATTGTGTGGCTGAGTGATTTTCGCTTTGGAAAAAGTCCGGCGCGGGCTAAGTTCGTTGATAAATAAGCCGTGAATCGAGCCGGGCCGCGTCGCTTGTGTGCGAAAGAGGGGAATTATCACCGGGTTCCTTCTATCGCTTTCGTTTCGTTTCTACCTCCACTCGATTGGAAATTGTTTTCCACTTCTTTTTTCGGATTTCCTTTCCTTCCGCGAATTCAGTTCGAAGCTGGCAACAGACCCGTTGGGTGTGATGTGTTACGCTGTGTTACGTAGTGTGTGACAAAGGAAAATAGATTCCCCAGTTAGTGTCTAATTGCAACAATTCCACGCCGAAAAAACCGCCGCAGTAAGCCATCCGTGAGAGCGACGTCTGACTGGTCGTTGGGGAACTGCCCGTGCTGCCTAACCGGAAATCTGTGTCGAACCGTCGGCAAATTCAAATTCTCAATTCTGAGGCCGCACGGTAAACAACTGGCGCAATTGTTTATTTTGATTATTCAGACTCTGGGTTGATCAAGCTGCGCTGTGTCGCGACGACTCCGAGCTGAACCATTAACCGCGCATTGTGTTGTGTGCCAGGCCAGCAATTGTGGCTTATTTACTTCCTTCGTTCCGCACCGGCAGTCCGTACATCGTTCGTTTCGGCTCACGGGCCCGTTCAGTTGGTCATATAACCTGTGGAGGCCTCCGTGCCTCGATAGTTGGTATATAACGACTGCACACTTATGCATTGCTGTATGCTTGTGCGTTGAGAGATCAACGGACGATTATGAAACAGCCTGATGTGGGATATGACAGAGGGAGAGTGCGAGCATCGGATCATTCGTAAGTGCGAAAGGACCAAAGTCAGTGTTTCGAGGAACGATCGTACCTAAATGGGATAATTTGACGCCGGTGTCGTCACTGTTGAAACATTTTTCAAAACGACTTTCGCGTAAGGGGACTGTTTGCTGTCGCCAAATTTGCTAACTAAACCGTAACGCTGTTTGTTGATATAGTGCAGTGTTAAATTGTGAGAAGTGCTCCTGCAGCCACCCTAATACCCAAAGGATACGCGAATTTTTGGATATTCCACAGCTCGTCGTGGGAGATCGCCAAAAGCAACAAAGCCGACAGTGGCTTACAAAGTGTGTTTTCCATGTGAAGTTGTAAAATATTCGAAAGTAACCGAAGTCGGCTCGACAAAGGCGCGTTTCTACGCAAAGAAAACCCGTACAGGGACTACTTGCTCTGCTCGTCGACCCTCCTTATTTACGTGCTATGTATATCGGCTACAGTACATGCCCGCGCGTCGCATATTAAGCACGAGAAGGGTCCCTCGCTCGACTGCCGGTTCTTAATTCGCTTGACATCCCCTTGTAAATAGCGCGGCCCGCTGAGTATATGGTCCGTCAAATACGAGGATTATTCGGGAGTTGTGTGTTGTTTCTGTTTTCTTTCGTGCAGTGGAGTGTAAAGCAAAAGCAAAGGTAAAGGCAGAAATAAGTCTAATTAAAAAGGAAATTAAAGAGTGAAGTGAAGCGCCCGTTCTCGGGAGCTTAACGATATGTCGCGACGATTGTGTGAAGTTTATGAAGTGTACTCCCCGCTAGCCCACGTGGATTACTAGTCTCTCCTCTGAGGAATTCATCAGCTCCATTCACCGCTCTTCCGCCAAGGGTAAGCTTCGTTCAATGATCAATTTAATTTTGGCTGCTTGGCGGTCATCTCTCTTGCGCAGGCATACCCTGTATTTGCCGTCCCTTACCCTGGTACCCGACAGCGATAGGTCTGGTACGGGATTCGGTTGACTCATTTATTGTCAAAATTCTTCCTCAACTCGTCTCCTGCAGGGCTGCTGCTGCTGCGACGCGAAGCCCAGACTGCTTCCCTGGCGTATCCGTACCGTATACCTGAGGTCCCGTCCGATCCGTTCAGCTCGTCCTTTTGCCTCGAAGAATTCTCTCATTTTTTTCCTTTTTGAAATCGGATTCGACCCTCTGCCCTCTTAGAAACTCGATGAGGTGCAGCAGTTTTTTCCCTTCGCTCGTTCCCGAAACATATTTGGAGTAGAGCTATGAAAAAAGAGGATTTTGGAAGGAAAGAATGAGAATGAGAGGACGCGAAGAAATCGCTGTAAGCTAGAGGGAACGGGTGCGGCCAGGGCTGGTGCCGGATGTCATGGAGATAAGATGAATTGTCCTTTGATAACATTTACAATTTTTGTTATTCTGCCGTTTGGAAGAAACCTGCCTGCAGTGCAGGCGTTCGTTAAGTTTATGAGGTGGGGCTACACGCTGCACTTTTTGCGCCTTTGTGAACAGCTGTTTTCCAACCATCCCGAGGAGGAGGTGCATTGTTATTTCGATGCTGCTGAACGTCAATTATGTGCAATAAGACTCGAGTTTTGTCCTGATAATGTACAGTAATACCGATAACTCCATTACAAACGTAATTCTGCACCGTTAAAATTAAAACATTTCGGCAGTGTTCAGATAATAGTTGCTTTGTAAATACGACAATAAGTAGTTCGAACAACAATCTCGAAATGAAAAGTTTACGGGATATTACCTGATTACCGAGTTGTGTAGGATCACAAGGTTAGCAACAACATGGCATTAATCTACACGTTTATGAACGTGGGTAAAATCCGAAAAAAATAGAGCTGCAGAGTTGGAATTTGAACAGATCATTAGCATAAAAGCTCTCAATGAGACACGCTCTCCTTAATTTGTGTTCTTTGTACTCGTTTCGGATGGGACGCTTTCTACTTCACCGCAAGCTCAAAAGTCAAATCGTGACGAATGAATCTATATTATCTAAGCGTATTTGCGTTATTGGCATCCTCACGAAATTTACCCCCGGCCCCCTTAACATACCATACACATATCAATGAAGTGCTCTCAGAATTGCAAAACAAATCACTATGAGTATCAGAAGGATCAGTACTTGGACGTTATCAATCTAGGTACCTATATAATTAAAACGCTAACGCGAGAGCTTGTGAGTTTGATTTGTATTAAAAATTTTTAAAATTCGGATAAAATTTCAAGACACATTTACTACGGAATTTTTCACAAATCTTCCGTACAAAAATTCTTTAATGTCACTTTTTGTACTCTCTGTACTAAAAATTTGTATTAAGTACATTAGCACAGAAGCGCGGTCTTTTTTAGGGGGTTTTACACAAACATAAAAAAAAAAATTTCGCCGTTGAATAACGACGGAAGTATCAGAAAAAGTTTGAGTACTCTTATTGCGATTGAAAGAATAGGTTTGATATGGAGTGGACAGAAGGAGAGAGCAATGTAGAAGTGTCACAGATTGCATCCTTTTTTGATCCGCGATATAAAGACTTGCTGGCTGACCCAGAACAGGCTAGAGCACATCCGATCTGCAGCCAAACAACTTTTGCCTAAACTTGAAAATTAGTGAGACGGAGGTTCCAGCCAAGAGGAACAACGAAAAAGTGCACTAGAGTTTTTTATTTAATATAAATGAAAGTGAATCAACAAGGGATGTGTTATCTCAATTTAATTCCTATTTAGCTCTTCCGCAAATTCCATTAACGCAAAACCCATTATCATGATGGCAATGCCAAGAAACTGCACTTCCCAATGTTGCTTGTCTTGGAAGAAAATTCCTTAATATACCAGCAACCTCGGCTACATCTGAACGAGTATTTTATACAGCAGGAAATATAGTAAGCTCCAACAGAAGTTGCTTAGATCCCGATAATATTAACATTCTTGTATTTCTTTTCCAAAATAAAGATTTAGTTTTCTGTAATTAACTGTAAATTATAATGAATTATAAAGTCTACAATTTATTAACTTGTATTTCTTACTTCTTAGTGCATTCTACAGGACTCAAATACTTGAATACTCCCAAACTCTAATACTCGAATACTCCTGAAATGAGTACTCAAATTCTTCCTCACTCGAGTTCTCGGATCTTTTTGCTCCCAAGTACTCGAGTGCTCAAAACTCCTTTACTCAAACTCGGATCTTTGAACTCGAGTACTCAAATACTCAATTATCCGAATCATTCTTAGAGCCGTAGTATAAAATATAATTAATTTTTTAATACGCAGAAACAGCTGCAAAAACTTTCTTTAAAGTCAAAAGTGCATTTTGCATTTTGTTTTTTAGTGCCATTGATATTTTCCCACTACAGCTGCTTTTCCAAGCATGACAACTAATTACCGCATTACCTTTCAAAACGATCATATTAATTTTATTTTTAAATTTAAAACAATTGTACGGGGTGATTCTATTCGACTACGACTCTCTATCGACTACATTGTTTTTATACAAAATTATATAATATGTTCCACATTAAAGTGCTTTTCCGGGTCCGGCAAAGTCCGGGGTGCAGCTTGACTTCTAGCCACACTCCGGACTTCACGAATTGGATTTGAAACCACATGAGAATTATGAATTATTTATGTGCTCATTATGTACCGCAAAAAAAATGTTTTGCTGCACTTTTAAGTGCTTTGTTAAAAGTTTCAAAGTGCGAATGTCATACGAATCATATCGTCGTATCTTATACATGTTGAAGTGCGTATATTGCATCTATAATAAGTTTTACATGACGTCCGTTTTATAAATGCAAAACTACCCTGCAATTGCAATATTCAGCTTTATGTTGTAAATTGCTGAATACTGCGATTGTAGGACAATTTTACATTTTTGAAAATGGCAGTAATGAATTTTAATTCCAACTCGCACAACACTTTAAAAACAACTACGCAAAACAACAATTTACTCCTTCATAGCCGATAAACGAGTGGGATCGGAATTCACAAATTCCTTCACAAAATAAGCATAATAACAGTATTTCCTGCTGTGCTTAACCAAACCAACACTACCGCACGAAGTGGCAAATACAAGACCGAACAGGACGGCTTAACTCCAACCGACACAATTTCCTCCGACTTCATCGGGGCACGCGGGCTTAGTAAACTTTGTCAGCTTTAAAAGCTGGTTGTTTTTCTTTGCTACCGTCACGTCTCATGAATCAGGCTGTCATTCCGGGAGTTACCCAATTTTTGAACGTCGCAGATATAGGAGTGGATATTTTTAGTTGAGTGAGCCAGCACAACAAGATGAGCAAATATGTCTGGTCCTTGAATGCTCTATTTATTTGTCCCCCAGGACGAGGGTTACATAATTGATTTCCTGACTTTCGATTTTTCTTTACGATTTTTTTTGTTTTATCCACCCACTGACAAGATTTTTCCTCTTCTCTTTTCAGGTTATATGAAGCGAATATGTCACCGCAACCCGGAGTTCTGCCTTCGGAATCACCTCCACAGTCACTGGTCACGACCAGTTACAGTGCCGTAAAAACAACGAATACAACTGAAATGACATCTGCTGCAAAAATTGAAGTTAAATCGGAAAAACCCACTATTTCCGATTGTAACGGTAAAAGTGACATTAGTACGACTTCAAGTGAGTCTGCCCCGTCGTTGTCATCTGCACTCCAATCGCCGCCTTTACCCACAGCTAGCAGTGCAAACAGTTCGAGGACTAATGCCCTCAGTGATAATGCAGTTAGTAGCAGTAGTAGTAGTACGGCGGATGGTGGTAATCAAAAGGCTGAAATTGGCCACGACTCAAGCGAAAAGACTGACGGCGCAGATACTACTGACTCTAGTTTCGCCGAGAAGGAGAAAGCAGATGATGGTGACGAGGTGGCTCTCGAGCGACCCAGACGAATACTTCTGAAAGCCGTCAACCCACATATCATCTGCAACCTGTGCAAGGGTTACCTGATCGACGCGACGACCATCGTGGAGTGCCTGCATTCCTGTAAGTACTTCCTTTTTAGCGTACCACCCACGCATTTCTTAATTTTAAACGCGTTGCTGTTCAAACGGACTGCTTACATTCACCGGCATGGCAGTGCGAATTTTAGTCAGTAAAGTTTATTTAGCAGCTGATATTATTCCTTGCTAAGTGTAAAGTGCTCCTCTCCGCTCGCCTCGTGAAGAAATGTTTTTCTGTCTATCTCGGCTGCGTTGCGAAGTATCAGCAGCCATACGGGTTGCGCATTAAGCAAATCCACAGGCTCTGGACTTGAACTTTGCGAGGTCCATAACCAACTGCAAACGTCATGTGGCTGGAAAGTTTTGCCTTAATTTTCTTGCAGTCGCCACAACAGAGCGCAAATCCTTCCTGACACCGGCTCGCACTCACGTAAGTCCCACGACCAATTCCGAGAAAGTGCAAAGTTTTCTAAGTGGCTGGCCTGCCTGCCTGGAGTGTGTGCACAGTGCCTCTCTTTTGCCGCCGCCGCCGTCACCAGCAGCAGCGTTTTGGGCTATGCGCCCCAAATTTTTCCTTTTAAAGCTGTTTTTGATGGTGTTCGCCTTTTCTGTTCTATTTTCTGACTAAAATTTGCCAGACTTTGTGGGATTTATGGTCTCCTGTACTTGCTCGCATCCTTCAAGAAAGAGACCCCATCCGACTAATGAGTAGGCTGACACCGCTGGAGGATAAACTCTTAAAATGTCCCGTGCGCTATTAATTTTTGCAGCCCACTTCATTATAATCGGTGACGGGGGCATAGGGGATGAGAGCCTCCTAATACTACTCCTCGTCTCACTACATTCGGTACTCCTCTTCTGGCCATCTCAAGCCCTGGGCAAGCATTCACCTTAAATCGACCCACCACCAAGTACATACCTTTTGTGATTCGAAAGGAAGACAGCCTCCTTCCGAGTCCCCTGTACCGCTGGAGTAAGAGATAAGAGGAGGAAGCTGTTGAAGTTTCCACAGCTTTTCGCACAACTTTAAAGCAGCGTTTGCAAGAACAACAACAACAGCAGCAAGCAGTCGCCGCGCCAACCACCCCTCGAACACAGTCGCCTTGTTTCAGGCCTGCCCGACCTACTAGAGGCCGGCGCGCTACTTTAATTTCACTCCCTTCTCACCAATGCCCATGGAGTTTCTTCTGTTTGCATGGATGCGATGCTTTTTTTTCTGGAATTACCGCTTTTTGCAGCGGTCGTCTGTTTCGTACGCTGTTTATTTTTTTGCGTGGCTGAAATGCTTTCAAAGGAAATTATGTTCCCGAAGGAATTTTTTTAATAACTTTGAGGTAAATTGCTATCTGGGACTGGGTATCGCTTTTGCTGTGATCCCTTTTTTCGGGGGTGCCGTCACAGACCGGACTGAAGTAAATCGTGCCAGAGATGATGGGAACGATTTTCGAAAACAACAAGTGGCGCTCTGTGGTTTTCGTCTGTTCACTTGGCAAAATATGAATTGATTTTATTTAAATATGTATGTCGGTTCCGATGCGTGCCCAATGATGCGTTTTCTGTGCTTTAAGAGACTGTCGATTTTCTATAGCTGGCGCTGTTGTTTGTATGTGGGTGGGAATATTTTCTGTTTCGATTAATAAGAATCTCTCATCGTAAATCGTCGTATTTATGTATGCATGAACGTGATGGCCATATAAATGCTCCAAACTCTCAATCGATTACAATTTCTATCCCCCATTATATTCTTTAATTAGAAATCACTCATAACAACTTTTTTTATGGAAAAAGCTTGTCAAGAGCAAGTTGTATGCATCAGCACACATTAGCACCCCTTTTTTTCGGAAATTGCCGTTTTTTCGTGAGTTCCTGATAGATTTCACAGTTTCGGAGTTCTTATTGGAAAAATAAAGGAGTGCCGATGAGTTAAGCTTAAAACTCTTAAAAAACGCTTTAGGGGTGCTAACTTCACGTTATACTTAGACCCGCTCTTTAGCGGATAGTAGCTCCGAGACCAGCGACTGAACACGTAGAACGATCCGTTTTCATAGCAATTCTTTGAAGTTGAACCTTTTCGGTCGCCATATTGGATTCACTATTTTTTCCTTTTTTTTAAAGTTTTATTAGTGATGTTCCATGTTCAGTTCATAAGCTTTAAATCAGTGTTAGAATAATTAAAATTGATGCAGAAATAAACTCACAAAAGAAATCACAAGTTCTCGTGTTTTATTGCTAAAAACAAAACGGTATTAACAGTTTTTATTAATTGCACTAAATATTACAGTGTCTTCAAAAATCCAAAGCAAAAGCAATTCTTGAGGTGGATAGTGAGAGCTTTAAACAAAGTATTAGTTTGGGCAAAATTAATATCGGTTGGGATAGATGTGCAGTGTTCAAAAATATTCAGGTTAAACGGTGTTATAAGTGCTGGGGATTGAAGATTGTAAAAATAATATTATATGTGCAAAGTGTGGAGATAATCATAATACGAAAGAATGTGAGGTGGAAGGCTGTAAGTGCAATAATTGTGTTACGAGTATTTCGAACAGGAAATTTGGATTAACACGTTCCCGCCGCCAGCGGCCGTATTTGCAGTTCTCGGCATCTGACGGCTCTCAAACTCCTAGTTAGGGTTCCGTACTCGAAGGATGCCCTATTTCCTTTCCGTCCGTCTGTCTGTCAGCGGGCTTTATCTCATGAACCGTAATAGGTAGAGAGTTGAAATTTCCACAGAGTGTGTATTTCTATTACCACTATAACAACAAATAATGAAAAAACCAAGATGGCGATTTTAAAAATGGCCGCCATGCAAATTAGGAAAAAAAATTTCGATTATGTTATAGCGCCGCTCTTGTTTCTTTTACAAAAGTAGTTAAAAAGTACATAGTGTTATATCTTGTACGATGGTACGAAACGCTTCGTGTGTGAGTTCGACTCGCACTCGACCGGTTTTTTTTGTTTCATCGGGCGGCGCTGTTGTGAACATTGATTTCTTTCTTTGTACCACTAATGATGCGTGCCGCCCGATGGGACAATTGTGTATGTAACACCAGTGGTACAAGCCGTCCAATGGGACAGTCCTCTATGTACCACTAGTCGTACATGCCGGCGGGAACGTTTTAAGCCTTCATGTGAATCATGATTCTACAATCGTAATTTATAAGTTTGATTTTATAATAATAATCGAAACTCATCTAACGGAGGATATAATAATAATAATCTTTATTTAATATTGTACAAAAGCCAAGCTTTATAATGTACACTACAAATGTGAATAATAGATTTAAAGAAAGACGTTGCAAAATTTATAAAACAATTCCAAACAAGAATCAAAATGTGTTGCAGAAGAGTGTGTATTGGCAACTTGAGACTTACATGGAAACAATTGAATTGATAGTAGAAAATCAGTCTGGTTTTCGGAGGAATCATTCATGCGAAACTTCTATTAATATGGTCTATAGCCCGTATAGCAACGAGCATTTAAGATAATTATTAGAGACGTACTACTGTTGTAGCTGCAGAAATATGGAGAAAGAGATACAGAACTGTTGTGGTTTAGGGATTTTTTTAACTCATAGGCGGCAGAAAACCGAAGTAAATGGTCAGGAGTCCGAATCTTTACATCCCAATCCTTGGAGTTCCTCAGGGGTCCGTGTTGAGAACATTATTGTTCGTCATCTACATCAACAATCTACAACGAGTTCTAAAAAACGCAGAAGTGGCACTGTTCGCGGAATAGGGCAATGTGTTGCATTCTATATTGTAATAGATGCACAAGTGTTAATTTTATGTTACAGGCAATTAAATGGCTAAGTATAAGACAAATGTTAAAAATGCATATGCTTTAAACTGACTATAGCCTGTTAATCGACGCGAAAAAATAAAGGCCAATCATTCTATAATATATAAATTCAACATTCTCATTTTCACACCAAGGGAAAGTGGCCTCAAAATACTGGTCTTGGCGGTTAGTAAGGCAGAACATCTGGCTGTGATGTCACGTTCAACGGTCACCTCGAATTTCCCACTTGGCAAAAATGATGCGATTCGAAGGGGAATTCAATGCGAAATTTGCTTAATATTCCAAAAACTCCTCTAAATATCCGTACGAGCTGAAAAATATTCCAAATCCTTCCTCGTCCCTTGCGAAGGCGGAAAACACGTCAAGTCAAAAAGTTTTCTAATGTAACAATCTCCAGACATCCTCAAAACTTTTCCTTTCAACAACTTTTCACTGGCATTCGGAAAACTTTTTTCCTTTTTACCTTTTGACCTTTCCCTGCACGACCAGAAGCAAGAAAATCGTTAAGACTGACTGCTTTGGAATGCTCCCCTGTGGTGTCGCGGTAGGAGAAAAAAACTGAATTTCATTTTTACTGATTTCGCAAGAAAGAATTTTTCGCGATTGGTGCCGCGGTAACGTACTCCCGGAAAATCGAGATTCAATGACGAGTGATTTAATCGATGTGGCAGGGCTCTGTCCTTCGTAGGCACTGCAGCTCCATGAAAAAGTATTATTGCAAGGAGAAATGCTTGAGTTTCTCTGATGGTGCTTGTCTGGGCTTGGAAGGATTCCACGGATGGGAGCAACTTCCTTCGAAAGAATTCACTGAGGTGGAATTTTGATGGTTTCTGTGATTCCTTCACGTGGGTCCAGTTATGATGTTAGGGACTCCGCAGTGAATATAAAAGTTGTAATGAGGGTCTTATCCCCTTCAAGTCGAATCCGGATCCTTGCATCAATGAAACATAATCTCGGAGGGTTCCTAAAATCATGCCGAAATGTTTTGTGGACGTCTGTTTCCTTGTGAATGGGATATTTGATGTTTATCCTTGA
The DNA here is from genome assembly GCA_947538895.1 of Neoitamus cyanurus. Taxonomy (NCBI): domain Eukaryota; kingdom Metazoa; phylum Arthropoda; class Insecta; order Diptera; family Asilidae; genus Neoitamus; species Neoitamus cyanurus. Next base: position 696,858 of record OX384541.1, read on the forward strand.
AATTACAAAATAATTTGCCCTACCAACACTTCTGGGTTAGGGTTGTCGAAAATGAAGAGACGCACCTGCTCCCCTGCAATTTATAATTTCATATGTTCGAATTAACCCCCCAAAAACACTTAGGGGGCTCACCAGACCTGATCCCACTCGAATCGGTGGCGTTTATTCAATTAAATGGAAATTCGCATCAACGATGCATCGCAAACCGGATCCTGGATCCAGAGCTCGAATAAAGTACCAATTGAAAGGGCAATTTACACATGTTTTCCAAGTTAATGGAATTCATGGTTGTCTCCTGTTCCTGTCTGCCAAATCAGTCGACATACGGAACCCCGAGATACAAGCTGCGCTGTGTGCTCTACTCTACAGAACCAGAGTGCACCAGGCTGCTCGCCGTGCATTGTGGCACGAATAATTCAAGACGGGAGCGCAACAGACAAGGCCTACAGAGAGTTCCAGTTCGGTGTGTTTTATAACTAAAACCGGGTTTGCCGGGAGGCGAGGCTCAGGGGAGCATCGCGGCTTTGTCCTACCCACGTCGCAGCATCAGATCCAGTCGCTTGAGGTAACCGCAAACATCGAGGGGCCCATTAAGCAACCGGAGTAAGAGTCCCAGCTACACGGCGGCCGTAGCCACATTTATTTATTACCCGACCGCCTCTTGTGGATGTTGGTGCTCAGGCGTAGCTCCCGGCAGCAGCGCGGGTGTCGAGTGGCACGGCTGCAGAACCTATGCGTTTCGTTGTTTTGTGGCAGCAGTAATACCAGCTCCATTTTTACGTGCATCCAGTTAGATGCTTTTCTGGTAATCAGCAGTCAGCCAGGCAAGGCGAACAACCTAAGCTCCAGTCGAGCCTGAAAGCTCCTCTTTGCAGGAGTTTGGCCAGGGCTTTTGTTGAAAAATGAGCTTTCCGCATACGTAGGCCTCCCAGTTACTCGCCACTGCCATTCAAACAGGCTCAATTAATCACGTGAGAAATAATCGGCTTAGATGGAAATTAGACAGTGGCTACAAAGTTGGCGAACAGAGCCGAGTGCCCAAGGGATTTTAAAGCAATTTTTCAGGCGATTTTAGTCATGAAGTCACACTTGATTAACGCGAAAATTTTCCTTTTCTCTTCCAGTTTGCCACAGTTGCATCATGAAGCACCTGCGCACCGAGCAGTATTGTCCTCGCTGCGAGATGATGATCAACACCGCTAAGCCAAATATCAAGTAAGTACCAATCCCACGGGATTATCATACATCTATTGCAATTTAATCGCTGTCCTGCTGTCCGGTAAAGACTAGCGATTTTCCCTCGAGGCTGTTTGCAGAAATTTCTCTTTGTGGGGTAGTAATTTTCCTAGAGATGAATGCGTCCGATCCCCTTATGCCCTGGGCAGACTAGAGCTCTTGAACTCGTTTCTGACGTCAAAATAACATTGCCATTGCTGAACTACTTCCAAGATCCGCACAATTGCACTGGTTTAAACTGAATTTTTTTAATTGTTGCTGCTGTTAGCGCCAGCGGCGGAAAAATATGTTACTATAAATTTGTCCATGCTTAAGGGGTTATTCTCATGTGAACGCATGAATTTTACCTCTTTTTTGGGTTTTTTTTTTTTTTATAAGACAATAAAACTCAATCGTTTTAATTTTTTTATATGTTTTTATTTGTATCTTACACTGTATAAAGAAATTGTTATTTTTGCTTATTTTAGATTGTTTCCATGTTTTTTTTTAATTAAACTAGACACCAAAAAAAAGAAGCAGGAATGAAAAAGTCGAATGGATTATTGTTCAGTAGGTCTGTCGCTATCGTCCGTATTAGAATTAATCAATTTCATTGAAAAAAAAAAAATGGCGGACTGTAGAAAAAAAAGTTACGGAAATCTTGGTTTTTTTTTTGGTAAAAATCGTTTAAAAAAAATAAGAACATATTTTCGAAAATAAACAATTCTAGTACGGACGATAACTATTAATGGGTGGAAGAACATAAATAAATTTCAAAGCAATCGGTTGATTAGTTTTTTTGTTAGGACCTTGACCGTTCTAGAAAATGATGTTTCGAGTAAAATGCGTTTAAAGTTTCAAGAGCAGAATTTTCGTGGAAAATTTATACTTACACTAATCTGCTATGCCTGGACCATACAATTTCACAATTCACGACAAAACTTTATATACACTATTCCACATATACACAGGTAGGTAATATACTAAAGTTACCGTTAGAAACTCCGTACGCAGGTAAAAAATACCGGTGAAAACAATAGAAATGTAGCAGCTGGCGCGGCGGCGATAATGAGTTGTAACTTATTTAATACTAGGAATTTCGGTCTGAATTTTTCACAGCATATTTTCAATAGGTTTTACTATCGGAATATGAAAAAAAATCGATTTTTCAAAGTGGTCACATGAGAATAACCCCTTAAATGAAACTTCTTTTTCAATGTGTGTTTGCAAACATAAGTACGGAAAATGAAAGGAAATTATGAATAAAAAATGTAACTCGATTTTTCAATAGTCAGGGAGAAGTTTACGGTAACTTTAAGGATTTCTATAAAATGCCAGCGAAGTGTCAAACGGAGAAACTGAACTATTTCAATGTAAATTGAACGGCGAGTTGAACCAGTTCTTAGATGTCAAACGTAACGTCACGATAGGAATTTATGCTATTGGTCTAGTTTACAGTGGAAATCAAAGCGTTTTATAGGATACCGGAGCCAAATGGCAAAAACGGAACGCTTATAATTTTGTCATATCCGTCTGTCCGTATGTAACAGCCTTATTACTACTCTCCAATGAGCAAACCAACCACCCACCAGTTGGCTGAATTGACTGATTAAAATACGTTCGTACACATTCCTATCAATGTAGATGTGACATATCAGAAAGTTGGTTGTGTTTACACTTCAATTATTTTTACAATCCTGACGAAAGAAAAAGTAACTCTACTTAGTACATGATAAGGAACTTTAAGTTGTTGCGTGTACGACACGCACTTGCCTGGTTTTTGTAGGCAAATCTCATTCTTTCCTTTTAGCATCGCCGGGCCCCGTGATGGTGTTTTTGAGTTCGTCGTTGCTTTGACTGTTGCTTCTGACGACCGGGTTGTCGCGATTCAACGGGAAGCTTTCGAATTTTTCCCGTTCCGCTGCTTTGCTCGTAATGCTTAAAGCTTTAATTAGCAAAAGCCTCTTTTGGAGGGTTGGTGGCTGGGTCTGCTTTAAAGCATTTCGAACGCTAATTTTTACTAAAAGCGACCACTCTGCAAGCAGCGGCTTTAATTATTTCCCTGAATTTCTCCGAGCAGACCAATAACAGTATGCGCGACACAGAGGCTTCCAACTTTTCAATGGTAGTTTTATTTATGCAGGGAGCCCTTACTAACACAGTTCTAGATAAAATCGATTTTATATTTTTTGCTTGGGGTGATCTCAACTGCCACGCAAGGAATAATTTTTAAAAAAAACTTTTACTGCGAAACAAGGACTTAAAGTTTTCACAGAGTGTGTATTTCTATTGTCGCTATAACAACAAATAATGAAAAACCAAGATGGCGAATTTCAAAATGGCCGGAATGCAAATTAGAAAGATTTCCATTTTGTTATAGTGCCTCTCTTGTTTCTTTTAAAAAAGTATTTAAAAATTACATAGTGTTATATCTTGTACGATGGTACGGAACCTTTCGTGTGCGAGGCCGACTCGCACTTGACCGGTCTTATTTAAGGCACTTAATGTGCAGTACGAATTTTTTTGTGGTGCATAATTAGCCCACAAATAGCACCTACATAATTCTCATGTCGGTTCCAATCCAATTCATGCAAACCCCCGAAGTCCGAGATGTGGCTCGACGTCGAGCTGCACTCCGGACTTTGAAACTTTTAAAAAAGCAATTAAGTGTGCAGCATATTTTTTTTTTGTGGTGGATAAAGAACACATAAATAGTACACTATTCTCATGTGGTTTCGAATCAAATTCGTGAAATCCAAGGTGCAGCTCAGCACACCTACCGTCACTACAGAATACTCTCTTAAGGGGTTACACCACCTTGATACTCGGAAAAGTGAAACTTAATTTTACTACCACTATGTGCAACGTATTTTGATAAATATAGCGTATACAAATTATATACAAGTGGGGGATATATAAACTGTGCAGCAAAACGCCTTCACCGCTACACTCGACTGCGCACAGTGTTTTCTATAGAACAAACTAGTTGGACACAATTTTTTCACATTTCATTTTTATTAAATATGTACAAAAAATTATGTTAAGATGAAAGAACAAAGCTAGTGAATACAAGAATTACCTATAATATACGTCCATGCCGAGTAAAAAAATGACAACAGAGTACATAGTAAAGTAGAGTACCTGTGGCCGATTTTGTGCGTTGCTAAACGTTATTGTGAAAGTTGTTGCATATGATTTAGATAGTTTACTTTCTGTGTGCTTATAGCGATGGCTTTGAGTGACAGTGGTATATATTTATTTAAGTTTTTTTGTAAAATCAGTTAATAATAAATTGTAAATGCATGCCTTAAAATATCGCCAATTTTTTACATTAAATGGACATAAAGTAATACAGTCGGGTGCTGTCGTGTCATAATTTATAGCTTATTGTATAGCTAATATTATGTAGTTTAACGTACAATACCATCGTGCGAAAATGAGCGATTTAACATTTTTTTAGTTACTTTTGTCATTATTGAACGGAGTTAAATTTTCAAAAAAATATCTTTCTGTGCTAATGTATTTAATATTTTTTAGTATAGAGTATAAAAAGTGACATAAAAGATTTGTACGGAAGATTTATGAATAATTTTGGAGTAGATGGAATATAGCGCTACTGAAAAACAATTTGCACAATCGATGATTTTATCATTTTAATATGAGGATTATCTGAAGTGCGATTTTTAAGAATTTGGAATTGATTACTTGAAGTAAATTCCAATTTTAAAAATTAATAATGTTTTGTTTCCTTTCGAAATTTGATTTCTTTAGAATTTGATATTGCTGCGAAGATTGCAAATTGTGATATTTTAAATATAGGGGAAGTTTAGTTTATCAATATCAAACGCCAAAGTACATTCTTTATTGTAATCCGTCTCAAAAAATGCATCTGAATTTCTAGACATCCGAGCGCAAACTGTAAAAACTCAGGGTGCGGAAATCATCTGTTCTGGATTATGAACCCACGGTCAGCAAGCAAAATAGTTCATGACAGGCACCCTTTGATTATCAAGCAAGACAGCAGGTCAGCGCAGCTATCGTATGAACCCTCAGTTGTCTTGTTTTTTGGTCTTCTTTCTCGAAAAGCAGGGCGCGTTGAACAAGCTCGCCGGTTTTCGCCGCAATTGTATGGAGGTACCGCTGGAGAGCTTTCAAAAATATTTTATTGCTTGTTCGAAGTGAGTAATCCGAAAAGGTGCTTGCACAAATAAAAAGTCAATCAAAAACGCTAATGGTGCATGCCTAATGCACTTACAAATTTAAATATCTCCTTCATTTCCGAGAAAGTTAACCCCACCCCCTCCACCTACTTACGACAGGCACTGTAATGAAAATTGCTTTGCGCCACCCTTTAACGGGGCAGGGCTGTCTGTCCACCTCGCTTTAACCTTTTCCATCCGCAAAAATGATTGCTTCCTTGTCGGCCGAGATAAAAAAGAATGTCCGGGCCAAGAAAGGAGGGCGATCCGAGCCGGAGTCGTTATTGATGAGTCTTCAGAAGCATTCCCCTTCGGGAAGTTATTTTGCTCGTTTTATTGCATTTTTCCAGATTTCAACTTCATTTCTGCCGTCAGGGTCGTGGGTGTGTGTGTGGGTGGAAGTTGAGCACTGATCCATGATAGAGGCATCGGCTGGCGCTAGTTCTTCAGCAAAAACTGTCCCAGCGAGAGCCGAACAAAATCCAACCGACAGAGGATTTTAGGGATGAAAATGAGTTTTCTGATGACCCCCTGTGGATACGAATCACCCTCCGCCTCCGGGCCAGTTGCGTGGCGCGGATGGAGGTGCAAAATGGGAAAACAAATTTCGCTTGATTTGATTTTTGGCACGTTAACGCCTCGCCCCGAATAGGGATGTGTGGGTCCGAAAATGCCAGATGAGGGTGAATCAAGGTTTCGTGAAGCTGGGCCGGGGAAGGTTTGCATCTTCGCCACAAAGCCGTTTAGATGAGTTTCAGTGATATCAGTCGTTCAGCCACGCTGGAAGGCTGCTAGATGCCGCGCCACCCGGAAATAGGGGTGAGTCAGAGTGCCGATGTGCTTGTTACTCAATCGAGTTTTAGATTTAGCGAGGTGCGAAGTGTGTAATCACCGTTCTTGGGGAGGTTTAACAGAGCTTTCGGGCAGACTTAAGTAGATTTAACTCGGTTGATACTCTTACAGTCTGCTGACTGGGTCGGCTAGTGATCTTTAGTCTCATTCTGCTAATTTTCTGGAATGCACATGGACCCCGTCAGGCTCACGCCATAATACTAATTAAACCGTTTTGAGTGGAATAGCAAAAAAATGGACCAAAGCCAGAAAACGAGTACAAACAACGATACAAAGTTGTTCAGGATAAAGAAAAAGTCCTTTCTTAAGAAATTTAACGATCTTGCTGTGCTAGTAAGCAAAAAAAAAACAAACACTTACACATGTCATAGCGCGAACTGCTTACGCCTGACTGCATCCGATCGGATCTTGTGACCTCTGCGTTTCTACGTAACGCTTCCTAAATCTTAAGTCTCATGCAGCGACGGTGCTCCGCTGGCAACGAGAACAGCAAAACTATCACGGGGCCAAGTCGTGGAGGCAAAGTGGGTTGGCAACTGTGACTGCTTCCCAGTAGCTCACTCAATTGGTTGAAAATCAACCTCCGTTCGTCTCCCTGGATGTCGGTGGGCTTCTCTTTGGGGAATACAATCACTTGTTCGACGTCTTCAGCTGTGTCTTGCTTGCTTTGGTCAAAATAGCCGCTCCGCCACAACCAGTGGTAAAACCAGTATCAGCATTAAGCGGCAGCACCCAAACCCGGAGCATCGAAGCGGAGCAGCTTGGCTGCTGCCTGCAAAATGGAAAAGGCATTCGCCGTCTTTTTGTGCTTTTTATGTCACTTTAATGGACACGAGGGCGACAGGTTTCTTCTGATTGAGCAGCGCTCCTCGTCCGGATGGAGTGTTGATAGCATCTTTCAACTCGTATCTGCTTATTAAGATGTCTTTCCAACGGACTAGATTGAATCGAGACGGGGCTTCAGATTGCGACGGCAAGTATACATGAGGGCTCATAATTGATTATGGGGATGCTGCTATACCAGGACGAGGCTAGCCGCTAGTTGCACTTTAGGAGAGCGGAAGGGTTGCACAGTTAATAAAAAAATAATTGATGCCAAAATTTCCCTTTAAGGGGTTATACGCAGTTGCGAGGCTCAAAAAACGCGTATTTTTATGAATTTTTTATAGAAAAAGTTTTTACTTATCAATTACAAGTGATGGTAATTCAAATAGAGCCTATTTTTAAGAATACAATAGCTCGCCGATCATGTAAAAATATTAATGTGCACCTCTCCTGTAGATGATGTCCCGAAGGACCTCTCAAAAAAGGCGCTTGGCGGTGATCTCTTCTCAGAAATGGCTCAACCGATCGGTCCAAAAATTTTACTGAAATTGGTATTGAACGAAGAAATAATAAAAATTTTGATTTTTGACAAAATGGCGTCTATTTGAAAAAAAATTTCGTTTTTGACTGAAATTTTCGCTCCAAATTGTTAAAAAAAAATAGTAATAATTTTTTTAAATCTTATTCCTTCGTTCAATACCTGAGAAATATATCTAAGAAGATTGTGCAAAAATTTGAGACTGATCGGTTGAGCCATTTCTGAGAAGTCGAGATCACCGACTTTGAAAATACCGATTTGAGAAAAACGCGTTTAAAGTTTCAGAAGTAGTTTACACACAGTAGTAAATTACACATAGTGACCTTACAAATTTAGGTATATCTCCGTAAATATTTTTCGGTATCTTTCGGATTGGCTTTAAATTTCCAGAGAATATACTTAAATATTTATAGTGTACATTCCGAAAAAATCCGAAATACTATCTGCGTAAAACCCCTTAATGAACGCAAAAGTTGACTGATGTAATGAGCAAATAAAGGTTTCGCAAAACAAACAAGGAACAAATTTCGTGTAGTCAGTGGGTTAATGGAGGAAATTTCAAACATAATAGCTGAATACCGTTATTATTCGATCATTTCCCGTTTGTCCAAAGGTGTAACTGCTATTTTTGGGAAGCGGAAATTACCGGCCGGAAAACTTTAACATCCAAAATTGTTGGTACCTTACCGAGCTAAGTCCAAAACCAGGAACATCATTAAAGTTGAAATCAGATTATCACCAGACCGAAATTGATCGTACGACGTATGGAAACGCGCCCGCTTCACCACTCCGGTAACGAGAGTGCCGTAGGGGTGGATGAATTTCAATAAATCCTAGATGTGCAGGGCGGGGCGATTTTCGGCTTGTAAATTTGGTGTGATGAATTGTATATATAGACAGTAAGTAAATTCGTGTCCAGCGGTTCGATCGAGTAAGCGCACACACTACAGACAGACATATCTACATACATACTTATGTATGTATATTGTAACGCTCAAAAAAGATTGTGTGGTCTGATTGAATTTAATTTATTTAAAACGGGTTTTTACAAGAAAATAAAGTTAGGCAGGTGCAGGGCAGTCAAACTCGCGCGTTAAGGGCTCCAAATATTTGCCGCAAATTAAATGACTGTAATATAAAAAATATATTTTTTCATGCACTATAACTACAAATTAACGATTTTCAGACTTTTCCTTTACTTGTGCTGTGAGACCTAGCTTCTTTTCATATTTCATGATTCTAGATCAACGGGAAGTTTTGATTTATAAGCGAGTGTCAAAATATGTGGGATAAATGGCCGTATTTTTTGACTGCGTTGACTTAGAAGCTTGATTTTTTGTACAGCTACAAGGGACGGTAGACCTAAGTATTTGATATTATTTTCAACTTGATACCTCCACGCGTTCCTAAGAAAAAGTGTCTTCGCAGACAGACAGACGGACAACGAAGAGAACCTATAAGGTTTCGTTTTTTTTCCTTTTGAGGTGCGGAACCCTACAAACGCCAAACAATGCCTTAAATATTTTTCGAGATTTATCTGTACTTTACATATTTCTAAAAGTTGATGGCGTTGAGATTTCTAGAAAGAAAGAGAAACCGTGAACAACGTATTTTAAAATAGTGCAATTTCGTGTGCACGATTTTGCTATTTACCGTAAAAACCACGAGCAATAAATCTTGCTTTGGCTTTTATTTGAGAGAAGGAGATTTTGACAAATGTGAGCGCGATAAATACATAAAATATTAAAATTAATCTGTACGTAATTTTCCCCCACGTCGTTCTCTGACATGCTCGATGCGACGTGATTGCGCCTCGTAGCCATTGCCATTCCCCTTTAATTACATTTTCGTCTGATTTAGGAGCATCAGCCCATTAAAAGACGGAACAACTCCATTAAAGCAACATTCAGCAAAATTACATTCCTTTATCAAGCCCGTCGGTGAAAGGGTACATCCGACTAAAACAGTAATTTCCAATCCATGCGCCGTCACCGCCCCGCACTCTTTGTAGTCCTAGGAGCACCTTTAAAATTTAACGTGAGTCCTAATTGACACCGCGGTGGCTGCGATCCCGTTCTTTGTTGAGATTAGCAGTAGAGAGGAGCTCGTAAAATATATCTCCCGGCTGGAGCAGTGAAGATCTGACCAATTTCCTTTAGGGGAAGGGTACGGATAGGTCTGGGCCCCCTTTCTGCTCCAGTTACACTGTCTGAGTGCTTAAAACATTTTTCCGGGGAGCAGCAACCAGTCACTTGGGCAACATCGCCTGAGCTTTATGTTAATCAGGATACCTCTAGTCTCCTTTTTTCCATGCAAATTACAGAACCGGGCTCAGCATTCCAGCATGCCTTGTCCTCGGGAGTCCCAAGGGCATAAGAAATGTGTTATCCTTGCTCAGGACATTGACTGATACAGGCTGGCAATACACGTGCACCTCACCGGCTACCCGTCCCGACCCGTCCCGATAGATCCCGACACATATATGCATTACACTACTGCCACACACAGCTACGTAAAATTTGTCTGGTCGTTGGAAAATATCTTCACTAGCGGGGAAGGGGGCAAGCTTCTGGTGGAGAACTCTATAGCGAGGGCGACAGCTACAACCTAAGCGACGAAGAAAAGTCGAAAAAAATTATCTCCCACTCACGTCATTATCATTTTCACATTCGACTGGATCCCTATGACATGATTTTGAGCATCAAAGGGATGGTTGTCAATGGCCCCATCCCGTACGTGTGCGCTCAGCAGAAATGCGATCCTTGAGGAGATAATTCGGGAACATTTGCTATTTGCACCCTCCCTGGCACACCGCAGCGCTCTATGGCACGGTGTTCGCAGAAAGGAAAAATGCGGACCTATTCAGGTCAACAACTCTCTCCGCGCTGTGCCGAGCCCGAACCCAGAAGAAGAAGAACTCACGGCACGCCAAAATGCGGATTCGGTGATGTTTGTAATTCGGAAGTCGGGACTTCTTTTTGAGGGCTCAACAAAAACGAAGCCTATGCGAAAAAGTGGCAAAAGACGCGCCGAATCCTTACCATGGGCGAAAGCGAAACACACATCGTCGAATTTTCAGTCAAGAAGGTTGTGCCCCTTGGCAGTCTTATTTGTATAGCTCTTGCCGCCTTCTTTTGTATTGCCGGCGTTACGCACAGGCGTTATAGGCAGACCTTTTTTTCTAGCCAAGGAAACGATAGACTGTGATTTCGTTAGTAGTACCGTTATGTCTTTGACGGAGGAAAACAAATCTTTGTTAGGACCTCCTTCATTTGTCAAATCCGGTTCGAATGCTTATTGACTACGTACACCCGTTATCCAAAGTCACGACTTTGGCCTACCGTAGCCCAAAGTTGTGTTTTTCTTACCGTATAAACAGGCAAGTCCCGACTTTGGGCTAGCGGGCTAGCCCCGATTGAATCGGGCCTAGGCCTGATATTTCCTAGCCCACTTTGTGTCGCTTACACGAGCAGCTCTGATTTTGGCTTACAACCGGTTTCTAGTCCTGATTTGGGACTGTCGTGTATACGTAGTTAATCTGTGAACAGGGTAGCGTGTTCGCCAAGAATGTAAATAACATGTTGTCCCGAAGACGGCAAATATTTGGAAAAGTGGCAGCGACGGCGGAATGCTGGGATGACTTTAAAATCGCTTTTTCCTTCAAAAATCAGCAGCAGGAGTTGCAAATTGATGGGAAAGGATAAGATCTGTCTGAGCCAGGGAAAGGAGTATTTAAATTTTTCCTCGAGGCACTAAGTTTGCTACATATGTATATGGACGTTAAAGGTGACTTCGAATTTTATATTACGTGGGGTGAATTTTTCAGTAAATAGCTTGATTTTATATGTTTATATATAAGTCACTTATGATCGAGGATTAATTGTTTACTGTCAATAACATAGCTATTGTATTTGCAATTAAGCTGTGAATTTTTGCAGGCTGCCTTTTGAGGAAAACGAAGTACCCATCCATGTTCATAGAAATCCTTTGAATTGAAAGATTTCGTTCGCCATTTGAGATTTGCAGGCTTAAATTCTCAGATTTTGAAAGCAGCATCAAAATTACCATCTCTATAAGTCCTTCGCGTTCCTTTTGTGAAATTTGCTATGTATTTTTATTTCGCCCTCCTAAATGTGCAAAATTCTAAACCGCAAACTAAAAATCCCCATTTACTTTTATGAAAATCGAAAGCTTGCCAATTTAAAATTGTATAATTTGGGCGCTGATATTAGCGGCTGCAAAAATTGGCATGATTTGAAAATCCAGAGAAATTTAGTAATTCGGGTCCGCCATTCATGATTTCGTTTCAGTTTGCATTGGATTAATGAAATAACTGAAAATAACTGTTAGGTTTCAACGGCTGATAAATGTGTACAGCGCTCTAATGAAGCAAATTTTAACGCTCCGGGTTTTTTGTATGTTGTTATATCACCGTTTCATCGCCCTCGACGGCACGAGATCTTGACAATCAGTTTTCGGAAAACTTGAAAATTCGATTTTTTTGTCTCAATGCTCGGACATTGTATTTCAAATTATACTGAATCGTTAGAAATTTGCATTTTATCAGAATATGTAGACCGCAACCGGTACGGCATAACATAATGCAAGATATTATTCGTTCGCATACTTTTTGTGTGGGAATACATGTAGATTCTCTCGTTCTCTCTTTATAATATTACTTAAAAGTTAAATTTAGGATGAGCATCTAGAATCATTTAAAAATATCTTTTTCTTCCTTGTGTTAGCATTTCTCGTTTTTTATGACGATTGGATGGAGGTGGGAGTAGGTCCTACAAAAATTTCGAGTTCTGTTTATCCTTTGCTCCCTAAACTTTGTGTGCGAATTTTGCAATGTTCCAAAATATTAGCTTAACTAATATTTAGATTATAAAGAAATAGGATAGATGGCACATAAGAAGAATTAGTTGCGCCAATTATTTCGTAATGTGTAGGTAACCTTCGTTTTCGTAGTTCTGTGCTCAGAGCAGGCGCAAATTACTAAGCGAGTGAAGTGAATTTTATACACGACAATATTACGCTAGGTTTCGGAAGATTTGATTTTTTGAACTGTTTATTGACTATTGTCAATATTCCCAAAAAATCGCTGTTTCTTTTCAACGAAACAACGGGAAAACCCCCTTAAATGGTCCGAAAATACAAAATAATATTTTTGTACTATCATCATGAGGTAGCATGTAGCAAGAAGTAAGAAATTTTGTGATTATTGTTTCCAAGAAATATAATAGTTCCACGATAATTTGAAACGACTTCGTGAAATTTTCAAATCTCCCGCAATGTGCAATGAAATGTAGGTAATTTTATTATTTTCTACTCTATCTACTATATTTTTACCAGATCTATTATATTTTTACCCAGCTCGAAACTACTATAATATATTAAATTTCTAATAACATTTCCAAGCTAATGGTTGCAACACGCTCCGTTATCTTATAAATCCTTAAGATTGTTGAAAGTTCTCGGCTGTGTGCATCCGACCCGTTAGAGAAGTAAAACTCGTATTCCAAGTTTGTTTCTCTTTCACTTGGTAAGCCGCACGGTCACGGGAATGCAATTTAAAAGTTTTTTCTTGACAATCGGTTCAGATTCTACATTGTCGAGGCACGTCTCTCTTACGAGTTTGAGTACTTTGAGCAAAAATCCCACCTGAAGAAGGCGGCGTTTATTTAATTGTGAATGCTTGACAAACTTACTCAGCAAAAAAGAACTGAATTTACGCCTTACGGCGATATCTTGCCAGTTAATTTGGCGAAGGTCGAGTGCGCCTGCCAAGTCGAACCCGTCGCGCGTGCTTAAATCCACTTCTAAAGCGAAGCGCTGATCAGTAAGCAGGTAAACAAACCAGCTAGACAGCAGCGGCACAGGTAAATAAATGTCGGCTGAGACGGCCCGTGAACATTCCTATCCTAATCCAATGCGCGAGCAGTTGAAACGAATGCTGCGTTCAAAGCCTATTCACTGGGGAACCTATAGGTGGGCGTCAAAATATAATTTTTTTTGTCAAAGCCTTCAACTTCCTTTTTCTCTTCTTTGTTGCCCGTAAGCGGCGTAACCGATTTTGGTCCGAGAAAGTCATCAGACCACAAACGCGCGACTGCAGTGCCGTCCTCTGCGGTGGTTCTTGAGCAGGCGGTGAAGCGGGGCAAGCAGTCACGTCGAAAGCTAAAGCTGGAAACGTTGCTGTGGGCTTTGTCGGCCGTCGGTCATTTGGAGCATGACAAATGATCATGCGCGCTGCAGCGCTTGAGACAGTGTACCTTTTGGCTATCGGAGCTGATTGATTTCTTGCCTACCGACTCTGACTAAGGAGTGGTGACGATGCTTTTAAGCAAGTTGTTAGATTGCAAGAAATATTTCAGCGCTACGTGGGCCTGCAATTCTTCAAACACAGCAGCGCAAAATTGAAGCACTTTAAATATTTGTGCTTAAGCGAGCTTTCTTAAAATAGTATGTAAAACAAATATCAGACGCTTCTTAATTTTTCGTTAATTACAGTATATACGTAATTTTGGATAATATTCACTGGTTCTGATAGTGTTAAAGGAAAGCATTTCCAAACTTGAAAACATCTTACTTTAATAAGCTGATCACCGTTTGCGTTGATCTTTCGAAAACCACACTACGTATATTATGTTTTCAAAGTACACTCTTTGTAGAACTAGATTTAACACAGTTTTTAGACATGTGTTATGTATTTGCTTATTAAAGTTTGCAGCTTGGGACATTTTTTCGTCTCTCTGGTAACGGTTTAAGTAATAATGCCTTAATCTACACTATATTCAGCCATTCCTGAAAGAAACTTCACAACATTATAATATTTTTTTGCGGTGACAAGTAAAAAAAGTAATCCAAATGTACATAATTTCTTAGAGTTTTTAATAAATAATAATAACAAATGAGACAGGTCAACTACGTAAGTGTTCGTTGTCGTAGATAATAATGAATCATCTTTATGGGGTTTTTCCGTACAGTACGGAAAATTCATTGGTCTGAAATGACAGCTTGAATCCTGAATTGTAGTCAAAAATACAACTGACGTGTAAATCTTTCTAGTTTCAGTTTCAGTCATGATAGTGCACTAGGTGTTCATTTAATGGCGAATATTTTTTGATGTTATTTTTCTTACTGAATAGATAATTTCTACAAATTAGATTACAAATCCGAAAGTTAAGTGGTTTGTTTATTGTTTGTTGTTGTATTGATTAATTCAAAGCAAAATTGAGTTAAAACGTAAAGTCTTTTGTTTAAGCTGCATTAAGCGTTCCTGTGGCATTTCGTTATATTTTTTAGAAATTTTCGAAAATAGCCAACGGTTATTCTCCAATATTTCTTGCCGAGAGCCAATATAGCGTTTTATTTTTAAAATCCGCAATCCATGGAAATAACCATATAGAAAATTTTTCGTTTTAGTATATAATTAACTTCAAGTATACTTGAACCTGAACTTGAAAACTGAATGTCAGCTCTTCGTGACTTCAAGTAAACTTGATTCAAGTCGATCGCGAAAATTTGATCAATTAAAATTGAAAATACCTATGCAAATGCATATTTCTCTAAAAGTGATGAACGAGTAGTAGTAAAACCAGCTAAGTGCATAAAATAAAGCTCCGTAGATTTTTTTATAACAAACGGTAATAACTTAGAAGCTGAAATTATAAACGATTTTTTTGAAACATTTCCAAAACTTATAATTTTATTAAATTCAACATGAGACAAGCATACTCCTCGCACCTCTTTGGATTTTTAATTTTCCCAATTGGCGTGACTAATAACTCACTCCAAGATTTTGGTGACTGTCCCTTCTCGAATGACTTATTCACAAGGATTACCAGTAACGGTCCGATCACATCGAAAGCATCCTTTATCATGCCAGGTAAAATTAAGTTGAAATCACGCTTCTGCTCTAGACTTTTTAGAGTTTCCCTTGTATGTTGCAATTTGACACGCTCAAACGTAAAGGTCCTACCCACAGTTGGGATCCTGATCTCATAATGCAGATGTTGGATCTAGATGTGTGTGCGCGTCACACTTTGCACAAAAAGTTGTTAAACGCATTGGCCATTTCCTCCACCTTTTCCGAGACCCTTGGCTCTCAACTTCGTCACTTTTAATTTGGCATGACCATAATCAAGAAATCGCATCGTGTAGTTTAAAAATATAAATTGAAACAAGCTTAAAACGATTGTGCTGCTGAAACACAACACTCCCAAAATAACTGCAATTACCTACGCTTTCTGAAATTAACCAAAGGGCAGTGAAAAATGCAGTCGTTAAAACAGTAATTCCATTTGGTCGTCCTTTGAGTCTTGCTAATGGCTTCGAATCGATTAAAAAGCGAGGGCCCTTTAGCCGAAAACGAACGCAAAAACAAATTATAGATAATCCTTCGATCGTAAAGATTAATTTACATATGTACGCACGGCGAGTGGCGAAAGATTCCGATTTTTCTTCGTATTAATTTCTCCCCAAAATGCGCTGGACAAAAAGCTGTTCGGAGCCCCACCTCGCCCGATCAGCCCAAGTAATTCAATAAAAAATTCGTCTGGCACTTATTTACAGGGAGAGATTACTTAATTGAATTTCAATGAACTCCCGAGACGGCTGTCGGCTGGCCATTGCAATGCACGAGTTCGAGAAGAACGAGATTCGAAGGAAATGCAAAGAAATGGAAATCAGTCAAGTTCCCGTGAAAAGGGAACGAGAAATTACGTTCTTTTGTGCAAGTACGTGATGATGGGGAAGCGAGTAGGTAGATGCTAGGAAAGGATAAGACGGCGAAGGAGCGCAATGCTAAGCATCTTCCTAGAGTTGCACAAAAGCACTGTCGAAAGTTGAAAGTGCAAGGCGATCGGTAAGCTGTTGCGACGCTATCTCGAGGTGCATTCGTCAGTGCGAGATGATTATCTGGAGAAAACGAGGTGAAATTAACATAATAAACACATCCGTTGAGCAAACAGGAGAAAATGAGATAAAAAAAAGCCTCCGTCAGGGGAAGTGGCCTTATCGCCGAAAGCGATCAGAAATTCCCAAGCACTCGGTGAAAACAAAACAGCGGGAAAAAAGCGAGGGGGAAAAAAAACCACGAGTGAACTCTGGACTGGAGTTGGAGTCTCTCATATGCCACGGGACTACGGCAGTAAATAGGGCTACGTTCGCCTCTCGTTTTGTGCGCTATAAGCTGTTTGGTTATGTGCATGCAGGTGAGAAGACTGACGGCTGCTCACCTCTAAATTATGTACAAACAACGTGAAAATCGTGTGCACTCCGCTCTGACTGTGTAAGGAATATGAAAATAACGCGTTGCCGCCGGGCTGACTTGAGAATTTGCCGGAACAATGGCAGACCAACTTTTCTCGTAAATTTCCAAGCAACGGCGAAAACAGGGACTTCCCCCCCTTTTCCGCTGTGCCAAGGTAAACAAAGAATTCGGAAGGACATGGCAAATACTCAGAGCAGTGCAAACAGGGAAAATGAGTACGCTTATCACTGATAACAGCTAGAGCCCAGCCGCACATAAATCGAATTCCGGCACGTTTTGAACCGAACGTTCTCGCCTTCGGCGGGGAAGACCTTCAGAGAGAAGCTGCAGTAGTCCACAATTTTCCATAAAGAGCCGGGGGAAGCACGGGGTAGAGCTCTCACGCTATGCGCATTATTTATGCCTTCAGCAGCAGCATTTCACCAAATCATAATGAACAGCGATGTCCCGCTCAGCTGCGTTGGAGCGAAAGAGCTCGCATAATCTCCAATTTCAATTACATTAATGACGACACATGCGTGTTTGCTTTCCCGTTTCGCAGCAAATCGAACACGCATACAGTTGTAGCTGGTCGATCTCATCACAGACACCAGGCACCGGCACACAGTGCAGTGTTCTATTTACAACGGCGAAAAAGCCGAGCCGAAAGAGAATTGCATGCTAATGCCTTGCCTTGCCTGGTTCATGTTCCAAACAAGGCGCAGCACAACTGTGGCAACACTAGTGAAACAGCTGTGTAATAGCTGTTGTGTGTTGTATCACGGAATCATTTCCCTTGGCTACATACGGAATGGATCTCCTCTGCTGGCTTGCTTTGGTCGTAGCCGCGAATTCGTGTTTTTTTTTATCTTTGGGTGTATTTTTATCATTTTGTCCCGCGGAGTAGTGCTGGTAGCATGGAGCAACAGCAACCCGTGCCCGTGTGTCCCATTGTGCACAAAAAGGGCCAAAAGACAGCTTAGGCTGCTCAGGCAAGGGAACCCACGGATCGGGCCGGGCTATTGTGGGCAAAGTACTCGGAGAGTGGAAGTAATTGGAACTTGAAGGGGTTCGTTCTGAATGTCATTCCATTCACTGCTATAACCTTAACTCTACTCTTCTGGGCTTGCTGAGAGGGACGAACCAATGGGGTCGGGGACGGGGACTCGAAGTAATTGTGTAATTCAAGAATTTTTGGTATTTTAAGTATTTTGCTTATAAATTATTCCTCGCAAAATGAATGGGAGTCGGCCCAGACGCTTTGGATCACGGACGAGGTAAACGATGGGGAGGCGGCGAGATAGATAGCACGGGAATTATCCCGTGAAATGGTTGGGAAATGATCACGGTTGCAGGTAAATGTACGTAAATTTTGATTGGAAGATTCCTCTGAAACGAAAACGGCCGCACTGTTCAAGTTGGGTGGACTGAATATACATAACATATTAAAAGTAAACAAACGAAGAGCAACCCAGTATTAGTGGTAAGCTTATCGAGCGATCAACATATTCCTTATTTCAATTTTGTGCTTCGTTGACAAAATCAGCGTTGGGGAGAAATTGGACAGAACACCTCTATTTTTAAATTTTCGCAGAATCTGAAATCGGACAACATTCATATAGCGTTTCTGTTTAGATTTTTATCCTCTATTCGTATCAATCTAAATTGTTGATTCTAATCCATGTAATTAGCAATGAATTAATCGTTATTAGTAGTCTTCACAATTAATAATAATTAATCTACATAATCAGTAGTTCTCACCATCATCAATTAATTTGTGAACTAATTAATTTCAATCAAGAATGCTTTTTGAATTGAGAAACATAAATACATTTTGTATATATATTATATATGCATATGTTAGTCCACCAAGTAGAAACCGGCTTGGTCCAAAGTCTCACTTGATGGGCACATTTAAATGCAGTTCTGATGAAGTGTTCTTATTCTGCTTTCTAGGCCAGACACAACACTTCAAGCGATCGTCTACAAGTTGGTTCCGGGCCTTTACGAAAAGGAGCTGATGAGGAAAAGGGCATTCTACAGGGATCGCCCGGAAGAAGCAATGTTGGCAACTCCAGAGCAGCGCGGCGAGGACACGGAACACCTAATTTTTGGACCCACCGAAAAATTGTCTCTCTCTTTGGAATATGCAGATTTAGAGTAAGTTGCTGACCTTGAAAAGCCCTCATTGAAATATTTAAATATTTGACTAACAAAAAAACCTTGTCTTTTCCAATAGGCAAATTCCTGAGGAGGACGCGTCTGGTTTGTGGACCCCCAAGTATCTCCAATGTCCCGCAATATTTACGGTGGCCCACCTCAAAAAGTTTATCGCTTTGAAATTCGGAATCGAGCCCCTCCGCTTCATCATTGAGATAATGTACAAAGTGAAAACAATCGTCCTAATGGACCACTACACCCTCATGGATGTAGCGTACATCTACACGTGGAAGAGGGACGCACCCATGCGGTTCTTCTTCAGGGTGAAGGAAAACGAGAAGTATGAGAGGAGGGCTAACAAATCTCTGCCAGAGGGGCTGCCCGTTGGCACAAGGAAGCCCGAGGAAAAGGGAGTTGAGAAATTAGAAATTAGTTGCAGAGGCAAAGACTCGGAAAAGGACGTTGGCAAGGAGCCCGAAGTAGGGAAGACAATCGCTAATAAAACAAAAGTTGAAGGCGATTTGGCTGCGGGAGACAAAAGTGTAAGCGCAAGTGTGATAAATCTAAAAGGTGAGGGGAAAGAAGGCGTTATTGAGGATTATAAATCAAAAGATGCTAAAGATTACAATCTGGAGGCTTCGGCCAATACGAAACAAGAAACCTTCAAATTGCCAACGTCCACTCTATCGTTGCAGTCACAGAAAGAAAACTCCCCGGTGCGATTAGAGCCACCTAAGATTAATTCGGGGCAATCCGCTGTGCAAGTGAAATCTTGTGTGGTGTTGCAACCACCCAACATACCGTCGCTTCAGTCTAGACTATCCCCTTCGACAGAGGATCAGCGAAAGTCTAAAACTCCCGAGTTGCGCATTGCAACGCCGGAGAATTCACCTAAGCTTAAGGAACATTCGCTTCAAAATAAGGATGTAGGGCCCAAGACTGAAAAGCTCAAAATTACTTTGGTTGGGAAGAACAAGCATGCAAAGTCAGAGTCACCAAAAAGTGACTCGTCCTCTTCGTCGTCTTCCTCAAAATCTTCTAAAAGCGGGAAGCCACCAAAGTACAGCCATCACCATCATCACCATTACTCGAGCCAGCAGAAAGCAATTCCTTTGGAACACGAAGAACGCAAGGTGGAAAATATCAAATTGAAAATAGATCTGTCAAAGCAGAGCAGTGTGACGATCATAAACGTATCCGGCCCGGAGAGCAGCAGGAAAGAAGTGGTGAAGTCTGTTAAACCTGACAAGGAGTGGAAGCTTAAGGTGAAGAGAGAGAAAGAGGACAAGACGGGAAGTCCTAAGAACTCCCCCGGATGCGACAGCAGACATCAAAGGTTCGAAATTAAAACGTCTCCTTCCACAGAAGTAAGCAAGGGCATTGTGCCGCCTATCACTCTTAAAGCTGAGCGGATTGCACCCAGTGCGAAAAAATGCACCCCACCACCCCCATCCGTATCAGCTTTGACAGTAAAAAACGAAGAAAAAGAAAAAAATGAAGAAGAGAAGAAATCGGAGTTTCTCAACTCGTTTGCTCTCACTCCGATAAAAACAGTGTGTTCCCCTGAGAAGGCCGACAGGTCAAAAGTAGTGTCCTGTCCTGCAAATCCCAACAGTCGTTCAGAACCCACATCGACTACAATGTCGGTGCCAATAACAGTCTCAACTTCAGCAACCGCGACTTCGGCACCAATATCAGCACCACCTATTCAGCCTTCGCCTACAAATACGATGCCCGCACCAGATCCGCCAAAACAAACGCAAGCAGTCAAGCGGAAAGCTAAGGAGCCCTCGAAGGCTGCAGCGAAGAAGGCAAGGACAGAGAGCCCAAAACTTCAGAATGCTCTTGATTTGAAGAAAAAGACACCCCCAAGCAACGCAGAAACGGGCCACTGCTTATCGTTTAAACTATCACCATTCCCGATTGGTGGAGCTTCAAACGATTTGGAGAAGAAGCAAGAAGACGAGAAACTGATGCCTGCCCCTCCCCCTCTGAAGATGTTTGAAGTTTTCAAGAAAAATGGGGTGAAAGCTGCTAAGACTCCCAAAGCCCCTAAGAATACAGGCAAAACAAAAACCGCAAGTGTTCCAAGAGCAGTTCCACCAGGGTCCTTGACGCCACATCCAATGGCGCCCCCTGCTGGAGTGACTTCCAAAATTCCCATTACTGCCAGTGCCCCGGGTAGTCGCACTCCGATTGCAAGGCGTTACCCACCGATCCTCCCGAAGCCTCCTAGACCGAATCCTTTTGCAAACATTCCAACAGACATGAACAAGCTGCTCCAGAGTTCGGGAACGGAAATCAAGCAGATCCCTACAGGAGGAAGAGACGTAAAAGTCTACGGGCCGTCGGGAATTGGCTCACTTACTAACCAGAAGTTGCCAATGCAGCCGCAGAGCCCTACTATTGCCGGCGTTCGGGCAGGAGTGAAGAACACGAATGCCAACAATTATCTGAACTATGCTCTCTTCAATGCGAGCAAGGCGAGAATGCCAGATGTTCCCCTTGGCTGTCGGACACCAATATACACCCCGAACTCGCCGATCTACTCTCCGAATTCGCCGCAGTACATGCCGAACTACAACATACCCACACAGCCAACGTACAAGTATACGAAGACAGCGTCGAATGCTGCCACCAACTACTTACAAAACGTTCTAGGACTGCTGTCCAATCTGTTCCCTGCTCCACCGATCAAAAAGCCTCCGGAGGCGCCTCCAACAGCATGCAATAACAAGTCCCCACCCCCTGAAACCGAGAACAGGAAAACAATCCCTCCGACGAGTGTCGCCAGCGATAAATATGCTTCCAAACGACCTCATTCCTTCAGCAGAAGCCCAACGGCGTCTGGGGATAACGCCCAGGAACCGCCCGAGAAGCAGATGAAGGTACAGACGTTGCTCAACTCGTGCAACATCAACATTCCGTCATCCCTGTCGATCACAATAACCAACGATGATGGGGACGCCAGCGCCAACAATCTATCGAACCCGAAACACAAGAGCCCCGTCAACAACTACATTGAGATCTTGAAGCTGCCGGACAACCAGCCGATCTCGCCAGAAAAATCAGTTGACCAGAAGAAGCCTTGCCCACCGTCCCAGCAGCAGAAATTTGAGGACCCCAAGTTACAAGTGAGTAGCGGGCCTACAGTCCTCTCCCCACCGCCTGCGCTGTATGCGCTCAACAATAACTCCAAGCAGGTAAAAGTGTCCGCCGCGAACTCCTCGAAGGCTAGTCAGCAGCCCATGATCACCGTGAAGAGTTTCGCCAATTTGTCCGGCGGAAAAACGACAACCACTAACACCACCACCACGGCTAGTAGTAAGTTGAAAGTTAAGAAATGCTAGGGTTCCAGAAAAAAGTAGAAAAGTAGGAGTATTAACACCCCTTGGTTCAGGTTTGCCTTTCGGTTAGAAAAATTATAACTTGAGAGGTGGTGTACGGCGTTCATTGGTGTACCCCGTTTTCTTAGAAAACTGCTGGAGTTTTTTTAGTGTGCTCCTTTTAGGAAGCGATGGACGAATCGGCTGGTTTTCTAAGGCTTTTAGAAAATGCACGTATGCCACTGCATTTATCTAAGGTTTTTGGAAGTTACCATACAGCAGAGTCAGTTTCACCAATTATCAATGACCAGTGATTGGTTCCTTCGGCCATTTTCATACATTTTTGCGCTTTCCCCAATACGTTTTGTAACTTGCAAATAGGTTTTTGCCAGACAGTGACCATTCGTAAAATTCGTAAATATGTGCAAAACAACTGTCTAAAAGTTAAAGTTAACATGTGTTAACAAAACTTTTTTTTACATTATAGTTGAGCAATATTTTTTATCAAAGCAAGCAAAACAAGGAGGTAATTTGCTCTTAAGAATCTTACTCACAATCAGTGTTGTGGTCAGCAGTGCAGGGTTAGATCACCGTCTTGCCTCGATTTACGTAATGAAATTTGTAACCATAAATAAGTGGCTTTGATACGTGCCAAGAAATGATGCGGCGCACACACACACACAGGAAATAATCTATAATTATTTTCATATAGTCATACGTTCGCTAAATGGCGTCGTAAAACTATTATATAGCGTTTAAAGATTGATTGAAATTTTTTAGTATTTTTGCTTTCCTTAAAAGCATCCATATCCCGTTTCGATAATAAAAAAGATTACTTTTTTACATTTATTAAAAAAACAGTGCAACCATACACTAAATTGTTTTCAATTGTGATAATAAACAGAATCTTGTTAACTTAATTTTCCCCATAAAAAAAAAAAATATCGGGCGAGGTTTACTTGCAAGTCGATCGCTGTTTTAACTAGTGTAACTTTGTTAATTATTTTGAAAAATCTTTGCAACAATATTCCCTGGAATAGAAAACAACCGAAGTCTACAACAAAATGCAATTCTGGATCCAAAATTACCCTTAAGATTGTGCACATCGATGATGTCGACTATGCTTTCATCTCGAGCTTTAAAATTGAAGTTTGCATTTTATTTTATTTCATTTTTATCTTTCAATTATTCTGATGTTTTCAAATGGCGAGTTTTTCAGTATTGATTCACAAATTACAAAGTTCAAGCTGAAAGCTACATGTTAAAATTTTTAAAAAGCGGGTCGGTTAAGCTAAGTTGAATTAGAAAATAATACGTAATTACGTCCAATGTATGCGATATCGATAAGTGACAAATCGTTAGTGATTTAAAATTAGTTTTTCCATGTATGATCGGGTCGGTCCGGAGTTGTAACTCGAGCTAATTAACCGTTATCATTTTGACTTTTGAAAATCAAATTATTTAACTATTTCTATAAATTTGCCTGTGCAACACACACAGCAATATGTCAATCCGTCAATTACAAATATAAGATGCGGAGCTTCTGCAGACTTGCATTTATAACTAGAGAACGTTACTTCCAAGCTTTTTTTTTATGAAGCATAAGCAACTTTTTATTATTTTAATATCCTTGACTTTGGCTGACATCGGCACATAAGATATGCGTAGGATAAAATTTGTTATCACACTAGACGGTATGCTTGTCCACCATTTATGTTTTATTTATGTTTCGAAACGTTGAGCGGAGATCTAGCGCTTAAAGGTAGTGACACAACCAACGTGTGCGTCGCGGCATTGCGTGCGTTGACATTTTTGAAGCGACGCTAGGTAAGTTACAACAGAATATTGAACGCGGCAACTGACAAGCAAGTGACACAGACAATTTCAGTTATATTATGATATATCTAATTATATTCCTATATAACTTCATGCGTTTGTTATAAATAAACTCGCGTTTGCGCACTTCTTCTATGAGTCGCTCATCGAATTCCATTTTGCCACACGAGTGACACTTAAAAGTAAGGTTAAGTTGAATGCCCCGCGTTAAAATTTAGAAACTTGCGCAAAGGATGCGACGCGTCGGATGCGAATTCGTTGTAACGCGAAGTACAGGACTGCATAAGCGCTTTAAAGCCTGTCATCGCACGCATCGCTCGCGACGCGTTCAAAATTTGGTTGTGTCACCAGCTTAAGGATCCCAAAAATATGACACAGGTAAACAAGGATTTTGTTCTTGTTTGTTGTTATTCCGATACAACTCTTTAAGTAGATTCTATTACAATTTCAGAAAAAAAAATGCTCCAGCACATAAGATTTCTAAGAAAAAAAGGGGTCAAACTTTAAAAAAAGGGCCTATTTCCACCATGCGTTTCACCGTGTGTCCGTGCGACACGAACTCGGGTAAAAACAATACGTAAAAGAACAATTTGCCTTTTACAAAATATCTACTGACTGAATATTTTCCTTTGGCAAAATATCTATGGACTGAAATTTGCTTTTTTACACCGATGTGCGCACACGTGGGGTGCAAATAGGCACTGACCCGTGTCGCACAAAATTCCATTAAAAAAATAATAATACACCACACAAATATTTTGTCAATCTCTAATGAAATCGTTAACTCTAAAGTATACCGTAGAATACAAATAACTTATATTTTTTATGTTGTAATGTTATGTTTTTTGAAACACAACAACACAACAAGTAAAATTATGCATAACCAACACTGACACATATATATATATAAATGGACTGCTCGCGAATGACAAAAGAGTGCGATAAAAAAAGTGGGACGACCTCGTGGCGATTTTGTAACAGCCAACTTTTTACGTAAGGGTGGTTTAATGGAAATAAGTAACTATTTTGTTGTACATTTGAATCGACAAATAAAATTTATTTTGAATAATAGGCAATATCTTTCTCGATTTATTACTAACAATACTTAATAAACTACATTATCACCTCAAATGCACTTCCATTGCGTTTTTCAACTCTGTATATCGCGATAACAAATTGCCATTTTCCTCAAGTGTAAACAAAAATTCTGACAAGCGCGTTGGAAATCTTCTGTTATAAAAAGGAACTAACAGTCGAGTGTACATCAAATTTTTCCTCACTTACATACACGAGTTTTCACGTTACTGCAATTTTTATAAGAGCAGTTCATTGGCTGATTGTTTTCATACGGCACCGTTTACACGGAAACCGTCTATGTGTAAAAGGGCCTTAAGGCATTATTTGAGCTATGTCATGAGTTTCTATGACACTCTAATAATTTTCGAAATAAAATCAAAAATAAGTAACATTTATTTATACCTTTTGCTCCTATTGTTCCAAAAACTCAACGTGGTAGCAGCATTCAATAAATATTATTTTATCTGTGTAAATGAGATTCGAATCAGGTAATTGTGTGGGCCAATCAAGAACTTGCAGTCCGTTGTCAGCCACTCTTTTAGCAGATTTCATATGTTTAGGGTCGTTGTCGTTTGAAACATATACTCAAATCTGTCAATTATTCCTTCGATTTCCACAAAATGACTCCTTCATGTACGGAGAAGCATATCCAAACTATTATGTCCGTGTTTAGCTCTCAGTTTCGAGGACGCGAGTAGTGTAGTGGTATGGTAAGTGTGTTGGACTGCTAATCCAAAAGTCCCAGGTTCGAATCTCACTGGGCCTCGAGTTCGACACTGCCTAATAAGCGACAGATGGAAACCCCATCAATTACGACCGCGAACATAAATGATTAAAGAAACGGAAGCAGAGCCTCGAAGTGGAGAGGATTTGTGGAAGCCTTATGCTGCTAACTGGAGTGAAATATTAAATATGTGTGGTTTTTTTTTGCATGTAGTTTTTTGGCGTTGTGCCCATACATTTCAGTGGTCTACTGTGCACGCTGGTTTAAACTTTTCAACTAGCTGTGAAAGAGTACTTCTATGAATAATACATTTGTTGAACAAAGTAATTTGCGTTTCTGTTGTAATCGGCGATAATTTTCATATTTAGACAGCACACAGCTATTGCAAAGCAAATTAAATAATTAATAAAAATTAAAATTTGGTCTTGCTAGAAAATCCCCGTTAGTTTTTAATTTAGATGGATGGTTGCTTATATTGCACTCCATTCTAATGATTCTCTCATTTATATTTATTTATAAAGTTTTAGGCAATAATTTGTTTTCGCAAATGTCATGAATTAAAAGCACACATTTGTAGACAAAGTTTCCAAATGTTCCTCTTATTCTCTTATGAGTGGAAGTATGGAAAAATGTTAACTGGAGCTTAAAAGTGGGACGGTGGCTTACAATACTGTATTTCGTTGCAATTTTGAACTCTTTAGTAAAAGAAACATGCCAGCAGCGTGTAAAAGAAGGGTCTGCATGAATTTCATCACTCTCGTGCTTCCAGTTCAAAGGATTTCCGAAACACTCCAGAAAAGTGTTTTCGATTTAAAATTGCACTCAAAAAAATGTTTGTGAAAAAATGAAGAAAATGCTACCTTGTGGCTTTGATCTTCGTATTAATATTTTACACCCTTGTTTGCTTGCTATGAAATTATACAAGAAATCTGTTCTTCTAAATTTGGCAAAGTAGTAATATCCTTTAGATTCAGAACAGGCAAATTTAGATGATACGTTATGTATCTTTTAAACCCGCGAACCAGCAGACAACCAATTGATTTAAATTTAAAACATGTTCGATTTTTATCTTTACCGATAAAAGCGCATCCATGATGTGGTATATATTGACGTTAAGTATATTTAGTTGTTACTATAGGATAATTCTCTTGTCCTAGGGCAAAATCCTTGTTGACCTCTAATTGATGTTTGGCGTATTTTAATTATTTTTCACTTTTGAATTATCGCGTCGTTCAAAACTTTTTTAAATGAGTGCTTAAGTATTTAAATCATACTGCAGTTTTGTGTAATTTGCATCGAAAAAGTGATACACCAATGAACGCTTAGTATAAGCATTAACTACTGACAGTTTTAAATTTTATGTAGATCTCAATGTATATACCTATTTGTTCTCACATTGTTAGTAGTCAGTGAGCACAGACATCACTAAACCGCATTCACTTGACAAATTCTTATGCAAAATATCCAGGGAACCAAAAGACAAAGCCGCGCTTGTGGAAGCAAAAGAGCGGCCAGAAATATTTTTGAAACCATTTGGAAGTATGTAATTCTCGTACCCTTGAGGAAAAAACGGTTGAGTATATTTTCGGAGAAAATATTTCACTCTCGTGGTGCAGGACATGTACATAGACACTATTTTCTAGGTATAAGTATAGTTAAATGGATTGCTTTTAGGCACAGAGACCGTCTATCGCCTCGTAGCCAGTGATCTTACGACTTTTGTACATCACGAGGACCCTTAGCTAAATGTAATCTGTACGATATTCGAAATGTGTTTTAGCTGTAAGCCCTAGATTAAGTTAACTTATGAATACTAACGACTACTTAGAAAGAAGACGAATAATTTAAGATAAAGCAAACTGCCTCTGAACATATACCGCCTTGGTATTCGCATAACTGTAGAATAGAGCGATCGAGTCGTTGCGGGCTGATCGGAAGTGTAAGTTGCGTACTAGTGTAAGTGCTTGGGCCCAGTGGCCGCGAAGTGGAGTTGTAAACTTCGCTCTCAGTATACTTGAATTTGTTGTTGTTTAGATCCACCCCCGGCCCGCACCAGTCGGGGGATGTATGTGACCTCTCGTACGTATCTCGATTGTCTACCCAACTCGCTTGATAAGTCATTTTTGTTACATTTTATTTCCTGTACATACCCCTTTTATTGACATTATTTATAATGAAATGTTTTCGTTTTATATGGAGAAATAAAGTTTTATATTAAATATGCAACGAATTTCGAGTTTTATTCACACATCGCCATCTTTTCAGCACATCTGAAGGAATACGTTTGCTGTAATGGTAAATTTTGGAACTTTTATCGGATGCAGTGTGTAAATAAAGTCTGGTTAATTTGCACACAATTTTGGACCCTCTACTTTTCTGTTTATTTATAAATGACCTTCCGAATGTAACCAAAGATGTAACGATGCACTTATATGCAGATGATGTCTAAATTTATTTAAGTCGTGCTGTTGGCTGAATTGAGGATTATGTGTGCTGTATTAATGATGGCTTGAATCGCATTCATGCTTGGAGTTAACGACCGGCTTGATGATTAATACCAACGCAATTGCTATCTATCGAAGTAGTATTGACTCCATATCTGTACCACCAATTGCATACGACGATGAAACAATTAACTATATGTAGACTCTGCTAACAGTATAGGTATTGGACTTAATTATAGGTTGCCTTGTTGCGATCATGTAATCAATACATATATCCCGGAAAGTCTATGGCTGCTTGAGGCAGTGGGAGCGATCAAGTATTCTTTCGGTCGATCTTCGTAAGAAATTAGTTAAAGCACTAATTATGCCACACTTTATATATGGTAATGCAGTTTTCCGTAGTTAAATGTAGCCTTCAATGATGCAATACGTTTTATTTTTAACCTGCGCAGATGCAGTTTCACCTGATTCATTGCAGCAGACTCAAATTTATGCATGAAATAATATACGTTCAGCAACCAGCATATCTCTTTAATATGTTGACATTTCTATAAATTAGTACATGGCTTTAAATTCCCTTAACGAGTTTGCACGTCTCAAGAGAAATTTTTTTTCTTTTTCTTGCTACTCAATATATCTTGCGTTCTCTCATTTTTAATTTATTCGCTTTTCCTCTTAAAATGGATTATGTAGTTATTGGGGGAAGGCCACTGTGATGGGTCAAAAAAAAAAAAAATTCCGACTTAAATTAAAGTTTATATATTCAAAAATATGTGCACAAAATCGCAGGTCAACATTTCAAAAATTGACAAAGTTACAGTCATTTTAGTATAGTAATAGTAGTAGACCGACTGTTTTCCGCTTGACGATGAGAATGGCACGCCCCTAAGTCCCTTGCTCAAACGTATTTATCAATAGATGACTTATTGGGGTTCTTTTCTTCGAATTTCTTTCTTTATTGCTATATAAATATATTGTTCTATTGTTATATAAATGATAGCGAGAAAAATGGACTAAAAACTTTAAACACGTTTTTCTCGAAATGACTTTTTTCAAACTGGTCGCATCGATAACTCGGTCAATTATTAACCGATTTTCAATTTTTTGTTTTTGTTTTGTTCGTATTTGCAGTGGCTATGGTTAAGCGTAGCCGATTTAAAAAAAATTTAATTTTTACTATTTTTTAGGCTGTTTTGAAACAAAAAAAAAAGGTAGAAATGATGGAAAAAATTTTCAATTGGTCGCCATTTTGTGAAAAATCAAAATAAAAAAAATCGGCTACGTACAACGAAAACTACATTCATATAGATTATAATAAACTTTTATTTTGTTTTTTTCTGATGACCCGTTCTTGAATAATCGATGCGACCATGGAGGGGGAATTTTTTTATGGACTCTACGGCAGCGCTCATACCTTTAAAACTATTTAATATTTTTTAATTAAAATATATGTAAATATTGGTCAATGCACACTTTATAAAATAATTAAAAAACGATCCTGATATTCCTTTATTTTCCCGGTCAAAAAAATTCGCGAAAATCACTCATTTTTTCGGCCGTCACAGTGGCCTTCCCCCTTAATTGTTGAATTTAATTTAGTTTTCCATTAAAAGTTTCAAGACAACTTTGTACTAAAAGGATGTAATCTTTGTACATACCGCAATAAATACATTACTATTATTATTTATAGGAAAGAATAGATTTTCAAAATCAAATTCAAATTTTCAACAACTCTGAACAGATCTTGGAAAGGTATACTGTTAGGCTGGTCTAACTATATTAAACATTTCAAAATATTATGAAAGGATATTGCCGTTACTCAGGCAAAAATTGGTGTGTACTCCGAGCCGGATGTTTCCGATGGAGTTTCTTTATTTTCGTCCGGCCGTAATGTGTGCTATCGCTAAATATATTAAAATTTCCCAAAAACCGTTATGAGCTTTGAATTCATTCCTTTTTGTGTTTTTCTTTAGAATAGCAAATATGTATGTAAAAGATGCGTAATATTGTTAATAAGAAAGTTAATCACTTTCCTCATTGATCAAAATGTGGGACAGTAAATTCGTTCAGTGGCCTTTGTTTTGTCCGATATTGTACCTACATATGTAATAATTGGAAAGTGATCGATCGGTACCAAAAGTCACATTAAAATAATTTGCCCTGGAAGAAGCAGGTGGAATTAATTTAGACCAGGAATTTCTTTCTAAGAGCATAATCCAGGGAATATGCAGTGGGAATACGCACACACCTCCATACAGAGCTTGGGTCCGCTGTGTGCTCAAGCTGACGACCCCAGAGCATTTTCAAATTGCTATATCCCGCGAATTATGCTTTATTTTTAGAATTTGAGTTCTAAGGTTTCCTAGGTAAGAGGGTGTATGCAAGTACGTACTCTTCGGTAGAATCGTCGTTAGTTCGGAAAACTTATTACAGGGTCCCAACATCAATTGAATGAACTAGTTTGACCTAGGCGAAATAAGTACATGCTGAAATCGGATTAAACTGGTTTAGGTGTCTACTGCATAATTAAATACTTCTTACAATACTATAAGTCCTGTTTCCATATAATCGTACATCTCTACTCTTCCACTCCTAAATTTTACTCAAATCTCTTTATTCTAGTTGCGGAAAACTTCACTTCCTTGTTGGGCTAAATACCCGTAAAACGGTTAAGTCGTGGGTCACATCAAATCATGCTTTTGGCCAGACATCTTCCGGGAGCCCTTTTGTCCTCGTCGCTTCCTCCTTCATACAACAAATCGTGGAAAACTAATCTTCCTCTTAGCACAACTTCCCAAAATGGCATGTTGTGTTCACCAATAAGACGTGCATTTTCCTACGAAGTAATTTTCGAGTTTTCGCTTAAATATTTCTTTCACTGCGCTGCGACTGACGTAAATTTGTCGGAAACAAAAAGTAGCAAAACAGGAACGACGAAGCACGGAGCCAGCGCTCGCGACAAAATATGCAAATGAAAAGCCCAATATCCTTGCCCCGTAAAAACAGCAGGACTAAGCAGTCAGCTAAGCGGAGTGGCGGAGTAGGGTCTGGCTTCACAGGGTGCCAGAGTCGTTTATTGCTTCACTTTCGAATGAATGACGGGTAAGTGGTGTGCAGCTTGGCGAGGGCTGGACCCTGAACTGAACGCAACGTTGGCTCAGAGCCAGGGAGGGGTTGTAGGGAAAGTGGACTGCCCTTCTAGCTTTCCTAGACTTTGGAGAGAACAGAAAAAAGTGAAAGCAACCGGAGAACTCCCAAGGAGAAAGACAGTCAGGGATCCGGAACCATGGATAGCCTGAGGGTTTGTTCAGGTCGTGTCGCCCTAGCGTGGGGCGGTGGTCAGCGCCCGATGCCCGACTGATTTATGAGCCACTCGGGCAGGTTTATTAATTTTTAATCTATAGCCGCGCTAATGAGGGCGGACTTCGGTGGCCCATTTGAATTTCATGACTTTCCGCATTAAATATAATTAGCCGGGGAAATTTCTTCTGTAACGGGAACCCTTTAGCTGGTTTTTGCGGGATGCTGAAGTTCCTCGTTATTGCACTCCACATGAAGTCATAGAAGCGGTGTTTGCACACAGAGGGAGGCTCTGGCCGCCGCCGGAGCACAGCCATCTGCTCTTGGCAAGTTAGCAAATGAGACAAAGTACACTCCTGTCCCAGCACGGAGATTTAAATTACAAATTTTTGCGACGACAGTCTGCAGCTTTAAAGCAGAGTTCCGCTAGCTTTGACTTAAAGGAGCTCCATGACCACACGGGACAGCACTTCACTCGGATCGGATAAGAGCAGCATTCTCCGATTTATCAGATTTAATGAATGTGCTGTATGCTTTTCCATACTCACTTGGCTCAACAAGTAGAGCTTTAGCCGCGTTTTCTCACTCCAGCTCCATTCCATCCTCCCAGGAGTGGAGCCAAAAGTGCCGAAATTTATATGGCTCGTCAGACGGGGACATCTTCATCTGTCAATCTCCCACTTCCTGCCCGCAATTACTCCTCAATCTGTTCCCGACTAAAGACAGGGATTCATCAGGCAGCCTTGCGTGAGACCGTATTTCACGTCAACTCGCAGTATCGTCCCAATCAAACACGAACAATCACAGGATCCGAGTCCGCAAAATTTCAATTTCGGAAAAACACTGCCTCGCACAGATGTCCTAAAACCAGAAGGGTGGAGAGAGAAGGAGGAGGGTGGCAGTGAGACCGGTTGCGGGTGGCTCTGGGGACGTCACATCTCAAGGACATGGAAGAGCTCAGACACGAGGCGGAGGAGCAATTGGAGTGATTGATTTCTCCACGTGCTGACTATTATCCGACATCGTGACACTTTGCCGCTGTACGAGCGCGGAGGATACGCCGTCTACTGGAATGCCTCCCTGGAACTGTGGGGCGCCGCGCCCGCTCCCGTCACCAGCAGCGGAAGCAAAAAGGCGATGAGAAAAAGGCGGCGGCGAACGTGATACAATTTAAGACGAGGGGGCTGCTGACGTGATGCTTTTTCGGTCTTTTATTTATCGTTCAATTTATTGTGTCGGCATTATTTCATGCTGGGAACGCAATTGCAATAATTTTGGCCACCTTTGACGATCCTGCTGCGTCACGGACCCGGAGCGCACGGTCGCCTTTTGGCTCCGTCCATAAGATTAATTGATGGCACCAACCGGAAAAATCTTGCGTTTTTTATGAGAGGGTGGTTTAGTGAAGGCATCTTGCTGAGGGGGTTTAGTTTGTTTGTCTTCAGTTTTTATTAAGAACCGAAAACTAGTAAGCTTGAAAATGTGCTCATGTAAGTCTTCCTGTAGGTTTCAGCGGTTTTTCCCTGTAGGCGTACTTTCAAATCCAAAGTTTCTTAGAATTACCTCCTTAATGACATATGTATTTCAATTTCATCGACATCGGAACCGGCGGATCGTTTTCTGAATAACTACGCTGTAAATAAATATTGGACCATTAAAGTTCCTCTGGTAACATCCAAAAATTGACAGTAGGACCTACAAACTCACATAAGTTGTCAGAATTTGTCCCTTATATATTTAGCATACTCGAATACCTCTAAGGCCTGCATTTCAATTTGTGTAGTCTTAACCTACACGTACATATTTTAAAGTAATGAGGTACAAAAGGAAAAAAGGAATCCTTATCACTTCGTTGTCCGTCTGTTTGTCTGTCAAGGCCATTTTTCTCAGGAACGCGTGGAGGTACCAAGTTGAAATTAATATCAAATACTTAATAGATCTACGGTTCCTTGCAGCTGTAAATAAATCAAGCTTCTAAGTTAACGCAATCAAAAAATACGGCCATTTATGCAACATATTTCGGCACTCGTAAATAAATCAAAACCTATAGGGTACTTTCCGTTGATCTAGAATCATAAAATTTACGGCAAATATTCGCAACGCTTAACGCGGAGCCGCCACTTTGTCAAATTTCAAGATTTTTCTATTTCCTTTGATTAAAGACACCCTACCTTACCCTAAGCTTTTATTAAATAGTACAGTTTGGAGATACAGTGATCACCGCAAGACTCCTTTTTTAGACACCCTTCAGAAGATCATCTACAACACCTACAAATATTAAGGGGGGAAAAGGGTCGGAGAGACAAAAAAAGCGTATTTTCGTGATTTTTTTTTCACAGTACCTTCTTTATTAAAATTCTTAAAATTTGTAACATTATTAAGCATCATTCCAAGAATATTCTGCTAAATTTTCATTAAAAAATATTAAAAAATAAGCCAGTGGTAGTGAGGAGAACCAAGTAACCTCAAAAAAAAGTCGACATGCGGTAGGCAGGATAACTCATGACTGCTTCATCTGACATCAAAATACCAAAAAGATTTCTTTAGTATATAAGTTCATCTTGGATTTGAACGAAGGAATAAACAAAATATTCATTTTTGAAATTTTGGTACAGGTTTCATCAAAAAACTCTGATTTTTACCAACAATTTTTCCTTTTGTTTATTTAAAATATATGTAGTAATTGAACAAAAAAATCCTTCGTTCAGATCCGAATATTTAGTATGGAAAAGAAGTGTTTAAAATTTTGGCGAAATCGGCCAACAAGTTTTCGAGAAATTTTGACTACCGACTTAAAAAAAAAGTTTTAAGAAAAACGCGATTGAAGTTGCCACGCCGAGCGTAATGACGGTCTAGGAGACCGAGTGCTCGGACTCTATTGTCTGTAACTCGAAAAGTTTTGCTCCTAATGACTTCAAATTTTCTGACAATATTCCTTATAAGTTGCAGTATTAGAAAAGAAATTTAAAAAAATTGATTTCCCGACCCTTTTCCCCCCTTAATATATTTCCATGGCAATTTCAAAATAAAATGTTGCAAATATACTGTTTGACATGTTTATTTTTTTTAAATATAACATACCGAGCACAAATCATCTCTTAGCTGTCAAATTGACTGTCACTAGAAACAGTGTTGCCAATTCGAAATACAAACCTCTAAAAAAACACTCTTTAGTAATAAATAGGGGAAGTAAATTAATTCTAAAAAAAATGTTTTTCGAGAAATGCATCTAATTCTCACGCTTGTGTCCAGTTGAGACTATACTTTAGGATTCTTTTTTAGATGCGTCCCGTGTTTCTAATTTAATTAACACAATTCTCCAAACACGGTAGTTTTACTTTTAATACTACGTATTGGAATTTTTAAGTTTGTAGGTTCGTAATATAATTATAAAAAAGACAAATGCTATTTTACGTATGGCTATAGAGCTGTGCTAGCCCTCACTACCCATCTCACTTTGCAGAGGCCAGCGACTTTGTGACATGCAAAATTTCCCCGCAGGATGTGCATGTTCCAGTGTTTACAAGCGATTACCCAAATTACTGCTACCTGGCCTGAAACCCCACACGCAAGGGAGTTGTTGCAAGTGCTTGTTGTCAAACCCGCAATTACACCCCGTTCCTCAATAGAGGACGCCAGCTCGGCCCAATAAAGTGCCCGTTGGCTTTTTAAAGTTAAAGGTTAAAAAATTACCACGAATTTCTGATAACCTAGAAATTATGAGCGCTCGGTCGGCTGGGATTTGATTTCAATTAATCGCGCCCTTCGAGGACCGTCAACAAAAGCTGCTTAAGGTAAGTGCCCCTTAACTTGTCTTAATTACTACAAGACGCCGCCGTGGACATCGCTAGACATCGTTCTCCCCACCATGGTCCCTTAACGATCCTTTAAGGGTGTCATCCCCCCGTTGTGTGCCTCATAAAAATTTGACAGCTCGTAATCCTGGAGTTAATCCCTTCCAGGGAGCATCGTTGCGGTAGGAACGGTCTTGGGTGAAGCTGCTTCCACGCGAGGATGCCGTGGTTGATAATTTTTTCTTTCTCCAGGTAGACGTTATGAACGGTAATCTGTGTAAGATAAACGCGACTGAAGGTAAAATATACGACAGCGCCAACAACCCTTTGGAGACCAATTTCATTTGTTCAAAGTTGGCCGAGGCTATTCAGGGCCTCGGCGATTCCACGGAGGAGATCTCGCACTTTCACACACTTTGCGCTTTTACATAGCACAATAATCCCTTCCCAGCCCGTTACCCTTTGATGGCTACCATACCAAGCGCCTCCCACACCCGTTGCCGAATGTTCGACCGCACAACAGCAACAAACCGCAAGGGCTGGGAAGTTTCTGTTCTTAAAGAGATCCGTCTGGGGGAGCCGTGTAGTGATGGGCCATCATTCAATTAAATCCGATTTGCCCCAGAGTTCCCACAGAAAAAACCTAGGGAGGGACTGGCTCCGCTCCCGCAGTTTTTCATATTTTATTTATCCGACCCCTTACTTCTGAGGGAAGTCGTGCTCTCAACTCAAGTTGATTTGCTGCTCCTTGTTCTGCTTGGCGTGGGCTACACAGTCGGTGCCTTTTGCTGGGCCCTGCAACCCCGCGGTTTGTCTTCCACCTTGGCTACCTGGACGCAGGGCGACTTGTTTGAGGATTTATGCCGAGGTAAAGTCGGTGAGACTTTTAACTGCTGGGGAGAAGATTTGTTGGTCGGCGGAGGTTTCTTCAGATCCAAAGGTTTGCTGAGATTTCAGCGCGGAGGTAGCCGAGGCTTCTCTCGCACAGGAGACCGCAAAACGTTTGCTCAGCCAAGGAAATACTGCTTGAATGAATGGAAAGTACGAGTGCCGTTGATGCCGCGCACATGTACAATTTCACGCCATCGATGCAGTCTATCGAGCTTGTAGCTCACTGGAGCTCGCTTAAGCACTTGATTGACGTGCATATTCATGGCAGCCTGAGCATGGGCTTTTCAGCGCTTTACCGAGTTTGGCAGGTTAAGATGGGAAGCAAATGTCCCACAGAATCAAAAGGCGCAATTAATGGGTGATTTTCTTAACCTTTTTCAGTCTCTTTAGCTTGTTTCTGCTACGGGGCCCTTTGCCACAGACTTCCGGAAACAAAATCTTAAAAGAGGTGCTGTGCCTCTAAAATCCATTTTCGGGCACAAAAAAGGGATGCAATTTTTATGGAAAATTTTATGCACAAGGGAAATACAAATAAAACACCATGAAGTTTAATTTTCCTTATTACAATATCACGACCACAAACATAGACAACAGTAAAGAGAATTTTAAACAACAACCAAATTATAATTTTTAACAAAAGAGTACACAAAAAAGAATGACAAAGTATGAGGCTGAGCCCCGTTGCAGGGGTTCATTTTACCCATTCTGTCCTGTCCAGTTAATTCCCTGTTCGTAGTTTTAATACCCATAATTTTCAAAAAAATTATTGTAATTGAAATATATTATGAACTGAAGTAGCTAGTATATATTAATCTATATTTGCTGAGATCAATTTATGCCTAACAGTACGAAGTGGGTCCGCAGACTTAGAGG